>JASAUF010000165.1:4862500-6062500 GCA_030180095.1 Magnolia changhungtana | reverse complement strand
TTATAAAAGCTAGGCCAATCCAATTATCCGGTCGGCATCATTGACAGCAACAGAAAAAGTATAACAAGAGAAAAAAAAAAAAAAAATTCAAATTCACGTTACCGTGCACCGTTGGTGATGAATCTGCCCCAGTTTTATGGGGGCACTGATTCACTACTATGCCGCTAGTCAGTGCTTTGTGGGCCCACTATGATTTGTGTTTCATTCACTTCGTCCATTCAATTTTGCAGATCATTTCATGAAAGTAGCCTAAAACTGATGTAGATCTAAATCTCATGTGAACCATATCAGAGAAAATAGGGATGATTGAATGCCCCATTTAAAACTTCTTAGGCCACATGAGTTTTGAATCAGGTTGATGCTTGTTTTTTCTCTTTGTCAAGGTCTGTATGACCTAGTCTAGCCATCATATCTCTCCACCAAGGAGAGGATAGAATACTAGGAGAGAGTCAACCCAGGTCAGCCGAGTCTACCCTAAAAGCTTAGCCATATGAGTAACCAATGTCTTGATCCAAGCCATTTGATCCAATACTTGTGATACAGTAGTTTATTCTACCATCCAATCCAAGATCAGCTTCATCTAATCTTGCCTAAGCATTGTGGAACACTCATTCTCTCCTTAACTCCCTACTTATTACATCCATTAGTATAATATCTCATACATAGTATTTTTACTCAGTCAACTTGAGTGTATGTTCTATGGTTTGCTGAGTTTCTCGGATTCTGCCAATTGAAAACTTGGATTCTCTATCCCAACGTTTCTACATGGTCCAACCAACTATAGAATTAGATTAATTAGTAAGTGGTGACTTCAGTCAAATATAACCCTTTTTGTCACATTCAAACATCAATTAGCTCATGTGACCATGATCTGCCCAAGATCCAACATCCACAGAATAATGTCCTAAAATGATCTGTAAAAACAAAAGGACATTGTGGATGTAAGACACATACATCAAGGTGGGCCCCCACATTGAGGGATACACCCACCTCGATGAATATGGGGATCCACCGAAGCTGCGCCCCTTTTGGGACAGGTTTTGTGGCATACACACCACGGCAAACCCCCCACACGGTGGTCCATTGTTTTCAATGATGTGGCTTACACAATGATTGAATAAGTCCTATTTTTTATTTTTATTTTTTGTATTAAGTGTGTTTACACCTGTCATGGTGCAATCCAAGTAGCCCAATGAAAAGAGGTCACATGCTGGCACCATATATAAATGATGGACAAAATCTTACTTGCGCTCCGAGAATATCTTTTAACTCCATTACTTTCGACTACATGTTACCTGCGAAAGTTAGAATGGCCCGGAACCGTATGCATGTTTGCAGTTGAGAAAAGCGAGACAATATGAGAAAGACACATGGTTATCACATGAGTGGCATATATGACCGAGTAGTGTACTCAGCAAGTTTTATAAAGCCTTATTGATGCAGTATATTTTGCAATTTAGATACGCACGACAAAGTCATCTCACATAATCATGCTGAAAAGGAAAACTTTCCATAGACAATCGTTACTTTCATGAAGAGTACGGAGGATTAAGAAACCGTCTCTTCAAAAATTAGAAGGATATCATGGGTTGTGATGAGGAATTTGAGTCCAACTAGGATACAATCTCATAATTTTTAAGGATAAAGCATGGACCAACAAAGAAACCTCGATGTAACCACCTCCCTTTCTAGTTTGTATATACAACACCTGGTGAAGAGTTTGAGGCACCAACTATGTCAACAGACATACACCATCTCTTACAAGGGTTACAATGAGGAATCCGAGTCCAACTAGGATACACTCTTGTAATTTTTAAGAATAAAGACCAACAAAGAAACCTCGATGCAACCACCACCCTTTCCCATCTGTATATACAATGCTTGGTGAAGAGTTCGAGGCACCAACCATGCCAACACATATACACAATCTCTTACGATGGAACATTGTCTATCTTAATTTTAGCCTTATGTTCTCCACTTTTGTCCATTCTTATTGCATTAAGTTTAGAGTTTAGCATAGCTTAGATCTGTTACTGTCTAGCACCATCGCCAATGTAAATATTCATAACTGCTGTCGTCGGATTCCCAGTCAACAAAATCTATACTCTAAAGATTATACCAGTCACATCCTGTAGATGGTACACCTCAATTGTTTGTTCGCGCAAGTGATCGTAGGTAATTGATCTTTTATTTTCTCTGCATTGTTTGATTTTCCTTGCTGATTATATTAATCTTACTAGCAAATTAATAAAATTGGCAATAAGCTTTTATTTTAATTTTAATCATCTATTATTACATTGCTGAAAAATTTGGAACCGTGATCACCGTTAAAAGAAAACTCCTTAACTCAAGGCACATAAAGTCCATTGAAAGACTAACCCTTCTCTTCTAAATTACTTGATGGTTGCAACATTGGTGGTTGGACTGACAGGTCAATATTCATAAGTATGATCCTACAATTGATTTGGCACCTGAGGTAGCAAGTGTTTAGTCAATTTAAGTCACTTACGAACTCTAGCATGCCCAACATTATCCTAATCGCACACACATTTAACTGAATATAGGCAGTTTGGTTAACATGTGTAGCCTCGTGTATGATTGAACAACAACCGGATGTACTTCACGGGAATGAATGGCTTGAATGTCACACCCCTCACATCACGGTGGGCCCCACACTACCCACCAACCGATCATCATTTCTCTTAAAAAAAGATTAATATTAGATGGTATCACATGCCCTGAAAGAATATGAAACCATCTTATTTCACCTATTTATACGTTGGACCCGAGAAACCGATAATTTGTAAAAGAGGAATGATAACACGCATCCATTGTCTTAGAAATTCTATCAGACTCCCATCTCATGCATGCAGCAAAGTGATGATCTCGACCATTGATCTTGTTGGCCAACACGTGGATGGACAGGATGACGTGGCTTTAGATTGCAGTAGCTATACAATCAGTGGCCTACGAAAGGAATGGATTCATCAATGGTCAGAGTTGTGGCTCATGTCGATGGTTGTGATCGTCACGTGTGTTTCCCACGTGTACGTTGAGAGAGCTGCATGAGGCTGGCAATAAACATTGCTGGGCCATGTTGGAATAGGCCCACCTGGAAAGCCTAGCCCAACTAGTTGAAAATCCAGACCAGACCCAACTCAGGCCCACTTGTTGACAGATATACTTGCATGGAATTTCCACCATGAGAGATGCATCAGATCATTTTTCTTGATTTCACAGATAAATGAGGGAGTGGGCCATGTGGGCCATGTGGGCCATTTAGACTTTAGAAGGGCAGCAGATTCTGTCAGGCTGGGTGACACGGAGTTCGATTAGGTTGTGACATGGTGCTATTTCATTGGCTCGTACGCTTGTTGGATAGGGCCCACCAACTTTCAGAAGATTGTTCGATCGAGTGTGTATTCAATTGAATCTGGTGGGCCAATGAAATGATGCCACATCATGACCTGACGGCCTGACCGAATCCTCTCCCCCTTTGAAGACATGTAAGTAGAGTCAGTTGGTGGGCCATGCAGAATACAGTTGATAGGTTTTTGGGTAGCCAGAGTTTTGGGCTCTGTCATGAAAATTGGGCTGCTAGTCCCACAACAGCTAAAATCTGGCCAAATTTGGGCCGTTTATTTTTGGGCTTGAAAATATATAAGGACCAGGAGACGTGGCCCCGCGTGGAGCGTACAATGACAGACATCACAAGCAAGGCCCAGAAGAGCCTCAGGCGAAGTTGGCGAGGACCATCCGGGCCATTGAAAAGTAAAGAGGCCCACAATGCCTCGGTCAATTTAGCTTCATCCGTCCAAGCCCGATTCATGGGCCCAACATGTTTCACATCAATAGGAAATACCTATTATACCTTATGTTGATGGTCATGATGGGCCTGAAATTGGGCCAGAGCTTCAATCAGTTGGAGAATACAATAAGGGCTTGATGGGCCTTGATTATGATCTGATCATTAATTCTGAAGAATGGACCAGTCTCTTGTTTGAGCAGGCTCAAAAAACTGGTTGGGTTGGTCCAGTCCATTTACAATCAGGATCCTTTCGAATAATCCAAACCGTTTATATCTCGGGGTTTACCATTATTTGTTGGGTTTAGATTGTTCTATATCATGTATTTCAACCGTCCATTATTTAGTATTTTCTGAAATAGGTTATCCAATTAATACCTTTTAAACTTCTATTAGCATGACCCAAAATGCTTATTAATCTACTTATACTTGATTTTTTACTTAAAAAAAAATATCGACTTGATTTGTTGGGTTTAGATTGTTCAATATCGTGTTTGACACGCTCATTAATCTACTTATACTTGATTTTTTACTTTAAAAATAAAAATAAAAAATTAACACACACACTCACACTGCACACACACTAACGCACTAACACCACAATGGGTACTTGGACCCATGATCTCCTGTTGAAGCTCTTGTGAGTCTACCACCAAAAGCATGAGTGATGGTCAGAAAGTATGAAAGTATTAGTATGTACATGGCCGAAGATAAGAAAGTATGTTTGGTAATTAATAATAATGGGGCTAGAAAGTAGGAAAGTATGTTTGGTTTTCAACATAATGTATTTTCTCCTTTTTACTTTCCTTTTTTAATATTTTTTATATTAAAATCTCTTACTTATTCATAGAGCAAGGCATCGAGTTAGGGTTGACCCGACTCGATTTGGTTTTGAAATAGGCCTGACCTGAGCTTGACCCGACTCAGTACTAAGTCTGGCATGCCTGACCCGATCTGAGTCCTGGTCTGGCCTGGACTAATATCGACCGAGTCCGACCCGATCACAAGTACCGATTCGGGTGCATTGGATATCCACGAGATGAAATCACAACTTAAAACCTAAATTCACTTGTCAGAATTGCCGCTTCCATCAGTTACATGGCATCTCATATATGAAATGTCAGATATGAGTTTTTCAAATATATATGTGTGAGTCGAGTCAGTATTGAATTGGATTTCGGGTTGAGTCGAGTCGGGTTACTGGGTGACTCGAACTCGACTCGGTTTGAGTTTGAATTGGATGAAGTCAACTCAATTTGGATCGACTAACCCACTCGGTTGATCTGAACGAGTTGGATGAGTCGAGTCGTCTCATGCCCAGCTCTACTTATTCACGTGGGGTTCATCTTTAATATCCATTGTTGGGTCAGCCTTTGATGCTAGCCATTTATTCTGTTGGGCCCACTTGGGCCCTTTCTCAAATACGAATTGTCCATTGCGTGGGGCCTACCTTCAATGTGGATCGCCACCTTTTGAGGCCCAGCTTCAATTTGAGGTACCATAATGCCGGGCCATCATGCGGGGTCCAACTTCGAATTGGGCCATCCATCGTGTGGGGCTTGTGTCAGATGTGGGCCATTCATTATTAAGGGTTGAACTGTCCATTGTGTGGGGTCCACCTTGATGTGGGTTGTTCATCATGTGGGGCCCACCATCAATGTTAATTGTCCATCACATGGGGTCTACTTTCATTGTCCATTTCTCATCATGTGAAGCCCACCTTTTATGTCTAATGGTCGGTATGATAGGTTAGGCTATTGGGCTATCAATAACTAAACTTGTTGATGGCCATGAGTAAATTTTAATTTTAATTTTTTTAATAGCTTTTTTACTTTTTATTGTCTTTCATCTCTTTATGTGATGGACAGTCCATATTTCAGGTGGGCCGGTTTGATAGACGACGCACATTGAAGGTGGGGCCCACATGATGGATAGTACACATCAAAGGTGGGCTCCACATGAGGGGCGATGGACTTAAAGGTGGGCCCACATGATGGACAATTAACAATGACAGTAGCCCCATGTAAAAGATGACCTACATCAAGGTGGGCCCCACATGATGGACTGTCAACATCATGGTCGGCCACTAATGATGAATGGGCTACATCTAAGGCTGGCCCTACATGATGGATGGCTCACATAGAAGGTGGGCCCCACATGATGCTAGCCCACATCGAAAGTGGGCCTCATAAAGTGGTGGTTTACATTGAAGGTAGGCCCACATGATCGATGGATGGCTCACGACAAGGCCAAGTTAGGCCCATTACAATAAATGGTCAACATCAATGGTTGGCCCCATATAATGGACATTGGATATTAAAGAGATGGACCTCAGATAAATAAGAAAGAAATTTTATTGGAGGAGATTAAAAAGTGTAAAAAAAGAGAAAATGAACAAAGATTAATAGAAGAGATTTAAAAATTACTTATACATAATGTTGGAGAACGAATATACTTTCTACATTTTCGCTAATTAGTTTATTTGTTTACCAAACAAATTTACTTATTAAAGAAGTAGAAACTAAATTAAGGTACTTACGGGATAAGTAGCTTAAGCAAAAATGTCTTACCATCGTAGCAAGCCCTTCGGCCCTTTTGGGTACCATATAAGTAAATTTATTTTTATTTTTTATTTATGTTAATAAAATGTTAAAAGAAAAAAGTTACGTAATACTTTAAAGTTACTTATAACTATTAGTATATATATATTTTCTTCTTTCTCTCTTTGGGGCCGTTTGGTTACTACCAAATAAATTAATTTTTAACTTATATTAAGTAACTTACTTTTTTTTTTTTTTTTTACTTAAGTTAGTTTGACAAGTATAATTGTAAAGTAACTTATATACTAAAAGTTATTTACCTTAATAAGTAATTTTTTAAACCTTTTTTATTTTTATTTTTTATCAATGACTTTCCTACTTTCTTTTTCACAGTCGATGCCAAAGGAGGCTCTCTCTCATGTTCTATATAAAAGGAGGCCCCACATGGTGGACTATCCACATGATGGATGATCTCATATTAACATGGGCCCACATATGGATGGTCCCCATCAAAGGTTGGTCCATGATGATAAAAAACCCAAAAGTGAGCTCCACATGATAGGAAGTGGATATTGAAGCTGGCCCCACGTGATGGATGCCTTGCATTGAGGTGGTCCCACATGATGGATTATCCATATCAAAGGTCAACCCCTCATGATGGACGATCTACATCGAAGGTTGGCCCTAATGATGAGCAACCCATAACTTAGGAAGGCCTTACATGATGGACAACCCACATCAAAGGTGGGGCTAAAATTGAGGGATAATTTCTTTTGTGGTTGGAAACCAAACATATATTTTTTTGACACACACTATGTACTTGAACCCATGACCTTAGTGTCGAAACCCACAAGGTTTACCATTGAGTAATGAATAAGGACCCAATATGTTTTTTTTTTTAATTTTTTACTTTCTAGTTGATAGGTACGTAGCTTACCAAAGATGCGCATTGGTTGAATAAGCAGAAACTAATATAAGGTACTTATGACACAAGTAGCTCATCCAAGGTAACTTATAATCCAAATGCTCCCTTAGGGCTCATTTGTAAACCCCCAAATAAATAGCTTTTTTAATTCATGTAAGTCAATAAGCTAATAAAAGAAAAAATAAGTTAGTTTGGTTAATCAACTTAAATAAATAATTTATTTTCTTAAGTTATTTTTTATTGCTTTTTAACTAATGAAAAGTAACTTAAATCACCCTCATTGTGAGGAGTGTGCTCTAATCTTGATGAATGGAGGTGCCATGGTGCAAAATCCACCGGTGATGTTTTTGATAAATCCACTCAGTCAACCATTTATATATTCATCTCATTTTAATTAGGAGGTGGGCTCAAATACGATGTAGATCCAACAGTCAAGTGGGCCACCGGACTTACAAACGTGGTATTAAATGCCCACCATTGAATTGCACCCATTGTTGTGTGGCCCACCTTGATGTTTCTTAGAATCTAACTTATCCACCACTTTTTTCAGCTGATTTTAATTGGTGGGCTAAAATATAATAAAGATCCAAAACTTGCCTGGACAAGGCAACTTGAAACAAGGTTATTAAACTCCGTACTGGAACAGCTAAAAAAAACCAGGCCATCCCACCATGATGTTTTTAAGAAATCTACTCTATCTACTATTTTTGTCAGCTCAATTTTTATTTTTATTTTTATTTATTTATTTTTTTTTTTGCTTTAGACCCAAATATGAGACAGATTCAACACTCAAGCAAGCTACACTTGAATAAGTGGCATTGAACCTCCACTGTTGAAATAGTTAGGAGACCTACATTGATTTTTTGAAATATTTACTTGTCCACAAGTTGCTTCACATGATCTTGTGGGTGGAGGAATGACTTTATGACTAGTTTGGATGTCATATAAGCTTTTAATGGTGGTCATTTAATCTCTATTCTTTCCTTCAATGTGGCCTATATAAGCTTTGAATCTGCCTCATTTTTGGGTCCACCTCTAATATGATATGGTAAAATGAATGGACGGGATGGATTTCTAAGAAATATCACGGTAGGCTTACACAAATGGAGATGAGTTCAGCCACCAATCTGCCTCCGGCAAGAGGAGCGGAGCTACGTGAAACAAACGGTTAAGTGAGGGTCGTGATTGTAGACCCACCTTGATGTATATGTTGCATATCCATGCCCTCCATCCATTTTTCCAGCTCATTTTAGGGCATGAATCCAAAAATGAAATAGATTCAAATCTCAAGTGGACCACACCATAAGAAATATGGTGAATGAATGCCCACGGTTAAAAACTTCTTGGGGCCACAAAAGTTTTGGAGCAAGCTGGTCTTTGTGTTTCCCTTCATCCTGGTCTATGTGGCCTTATCAATAAGTTGGATGGTAAATAAATAATACAGTGGGCCCTTGGAATTTTTAATGGTGAGCATTAATTACCATTGTTTCTCATGGTATGGTCCACCCGAAATTTGGATCCCATTCATTATTTGGCCAATATTTTAAAATGAGCTGGAAAAATGGATGAATGAAGTGGATATCTAATACATATATTAAAGTGGGCCCCACAGTTACAGCATTACCGGACTCAACATTAGGCTTTTAGCTGAGTTGTTTTAAAAACATACTTACCAAACATGCTTAACAGCTTGTTAAGTAGAAACCAAGATAAGCTACTTGAGGTATAAGTAGCTTACCATCCAAACATGCCCTTTAGCATTTTAAATTTTTTTTACTTCTCTTTCTCTTTCTATATATAATTAATGAATAGTACATGACAAAGGTGGCCTCACATGATGGACAACCCACATTGAAGCCACATGGAATGTGGGGCCTTCACAATAGACAATCATCATCAAAGGTGGTCTCCACATGATAGGCGGCGGATATTGAAGATGGGTCCCACATGATGGACATTAACAATGATGGTGGGCCTCACATAATGGATGACCCACATTAAGGTGGGCCCCATATAATGGACGGTCCACATCAAAGGTTGACTCCTAATGATGAATGACTCACATCCATGGTGGGTCTCCCATGAGACTGGCCCACATCAAAGGTGGGGCCCACATGATGGACGGTCCACATCAAAGGTGAGCTCCACATGATGGGTAGTGGATATTGAAGGTGGGCCATAAATGATGGACAATAACATTGATGGTGGGTCCCACATCCTAGATGACCCGTATCAAGGTGGGCCTCACATAAGAACAGTCCACATTGAAAGTTGGCCCCCAATGATGGATGATTCACATCAAGGTGGGTCCCTCATAATGAAGGTCCCACTTCAAAGTTGGGCCCACATGATAGACGACCCACATCCAATATCCGACACAATGGACGGCCCACATTTGAGGTGGGCCCACATGATAGATAGCCCACATTAAAGGCGGGCCTCACAAGTTAGATGGCTCACATTGAAGGTAGGCCCCACATATGAGTTTTAGGTTGAGTACAGAGACATTCCAGTTGGGTTCTGTTTGGAACCTTGGTCTGGAGTTCTCAGGTCAGGTTGGGTCAACTTAGGTTTAAGTGTAGATGAATTCATATTGGAATTTGGGTCTGGTTGATCCTTTTTGTGGCTATGTCTAACATGAATCGACCCTCAACCCAGCCCAACCCACCCCAGCTGCACCTCTGTCCCAAGCAAGCGGCATGTTGGTGGAAAAGATGCCATGGTCACAGGTGTTGTAGTGCTTTTGCTCTACGCAATCAGTTTTCTTAGGCTGGGTTTGTCTGCACCAAATATCATAAAATATCAAAATATCACAAAATTTCATGATATTTGACGCAACCAAACATGCCCTTCATATTAAACATAATTTTCAAATTGTGAATTATTCACAACTCAAGTAATGTTCGTAGCATCACATTTTGAGTTGTCAATGGGTACTGAGAAGTAGGGGTGTACAAGAACTGAGCTAGCTCGGTTAGCTTGCTCGACTCGACTTGAAAAAGTTCTATTCGACTTGGTTCGAAGCTGAGTTTGGTCCGAGTCGAGCTGATTTTTTGAGCTTGAAAATGAATTTGTGTTGGGTTCGAGTTGGCCCTAGCTCGACTCGACTCGGATCAAACCCAATTCGAATCGAACTTGGTTTGAACTAGTTCGGTGACTCAGTTACTTTGATATTGATGTTGCTCACTAAGTGTTTGATTAAATGACTTAACAAAGTATGGCTGGTGCAAGGAAGATATGTATATGAAACAAATACCTTTTTTATTTTTATTTTTATTTTTATGTTGCTTAGAAGGTGTTTGATAAAATACTTGTAAAGCCACGGCTGCTGTTTTACATATAGTGAGATTTTGAAGGTGCAGTCTATGTGTTTGTGAAAATGCTGCACAGGCGAACTCGGCTCGAACTGGCCCGAGCTGCTAATCCAACCGAGTTCGAGCTGGGGTCAGCTAGTGGCTGAGCCGAGTCGAGCTGAGGCCAACTCGACTCGGTTTGACTCGATGTACACCCCTACTGAGAAGGTATTAACTTTCAATGGTTGAGGTCCGTTAGGACTATTGTTTTATGTGGTGTGGTCCATTTGAGTCGTGGATCTGCCTATTTTTTGTATGCATGCCCTAAAATGAACTTGTGGAACACGTCAACGGCATGGATATAATACATTCATCATGATGGCCCCTACAGTTTTTGTGCATATAGAATCATATGAAATTCAATTAAAATTTACATAGGTTTTCAAAACAATAATTTCTTTAAAAACAAAACAATTGTAAAAGATAATAATGACTCATTTACAAAGGTATTTACAAGTAATTAAGAAAATCGAATAGACTCTTACTTTTGTAGAATCAAATAAGTGGCTAGGATTCCACAATCAGATAATAAAATGTGTACATATGCAATAATATCAAACGGACAAAATACAAATAATCAACAGAGATTGGGAACATACCTTGGGCATGATTTATTAAAGGTGCATGATACTTTCCTTGTCCCACTAGCTTGAAGATGAACGGATTAGATTGTCAGTCCACGTGTCCTACTGACTCGACACCCTTTATAATCTAACCTTTTCTCTAATTCTTTTTTCCAATGTGCATGCATACGTGGTATGCGTCGATGGAAAGGGGCAAGAGTTTCTAATTTATAAGACTACATTATGCTAATCCTACCATTAAATCAAATATCATTGAACTTTCCTTTCTTATCACATGCTAGCATTTATCTTATGAATTTAGATCACATTTTTTTAAAATTAAAAGAGCTCAAGTTTATTTAAAGGGTCTGAAATTGATGCAGGGATGGGTGTGATGAGGTTGATCACCGTCTTCCCCAAGAATAACTATGAATCCATGAAGCTTCTCTGGACTCTTCATAGAAATTTTTGAATCCTCGAGGAAAAAGTAAGAAAATATAAATAATATTCATGAAAATTATCAAATTGATAGATTGATGAAATAAACGAGTTAACAACCTTTTAAATAATGATACTAAGCCTTGGAAGAAGTTTTAAAATTAAACTCCAATTCAAAACTCATTAAAAATCGCAACTTACTATTTATAGTAAGTGTCCTATCTAGCTTAACCACGTAATTCTCTTAATTTTTCTAAGCACTTTTTATGTTGGACACAACTCCTATCTGATGGAATCTTGCAAATTCAGCGGTGGGAACTCGGCATAGACAGGTTAGTTGGCCAAAGTAGCTTTTCCTACTCTAAAATCATATATGATATGTTGAGTAACTGATTATGGTATGCTTGTCTTGACGACTTCTGCCTGCGATTGAGCCTTCTTTGGTCCATCTTAGATATGAAAGTGTCCGTGACCTGCTCTACATAAAAAGAAGAAGATGTATACATTAACTTGCACAATTTTAGGAGAGATACAATCTAAAACATGTATACATTAACTTGCACAATTTTAGGAGAGATACAATCTAAAACATTGCACGTGAAGAATATACATGTAATTATTAATCCCCCCAGTTGTTGGAGACCGCTTACGGCTTCAATGGTTGTCAATTCAACATGAATAAATTTTATTTTATTGGATGGTGTACACAAAACTTGCCTTTCAAAATAATTCAATAACTTTCACTTCCCTCACCTTGGGTGGTAAGCAAAGTAGCTGAGCTCTCGACTAACTTTCATATTAAAATTTGAAAGTTCATTGCATCGATGCCATTTTGTAGTGGGCACTTCCTCGCTTACCGGCAAGTGATTGCCCATTAAAGTCTTCTTTAATGTTTATTTTTATTTTTATTTTTTCTTACACACGCACACACACCCCCACACACTCATGCCACACGCACACACACCCCACACACACACACCGTGGAATTTCACCACTATGGGTACTCAAACCCTTGACCCGGTGTTGAAACGCCAAGGAGTAGTCTACCACCACCTGGGTAAGAGTAAGGACCCAAAACATTGGTATTAGTATAACCTTGGAAAACATTTATGAGCCCTAAGCATATGGTCAATCACATAAAGGTCACTGAATCACGAACATCTTTGCATAATAAAGTAATTTAGGTATTAAAATTTAATTTGAGGTAAAAAATTATTATTTTTAATATATTATAATTTTATTTTTTACATTGACTTAAAAATTTAAAAGAACTTATTTTAATCTACTTTCGTTATGTAAACATGTTTGGATCACTGTATTTGCCATTTTAAAGAAGTTTGCTGTTTTAGAAAAGCTGACTATTTCAAGTTTGTTACTATTGTGGAGATTTTGATGCAGTTTGGCCATCCTTATTTAAACACATAGGACCTAGATAATTATGTGGGTCACTTGTTGAATGGCTATGAAAGTCATACTAGTTGGATGATCTTGGCCATTTAATCTATCACTAGACTAAAACTGAACAAGGCCCACTCATCAGCTGAACCACATATGTACGTTCAATATTTCTATTTTTCTCTAATTGACGTTCTCTGTCATGTAAGTGGCCCCCCGATGAATGGACTGGACTGATTTTTAGGACACGGCATGTTCACGGTGCTGTCTCAATCTGATGTATGGCCCGGATCTTGCACATTGTATGGTCGAGATAGGGCTGGTACGTTGGGCACATAGCACTTCTAGGTGCTGTTTGCAGCAATGCATCTTGGTGGGCCAAGTTCCTGAGTCCAAAAAAAAAAAAAAAAAAAAAAAACGGTGTCAACTGTAGGCCCACCTTTTTGGACGGCTTGGATGTCACAGAAGATTTTGGCATGTGTAACTTGAAGGGATGATGTCATGTGAATGTGCCAAACTAGGCTAACTTCTCAACCTTTACATGGAAGGCCTACCCGGCCTGGAAGTAGCCATAGGCCCAAGCCTAGCATCGAGCAAGTGGGCTGATTGCCCACAGCCATTCATCAAGTGGCCCAAGTATGTGGGGCTATATGGTCATAAAAAGAGACCAAAGATCACAATTCGACGTCCACAGGTGGCTAAGATAATTTTTCCTACATTGTAACCCACCTGATAGCCGACCAGTCTAAATTTTTTGGCCGTGGCGTCTATCCATTGCGACCCATCTTATAGACGGCTAGGATCTGGTACATGTGCATAATGTAGGCCTGTACATAGTTGGCACATACACAGAAATGTGTTTGGTAAACCTCCACATTTGAGCTTAAACATCTATGTTAATTATCGACTACTCATTTCAAAATCTGCATTCAAGCCCACTAAAGAGAAAAGAGAAAACATTGATCCTTTGGGAATGTGTGATGGATGACACATGAAGTCACTTAGATATTACTTAGAAATTTACATGCATGTATTACAAGTAATTTAAATTAAACCGTCCATGTTGCTTAGATGCTTTGTAAAAGGAGGATGTTAGAATATAAGATTTTGACATGTGTACCCTGAGGGGATGATGGCATGTGAATGTGCCAAGCTAGGCTAACTTCTCAACCTTTACAAACTACCAAATGCGTACGTGGATTTCAATTCATGTTGATTATATGATAATTGTAATTTGAGTTTTAATTCATTCCAAATACAAGCTCCCAAACAAGCTTTTGTTGGACTTTATTCTACCCTCTTACAACTAAGATGTAAATCTAGCTTGGTCATTAGAATATTAAATAAGTTTTTTTTTTTTTTTTTTTTTTTTTTTTTTTTTTTTTTAATTTGTTTCCCACTATTTCACATTTTATTTTTTATATTATTATTATTATTATTTGTGGATGAAAAGGTGGTAGCTCACTTAAATTAATAGTGCACGAGTTACATCAACATGACTATTCCCAAGTGCTCCAAGACGACTATAAGTTAGAGTTCTCTTAGTTGCACAGGAACGCATGATAGTTTGCGATGTACCAATCAGGACCGTCCATTGTGTCTTCCCTACTTTACACGAACCATCATGTAAAAATCACAACAATCAGACGACTCGGATCATTTGAGAGCTTTACACTGGCACATGTTTTCAAAGTATGCATAGGACAGCCATGGTTTCAACAGTGGGCAACCCATTATTTCTGCCTTTACCTATCTTATGGCCTACATGTGCTTTAGATCTCTCGTTTTGAACTGATATCCTGACATGGAAAGGTCTAACAGATGTATGGTAAGAATTTTGTCATGATATTAAATTACTGGCCCCATGAAGCCTTTGTTTCATGATGTTCCTTCTAGACACCCCATGTGAAGTTTGAGGGGACTGCATAAAACAATTGAAAAGACAAAATATACTTGGTTGCTGGTATAAGTTTGTTGCATGTGAAGATTGAAGAGTACGTTGGGCAACAATCATATTTTCCAAGTTCAGTGGGCCCTTATGAATAGGTTGGATTGAAAATAAATATCATAGTGGGCCTTAGGCAGATTTCAACCATAGACATCATTGTCCCCACTACTTTCTTTGATGTGGTCCTCTTGAGCTTTGGATCTATGTCTTTTTTGAGATCATTGTAACACCCCGTACTTTTCAGTACTCGGTTGTTACTATGTAATCCAATTTAATATAAATATAAGTACAATTTAAGTGGATATTCACATTTATTCTAGCCTAAATTCAATCGTTGAAAACAATCCTCATCCATATATCAAGCTATCCATCCGTTATTCTTCAAGACAGACCATCATGTCATTAGAAAAACCTATTCTTAGGATTCTAATTTCATGGATAGACAAATCTAACCGACCATTGTAGATTTAAATTTATGGATCACGAAATCCACCGTTCAGCAGGGTTACAACGTTGCGTTGGATGATCCATCCTTTAGAAACACGAATCGGATTATTTGGTCTCATAGTCAACCCTTAGATTTTTACCTAAACACTCTTTAGGACCCCATAGTTATTGATAACTAGATATGAATCGATCCAACCATTGGATTGGTTGAATGGTCAAGGTGTCGAATATTAGTAATTAGACATCCATGCAGTATATCCCACTTAACATTTAAAGTTAGTTAAGGATTAGGTACATGAATCATAGCTGTTGATCCACCATGAGGACAGTTCTGCCTAGAAGTAGTCCCTACAAATTAACTCAAAATAATAGTAATAATAATAATAATAATAATAATAATAATAATAATAATGGTAATAATAATGGTTGAAGATATTATAATATCGACATTCAATATGGTAAATTCTTGGAATAAGTGGTCATGGTATCAGATCGGGAGGTCTCGTGTTCGAGACTCCTCACAGGGGGTGATTAATGTAGTGGCATTTTCACATTGGGTTCGAGTGGGGTCGCCTGTTGGATGCAGGGGCACACTCAGGGTGGGTGATCTACGCGTTTTGGGGCCCACGGGGGAGGTCTCGTGTTCGAGGCTCCTTACTAGGGGTGATTAATGCGCATTTCACACTAGGCTCGAGTGGGGTAGCCCGCGGGATGCGGGGACACACTCGGGGTGGGCGACCCATGTGATTTGGGGCCCACGAAGGGGGTTTAGCCGAGGTCCTAACCCATGAGATGTGGGGCCTGGGCTATAAGATAAATGGATTAATTCGCCATACTCTAACAGTTCGAGCTTTTAGAGCAAATAGTTAATTGTCCTGCATCAAATAACAATTTTCAAAATCGTTAAAGTTTAGATTGGAATCAATCCGACCATTAGATCAATGTGAATCAATAAATAAGACAAGATCACTCAGTGTGGCCCACCTAAGCCTTGAATCCACCTCGTCTCTAGCCAAGTGTCCTAATACAACCTATGGAATGTGATGGATGGTGTAGATTTGGAAGAAGACACCCTTGTGGGGCCCACACGAGGGTGTATGTACAGATGGGACGGTGCACATGTGGTGCACTAAATGTTCAACATGGTCAAACGGGTGTTGACCCGAGCTTGCCCAAAAAAAGGAAGGTTTCTCCCTCCTTTTCCCTCCCGATTTCAATTCGAACGGACAACGTCCACTTGCAATGTGTGGGGCCCACCATTTCGAATCAGCTAGGAGATCCGAACCATCCATCTGATAGAATGCCAATAATCAACTAAAGCCTAACACTTTCACACGTTCAAACCTACGAGCACGTACACAATTTTCGGATGAACTTTGCTGGTGTGTAGCAAAGTTGTGTTTCCTGCCTTCTCAAAACCAACCTACCGTGATCCATGTGGGCCACCTCTAGCCGATCCGAACCGTTCAGGTTGTACACTCTTAAATTCGTCTAAGATAGTGGACCCCACATAAATGCATGCATACATGCATGCGTTGGAATTCGTCGCAAAGACACCCCACATGAGTGACACATTCCGAAAACGGAAAACTTTCGTTTCTCTTTCGGTTTGCTGGGATGGTGATCCACGTGCTTGGAAATCCCTTGATCTCATCCCTTCATTTTCAAGCAATCCCAGCTGCTTATACTTCCTCGTCATTAGGGCTTCGCAAGCAATGCAAAAAGAATCTTTCCATTCATGCGTTAACTTGATCTTAGCCATCCATGTGCTTCTAGAAGCCACCCTAAATAATCTAGTGCGTCTAAATGGGGTTATTGTCTAAATGGGGTTATTTATCCTGCTACAATTCAAAAACCCTAGCTTTCATAAGAGAAACGGTAGCTGCTTCCGTTCTTCCCGGTTTTTCTAGAAACCTAGCCGAGTCCCTTCTTCTCTGAAACCACTAATTAAACCCTCTTCAAGCTTCAATTTCTCCATTCCAGAAGCTCCCTACCACCAATCCAGAGCCTCCACTAATATTAGATCTGAAGAAAACCCCTTCGTTTGTAATATGCCATTAACACCTGCATCTTCTTCTTCGTCGTTCTACCGCACCAGGTCGACATGGTTCGACCTTGGTTACACTCGAGCTCGCTTCTGGACATTTCTGATAAGGAAAATGGAAGGAAAAGAATAGAAAGAAAGAAAAGAAAAAGAAGAAGAAAGTGAGGGAGAGAGTGCATTCGTGCTGCAACCGAGTCTCACGCTCGACTCTACTGAGGTGGGCAGCGTCTGAGTCGAGTCCTGACTTGTTTGGTCGTATAAGGACTGAAGAAAAGAGAAGGAAAGAATGATAGGCTGAGGAAGAAGAAAATCTGAGAAGATAAGAGAAGCGAGAGTGGAGAGGAAGTGCGGATTTGTGCCGCACTAACCACTGCTGAGTGGGACTTGCTGGTGCGATTGCTCGAGTTGCTTAAATGAGCTAGCTGAGTTGGGGCCATGGTCAGACCGACTTGGGAATGAGTCTGGTCCATTCCGGACCTTGTGAAAGGCCAGGGAGAGAAGAGGAAGAGTGAAAGTGAGAGAGAAAGATCCATCTCGAGTCAACTCAACTTGGCTGAAACTCGCTGGGTCATATTGTGTGAGTCGGGCAAGTCTGGTTTAGTCTAGCAACTTTGCTGGATGTAGGGGCTTGAGTGAAGAGGAAAGAAAGGGAGAAGGAGAGAGTGAGAGAGGGCAGAGAGAAGAAAGAGAGGGTGAGTGCGAGCATTGGCCGCACTACACTCACTGCCGAGTCGACTGGACTCGACTTAGCTGAGTCATTAGGTCTGGTCCAGTCCAGGTTCTTACTGGGCATTTCTAGCAGTGGAAGTAGAAGAAAAGAAAAGGAAGAAAAGAAGGGAAAGAGGAGTGTGGAGGTGAGTTGTTGTTGACTTTGGTTCGAGCCAAGGGGGCGATGTTCGCCTCCAAGCCACGTTAAATTACATAGTGTGGAGTTGCCAAAGCGACTAATGTAAGTCAACTTTCCTCCCCAAAGTAGATTATTTTGGTTTATTACTATCATTTGTATTACCATGATTATTGCGACTATTAAGCATGATTGGCTGTATGCTCATTACTCATACCAGTCTTAGACATTAGTATTTTATTTACTATTCTTAAATATTATCATCGACAATAGACTATACTAGTTATCACCATCATAATGATTATGATTGCCATATTAGCTAATATTAATTATATCATTAATGGTAGATTAAAATATTTATTGTCATCATAATGATTATTATTATCATGTACCTAATATTGATTACATTGCTAGTATTAATGGTGGTTTTACAATTATTAATCCTATTAACATGACGGTTAATCATACATCAATTAGCGTTCAACCCTATAATCCAAGTCTAGGACTAATCTCTAGGATGAAACCCTAACTCCACATCAAAACCCTAAGTAAATAATTCCAACCCTAGGTTATAATCTTAACCTTGGGTAGTGTATAACACTTGGATCTGATTTTATAATTTCGAAATTCATGGTAGGATTCGATAATAAGGGTGCACGCATTCCCTAGCAACATCAGTAGGCGATTCGACTCGTAAGGTGATGATTTCTGCCCCTTGAGCTTTCCATTTTCCCATTAGCTTAAGTGATAATTTTTATTTTAATTTAGGTTAATAATTGATATCTTTATCTTATAATTATATGTGCTAGTTGTTAGAATTGAATGTTAGATTACATGTGCAATATTTATCTTGTACATTTTCTCATGCTTGTGGATTACCTGTGAATTGCTTATGGAACTTAAACTGGTACATCAAATAGTGGAAAATCCCACTTATAAATGTACACCCAGACTTGGGATGTAACTTGTTCGATTGCGATTATAATGGATCTTCGACTCAGTAGTTACTTGATGATGGTTTAAATGGAATATTGATGTGGGGCCTACCATCCATGGGTTGTTGTGTCCAAGTGGCTTTTGAGGATGGTCTTTTATCACATAGTCTTGATATTTGCCCTATGCGGCTTCGATTTGGTATTTTTCCCATATAATTTCGATTTGTTATTTGCCATATGTGGTATCGATGTATTATTTTGTGCAACCATTCGATGGTAAGCCCCATATACTGAATTATGATTGGCCACTAGTCGATGGGCTTCTATTAAACATCCTGAGGTGGAGGTCTCATGAGGCGGGGATAGTAGAATGAGACACTATGCGCGAATTGTCGGCCTACGCTGGGTGATGAACCCCCCATAATGACCTTTGAGCTTTCTTAAATTGGCTGGCTGTAATCGAAATAATAATAATTTGGCTAATCACGCATTCATAACATACGTGCGATGACGAGTGGCTAATTCTGGATGCTGTAGCATGTGCCCTTAGTCGTGGTATCGTTTTGCTAGCTTCCAGACCATCGATTATCGAACCACCTTTGGTGAGTTTGGCACTACGCATGTACGATGTACTTTCGCTTGTGACCGACTACATCATGGGTTTCGCCCAAAAGGCAACTGGATGAGCATCCCCAGTTGATGTGCACTCACGCATCCATGCATTTAATAAGACTGCATCGTGTATTATTTTGAATGTTTTTTTTTTATTTACAACTATGCTTACCTAATGCAGTGGTGTGTAATTTTGAGGGGAATTCACACTGAGCTGACCACTCATTCATTAAATATATAACCGTATAGGTAGTACAGGTGACTTAAATGATATGCATGTTCAGACTTGATAAGGAGCATGGTACAAGTGTCAAGGGATACATGGTTGTATCTGCCAAGAGAAGCGGCACGATCTTACGGCTCAAATTTATATTTATTTTATTATTTCTCATGCACAAATTATGTAATTCTTGTATTTGTTAATATGGAGACATTGATTTGTATAAGTCATTATGGGCAGCCACTCGTATATTCTAAATGCAAATAAAAATTTCATTTATTTTTGATTTGTCCATCTTTCGTAAAACTGCTAACTCTGAGAGAAAAAGAAAAGAAAAGAAAACCTGAATTTGACTATCTTTAAAGGTTAACACTCGGGTTTTTGGAGAACAACTATATACTCGGGTTTCGAAAACTCAGAGCATTACAATCATGCCCTAAAATGATCTTGAATAATGGATAGACGGTATGAATATAAAACATATGTTATGATGGGGCCACGGAACTTTGTCATGTCAACATAGCACCAGGTGTTGTGTTCTACACCATACAATGGAGTCCATTTGAATCGTGGTATTATGTGGATGATGGGTGTGACTTTAACTATCTTGATCCATCCGTACTACTTGGACAATGGCTGTTAGTTCAAAAGAAACATGGATGCAATTAGCCACGTTCACGTGGACTTATCTTCATGTAGAGACAATCATGTGGACCCCACCCATTCCATGCATATTCATGCAATGAAGTTGATGAAACAGTTGAAATGGGGTTAAGAAGGGCAGTATTATATATCATTTGGTAAAGGTAAAGTAATGAGAAATGGTCAACCAATAATAAATGTGGTCAACCAGAGATAAAATTGACTTTTAAATAATTAAGGATTTCAATCATTTAGTATTCGTTGTTATAAGTCGGCTGCATGGCCTATATGAAATAGATAACTTTGAGAAAATAATTTAAAGGTGGGAGGTTTTTATTAATCCATAGAAAAAAAATACTAAGGGTATTTAATCATGCCTGGGTAAACTCATAGTAGTTTCAAAACGAGGTCATAGGTAGAGTTGTTCACGAGTTGAATCGAGTCAAGCTTGGCACAACTCGACTTGGTTCGGTCACTAGCTGACCCCAGCTTGAACTTAGCTCGGCTCAGTCCTTGAGCCTAACTGGCTAGCTCGACTCGGTTTGGTCAATAGCTAGGGCTAGTTTGAGCCGAGTTCAATCCTGTGTAGCATTTTCTCAAACACAGAGTGCATCTTCAGCTTCTCACAATATGCAAAACAACAACAATAGTTTATAAATATTTCATAAAACACTCAGTAGGCAACATTAAAATCAAGATACAAAGTTAGTTTTATAATGTAATATTTTTTTTCTTTAATATATATATATATATATATATATATATATTAAAAATAGTGATTTATTTTATATCCATACTTTCATCGCCACCCGCTAATCCCACGGAAAATGTATGCACCCGAAATAACGCTTTGTTGAGTTGTTTCATCGAACACTTGGTGAGCAACATCAATATAAAAAAAACAGAGTCCTCGTACTGGTTCGATCCGAGTTCAATTTGAGATGAGGTTCGATTCAAGCTCGGACAAGCTCGAACTCGGCTTGAAATTTTTTCGAGTTCCAAAAATCAGCTCCACTTGGGTCGAACTCAGTTTTAAACCCAGTCGAATTGAGCTTTTTCGAGTCAAGTTGAGTGAATTAACTGATCTAACTCAATTCGTGTATAGCTCTACTCATGGGTTCTTGTATTCGATATGGTGAAAAATTACCGTGTTGCGGATTGGCTGGTGTACCACACATTAGCGATATAGCTGGTGTGAGTATGTGTCATGTGAAGATGGGCGCTAATGCTCTGTTGTATGAACGGTTCAAAGAAGATCAAAGTTACACTCTGATAAAATATAATCAATATAGTTGATTTTATTCTTGTGAATGTTACCTTCATTAATGTATTTGAATGTGATCCAAATGAAAAAAGGGTACGATTTTCAATAGCATCCAAGTTTATACATTATTAACATCTAGTTTTCTCGAGCACGAGTATGAACTCTGGCCATGAAAATTCAGAATGTTACAGGACGTTCGGACAAGGAACTATCGCCTCCTATGCTCGCTGGTCACTATGGAGAGGCTCGTCACCCTAGCATAGGCCGACAGTATGGACACAGTGTCCCATACCAGCATGCCCAGCTCCTGAGTCTTAGTTGCTCACTGGTCACTACGGGGAGGCTCGCCACCCGAGTGTAAGCCGACAGCTCGGACACGATGTCCCATACCACCATGCCCGACTCATGAGTCTTGGGGATTGTATCATTAACGGTTAATAGTGACCTCTCAAAGGTATGAGGTGCTTCAGATTCAAGCAGGCATGTACATACATGGTTAACGAACATGGATGGCCAGCTGGTGACCCAATTTGTCCCCTCTAGATGAACTACGAATTATACGACATTGGGAGCAATGTCCCGCATAGTCTGACTACAGCTGACTATCCGTAATTCTACTAATTGTGTCAAATTTGCCTATGGACGGCCCTACCAGAGGGGCTACCCATGTGGGTTCTGAAGTTTGCTGGCCGATCCAGAAAGGGGGCAGGGTATAAGTGAATGATACTAAAGTAGATGCCGGTCTGCTTCTAGTTGTGAGGGATTTAGGCATACATAGCAGTAATTTGTACACATGAAAATCATGATTCATTAAGGATTCTTAAATACATGGAAAATTTAAATAAACATGTATATAAGCTTAATTTCAAAGAAACAATCGTGCATAGAATGAAAATCAGAAATTAATCATGTGCATAAGGGACATGTAGCGAAATTTTCCTATTTTTTTTTTTTTTTTTTTTTTTTTTTTTTTTTTAGAATTTGGGGAATGTGTCCTAATTTTATACTTATGAATATCAGGAATTAAGGCAATGCAAGAATCTTGGGTGATTGAGAACCCGATTTCCCCCCAAATCGGAAAACATTCGAAATAACACTCCAATTTCACAATTAACATACATGCAAGCAAATTTACACCCATAATTACTAATTTCGGCCTAGATTTAATAAACGACCACCTATAGCTAATGGTCTGCACCTAGGTATGGTTCGATGGTTTGCGGAGCTACTTCTAAGGTGCCAGTCCCGTGGGATGGTGTGCTGGAGTCCAGTGACGATAGAGTTTGCATGTTAGATCACATACAAGTGATTTAGGATACCTAAAATTGAAAGGGGCTGGACTGATTACCTTTCTATGGCTGGTGGGCCGCTCCTACGGTGACGGTGTCATGGGCTCCGATGAGAGTTAAGGTAGGAGGGCGAATTCTTCAAAAATCTAGCTCCTTGGAGCTCTCTTGCTCTCTACTCTCTTCTCTCTCTCCCCACTTAGTAGAAAAATTCGTATGGGAGTGTGAGAGAGAGGTTTAAGGGCTTATATAGCCTAAAAATTTGTCCAGTTGGCCCTGGGGAGACTAGTTCTAATGTATATACCCCTAGTGGGTGTATTTCTGGTCCCTGGGGCTGTCCCAGTGGCCCCTGACTTATCTGTGTCATGGAGCAGGTGCCTCATGGTCAGATGAAGGGTTGTTCCAAGTTTGGTGGCAAACAAATAATTCAATTGATCGCAGGGGTCCGATTTACGATTAACGGTCATTGATGATTGATCGGGCCCACAATTATACGGTTATGAGCAGGAAAATATCCCTGACTCATGGCCCGAGTTTGATTGCAATTCAATGGTTGAAAAGTCTCAACTTCGCTGTTTTAGTGGCGGGGCTAACTCACTTAAGTTTCAGGTTTCAAGTCCCGGAGAGTCGCGCCTTTCAAGCTCTTTCTTCATCGTCCAAGTTGTCCGGTTCGGGGTATCATTTGGGCCCACCGTCCGCAATGGACGTCAAGCCCAGTGAGATGGACATTATTCTATAATTTCGGAACTAGTGGCCCACTAACGAGCTGTCAGGAGATCGTTCAGGTAATCGGAGCATTTTTAAAATGAATTGGGTAGGAAAATTTCTTGGGCGCAGTTGTTAGGGTATGGATTAACTAAGTTCACAGTGTGACCTATTCAAAATTAGCAAAAATGGTAATTCAATCATAGTTACCCTAAACCGTGGGTTCTTAGGCTAAATGAGTAAATAAGTTGATTTGGTTTATAAATCAAGATCCAACCCATAGTTAACTCGGCTTTAGGTATGTTTTTATTTGGTTATGGTTATCTTGATTAGTCAGTGATGGGTCGGTTCGATTTGGGCCTTAGATGAACAATTCACGAGGTTAAACTTGAGGATTAAGTGATTAGACAGATTATTTGGCGTCATACGGTTCGTTAATCAAATTTGGGCGGTTCTTTACTGGTATCACCTACGTACAGGCTCACCTCGAGCGTCGAGGGTCAGTAAGTAATGACGTGGGCTAGTTTTTTTTTATTTATATATATATATATATATATATATATATATATAAATTAAGGATTTTTAGCAATTCAAAATAGGGAAAACTCAGGATGTTACAGTTGCGTATCCTAATTATTTAAGATACTACCTAAAATTTAATTATTTCTATCATTCTCACCGATTCATTATGCTTAAGTCTTCAATGTATTATTCGTGAGGCAGATCCATACATGTCTAGGTGTGCGTACAATTAGCTACATGAAACTCGGGACGCTACAGCCTACCCCCCTTAAAAAAAAAATGTCGTCCCCGAGATTTGGTATTTGGATAAAACCGCTCGTGCCTTGCTTAATGTAGTTTGAAATTCCATGGTCCCGATCACTCTATATTCATGGGAAAATATTCTTTGCTTCGCCATAAAAGCCAGAGATCCCAACCAAACTAGACGACAATGGATGGACCCGGTTTCATAAAGGATAGGCCAAATCATCCATTCATTGTTTGAACCTAAGCTTTAGTCTCGTCATTGTGAATTCCCAAAATCATTTTACATTAACAGTCTGTCACTTCAAGAATTTTAACTCCCGATCCATACGTCTAATTCTCTCGAAATTTGGAGTCTAAGCTCCTGACTTGTTCTTGAGGCTCTAGAAAAATCCACGAGGTAAGATTTAATGTTTTGGGAGGTTTTCACACTTGTGAGGTATATAAAAGTCTGCTGTCCAGTGGCAATTTCTACTAATTGTGCTACTGTCAGATTCTTATAAAATTTTGTACAGATCCGATCAAGACGAAATTTTAGATGAAAGTTGATGGAGACCTAAGTGATCTACCAGAAAAGTTTTAAAATTTTCTGATATGTCCAATTATTGTATCTAATGAGGATTTCGCAACATATAAGAATTTTATTGAAATAGTAAAAAATTCTGGAAAAATTAAGAAATCTTCACTCCTATAAGGGAGGCTTATTTCTTCTCAATTGTGACCCTATTTAAGGATGACTTTTAGTTAAGAACAAGTTTATTTAGAATTTTGAGAATTTTCCTAAAGGCAATTAGATTCATAGTTTATGAATTCCACGTCTAACTTGATATTTCTAATGGGGAACCTGAATATGCATTTTTAATTCCTCAACTCCCTAGTTCCTTCGGGAATTCAATTGAGTATATGTCTCTAATTCATTATATATCCTAGTCGCGCAAAGTTTATAGGGGTCCACTCCCTCAGGCCCAGTTAATCTCATTCTCATAATTTGATACCAACTGTAACATCCCAAATTTTCACGGCTAAAGTTATACTCATGCCTGAGAAAAACGGGTGTTAATAATGTATAAATTAAATGCTTTGAAAATCGTACCTTATTTATTTATTTTTTTTATTTGGATCACATCCAGATACATTCATGAAGGTAACATTTACGAGAATAAAATTGACCGTATTGCTTATCTCATTAGAATAAAAGAATAATCAAATGCCCTCTCAATGGGAGCTTATTACAATATCAGAATTCGCAACGGAAGTATAAAACTAATTCATAAAACTATTTTCTCATTCTTTCAGTATAATTTTCTATAGGGAAGTAATCTTCTAAGTCTTCAATCTGTACGTCACCTGCATCATCTGTACGGTTGGGAGAGGGTCAACGCCCTATTCATAGTGATGGTTATCATTTAAGATTAACAATAATTCAAGTGATAAATAAAAGCAATGTAAGGGTTCTGATACTCTCGTACTCCACTAATACTTGAGATATCAGTATGTGCAAACAACCTACATGAGATGTATGCCTAACAAAATGTGTGCGGCTCATCATACATAGTAATCATTATAATGTGGAATATAATTCATAAGAAACCCGACTCGACCCTCACTCTTACTATAATGGCCAACGCTAACGTAGATTTATGCGAACATCTCAAGGCAACATAACAACGCGATTGAGAGATTTACATAACACGATGTGTTCATGAAGCGACTATTTATGACATTCAATCCCAAAAAAGTGATGTAACACGTATGACGATTTACATACATTGATTATGCATCATGCCAACCAACCCACATAATTACGTGCCAAAGAAGAGAGTCGCTACCCATAACGCATTACGTCCATGATAAATATTAAGTCACTAGTTGTGATACCTTCAACACATTACTTGCATTGATAGAGAATGTGATCTGAATCATGGAGGTTCTGGAATAGCAAGACACATGCCCAAGCCTTAAAGATATATACCACAAGACCAATATAATAAAGAGAAGAGTGACAATGATCAAAGTGGCAATGACAAATATAACAAATAGGAGAGTGACAATGGTCAATTCAATAAGAGAAGAGTAGCAATGACTAACTCAAAAAATAGAAGAGCGGCAATGACTAACTCAATAATAAGGAGAGTGATAATGGCCAACTCAATAAAGAGACGAGTGGCATAATCAACTCAAATAACGAGATGAGTGGCAGAACTAACTCAAATAAAGAGACGAGTGGCAGGGTCAACTCAGATATAGAGATGAGTGACAAGGGAAAATCAATAAATTTGATAAGACAAGGGCAAGACTTGTATCCATAGCCCCACATAAATTCAGAGAAATCACTTATAATTAACATCATGTCATAATCCCAAAAGGGCCAATTGTTGTTGATGATAAATTAAATAAAACCATATGGAAAAATCATGATAATATGAGAACAGGTAAAAGGTATGTAAAAGGTGAGATGAAATGCATCAACTCAATTAAGGTAAGCTTAAAGGATAAAACCCTCACATAACATTATGAAAGGCGAGGAATGATTAGTAAGGATTCAAAGCATGTGAAGCAATAGAACAATTCATACCATATTAAATTATTGTAAGCTTAAAGGATAAAACCCTCACCTTTGTTGAACTTAACTCAATCTTGACCCGAGTCCGACGGCTTAGTGGCCCTGTGGCACGATCCCTACTTTCTTCTTCTTCTTCTTTCGATCTTTTCTTCCTTTCTCTTTCTCTTTCTCTCTCTCTCTCTCTCTCTCTCTCTCTCTCTCTTTTTCCTCCTTCTCACTCCCACGTTTCCTTTCTTCCTCTTTCTTTTCTTTGCTGCAGTGGTTGCTCCTATCATCAGACGACTGTTTTTATAAGCGAAAGAGTTTCAGACTCTTCTGCGAAAAATCTCTTTTACGCACACTCGTTTACGCAGCAGTAACAGACGCAACTTATGCCATTCTCTGTTTTCTCTGCGCAACGAGAATTGAGTGGATGAATCCCGATGTTCCTCTTCCTGGATTTCCTCTCCTTTTCTTTCTCAAATTGTCCTAGATCTGATTGGTTTTAAGCTTGGACACTCTGGATCTTGCAGAGGTAGGGGAAAGATGGATCAGATCTCGATCCAGAGTGGATCTCTTGGGACACCCATCTTCATAGATGTTGTTGTGTTCCCATGGAAAACGGTGAAACACCCTTCTCTTGTTGTTTCTTGCTGTTTTCGCCGGCTTGGGAGTGGTCGGAAATATCTTATCTAAGGCTTGGACGACTTGGATTAGATCTTAATCTAGACTCAGAAGTTTCCTGGTGGGAACTCTTCTCCCTTTCGATTTTCTCGACCGCTGTTATAGTGGACGGAAGTCCCATGTTTAAACTCATTTTCAGTGGCTGGGTAGGGCCCCTTGTGACGTGTCTTGGCAAATCCACTCTGTTCATTTGTTTTGCCATGTCATGTTAGGACATGGTGCTGAAAATGGGACAGATCCACCACTCAGGTGGGCCACACTGTTTCCACCGAGGTTTAATCAAGAGGACGTTAGGTTCTCATTGTAACGCCCCGAACTTTTCGATGCTCGGGCATCGAAAGTCCTCGAGCGTTACCATAAGATTCAACGTAACGTATACATGTGTATGATATCAATCCAACTATTCTAGCTTTACATCCTTTCCCTGACACTAACTTAACTATTGAAGATGATCTTCATTCATAATCTAACCGTTGAATTTCAAGATAAGCTCACCCATCACGTGATTTGACGTAAGTACTTTCCCTTAGATGACGTGACGAATAACTCCTTATCTATAATGATTTAAATAAACGTTCTTTTGTAAGAACTGCTTAGAAACGTGCCTATAACCACGTAGAGCCATTGGATTTCCCAAAACTCACACATCAGTAATAATTACAAAAATGCCATTGACCTAGGCCCCTGAATTCCAATTCACACGGTTCTCATCATTCGTTTCATGTGAAATTTTATACCAAGCCTAATTATCATAAATTAACCGTACATATCAAATTTCAGCCCTTAGATCATGGTAAATCAACTACTTGACCTCTACATCCATTCGTACACCTATCAGATCAAGATTCTGATCCGTCCACCTTGTTCACACTATATGAATATGCTTAATCCACCGTTAGAATTAGAATCTGAGAAACTTTCACGTGTAAGAAAGTCACTCAAATCTAATGTTATATAATCCCTACCCTTAATCACTCAAGAAACATACTTTATATCCATCTATTTACGAAACTAACCGTACATCGACCCACATACATGGCGGGTGCATTCCATCAAGTTTTCATATTTTTAACAAGTCATCTGACTACCCATCAGGTTTGGATCCGTCAAGTGGGCCATCCAAATATTAAGATGAATCAGTCAATTTGAAGATCCTAAAGTATATGACCAAACTACCAGGTAATAGTTCAACTAGATGTGTACAATTGACATTCTGAAACACAGTGGGTAGGCCATTTAAAAGAGTATCTTGGACATCTTCGGGAGATCGGGGCCCAAACTTGACCGATAGAAAGAGAACAAAAAATGAGGAACTTCCGCCAAATTTCAGGACATTTGGTCGGTGCAATCAGATATAACTGACAGTGGAAAGTGGTTAAAGAAATAATGGTAAATTTGTAATTTAAGATGCATGGCACATACGTAAGAGTGAAGATAGTTTTAACGGTGAATACCATTTAATGCATTAGTAGATCGTGCGGTCCACCTGAAGTTCGGATTTACTTCAAATTTAGGACCATGGGTTTGCACGGCGTGCCAAAGACGGTGAATGGAATGGATCTTCCGGAAGATTATCACAGGTGGACCCATCTATTTTGAACAATAGCGTAGAAAAGAAACTTGTATGCATGCTGTGACAACGGATGATGAAACGAAGTTACCGTGGTTTCTACTCCCATGTCCCTACAACACGTGGACCCAGTCATTTGGTAAATTCTAGGGACTATTCTAACCGTTGACATTCAATTTAGGAACAATCTGACCATTAGATCGATGAGAATCTACCGTTAGAGCTAGGAATTGAACCGTATGGGTCACCAGGACCTTGGATTTGCCCCATCTTTGGTAAAGGGATATGGAAGGACTCACCAAGTAGAGTGGACGGTGTGGATTTCTTCCAAACTGCACGGTGGGCCTCACATGAGGTGCGAGTGCACCTAGTGCACTCGTGCTCGCCGTGCACCGAGTAAGGCACGCTCGGTCAGACTCCTCTGACTCGCACCTTCCCAACACAGAGAGAAGTTTTCTCTCTCGTTACGCCAGCCGACGAACCACGTCCGTTTGAGACGCGTTGGGCCCACCATCTCTGATCAGATGGGAGATCTGATCCGCCCATCTTGTACACAACATGGCCCTAACCAAAACCATACCCTTCATCTCTGTTCACGCGACCAAATGTGCACGCAAATGCTGGTGCAAACAAGGCCTGCAAACACAAATAATTCCAAAAATGGAATCTGTTTCCTTCCAGCTCAGCAATCCGCGTGCGTGGGAATCCACTAATCTCGTCCGTTCATCTGCAAGAAATCTCAACCGTCCGATGGCTCTCCTCATGGGAGAGAGAGTTTCGCCCACAGGAAGCCAAAACCACGGCCGGTTTTCAGCTCTGACAGACGTGCATGCTGCTGTTGCAATCTGAACCGTCTGCTCCGGATCCGACGGTCTAGGATCGTTGGAAGAACCCTAAAAAAGAGAGAGAACGACTCTCTTCAGGCTCATCTCCACTTCCTTGCGGCTGGAAAGAGAAAAACGCCGTTTCTTTGTCCTCCCAAACCCACCACCTAATCCTCCCTGAAGCTTCGAAATCTTCATTTCTCGAGCTCCATTACATTCATACGAACCCTCCCATGTCGTCAAAATAAAGGAAAAAGCGTTGGGAGAAAATCTGCCATTGTTGTCACCCTTCCTCCTCGCCGACCCACCGCACCTGTCGGGTTATCGTATGGCTTTGCTCAGGCCTGGTTCAAACCATGTTGGGAGTTTCCAGCAGATAGAGAGAGAGAGAGAGGGAGAGAGAGAGAGAGAGAGATCCAGGGAGAAGGAAGATAGAAAGAAAGGAGAAAGGAAGATGAAGGCGCGTGATGGGTTGCTGCAAGGCAGCTGCACCACCACTCGATCCGAGCCAAGTGCGGGCCGGGTCTGTCGGCCATTGCTGGACGTTTCCAGCAGCAAGGAATAAGGAAGAAGATAGAAGGAGAAGGAGACAGAGAGAAGAAAAGAAGAGAAAATCAGTGAGAGAGAAGGAATGGCTGCCGTCTCACAGCCGGTTTCCTGCTGCGCTGTGTCGACTCAGTTCGACCAGGACTGAGTCGGGTCGAGTGGGGTTGTATTGGATCCGATCCAACCTCCTTGATGGCCTAGCTGTGAAGAAAAAAAAATATATAAATAAATAAATAAAAGAGAAGAAGGAAGAGAGAGCCACCGCTGAGTCGACTCAACTGAGTCGTAAAACCTGGTCCAGTCCAGCTCCTTGCTGGTCAATTCCAACCATGGGAGTTGAAGAAAAGAAAAGGAGGAGAAGAGGAAAAGAAAGAGAGAAGGAGTGGTGTTGGTTGAGGCGTTGAGCCGAGTCAACTCGACTCGAACCGAGTCGGCTAGGTGAGCCCACATTCGCTTCCCAAAATTAAATTATTTCAATTATCATTGTTATTGTTACTGTTAATGCTAAATTGTGAATTATTAGAGTTAGGTACAACTAACCATTAGTAAATTTCATATATACTAAAATTAGTTATTCTAGACAAAATCTTAATTATTAAATATAAGCGCTTTATTTCTCATATTATCACTAGTTGCAGAGTACACTATTTAATTATCATCAAATGATTATTAGTGTCACGTTAGCTAATATTAAGGATATGGTTAATATTAATAATTATTTTGGAATTACTAGTATTATTATTCATAGTGTTGTTGTTGCTATTTAGCCGTTATTAAATTATTATTTTAAGTTAGTAATATCATCAATACCGTTATTACATCACATAAAAATTAAATCCAAAAATCAAAACCTAAACCTACGCTCTAGGGTGGAGTCCTAGACCTAAGTAACTTAAACCATAAATTATGAACCTAATTGATAAGTTATTCTCTATGACATCACTACAGGTTCCTTTACTAGGGTACTACTATTATAAGTCACTATTAATATCATTACTCGTGGGTTGATAGATAATTTAATATAATATTAGTCGTTGTAATATTTCCAAAATTTATGACTAATTTATTTATTAATTTTACTCAACTATTACTCTCATTGACAATGCCATTAATGGTCACACCAATTAAAGTCCAAATTCCATAATCGAATTCTAGAATCTAAGTTTAGGACTAAACCGTAGGATGAAAACCCTAATTCTACACTAAAACCCTAAAATATAACCCTAGGCTATAATCTTAAACCCTAGTCAGTAGGTAGAACTTGGATCTAATTGTACAAGTTCTTGATTTATGGTAGGGTTGATTCTAAGGGTACACGCGCTTCTAGCAAACACTGCTTAGGCGGTTCAAAATATAAGGTGATGATTCTTCCCCTTGAGCTTTCCATCTTCTCATTAGCTTAAGTTATAGTCTTTATTTAAATTCATAATTGATATATTCCTTTATAATCACATGTGTTAGCTGGTGAAAATTAAATTGCTGTCTTACATACTTTATGATTATCCTGTATAATTGTTCATGCTTGTGGATTATTTGTAGATTGCTTACGGAACTTAAACTGGTACATTAGTGGAAATTCCCACATATAAATGTACACCCATACTTGGGATGTAACTTGACTAGTTGTGATCGTAATGGACCTTCGGCTGGGTGGTATTGAGTGGTGGATAATTGATGTGGGCCTACCATCCAGGGTTTGTTGTGCCCAATGATTTTTAAGGATGGTCTTTATCGTATGGTTTTGATATTCGCCCTATGCACATATTTTGATACTCGCCCTATGTGGCTTATTTTGATATCTCCTTACGTGGTTTGTTTTGGTATTTGCCCTATATGGGTTTGATATTTTATATCGTGCAACCATGCGATGGTAAGCCCCATATGTTGTAATATGATTGACCATTAGTCGACGGCTTTTCTATTAAACATCCTAAGGTGGTAGTCTCATGAGCCGGGGATGGTGGTATGGGACACTATGCCCGAGCTGTCGGCCTACGCTGGCTCTGAGCTCCCCGTGAGTGACCTCGAGCTTACCTAAATTGGTGATTGTAATCGGACTAATAACGGCCGGTTTGGCTAATCATGCATCCATAGCATATATCGCGATGACGGGTGCATCCGATGTCTTGTAGCACGTGCCCTGGAGTTGTTGGGGTATTGTTTCGCTAGCTCCTGCACCACCGACTATCGACCCTGTTCCGACCGGATGATTTTCCCAGTCGATGATTTGCATGGGCGACGAGCCCAAGTCCGACCGGATGTGCATCCCTGTGTCGATGTGCATTCACGCATCCATGCATTTAAAAAGACCGCATCATGTATTGTTTTGATTGCTTGTTGTTTTATAACTATGCTTACCTAATGCGCGGTGTGTAATCTCGAGGGGAATTCACATCGAGTCGGCCACTCATCCATCAAATATACAACCGTACAGTAGAAACAGTGCCTAGATGATGTATATGATCGATTTGATGAGAAGTCAGACAGTGTCATGGATGCACTACAACAGTATTGCTAAGTGAGTTGCGCGATCTTGTGGCTCTCATTTATATGTTTTATATATTTCAAATTTCTCATGTATGTAATCTTGAATTGATAGTGTAGAGACATTAGTTTGTATAAGTCATTATGGGTAACCACTTGTATATATTTGAATGAAAATGAAAAATTTCCTTTATGTTGATTTGTCCATTCTACGCTCATCTGCTTACTCTGATAGTTAAAAAAAAATATACACTCGAATTTGACCATCCTTTAAGGTTAACACTCGGGTTTTTGGGACACGGGTCGTGTACTCGGGTCCTGAAGATTCGGGTTGTTACACTCATGCAGGTTTTATGTCTCACGTAACATGAGATCATTGCCAGTTGTAAGTGGGTACGAGGTGGGGTCCATTAGGGTGAGTTCTCGGGAAATCCATTCCCTTCATGGGTTTCATAGGCTCATGTTAGGCCATGGGCTAAAGGATGGAGTTGATCGGAATTTTATCTTGAGAGTTGTCTTAGTGGGTGCCAAAGCAGACTTGATTTAATTTAACAATCCACACTAAATGAACAGAGCCAAAATTTGGAAGAAATGTGTAGTCAAGATAGGCAGATAATTGAACAAAATTTGGTGGTTGATTGATGGTGGAAAAAGGCTAGATCTAAAATATCACTTTTTGTGTTAAAAGAAAGGAACTGGCTTCAGCGTTTAACGGTGTAAGATCATAGATCGGGGTCCAAATTTTGGATGATATCATAGTCATGTGAGGCCAAGTTGTGGTCCAAGTTTGAGTTTCGATGGATGACAGGAAGTGGTTAGATCTGAAGATCTGGGTTTATAAAGAGTTGATAAGCAAGGAAATCAACGGTTAAGGGCTGATTTGTCAATTCGGTTACTTTTAAAATGATTTAAGGGTTGAAATTTAGCATGTATGGTTAGTTTATGATACATAGGCATGGTATAAAATTTCACATTAAACGGATCGTGGGAGCCATGTGATCTAGAATTTAGGGATCTAGGTCAATGACATTTTCTTAATTATTGCTGATGTGAGAGTTTTGGGAAATCTAATGATTTTTCATGGTTATATGCCCCTTTCTAAACAATTCTTACAAAAGAACTTACATCTAAATTATTATGGATAAAGATTTATTCACCGGTTTAGTCAAAGGAAGATATGTATATCAAAACACATGATTAACGGTCAGACGACTTGATTTATGGATGAAGATCATTCTTAACGATCAGATTTATGTTGGAGAATAGATGCAGGGCTATGATAGCTAGATTGGTATCGTACGCATGTACATGCCAAGTTAAATCTCATGGTAACACTGAAGAACTTTCAATACTCGGTATTGAAAAGTTCGGGGTGTAACATGCAATGCTCTATCTATAATGGACCCTACATTTTGGATGGATTGATCAAAATGCATGTATGACACGCATGTGCAAAATGACCTGATCATGGTTAGGCTAATCTGGAATATTGGACGGTGAGCCAGCTCTCCTCGGTGTGAAATAGAGGTGTACACGAGTCAAGTCGAGTCGAGCTTGTGCCAATTAAGCTCGACTCAGTTCAACCACTAGTTGACCCCACCTCGAACTCGGCTCGGCTCGGCTCGGTCCTCGAGCCCGACTGGTCAGCTTAGCTCAGTTCGGTCAACAGCTCGAGCCAATTTGAGTCGAGTTCGAGTCAAGATCGAGCCGAGTTCGCTTGTGCAACATTTTCACAAACACATGGATTGCACATTCAAATTCTCACTGTATGTAAAACAACAACAACAGTTTTATAGGTATTTCATCAAACACCTTGTAGTTAACATCAAAATCAAGAAAAAAAAGAGTATTTCTTTCGTATACATACCTTCCTTGCACCAGCTGGCACTTCGTTGAGTCATTTCATCAAACACTTGGTGAGCAACATCAATATCAAAGTAACCGAGTCACTGAACTGGTTCAATCCGAGTTGGGGTTCGATCCAAGCCGAGTCGAGATCCGCCAAGCTCGAACTCAGTTCAAAATTTTTTTGAGCTAAAAAAATCAGCTTGAACTTAGTTTGAAACGAAGCCAAATCCGGATTTTTCGAGTCAAGACGAGCAAGCTAACCGAGCTAACTCGGTTCGTGTACAGCCTTAGTGCGAGATGACTATTTTATTTGTAGGCCAATGATCAAGGGGTTAGGATTTTCGGGTCTAAGATATTCTTCTGCCGGATATCCCTTATTCGCATCAAATCAAAGGCTTGGATCAACCATAGGTTCTGCATGTATCTTATCGTGCATCTGGACGAATCAGTTCACTTGGACAGGCCAATCGATCGATCTGAACCGTCCATTTAGGCCTATAACATATTTCATCAGTTAACATGCAAAAATCACACTGATGGAATGATCTAATCCATCTTCCTAACCACGGATGCATGGTTACAATCACCTAACAAAAATGATTCTTTAGAAACATGAGCGTGACTGTAAACTAACGTATTCTTACTGGAGGTGCTACCATTAATAAGTCTATACGTTTTCTTTGTTGTAAAATGAAAAAATAAAAATAAAAAATCTAGTGGGCTGTGTACGCTAACCTTCACATGCACATGGTTGTATTTGGATTGGACAGTTGGCCTGCACATCACCTGTTTGGACCGTCTATAGAGTCAGGTCCACTTTTCTTCCTTTGCAGTGCAAAAATCACCACAATCGCATGGTGATAGTCATTCATCAATGGACCTATCTTTTGGAAAAATCTTATCCATCCATTTCTGGATGCCATTAACAGAACTTCCGATTTTGGTATTAACTGAACAGTGTGATTTTCTCAACATGGTCACGATTGTAACACAGAGCAGATATGGATACGTGCAAAACATGGATTAGATCAAACCATTCATTCGGCAATTCCAAACGGTGATCTGGTCATGATAAAAAATTGGCGGCATTTCGGAGTGTTTGTTTTACCAAGTACCATCTAAAAGTCACGTTTTTTTGAGTTTGATGGGTAAGTACGGTCCGAAATGACTGATGTGGCCCTTTTATCTGATGTGACAGAAATAAGGGGGACTCGTTTTTATATGCTGCAGCTGGGACCATTGTCCAACCACGTGATTGTACCCTTACTGAGAGGCACCGCTCCACGTGCTGTCCATTTGTTTTGCCGGGGGCTCTGAAATGATCGAGATACAAATCTACGGCAGACCACACAGCAGGTATTGAAATCCAATGATTAATATACAATACATATGTCGATATGAGTCGCACACAGAGTCACACCCACCTGACTGGATTTGGGGCAGAGGGAAATCTGCATTAGAGCCACATGATTATTTTAGCACTGTACAACTTGCAAATATCATATAAATCATAGTTAAAAAAACTAAGTGCCATATAGAAATGAATAATATAGAAGTGTTTGGATCTTAAGTTACTTAAAATTACATGCTATTTATAGCTTGAACATATTACCCCTTTTTTTTTTTTTTTTTTTTTTTTTTTTTTTGCACACCTGCCCACACCCCCACACACTCACGCCTTAGTGGAATTTCACCACTTATGGGCACTCGAACCGTTGATTGGGCATTGAAACTCATGAGAATCTACCAACGGAGCAAGAGTAAGGACCCCCTTAGCATATTATCTTGATTTCTACTTATTAAAAATGAAGTGATTAAATAATTTAAAATAAAAGAGATATTTATAATTGATCATGAACTAAAATTGATTATCTGAAATAAGCTACTTTTCTACTATTGTAGGTAGAAAAAGTAACTCATCTGATGGTATCTAAACCGGCCCTACCAGACAAGTTCTGATCACCAATATCGCGTCCAACACATTAGTTGTTGCCCTCGCCACATAATTGGAAAGACCTCATCTACCATTCCCGTGTTTGTTCCCTTAGCTCATCCACATTTATTAGATGGCTAAAATAGTATAATCAAAGAATAATTTAATGGCATGTCCAATCATAGACCAAAAAACAATGCATACCAGTGTTTGTGGTGGAGCCCACCCTAAAATTGTGAATTTTTTTTTTTTTTTTTTCCAAATCTAAACAACAAAGTTACCGGTAGAATGTATGGTTGGGATCGGCATACACGTGGCACTTGTGTTGTACATGATATATAGACATGAAAATGCCATGTGCTTACAAAGGCAGGCATATATTTGTTCTGATGTAAGATTTCTTACTCAATGTCTTTTGTATTAATGTTAGATTTACCGCTTGCTTATAAGTGCTAGATTTCACGTGAGATCTCTGTTTTACAAGTGGCACTACCATACGATGATCAGGACAACTGATTTTGTGGTATATCATGTGGATGGGCCATGTCGTAAGAAATAATTAGATTGGACTGTGGTTGACATACGATCTGAACGGGGTACGGTTCACTTAAAAGAGAGCTAGGTCCACACTCAACACCAAAAAGTTGTGACAAATGGACGTCGAATTCATGCACACTAAATCCAAACATCCAGGGATCAGGTACACATTGTAAATGGACCCAACAACACTGCCTCCCTATGTTTAGGAATTCACTAACAATATTTCAAAGGTCCAAATTGAAAACGTTTTCTTTCATACATGGGGCCAAAGAAAGCATTTGAATGATACTATCGTGTTAAAGTAAAGGGATCTTCGGTACATGAGCGTAAGAAACTGGTACCAGAAAATGTGACCTCATGTTGAAACTCGCATGAGTTTACCATTGAGGCACGTGTAAAGATCCTTCCTACATTTTTTTTTTTCAATGGATTAAAAACCGTTAACCTTTAAACTATTTCAACTAATTGAAATGGTGGCTAATAAGGATAATATTGCCACTTGTCACTACAAGAAATAGAGTCTTTTTAGCGACGAAATAAGTTTCTGTAGGTACAATTATACTTTTAGCGACGAAAAGTCTCGCAGCTAAAAATCATAGATGAGACTTCTAGCGACGAATATTTTCGTTGGTAAAAGTGAACGAATATTTTTTCTCAAGTTCTTGTGAGGTTTTTTTAGTGACGAATATTTTCGTTGCTGAAAGTGGAACCAATATCAATATTTTTAGTAGCGAAAATTTTCCCTGCTAAAATTCTTCTGAGGGTTTTTTAGCGACGAATATTGTAGGTAGAAAAAGTAACTTATCTGATGGTATCTAAACGGGCCCTACAAGACAAGTTCTGATCACCAATATCGCATCCAACACATTAGTTGTTGCGCTCGCCACATCATTGGCACCTACCACAACTGTATGGGAAAGGAAGTAGCTCCCCACCTCAATGGAGACCTCATCTACCATTCCCATGTTTGTTCCATTAGATCATCCACATTTATTAGATGGCTAAAATAGTATAATCAAAGAATAATTTAATGGCATGTCCATCATAGACCAAAAAACAAGGCATACTAGTGTTTTTGGTGGAGCCTGCCTTAAAATTGTGAAGTTTTTTTTTTCAAATCTAAACAACAAAGTTACCTGTAGAATGTATGGTTGGGATCGGCATACACATGTGGCACTTGTGTTGTACATAATATATAGACATGAAAATGCCATGTGCCTACAAAGGCAGGCATATATACATTCTGATGTAAGATTTCTTACTCAATGTCTTTTGTATTAATGTCAGATTTACCGCTTGCTTATGAGTGCTAGATTTCACGTGAGATCTCAGTTTTACAAGTGGCACTACCATACGATGATCAGGACTGCTGATTTTGTGGTATATCATGTAGATGGGCCATGTCGTAAGAAATAATGAGATTGGACTGTGGTCGACATACGATCTGAACGGGGTACAGTTCACTTAAAAGAGAGCTACGGTCCACATTCAACACCAAAAAGTTGTGACAAATGGACGTCGAATTCATGCACACTAAATCCAAACATCCAGAGATCAGGTACACAGTGTAAATGGACCCAACAACACTGCCTCCCTATGTTTAGGAATTCACTGACAATATTTCAAAGGTCCAAATTGAAAATGTTTTCTTCCATACATGGGCCAAAGAAAGCATTTGAATGATACTCTCGTGTTGAAGTAAAGGGATCTTTGGTACATGAGCGTAAGAAACTGGTACCAGAAAATGTGACCTCATGTTGAAACTCGCATGAGTTTACCGTTGAGGCATGAGTAAAGATCCTTCCTACATTTTTTTTTTCTATGTATTAAAAACCGCCAATCTTTAAATTATTTCAACTAATTGAAATGGAGGCTAATAAGGATAATATTGCCATTTGGCACTACAAGAAATAGAGTTTTTAGTGACGAAATAATTTTTCGTCGCTACAAGTGTACTTTTAGCGACGAAAACTTTCACAGCTAAAAATCATGGATGAGACTTTTAGCGACGAATATTTTCGTCGGTAAAAGTGAACGAATATTTTTCTAAAAGTCTTGTGAGGTTTTTTTAGTGACAAATATTTTCGTCGCTGAAAGTGGAACCAATATCAATATTTTTAGTAGCGAAAATTTTTGCAGCTAAAAGTCTTCTGAGGTTTTTTTAGCGACGAATATTGTAGGTAGAAAAAGTAACTTATCTGATGGTATCTAAACGGGCCCTACAAGACAAGTTCTGATCACCAATATTGCATCCAATACTTGTTGCGCTCACCACATCATTGGCACCCACCACAACCGTATGGGAAAGGAAGCAGCTACCCAGCTCAATGGAGACCTCATCTACCATTCCCATGTTTGTTCCATGAGCTCATCCACATTTATTAGATGGCTAAAATAGTATAATCAAAGAATAATTTAATGGCATGTCCATCATAGACCAAAAAACAAGGCATACCAGTGTTTTTGGTGGAGCCTGCCTTAAAATTGTGAAGTTTTTTTTTTTCAAATCTAAACAACAAAGTTACCGGTAGAATGTATGGTTGGGATCGGCATACACATGTGGCACTTGTGTTGTACATAATATATAGACATGAAAATGCCATGTGCCTACAAAGGCAGGCATATATACGTTCTGATGTAAGATTTCTTACTCTTGTATTAATGTCAGATTTACCGCTTGCTTATCAGTGCTAGATTTCACGTGAGATCTCAGTTTTACAAGTGGCACTACCATACGATGATCAGGACTGCTGATTTTGTGGTATATCATGTGGATGGCCATGTCGTAAGAAATAATTAGACTGGACTGTGGTCGACATACGATCTGAACGGGGTACAGTTCACTTAAAAGAGAGCTACGGTCCACACTCAACACCAAAAAGTTGTGACAAATGGACGTCGAATTCATGCACACTAAATCCAAACATCTAGAGATCAGGTACACATTGTAAATGGACCCAACAACACTGCCTCCCTATGTTTAGGAATTCACTGACAATATTTCAAAGGTCCAAATTGAAAACGTTTTCTTCCATACATGGGGCCAAAGAAAGCATTTGAATGATACTCTCTTGTTAAAGTAAAGGGATCTTCGGTACATGAGCGTAAGAAAGTGGTACCAGAAAATGTGACCTCATGTTGAAACTCGCATGAGTTTACCATTGAGGCATGTGTAAAGATCCTTCCTACATTTTTTTCTCTATGGATTAAAAACCGCCAACCTTTAAACTATTTCAACTAATTGAAATGGAGGCTAATAAGGATAATATTGCCATTTGGTAAAGGCAAAACAATGAGCAACGGTCAAACAATAATATATGCCATCAATCAGATAAAATTGACTTTTACATAATTAATGACGCAGGGATGAACTCGATAAGAATAACTACTCCGAATCCACGGAGCTTCTCTAGACTCCTCACAGAGACTTCTCGAATCTATGAGGAAAGAAAGCAGAAAAATAGAAATAAATTCTAAGAAATTCAAAATTGATTAATTGATGACTAAAGATGAGTTCACAACCCTTTAAATAGGGGTACCAAGCAATGGAAAAGAAATCAGAATCAAATTACAACTAAAACTCCTAGAAATCGCGACTTACTATAAATAGTAAACTTACTATTTATAGACGGTCGTGATGTCTACTAGTGCGCAAGGTTTTCAGCCAAAAATAGTTAGTGTCCTATTTGGCTTCACCAAACTGTTCTCCTAATTATTTTAAGCACTTTTCACATTGGGCGTAACTCCTAAAGCCCGATGGATGATGAGTTATAACCAAACTAAAACTTACTATTTATAGTAAAAACGAAATTAAAACAGGGAAGCGACCGTCAATCCAGGGATTTTTTGTAATTTCAGGCATCATAACCCTGCATAGCTGGGTTGGTTGGCTAAAGTAGCTCGTTCTACCCCAAAATCATATATTTTACGTCACGTAACTCATTCCGGATTGCGAGATACACTCGATCTAAGGTCCAACAGTCCGGATCACTTCTGTCGTCGATCAGGCTTTTTCTGATCCATCTTGGCCATGAAACTGTTCGCGACCCGCTCTACATCAGTCCCCTCCACTTCAAAAGAACTCATCCTCGAGTTCTCATCTTGCGCTGGTTCATGATACTCGGTCAGGTCCGCGACGTTGAAAGTTCATGAGATCGCTATGTCATCTGAAAGATCAACAACTTAAGCGTTGTCATTGATTTTTCGAATGATTGGGACGGGTCCAATCTTTTTATCTTTCAACTTGTTGTACGTCCTGATCAAAAATCTCTCTTTGCGCAGATGGACCATAACATTGTCGCCCACCTCGAACACTTTTTGTCGCTGGTGCTTGTCCACTCGTTCCTTGTACTTCTCGTTCGAGGAATGTAGCTTGGTCTGCACTTCCACATGGATGCCCATGATCTTGTCTGCCATATGTTCTGTTGCAATGCTCATGCCAGGGTGCTTGGGCAGAGGGACCAAGTCAAGCGTGTGGTGAGGCACTCATCCATAGATAATCTGGAACGGTGATTTCCTTGTCGAGCGGTTCACCATGTTGTTGAATGCAAACTCTGCTTGAGATAAGGCCAAATCCCACTGCTTCAGTTTTTCTCCTGAAATACAGTGAAGGAGGTTTCCCAACATGCAATTCACAACTTCGGTCTGTTCATCAGTCTGTGGGTGGTAAGCACTGCTGAATTGAAGTCGTGTATCGAATCGAGTCCACAAAGTCAGCCAAAAGTGGCTAATGAACTTCATGTCACGATCAGAAGTAATGGTCTTGGGGACCACGTGTAGCTGTACGACCTCCCTGAAGAATAGATTCGCCACGTGTGTTGCATCGATGGTCTTTTTGCATGGGATAAAGTGTGTTATCTTGGAGAAATGATCTACCACCACGAACACCGAATCCATACCGCGTTGTGTTCGTGGGAGATCAAGCATGAAGTCCATTGATAAATCCTCCCAAGGATCGTCAGGCACAGGTAACAGGGTGTAGAGGCTCGTATTCTGAGATTGCCCATTAGAGGTCTGACAAACATGATAACGTTGTATAGCTTTTTCCACATCACGTACTAATTGTGGCCAGTAATACCGCTCTTCCACAAGAGCTCGCATCTTGTCTTGCCCAAGGTGTCCACTGAGGCCACCTCTATGTAGCTCCTGAATAATCTGCTCCCTCAAAGAACTTTAGGGGATGCCCAATCGATTCCCTTTGAAGAGAAAATCGTCCTGTATATGAAGGTCACTAGAGTGACCTTCTTGACACTTCACCCAAGAATCTTTGAAGTCCTCATCCTGGGCATATAGCTCCTTGAGACAGTCGAAGCCGACCACCTTGTTGCTCATCGTAACAAGTAGTGATGCACGACGGCTAAGTGCATCAGCCACCTTGTTCTGCTGCCCTGACTTATACTTCAGAACGAACGTGAATTCCTGTAAAAATGCAACCCATCTAGCATGCACACGATTCATGTTAGTCTGACTATTAATAAACTTTAATGCTTGATGGTCGTATAAAGAACAAACTCTCTTTGAATCAGATAATGCCGCCAATGTCATAGCGCCTGAACAACTGCGTACAACTCAAGCTCATAAGTCGACCACTTCTTTCGAGTTTCGCTGAGCTTCTCGCTGTAGAAGGCTACTGGCCTGCCTTCTTGTGATAATACTCTCCCAATTCTGACGTATGAAGCGTCACACTTAATCTCAAACAATTTGTCGAAATTAGGAAGCACCAAGACCGGTGTTGTAGACAAACGATGCTTGATCTCATGAAAGCTCTTGTTAGCTTTATCGGTCAACTGGAGCGGTCCTTTTTTCATGCAATCTGTTATAGGCGCGATTATGGTGCTAAAATCGTGCACAAATCGATAATAGAAAGTTGCCAACCCGTGAAAACTCCTCACCTCATGAATGTTCGTCGGGATCGGCTATTCCCTAATAGTTCACACCTTTTCATCGTCCACACGAATGCCTGTAGATGTTACAACAAACTCTAAAAACAATAGGCTGTCAGTTAAAAAACTACACTTCTTCAAGTTGAGGTACAACTTATTAATTTGTAGGACCTATAGCACCTGCCTGAGATGTTTCCTGTGCTTCGCCTTGTCCTGACTATATATCAATATGTCATCAAAATATACTACCACAAATCGGCCAATAAATGGTTTTAACACTTGATTAATCAAACACATAAAAGTACTTGGTGTGTTCGATAGGCCGAAGGGCATGACCAGCCACTCATACAACCCTTTCTTGGTCTTGAATGCCGTTTTCTACTCCTTACCGGGTCAGATACGAATCTGATAGTACCCGCTCCTTAAATCTAGTTTGGAGAACACCTTGGCCCCTTCTAGCATATTGAGCATGTCGTCCAACCGTGGTATTGGGAACCGATATTTGATGGTAATTTTGTTGATTACTTGGCTGTCGATACACATGCACTAGCTTCCATCTTTTTTTAGCTTTAATAATGCTGGTATGGCACATGGGCTCATGCTCTCTCTCAAGAGACCCTTACGGATCAATTCCTCCACTTGCCCCTGAAGTATCTTACACTCATTCGGACTCATCCGATAATGAGGGCGGTTGGGCAGGCTAGCCCCAGGGACGAGGTCTATGTGATGTTGGATGTCCCTCATGGGGGGCAATCTATCAGGTAAATTCTCAGGTCAGACTTCTTTGAATTCGTTTAGCAACAGTCTTAAACTTGGAGGGATGTTTGGGTTCCTCTTCCTCGCCCTTCACCACTACGGCGTATACTTCACCGGTTTCTTTGGATTCCTCCATGAAATCCCGAATGGTTAAGAGGGAGCTCCCCTCTACTTTAGAAGCTTTAGGGTGGTTCTCTGGTGCCATAGGGGCAAGGATTATTTTTCGACTATCCTTGATGAATACGTAGACATTGTCTCGTCTTCGATGGGTCGTATCATGGTCCGACTGCCAGGGTCGACCGAGTAGCATGTGGCAAGCTTCCATGTCGACCATATCACAAAGTATCTGATCCTTATAATTTTTACCAATTGAAAATGAGATAGTGCATTGTTCAGTTACCTTGGTCTCATTCACCTTTTTTATCCAGCCAATTGAGTACGGGGAAGGATGTTTCATCGTTGGTAGCCGCAACTTGTCTACCACCACCCTTGAGACGATGTTTTCGTTGCTACCACTGTCTATGATCACATCATAGACCTTTCCGTTGACAGTGCACTGAGTATGAAATATATTGTGTCGCTGTGGATGTAATTCCTTTCGTGGGGTATACAATAATCGCCTCACTACTAAAAATTCACCACGATCCTCGCCCGTCATTTTATCACCACCTGCTATTTCTTCAGCGGTTTATTTATGTTCATCATAGCCATGGTCTTCTTCTGCGACCTCATCTTCAGTGCCCCCTTCGTTTATAGTCAAGTGTACTATGGGACGTTGATGACAGGTGTTTGAGAAGTGGCCTGGCTGGCCACAGCAGTAACAATTGTTCGACCTTAGCCGAACATAAGGATTTGGAACCTTACTCAGGCCCGCTGTTGTGGGTGCTACACGTTGAGGTCTGGATGAGCCACTCCCCGTATCACGGTTTGCGGTTGTAGGAAGTTGAGGACGTTCTCCTATGGGATCTTTTCCTCGTGCTTGCATTGAATCCTGCGTGGGACCCGTCATGGGGGGTCGAGTTGAAGGATATGGACGAGAAGGAGCTCTTGCAAGTTGTGTTTCTGCCCTACCCGCCAATTGAACTGCTTCATCCACGGTCCCGACTGGGTACATCTGAACTCGGTCTTGAATTGTCGGCCGCAACCCACTTGTAAATCGTACCACCTTCTATGACTCAGATTCTGACAGATCGTTTCGTGTAGCCAACCACTGGAATTCTTCAGTGTAATCTGTGACGGTTCGATTTCCTTGTTGGTAATTTTGATATTACTGGAATAGTATCTGCTCATAATTATTGGGGAGAAATCGTGATCGAAGAAGATGTCTCATTCGTGGCCATGATGAGATGAGCGCCTTGTTCTGGCGGGCTCGTGAGAGTTGTAATTGTTCCCACCATGCAGGAGCACCAGATTTTAATTTAAATGCTACCAATTTGACCCTTTTATAATCTGCACGTCCATATAATCAAAATATCTCTCTACTTTGGCTAGCCAATCGAGGAAATCTTCTATATGTAATAAACCATTAAAACTAGGAAGTTCAGTCTTACCTCGATAGTCTCTTTCAGCACGATCTTGGTGATCGCCTCCATGGATTGGTCGTCGGGCAAAACCCTTATTAAGGTCCTCGTCGTTAGAACTTGAATCATCTGACGTAGCCCTACGGTTTGCCACTGGTAGTGCTCTACAAAAATCGGGGTTGTGTTGTACAGGAACCACGGGTGGTGGAGCAACCATAGGTGGTGGAGCACCGCCTGGAGCTCGGGGTGGAAGTAGCGCATTCGTAAGACGGTCGATGGTCACCTGCAACCCCTGCATGGTCAACTGACTCTCCCGGTAGAAAGCATCCATTCTTTCCGAAAGATAACGAATCCCTGGATCACCGTCCACAGGATTTTGATTCATACCTTCATTGTTTGCCATCGGCCTTAGGGTAATCCTCGCTCTGATACCAATTGACGCAGGGATGAACGTGATGAAGATAACTACTTTGAATCCACGGGGCTTCTCTGGACTTCTCACAGAGACTTCTCGAATCCATGAGGAAAGAAAGCAGAAAAATAGAAATAATTCTAAGAAATTTGAAATTGATTAATTGATGACTAAAGACGAGTTCACGACCCTTTAAATAGGGATACCAAGTAATGGGAAAGAAATCAGAATCAAACTACAACTAAAACTCCTAGGAATCGTGACTTACTATAAATAGTAAACTTACTATTTATAGACGGTCGTGATGTCTACTAGTGCGCAAGGTTTTCGGCCAAAAATAGTAAGTGTTCTATTTGGCTTCACCAAACCGTTCTCCTAATTATTCTAAGCTCTTTTCACGTTGGGCGCAACTCCTAAAGCCCGGCGGATGAAGAGTTATAACCAAACTAAAACTTACTATTTGTAATAAAAACGAAATTAAAACAGGGAAACGACCGTCGATCCAGGGTTTTTTGCAATTCCGGGGATCGCAACCCGGCATAGCAGGGTTGGTTGGCTAAAGTAGATCGTTCTACCCCAAAATCATATATTTTACGTCAGGTAACTCATTCCAGATTGTGAGATACGCCTGATCTAAGGTCCGACAGTCCAGATCACTTCTGTCGTCGACCGGGCCTTTTCTGATCCATCTTGGCCATGAAACTGTCCGCGACCCGCTCTACATCAATTAACCATTTTAACCGTTTAGTATCCATTATTATAAGTGGTTGCAAGATGTATATAAAATAGTTAAAGTTTTAGAACACTTGGGAGTAGACATGTCTACGTGACTCATGCACTTTTTTGTCAAAAAAAAAAAAAAAAAACAGATAGAAAGAGGGAAAAAAGATAAAACCTATTTGATATTTCAATGATATTTCAATGACCAAGCTGGATTTATGTCTAAGTTGAATAAAGTATAACAAAAACTTGTTTTGGAGCATGTATTTGGAATGAATTAAAACTCAAATTATAATTTCCATAGAATCAACGTGAATTAAAATTTCCATAGAATCTGATGGCTCTTTTTCAAAGTGTCCACAATTATTTAGTATATTCAAATACACTCGAAGAGTGCCAAGCACACCCAAGAGGATCCAAACCTCATTATCGGGGGAGAATAACTCTAACAAAGTATGATTCTTGATATACATGCCCTAAAAACTCATACTCCTAGTACACATAAACTCAAACTAAACCTTCTAAATTGTGAAACCTATTGCATAATATTTAACTCTCATTTGTGGACACTTTGAAAAAGAGCCATCAGATATTTTTCAATTTTTTTAAACCACTCAATAAATGCCTACTAATACAATATAGTTAGATAATTAAATAAGATTTTTTTTAATGCTAAATCACAGACTATATTATTAAAAACTGTAACTTGTATTATTTCTCTAATAACAACTAAATTAATATATAGAAAAATAAAAGATCTTAACAATTACACATTATAATAAATTTAAAAAATAACCTAATTCAATAATATTACCTAATATATTCTAACATCCTCTTTTCACAAAGCATCTAAGCAACGTGGACAGTTTAATTTGAATTACTTGCATCCGAGCAAGTAAATTTATAAGTAATATCAAAGTGACTCCATGTCATCGATCCATCAGACTGCCAAAGTATCAATGTATTTCTGATCTCTTTTTAGTGGGCTTGAACGCAGAGTTTGAAATGAGTACTTGATAATTAATATAGATGATTAAGCCCAAATGTGGAGGTTTACCAAACACATTTCTGTGTAAGTGCAAACTATGTACAGGCCAACATGATACACATGTACCATATCCTAGCTGTCTATAAGATGGGTCGCAATGGGTAGATGCCACAGCCAAAAAAAAGAAAAAAAGACTGGTGGGCTATCAGGTGGGTTACAATGTAGGAAGTACGATCTTAGCCACCTGTTCATTTCATTAGCTTTGGCCCATATGATAAGTTCGCTGTCCTTATTTTCCTGATGAAAGATCCAAACAGGCTTTCTTGTCAGAATCAAAAACTAAATTAACCCACACAAAGAAATAAGAGGACATTAAATTATCTACAATGATGTATTTTATGAAAATCTTTCTTCCCCTTGGCATTTTTTACTGATGGCTTTGGCACTGATTCAATAGATTCAACCGTTCATCATAAAATGTCCGGTATCATGTCCCATGTCATCTCCCAATGAAAATGAAGTTTCAAGAAATGCAATATTTCAAAATTCAAATCCAAAACAATCGAATATAAGATATGGCCCACCATATTTTCTTATCGGAAAGCTGATGATAGAAACGATGAAGGTGAAATTGCATTTATTTTTCTATTTTACTCAAGATCGGACCGTTCATCAAGTAGGGCATGTCTAAATACCCCACCATAATGTTATTTAGACCACATACGGGCGTCGAATTGTGATCTTTGGTCTTACTTTATGACCATATTGCCCCACATATTGGTGCCACTTGATGAATGGCTGTGGGCAATCAGCCCACTTGCTCGATGCTGGGATTGAGCCTGTGGCTACTTCCTGGCCAAGTAGGCCTTCCATGTAAAGGTTGAGAAGTTAGCCTAGCTTGGTACATTCACATAACATCATCCCCTCAGGGTGCACATGCCAAAATCTTCCGTGACATCCAAGCCGTCCAAAAAGGTGGGCCCACAGTCGACACCATATTTTTTTACTCAGGGCCTTGGAACAATCCGTTCGGTCCATAGTTGAATCGCCTCACCAAAGTCCAGGGGAGTGACTTATCGGAGTCGGGCCTATTTTCACTACTAATTGGATCAGACAAACGCAGGCAATCCAGTTAGCCTCAAAGAGGACCCAAACTCGCCCATCATGTGTCCAAAGTGCAGGATTCTTGATTTTGGCTCACTGAGATGCACTGCTGCAGATAACATTCCCCATTGCACTCTATACTCGAGCGACTATGTGGAAGTGCGCTATACGCCCGACGTACCAGCCCAATCTCTACTGTACAATGTGCAAGATACAGGCCATATATACATCAGATCGGGACAGCACCATCAATATGCTCTGACCTAAAAATCAGTCCAGTCCGCTCATTGGGTGGGCCACGTACATGACAGAGAAGGTCAATCAGAGAAAGATGGAAATATTGAACGTACATATGTGGTTCAGCTGATGAGTGGACCTTGTTCGGTTTTAGTCCATTGATTAAATGGCTAAGATCGTCCAACTAGTATGACTTTCGTAGCCATTCAACAAGTGACCCACATAATTGATGGGGTTTTTACCTCGTGCTCGACTGGTCGTGAGCCTTACACGACCGGTCGAAGGCTGGTGCACGACTGGTCGTGGAGTCGAGCTCTGACTCGACTCAAAGTCTAGCGACGTTGGACTATTTTTTCTGGCGCTCGATCGGTCGTAGCCTCGTCTCGACCAGTCGTAGTTACACAGATTCGTTCTGCGATTTTTTGCGGATTACGGATTTTGAGTCCTTTCGCAACAAGGATGTGGAAGAGAGTTTCCTAAACTATAAATAAGAGGTACCTAGGGCTTTCTATGCACGACAAGAAGGTTTTCTAAAGCTTTACAAGGAATTTGGTAAAGGGTTTAGGGCTATCAAAGGTGTGAGAGAAAGAGAGAAAGAGAAAGTGGAAGCTTGTGGAAGGGAGGTTCTGCTCGTAGAGGTGATCTACTGTGCACTCGATATCTTAGCGCTTCTACGTCCTTGTAATCGGTTAGATCTCTCCATTTTCTTGCTTAAGAACGGTTTGAGAATGTTGCATTCAAAGTAAGGGAAGCGATAGTGATTGAATTCTTTTGGAAGGCATGTTTTGTATCCACCATCGAATAAAATAAAAATCATTCATGTTGTGTTGACAACCATTGAAGCCAGTCCTTGCTTGAGCGGTCTCCACTAATTAATAATTACATGTATTCTTCATGTGCAATGTTTTGGCTTCTATCTCTTCTACAATTGCACATATTGTTCATGTGTACATCTCCTTTTTTGGACCCTTTAAATAAACTCGGGTTCTTTTGATTTTAAAATTGTAATCTAAATTCATAACATAAATGTTAGCGTGTGATAAGCAAGGAAAGTTCCATGACATTTGGTTTTGATGATAGAATTAGCAGAACCTAGTCTTATAAATTAGAAACTCTTGGCCCTTTCCATCCAAGTGTACAAATGCCTGCATACACATTTGAAAAAGAATTAATGAAAAGGTTAGCCTAAGGGTATCGAGTAGGCCGTAGGTCTCTTGATTATTTCAACAGCAAAGGTTCAATACCACTTATTCAAGTGTGGCTTGCTTGGGTGTTGAATCTGTCTCATATTTGGGTCCACAACATAAAACGAGCTAACCAAAATGGTGGACAGGGTGGATTTCTAAAAATCATCGTGGTGGGATAGTCTAGATTTTTGAGTTCCATCGTTCCGGGGTTTGACAACATTGTTTCAAGTTGCCTCATCTAGGTAAGTTTGATTCTAAGAAACATCACGGTGGGCCACACAATAATGGGTGCAATTCAATGGTGGGCATTTAATACCACTCTTGTAAGTCAAGTGGCCCGCTTGAGTGTTGGATTTACATCGTATTTGGGCCCTGCTCCTAAAATGAGATGAGTAAATAGTTGATTGAGTGGATTTATACATTTTTTTTTTTTTTAAAACAAAAACAAAAAAACCAAACAAACAAACAGGTGGACTGTGCAACGTGGCACATCCATTCATCAAGATTAGAGCACACTCCTCGCAATGAAGGTGATTTAAGTTACTTTTCATTAGTTAAAAAACAAAAAAAAAAAAACTTAAGAAAATAAATTATTTATTTAAGTTGATTAACTAAACTAACTTAATTTTTTTAAAAAGCAGCTTATTGACTCACATTAATTAAAAAAAAAAAAACTACTTATTTGGTGGTATCCAAACGGGCAATAAGAGAGCGTTTAGATTAACATAAGTTACTTTGGATAATCTACTTATGTCATAAGTAACTCGTATTAGTTCCTACTTATTCAGTCAATAAACATGTTCGGTAAGCTACTGTAGACACTCCACCCAGGCTAACATCTTGAGAAAGTTAAGACAATCCGAGAACCATGATCATATCCTAAACCTAACCCTAATCCTAACCTGAGCTATTATGAGTCATCATTCAATCTAGACCATGTCCAAAACCGATCCATTTCCCGGGTCATTTCCGGATAACAATCGAGCCAATTTCGAGCCATTTTGAGCCGAATATCCAAAACGGACTTTGTTTCACTCTAAGGACCCAAAAAAGGACCCACCGGCTAAATTTCGAGGGAAACTTTACCGAAGCGGTAGTTTGACTACCGCCGGTGGTAGTTAAACTACCGTTTCTACTCAAAAAGCATGCGCTGAGTCAGCCACTCGAGTTTCAGACTCAGCCAAGTCCGGGCGGTAGTCGGACTACCGCCGGCGGTACTCCGAGTACCGCCGCATCTGGTCCGAGTATGGACAACTGTCCCAACATCCAAAAGTCAACTCTCCCATACATTTACCCTCCCCATCCTCACTATTTACCATTTTACCGCTCCCCATAGCCAATGAGAAAGTGCCACGTGGCATTCCTCTCTCCACAGCCAACCATAGCTTGCCACCTCACCTTTTACCCCTCTCAAACCCAAAATTTACAATGCTACCATTGGAGAAGGCTATAAATAACCCTCTCCCCTTTCATTTTCAAGAGACCTTCTCATCCAAGAGAGAGAGAGAGAGAAAGAGTGAGAGAGAAAGAGAGGGAGAGGAAGAGAGTGAGGGAGAGGGAAGGAGCTCCCAAGCCTCCCAAGTCCAGATTTTCTTAGCCACCCCCTAGCCCTCCTCCAAACCTCTCCAACCCATCTAACCTAGCCCAGTTTGATCATGGTTCAGTCTATGTCTTAGCCTACTCAAGAATCAAGCCAAGGATCCATCATCTTACAAGCATTCATCATGACATCTACTCCCTTCTCAACCCTCCTGCTTCTCTAGATCTCTAGTGGACGTATGCTCTGTGACTTGCCGTATATCGGATCCTGTCACATCAGAAATTCCTAATGATCTAATCCATTTTTCTTACCTCTTTGCATAAGCATCATCACATTCGCCCTCTAGATACATTGTCGGACGTATGCTCTGTGGCCTGCCGAAATCTCGGATCTTTCTACATCAGAAATTCACATGTGACTAGTCCCATTATGACCATAGCATCATCATCATCCCTTGAGACTATTTTACCAAACTAAGTAGAGACCGTATATTTGTACGGGCAGAGAGGGTGCCTAACACCTTCCCTCTTTGTAACCGAGGTCCCTTACTCGGAATCCCGGATCGCAGATCAGGAGTCAATCTAAGGTCGGAGAGTCTTCGGATTTCTCCAACCTTACGTATTCCATGGTTCTAGTCGACTGCGGAATTCTGAGATTATTCGGCTAGTGGCGACTCCAACATTCATAAATTAGCTTAATCATCCCCACTACTTAATCTATAACATTTACAAATCAGCGTGGACGCCGATTTTCAGTGTCTACAGAATGACGACTCTGCTGGGGATTTGCTAGCCCGCACTAGCTGAGACCCGACTCGAAAGTGTGTGGTACTATAATCTCAAGGGACATCATCACTGCATTTAAAAAAAAAAAAAAAAAATCTTTGGCTTACACTTGTTTGGGCATCAATCCTAGCCACTACCACTCAATCCCATGCAGTTATGGCTACCCATGAGAAAGAGCCGGCAGCTCTGCCAGCTCCTGAAGCACCGGCACCGTCACCGACACCTCCAGCAGCTCCAACAGACCCACAGGCCAATACAACCACGCAAGAGTTACTACTTCAAGCAATGTAAGAACTATTGCTTCGCCTAGTGCCAGGCGCCATACCGGACATACAGGCAACACAACATAGTGCTCAAAACAGTTTAACCCCACAACCTCCTTTTGCTTCCTCCCTTCCTCTTCCAGCAAATCCCATTCTACCATTCCCTACAGAATAAGCACAAGATCACCAACATCCTCTTCCTAATAGGAGATCTGGTCAATTTCAAGGGGAAAAATTCCTCTCATATGATCCTTCCGAACTCACAAAACTCCGAGAGCAATTGTGCGATGAACAGAGGAAACTACAAAAGCAGCAAGGAGTGGATCATCCATCCACCAAATTCAGGGACTTATGTCCCTTTCCTGATGCCAGGGTACCTCAAAACTTTGAGGTTCCAAAATTCAAAAGGTATGATGGTACGGGGTGTCCTATGGACCATTTAAGAGCATTCCGTGGAGAGCTTAATACTCTGGCAGGTAATAATGGAGCGTTGATCCGTTTGTTTCAAAAATCCTTGAAAGGCGATGCATTAGATTGGTACACATCATTAGACTACCATCGAATTAAAACTTGGGAACAACTTTCCCAAGCTTTCCTTGATCGTTTCGTGTACAATCTTAATGCAACACCCAAAAGGGCGGATCTTGTTACCTTAAGGCAGAGGGACGATGAGTCATTATCAGCTTACGTTGGACGATGGCGGGCCATGGCTGCCAGAATGAAAACACCCATTGATGACGAGGAGCAAATGTACATGATCATCCACTCGGCAAACCCGAGTATCTCTGGATACCTCGTCTCATATCCATATGCCAACTTTACCCAACTCATCCGCGCTGGGGAACAAGTTGAAGCCGGAATAAGGGCTGGGACAATCTCCCCCTGGTGGCCTCATCAGGCCTCCCCAGTACAACAGAATGTGGAAAGAAGGCCTACTGGATATGAGAATGGTAACAGAAGTGTTCTTGACCTCCATCTAATGGAAGAAGACGATCTTATCGCCTCTACCCAGGGTGCCCAATTCGCCCCTCAAGAGGGACAATGGTAGTAACAACAGCAAATGGAGAATCTTCAGTACCCCAACCATGGTCAGCAGGTGAGGATGGCCCGGGAACCTAGGCAGTTTACACCGATAGCCCAAACGTACAGTGAGGTACTAGCCACGCTAGTCCAAAGGCAAATACTTACACCGCTACTGCCTAGGCTCCCACCAAACCCTCTGCCACCAAACTATAATGAGAATGAGTACTGTGCATACCACCAATCCCGAGGCCACACAATAGACCGTTGTTTCGCCCTGAAACATGTGGTCCAAGATCTGATTGACAACCAAATGATTGTGGTTACCCCTCCTGCTGTTGCCACCACCAATTACACCCTCCAGAATCTCCTGCCATCGTATCAAGTATGCCCTAGTTCATCAGGAACCCCTACTAACAATATCAGTCAAGGAGAGCCACCCCCGGTCAATCTAGTCCAATGCATCCATTCAATCACTGCCAGCCCAACAACAATACCCCTGAGTCTACAAGGGGCACACCCTGCCAGTTCAATCTCTTCGCTCTCAAATACACAAGGGGCATCTCCAACCGGTCCGGTCTCCATTCCTCCGAGTCTACAAGGGGCACACCTTGCCAGTTCAATCTCTTCACTCTCAAATACGCAAGGGGCATCTCCAACCGGTTCAGTTTCCATTCCCCCAAGTCTACAAGGGGCACACCCTGCCAGTCCAATCTCTTCGATCTCAAATATGCAAGGGGCATCTCCTTCTAGTCCAATCTCCATGCCCCCAAGTCTACAGGAACCACCACGGATCAATCCAATCCATACATCCTCCATCTCGCAAGGGACACCATCTGCCTATCCGACCCTTGCTCCAACTATCATGCTCCAAGAGAAATCTCCTTCTCCGATCAACATACCACATGCCCTAGCAAAATCAGGGCCCAGCTTCAATCATGTGGTAACTCACCAAGAAGGACATTCCATTGCTCAAAGGGATTTGCCCAGCTCTACTCAGTCTTCAATCCTTCAAGAGAAGAGTCTAGGGCGAGTGGTTCCCACCTCTAGGAAACAAGTCGAGGAAGAGATTGAAGTCAAGATTTTTATTAGTCCCAAAACATCAACCATCACTTTTCAGATCTTTGACATCACAGCTTCCTTTCATCTCCTCCCTGATCAGTCTTGGATCTATAGAATCAAGGCCCTTTCTCCAAATCTTCACCAAAATGCCAAATACATTTTCGGAGATAAGGCGCTAACCGTTTTGGATGATCCCGAACAAATCTTTCCGATAGAAGCAGTCAACCATCAAGAGCTAGATATCCCGATCATAGACATACAATGCTCTGATGAGGATATCCCATACCATAGTCTCGAGTTCGAGGCTATGAATTGTGTACCTCTTGCATGCTCCATCGGATCAAACTATGTCTTCTCTTCAGTCGGGCACCAACATTTTTATTATCAGCTCGAATATCAAGAGAATGCAGGCATGAGAAGACTTGAATATCTGCCTCCTATGGGTGAGATAGCAAAGCACAAATGTATTAAAGGAGGGAAAGATCGACAAGAGGATGATCCCTTCATCCGCTCATCAAACAGATCCATTAAGGAGGGGATCATCTATCTGATTGACAGGCCAAGATCCATTGTGGGGAATCAAATGAGCAAAATGAGCCCAACTAGGCTGTTTGAAAATGACTTGGGCAAGGGGCAAGAATTTCCCCTGATTGACTGGACCACAGTCTGGGTCCCACCTGAGCTGAAAGAATCCAAAGAGTCCCAATGCATCGGGGATGAGCTGAAAAAAGTGACATCTAACACCAACTCAGAGCCCAATCTCAAACTCATCACGACATTTGGGTACGACAGTGAGGGCCCACCTACTGATCCGTCTGGCCCTGCCTCCTAAGGGGAGGAAGTGCAGGGCAATAGCTGGTTCACAATCCCCAGGACGACACAATAAAATAAAATAATGTTTGACTCCTCGAACAGAATCAGGCAATCCCTGATTCACATCACCGTCTTTCTCAAAAAAAAAATGAAAAAAAAATCAGAAAATTCTCGAAAAGCCAAAAACATTGGATATTTCCGAAACACCAAAAAAAAAAAAATCATATACTTGTCAAAATCCAAAAAAAAAAAAATCGAAAAAATTTCAAAAGGGCAAAAACATTAGATATTTTCAAAATGCCAAAAAATTCAGATACTTGTCAAAATCCAAAAAAAAAAAAAAAATAATAAATTCTCAAAACATAAAAATAATAGAAAATCTTTCAAAACTCACAAGCAATAATGTGCAAATGCGTCTGTTACAACATCCGAGTTTAAAGTCAACTCATATGATTTTGATCTAGAGTTAAACTTCAAACTCATGGGTTTGAACGAAGCCCAGGATGTGGGAAAATGATGATTCGACTCTCGAGCTTGAGGATTCCCTCAGAAAGTTCGAAACAAAGGTCAATGTCGTGACGGATGATTTCGAAATTGTAAGCTTGGGATCCCCTGAGCTCCCTAGAAAAGTATGCATCAAGAGATCCTCGCTTCGTGAATATAAGTAGAGGATCACAGAATTCTTAAGGCCAGGGCTATCCAACCTTGCGTTCTCCTATGAAGCCTTACCTAGATCGAATGAAGAGCTAGTCATACACCATCTCTTATGAAGCCAGAAATCAAGCCCATCAAGCAAAGCTGTCAAGATCACGTCTGAAGTCCACGATGGAGTCCTACTGATGAACGATGGAGATAAGCTATTGCAGCATGTCAGGAAGTGCTTCAAGTATCAAAGCTTGCATAACGGATCCATGTGCATGCTTCGAGTCTTTATAACCTGACAATACTCTAGCACTTCTTCATTACGAGATGTGGACATCATCGAAAGAATGAGCCCGAAGGCATCCAATGGTCATGAGTACATTCTCATCAAAGACAAAAGCGAGCGCCGACAATTGATAATAATGAAAAAGAGAAGTCAAGGAAAATGATTGGTGGTAATCTCGATACAACCAACTACATCTTGCAGACATAAAGCGCACGACGATCACTAGGACCAATGACAAGCAAGTTTGAAAGAAAGGTTAGCAACATGGTAATCATGCATATCTTATCATTGCGCCTACTAGATCCAGGGGGCAACTCCAAGCCATCCTAAGACGGTCCGCTGATCATCCGCAAGGTTCTTCCGGGAGGTGCCCTTCGTCTCACCATCATTAGGGGCAAAGATCTTTCAGAGCCCATTAACTCCGACAACGTGAATATCTACCATGGGTAATCCTACCTGACTATGTCAACAACCACAATCGTAAAGCTAAAGTTAAAAGGTTAGCATCCTGAGGACATTCCATCATCATTCCTTTCCTCCAATAAGTGTTCCAAAAAATAAAGGGTTCAAAAAAAAAGGGAGAAGGACAAAAAAAAGAGATAAAGAAATAAAAAAATGAACGAATAAAGCACACAGTCCAAAAAAAAGGAGGAGAAAAAAAAGAAAAAAAGAGAAAAAAAAGAAAAAGAAAGAAAAAAAGAGTCGAACCCAATGAGTGAGAACACAATTCACCAACCTATTTCCCTTCAGGATAGTTTAACCTAATGTCAACAGCTTCACGATTGTGATTGAAGACAAAGTTAGGCAGCTCACCAGTCGGCCGGCAATGAATGGAGTCTAGCCTCCCGCCTCTATACAAAAAAAAAAAGAAAAATCAAAAGAAAAGTAACATGCCTAAGCAAAACGGGCGAGGTGAAAACCCAAAAGGGAGCCTCGACTAAAAACAGCAGGCATGTAGCGGACTTGGTGAAAACCTGAACAGGCACCAAGGGTAAAAAGAGCACAGCTGCCAAGGGGTAGGCAAGAACAAAAACTCGGGACATGGTGAAAATCTGAAAGGACGCCATGGGCAAAAATGACGAGAAAGCCGGTCGTAGCGAAAACCTGAAAAGACCCTACGGGCAAAAATGGCTAGAAAAGAAAAAGAAAAAGGAAAAATAAAAGTGCAGGTACAGGAGAAGCCAAGGCAACAAGCAAAGTAAGGAAGCACAAGGAAAAGATAAGTCCCAGATCAGAATTTTGTTAGACTCTACCCAAATCCAAGGGGCGTGATCCGGGTATGCGCTACTCTCAGGGAATCGGGATCCCTAGTAAACAACTCAGAATACCGGATTCGACATGGGCTAAGTTCAATAATTCTGATCCCAATCATCCGAAGCATAAATCCAAAAGCAAACACTGGTCAATTTGGCACAAACAAAATTTTATTTTCTGTGAAAATCTTTTTACAAGTACTTTGTTTTCTTTCTTCATAAAAACAAAAACAAAATGAAATTTTCTCATGCATACGGGACAAGCAGATGATCAACATCTGGAACTACGGGTAAAACACCTCATCCCTCTCCAGACGGTGTGCCGCGAACATGGTATCATCATACCGCCATCCCACTGCTAGGCGACGAACCATATCCTCACAAGTATGACAAAGGACAGTGATCTTGGAGATCAAGTGACCATGTGTGGTCAGCAAGAAGGATGGATCGACGAAAGGGCGCTCCTCAAAGGCCTCAAAAGAATCGATAACACAAGAGGAAGACGAAGCAGTGCCACCCACCCAAATTTGATCCATACCATCCATAGCCTTAATCAAAGCATCCATAACCATCCCTCCATTAATCAAGCCATCCACACCACCCATAACCATCCCTCCATCAATCAAAGCATCCACACCATTCATAGTCATCACTCCATCAATCAAGCCATCCACACCACCTATGACCATCCCTCCATCAATCAAAGCATCCACACCATCCATAGTCATCCCTCCATCAATCAAGCCATCCACACCGCCTATGACCATCCCTCCATCAATCAAACCATCCACACCATCCATCGCCATCCTTCCGTCGGTCGCCATCATCTAGCCATCCCCACCCTCTAAACCATCCATCCTCATCATCGCGACAACTGCGAATCCTGGCAGCCCATCAAAACCATCCAACCCCATCAGTCCATTGGTGGGAAAAGGATCCAAGCCATAAATGACATTCACTTCTTCAAGAGGGCCCATTACTTCTCCATCTACCCCCATCAATCCACCCATAAACTCTTTGTCATTTATGGAGCCACCCACCTCTTCACCATCAATAAACCTACCTATCCCATCATCATGATTGGCCATGATGAATCCAAAAAAGAGAAAGGAATAAGGGAGGAATGAGACAAAGAAGAAGGGACAAAATGGAGGAAATAAGGACAAAACGAATGATCAAAGAAGAGGACAGAGGGGAGATAAAGAGAATGAGCAGAGAAGAACAGGGCTTGCTGGAAGAAAAGATCAACGGAGGCGGTAATCGGATTACTGCTAGCGGTACTCGGAGTACCGTTTCAGAATTGTCATCACTAAATCACTGCGGCACCTGACAGAAGGAGCAGAACGGGCAAATGTCAACGGGCGGTAGTCCGAATACCACCGGCGGTAGTCCGACTACCGCCCGGGCCCACTTTCAGGCAAAATTCGGACAGGGCCCACTTTAGAAGGCTGGGACTACAGAGCGTACCTCCGTATACCAGAATGAGATCGCATAAATGATTAAAAGATGGTCCAAGAAGGCAACAGCCCGGGCCCATCTTCCAAGGCCCATTTCTAAAAAAAAAAAAAAAAAAAATTTACCAGGCCCACTTCAAAAAAACCATCTCAAGGCCCAAGCCCATTCTGACGCCGAGGCCCATCTTCCAAGGCTCATTTTCAAAAGACCCATTTCCAAAAGACCCATTTCCAAGGTCCACTTCAAAGAGCCCATCTCAAAGCCCAAGCCCATTCCGAGGCCCGGGCTCACTTCCAAGCCCATGTCATAAAGGCCATCTCAAGGCTCAAGTCCATCCCAAGCCCATTTCCAAAGTCCAAGACCATTTCAAAAGTCCAGGCCCATTTCAAAAAGTCCAGGCCCATTTAAAAAAAAAAACTTCGAAAATTTTTTCAAATAAAATCCCCAAGGAGTCTAGCTTCAAAAAGGATAGTTTTTAAAAATTTTCAAAAAAAAAGAAAAGAAAAGAAAAGAAGAGTCCAGTGCCATAAGAGCGTCAACTTTTCACCAAAAAATTAAAAAAGCATTAGCCCCATTAATTTTATTAGTGGAAACCATGTGACTTTCCCTACAAAAAAAAAAAAAAAAAACTTAGCCCCATTAATTTTATTAGTGGAGGCCACCTGACTTTGCTGTAATAAAAACGGATGATCTCGACCATCTGTGAGGTTAGACAGATCTTTCAAAAAGTTTCAAAATTGTCAAAAAAAAAGCCCCATTAATTTATTAGTGGAGGCCATTTGACCTTTTTTGCAAATAAAAATCATTAGCCCCATTGATTTATTAGTGGAGGCCATCTGACTTTTTTCAAATAAAAACCGTTAGCCCCGCCAACTCATTAGTGGAGGTAATGCGACTGTTTACTTAACTTGTGAAAATAAAAACTGAACGACGACGCCCACCCGTGAGATCGAACGGATATATTTTTCAAAAAATCTAAAAATAGTTTTAAATAAAATCCTCAAGAAGCCTAGCTCCAAAGAGGATAGTTTTCAAAAGACGCACGCGTCGCGCAGTATACTGAGGAATCTTCCATATTCTCCAGTTGCAGTCAGTGCAAACAGTTAAATAACACCCGATCTCTTCCGGTTTCCCCGAAGGATGATCAAGTCTGTACATGATACATGTACGATTGGCCAGATTTCTATAACTGGGCAGTCGTACAAATGCTAGTAAGATGAGTGGATCTATCTCTGGAAAGAATAATCAAAACTTGAAGTGAAGACAATCCATTGTAACCAAAGTGTCAGACAAAGCAGATTGCATGGCAAACAGATTATCTGCACATACCTAGTCCGGGGTGTTCGCAAAATTTGATCGAATCCAAGTCGGCGTAGTGAGTTCCCCGTAAGGCCGCACCAACGCGCAGGGCAGCTAACCATTTTGACGATCAAATTGAGCGAACATTCCTAGGGTGATTACATAGCAAAGGAACAACAGACCTAACAGTACGGGAATCCTCGTAAAGCCGTGACAAATGCGTAGAGGCCCTTACTTTTTAGACTTACCCTCCAATGCTGTAAACAATCCGATGTGAAAAGGTTGTGATTGGTGATCCGTAAAGCCACGACGAATGCGCAGGAGACAATCACAACATTTTTCTCAACCCTCGTGAGATGTGCAAGTCATCTTTTTCCAAACAGTCGACTGACAATGATACAATGGTAAGCAATAGATTTGAGTCGCTACCCTTCGTTCTAACTAGAAGGGTGGGGTGTCCACTTCCTTTGACCTTCGGTTGCTCGCAACCTCGGTCAAAGAGGGGCATCTGTAGACACCCCACCCAGGCTAACGTCTTGAGAAAGTTAAGACAATCCGAGAACTATGATCATATCCTAAACCTAACCCTAATCCTAACCTGAGCTATTATGAGTCATCATTTAATCTAGACCATGTCCAAAATCGATCCATTTTTCGGGTCATTTCCGGATAACAATCGAGCCAATTTTGAGCCATTTTGAGCCGAATATCCAAAACGGGCTTTGTTTCACTCTAAGGACCCAAAAAAGGACCCACCGGCTAAATTTCGAGGGAAACTGTACCGAAGCGGTAGTTTGACTACCGCCGGCGGTAGTCAAACTACCGCTTCTACTAAAAAGCGTGCGCTGAGTCAGCCACTCGAGTTTCAGACTCAGCCCAAGTCCCAAGCGGTAGTCGGACTACCGCCAGCCAGTACTTGAGTATCACAAGCATGCGGCCCGAGTATGGACATCTGTCCTAACATCCAAAAGTCAACTCTCCCATACATTTACTCTCTTCATCCTCACTATTTACCATTTTACCGCTCCCCATAGCCAATGAGAAAGTGCCACGTGGCATTCCTCTCTCCACAGCCAACCATAGCTTGCCACCTCACCTTTTACCCCTCTCAAACCCAAAATTTACAATGCTACCATTGGAGAAGGCTATAAATAGCCCTCTCCCCTTTCATTTTCAAGAGACCTTCTCATCCAGGAGAGAGAGAAAGAGTGAGAGAGAAAGAGAGGGAGAGGAAGAGAGTGAGGGAGAGGGAAGGAGCTCCCAAGCCTCCCAAGTCCAGATTTTCTTAGCCACCCCCTAGCCCTCCTCCAAATCTCTTCAACCCATCTAACCTAGCCCAGTTTGATCATGGTTCAGTCTATATCTTAGCCTACTCAAGAATCAAGCCAAGGATCCATCATCTTACAAGCATTCATCATGACATCTACTCCCTTCTCAACCCCCCTGCTTCTCTAGATCTCTAGTGGACGTATGCTCTGTGACTTGCCGTATTTCGGATCCTGCCACATCAGAAATTCCTAGTGATCTAATCCATTTTTCTTACCTCTTTGCATAAGCATCATCACATCCGCCCTCTAGATACATTGTTGGACGTATGCTCTGTGGCCTGCCGAAATCTCGGATCTTGCTACATCAGAAATCCACATGTGACTAGTCCCATCATGACCACAGCATCATCATCATCACTTGAGACTATTTTACCACACTAAGTAGAGTCCGTACATTTGTACGGGCAGAGAGGGTGTCTAACACCTTCCCTCTTTGTAACCGAGGTCCCTTACTCGGAATCCCGGATCGCAGATCAGGAGTCAATCTAAGGTCGGAGAGTCTTCAGATTTCTCCAACCTTACGTATTTCGTGGTTCTAGCTAACTGCGGAATTCTGAGATTATTCGGTTAGTGGCGACTCCAACATTCATAAATCAGCTTAATCATCCCCACTACTTAATCTATAACATTTACAAATCAGCGTGGATGCGGATTTTCAGTGTCTACAGCTACATACTTCTCAACCAAAAAGTTAAAAAGCATGTTGGTCCTTACTTACTTATCACGATTGTAATATAGAGAGCAGATATGGATACGTGCAAAACATGGATTAGATCAAACCATCCATTTGGCAATTCCAATTGTGATTGGGCAATGATCTAAAATTGGCAGTATTTATGGCGTGTTGGTTTACAAATTACCATCTAAAAGTTACATCTTTTTGGTTTGATGGGTAAGTACCACCCGAAATGACTGATGTGACCCTTTTTTATGATGCGACGAAATATTTTTTATATACTCCAGATGGGACTATGGTCCAGCCACGTGATTGTTATTGTGATGCGCCTCTATGTGCTCTCCATTTGTTTTGCCAGCTTATTTTATGGCATGGGCCCTAAAATGATTGAGATACAAATCCACCATGGACCCACACAGTTAGGATTGAATTCCCACCATTAAAATGATAAAAGTTTTGGATCGATCTGTTATTTGTGTTTTTTCTTCTATTAATTAATTGTGTGACCTTATCAACAGGTTGAATGACTAATAAAAAATTTATAGTGGGCATTCAACCACCACTATTTACAGCATGGTGTCCACCTGAGACTTCGATCTACCTTATTTTTTTGCCCGTGTACTAAAATAATTAGGCAAAATGGATGGACCGCAGTGATATACAATGCATACATCAAGGTGAGCCGCACACAGAGTCACCCACCTAACTAGATTTGGGGTAGAGGGAATTCTACATTCAAGGTATAGCGACATATGATTACTTCAGCACATTACAAATTGCAAATTTCGATGACCTACACAGAGAGCATATAGATCACAGTTGAAAAACCAAGTTCCATGTAGAAATGAACACTATGGAGGCGTTTGGATCTTAGGTTACTTATGCCTAGAGCAGCTTATCTTAATTTATAATTATTAAAATAAAATGATTAAGTAACTTTAAATAATAATAAAAAATATTTATAATTTATCATACTTTTATCACAGAAGAGTTACCCGAGAGTACTTTTGACCGTTCATAAGCAGACACTGCACGCTCCAAATCCAAACATCCCGACCACAGGCACTGGTGTACATGGGACCCACAACACTGCCACCCTATATTTAGAAATTATTCCAAAGGTCTAAATCGTGGGCCCGGCTTAGGTTGTCCATACTCGTGGAAATTAAAAACGATTTCTGTGCAAAGATGCAGTCACGTGTCTCGTACTTCTTCCATACATGCGACCTAAGAAAGCATTCGAATATATTCGTAAAGGAATCTTCCGTACATGGGACCTAAGAAAGCATTTGAATGAGACTATCATCTCAAAGTCAAAGGATTTTTTCAGGTGTCTGTTGAGGGTCAAATATTGCATATTAGACCCCAATTATTGCCTGGATTTATGAACCTGGTACTGTTTAATGGTTTGATTTAATCGTGTTTGTGATGTAAGGTTCATTTGCGAGCTTGGACCAAAACAGGGTGTTAAAAGCTGAAATTGATGCTCAAAATTTACCAAGGCATGAGACATACTTCAGGAGACCAAGATCAATGCCAGAAATCCAAGGAAACCGAAACTTAAGTGGCCTGGAAGGCGTCTAGAATGCGAGATCACAGGGTTCCTACTATCCGTTCAGCTCGAAACTTCATACGTGGCCTGAGGACTATAAATGAACCGTACATGTCAAATTTGATCCATTGGATCTTTATAGAAGTTGTCCAATGGTCAAATCAGTCCATGAATTAACGATTTGGGGCCCACCTAAGACCTGGATATGCTTCAAGTGCAGTTCCAACCCATTATATAAGGTGAAGGAACAGATGAATGGAGAGGATTTCTTAGAAAACAACACCATGGGCCTCACTGGCAGTCGCGAGTGCACGTACACAAGTGCATATGCAACACACCGAGCCTGGGTCAAACTGTGTTTGACCCAACACTTCTTGTAAAGAAAGGAATTTGAAATTCCTCTGCCCCCATCAGTGACGAGCGTCCGCTGAGATGCTCTCCAGATCATCATCATTACTGGAACGGACGATCGGGACGGTCCATTGCTCCCAGGACTCCTAACCAACCCTAGATAGGGAGACGTCTTTGCGCAGGCACACGTACACATGTTTTCAAACGTCTAACGCAGGACGAATGGTGGAGCAAAAAGATCTCATGGTCCTCATCAAAAGAAGGTCAAAAGTAGCATTTCCGACTGAAATTCTGAGAGGAATTCGGTGGACGGCGTGGATTTCTCAAAATATTAGCAAAGTGGGCTCCACAGAAGTCTCTGCAAACAGCCATACGCAGTAACGTGCACAGGCTCTGTTCTGCGAACAACCGAGAAAACCGGAAGTTCCGGCATGATCGGCGACCAATCAGGGATCAAGAAGCTGATCTGGACCGTCCAGTTGGCAGCCAAGCAGATCAACCTTGATATGGAGACAGAATGGATGGAGTAGACGGTACCTTCTCTGAAAAATGGATCCGACGCAACGAGTTTTTCTTTGCTACGCAGAACAGAGGTGCGCAGGTTTATACCGCGAATTCCACCGACAAAGCACATCCAAACGGCTGATTTCGGTGGCCCACAAGCTCCCTGTGATCCATCTGACCCGTCTATGACCATCAGATCAGAGAAAAACGCCCCGACTAAAAATCTGCCATGATTGCTCGAGCCTCTTCTTAGATTAAACAAGAAATCCACTCCCTTTGTAATGGACCACATCCGTGAATCTGAACGGTCCATTTTGTGGGACAGAAACTCGGATATCAGCAGTGTGTGTGGATCATCTCTGTGCAGCCAGATGCATGGTTGAATCAGCAGCGAGCATATGCTCTTGTGCGCAAGCAAGGTTACGCAGGTAGTTTCTAAAATCATGCTGTGTTAAGAACTTCCAGAAATTCCCACCGACGAATGCTTCGAATGTTCAACACACCTTGGTGTTTCTATAAAAGGGACATCTGAGAAGAGATCAAGGGAGCTTGGCTTGGCTGGAACGTGCAGGAGAGAGAGATTGGTTTTGAGTTTCCTTTGTTTTGTTTATTTTTTCTTTTGTTGAGAGATCTAAGACCGATCATGTCGGGCTAACCTCTTAGCTAGGTCTAAGAGGTGAAGCTTGTAGCGTGATGGGGTGGTTTTATAGTTTTGATTCATGTTATGAACTAATTTAATTCTAGTTTTGAATAATAGGAATATTTCTGGTTTTTAATGGTTTGTTGTGACTGAAATTACAATAGATTTGCGATGGCTTGATGTATTCCTTTTCCTTTTGTGATTATGAAGTCGGGAAGCTCTGTTGGCCATCGTCTCCTGGGCATGGTTGGATGATGGCACCCTTCCTTCCGTTCATACATCTCTCAGATTGAATGTAGATCGGTTTAATTCTGTTGTTTGCTTTGTCTCATGGGCATGGTTTTATGATGGAATCCATTCTAATTTACATCTGTCTTATCTTTTGAAGCTAGATCAAAAGAAGTTCAGAGTTGATTTTCATGTTTATATTTTCCAACTGGATTGAGATGGGACTCGAAGTCCAGTTGAGTTCATGAATCAACCGTAGATCTCCCTGATCTCTATAAGTGGATCCTTGGTACCGTAGTTTCCTACCTTTAAATTTCACCAGTTTTAGATAAATATTTTCACCATTATTCCTTCATATTCACCTGATTAGATTTCATCTTATTTTAGTTCTAGTTCTAGTTAGTTTCAGATTACGTACAGGTTTCAGTCCCTGTGGATTCGACCTCGGTCTCACCGAGTTTATTACTACATTACAACCCTATACTTGGGGAGTGAACAAGTTTTTGGCGCCGTTGTCGGGGATTGACGGCTATGTTTTCTGAGATTAACTAGTTTTAGGATTAGTTTAAGATTAGGATTTTTTCTAACTTTAGGTTTAGGTTTTTCAGATTTCTTGAAACTAACTTTTTTCCTGTTTTGTAGGATCCTAACATACACTTCTAATTCGGTAATTTCTTTCTAATTTTCTACTTTTTCTATTTTTAGAATTAGGATTTTAGTTTTAGAAATTCTCTTATTCTAGGTTTCCTTTTTAGAAACTAACTTTCTCTTTTTAGAAATTTTCTATCTCTAGGCTTTCATTTATTTTAGAAATTCTTTTTCCTTTTTAGAAACTAACACTATTTTCTATTTTAGGATTTTTTTTTTTTTTTTTTTTTTTTTTTTTTTTTAGAATTACAACTTTCCTCTTTTGTTCTTATAAATTAGGTTAGTTATTTTCCTTTTTAGAAACTTTCCTTTTTAGTAACTAACTTTCTATTTTTATTTTTAGAAACTTTCTGACTTTAGGATTTCTAATTTTAGAAACTAATTTCTTTTGTTTTATTTTGCAGGATTCTAACATAGGAACTTCCAACTTGGTAACTTCTTTCTAATTCTTTCTCTTTCTATTTCTAGTTCTCTTATTGCTGTAGGATTTTTTTTCTTTTATTATAGGATTAGACTCAGAGTTAGGGTTCCCCATGGAAGCTTGGGTACGTGTTTATGCTGAGATGGATAAGCAGTTTTGGGGAATGCTTGACGGTTTTGGAATTCAACGTATACCTCAAGATTTTTCTCCATCGAGAACCGACATTGAGAACCGACTAGAACGTTATGTTCCATCGGTTAATAGGTCCGTATACGATCATAATTATGGGAATGAGGATTATTACCAACCATCATATTCTCTCGTGTATGATTAGTATGACTATAACCAGTGGAAACATCAAAACTGGGAAGATGAACTAACAACATGTTATAATGATTATTCTCTTGGATACCCTACCATTGAGATCCAACCAGAAACGATCTAAGAGGATTCATTTTAGCGTAATATGGCCTGTCTTGCGGAAACTATAAAAACTTTGGAAGCACTTACTTCAAGTGATAATTCTCTTAGATCCTCTACCTTTAAAATTCAACCAGAAACAATCCAAGAGAATTCTCAAAATTCCTTTCAAACTTTAGAGCTCAGTCAACAAAATACACTCTAAAGACTACAAGAACTTATAAAAGATATTCAACAAGGGAGTTCACATGATGCGATTGTGGAGAACTCTAGAATTTGGAATGAGGAGTTGGATTCCATTAATGAGCATACGGTTCAATTTTCCGATGAGTCGATCTCGATGACTGTTCAAAAGAATGATGGAGATACATGGATATCTTTCAAATACAGTGATGATGACACACTTTCCTTACATGATACACAGGATCTCAATGTTGAGGTGGAGGTTAGTTTATTCGAAGCTCAACCAAATTTAGAATGTGAGGAAAGCGATCTCATCCCAAGTGTGCACTGCACAGAATTAGACGATGATGCGTATTGGGATGATGATCATGAATGTTCAGCCTCAGTTCCCCTGGAATTAATCTCAAGTTTGGTCCAGGTCAATGATCAAGAAGTGCACGAAGTGAGCAGTCATAATGAGCTACTCCACTCACCTGACATATCTGATTTAAAAGTGGATGAGCTCCTTACAACCAACCCTTCTATCTCTTGTGAGATATGTTTGGACCACTCCCCTGAATTACATAATGATATGATTCAGGAGATGAACGAGTTATTCGATACAACTCTGGAATTTGAAACCACCTAGTTGAGGCCACCATCTGAACTGTTGAATCTTAACGATTCAATGCCTCTTCTGAGTAGTATCAATGAACAGAGTTAGCACATCAATGCTTCATATACTGATCCTCAATCTGTTTGTACAGTGCTGGAGCAAGAGAGCACACTTTCGTATACTTTTAAAGACGATAGAATCTTTGAACAGATCATCACACACTTCAACGTGGAGAATGAGTCACTCTCAACTGAATGTCCCAACACTTTGGATGATTGCTTGGCACACTTTGCAGATTCAAATGATCCCATGATAAGAGACATAGTGAATGCCTTGCAAGACAACATCTCAGTAGTCATCACTGACCGAGAGAACCCTTACTTTGAAGCCCCTCCCTCCCCAGATCCTCACTGCTTACCATTAAGGGAGGAGGAGTTGAAAATTGAACCGAAGTCTGATACTTCGAAATATGTTGAGACTACACCATTTCCTGAAATTTTTTCTCAATTTGCTCTACCTATAGTCTCTGATTCACCATGGGATACTAACTTTGAAACTTTTTCTAACACAGGTGAATCATATATACTTTGGATACCTCAAGTGAATCAACGTCAAATTTTTAATGAGGTACATAAGTTTCTCTGGAAAGTCAAGCTCCAGGGCATCCAAGCTTATTGTAAAAAGGGCTTTTGGATGTTCCTGTTGAGGAACTTATTGAGAAACTTATCACGATATTGGCCGGAAGAGGAACCTTACGACATGATCGAGTAGTTTTTCCCTGCTTTCATAGGACTAGGATAATTTGTTTTATTTGTCTGGCTGAAGACGTTAAACTTAGCACTCCTGGGAGGCAACCCAGCTTTTGATTCCATGATTAGTCAATTCAATGTTTGTGGGTAACATTGCTGCAAACCCTCACGAGACAACAACTCGTCCACTAGGGGCAACTTAGGGGTTTAAAGGCTTGTTGCATATGCTAAATGCAATCGAGCGCACCTGCGAAAGTGGTATAAGTAGGAGTTTATTTTTGTTATTTATGTTTTACTTGTGTTGGTTTCTCTCTTGCGCTGACTTACTCTCTCGCTGATATTTTTGAAAAAGTATCTCGATTCGTTATCCAGGTACTATCTTCCCATCACTTTTCTTTTACTTTCGTTGTCTCATATGCATTGCATGCTTATATCTTGTACATTGAGGACAATGTAGATTTTAGGTTGGGGGTGAGAGATTAGGTTTCCTAATCAGTGTTTTCTTGGTCTTGAGCAAAAAAAATAAAAAAAATTGTGAATTTTTTTAAATTTTTCTGGAATTTCTTATGAAGTCGAAGTGATTTTGACGGCCATTTTGGATTTAGAATTACAAGATAAGTGATGTTGACAATTTATGACTCTAGGATTCAGTTGTTTATTAGATTTCATAGTTAAGTTCGAACTGTTAATCCTTGATTAGAGGTTTTAAACATTGATTGAGTCATGATTTCACAAGACGCATCTCGCTTGCACATTACAGTTTCAGTTCGATATTGAATTATAATTTGGCGATCATTAAGCATGGAAGGAACCAACTTGGGGAATTTGGCCATCATGTTCAATAAGAAGAATGAAATAAAAAGAAAATACCCAGTTACAAGATAGCTGCCTGCGGAAAGGGTTGGGCGAATAATCTTCACCATATGTTTGCTCCCTATAGGTGGGGATTCGATTCCCCATGGATGATATGTGAAAAGGGTTAGGTGTACAGTCTTCACCATAGGTTTGCTCCCTATAGGTGAGGATGTGATTCCCCTCCATGGCATTACTTTTAATGAAAAAAAATATGAAATAATGAAAGAATGAGCCGTGAGGCAAGTTTTGGTTGTCCTGAATGCTCTTGTTAAGTGCGAAGGACATCATGTCATAGAGAAGTTAACCTTGATGATAAGACGAGATTTCATTATACACTCATGGTACTTAATGTTTAGAATTTTTCTAATTAATGGATTAATACTTTGAGCCTGACTATGAAATTTACCATGTGCTCGAGTCCCAGGTGAAAATACTGCCCAATATTCATGAATCTTAGAATTCTTGTATCTGAATTATTTTTCAAGAATCACTCGAGTTCATAATCATCTTATACTTCTCAATTTATTTTTCGCATACTTTGCTCGGGACTAGCAAAATGCTGGTTGGGAGTTGTGTTGAGGGTCAATTATTGCATATTAGACCCCAGTTATTACCTGGATTTATGAACATGGTACTGTTTAATGGTTTGATTTAATCGTGTTTGTGATGCAAGGTTCATTTGCGAGCTTGGACCAAAACAGGGTGTTAAAAGTTGAAATTGATGCTCAGAATTTACCAAGGCATGAGACATACTTTAGGAGACCAAGATCAATGCCAGAAATCCAAGGAAACCGAAACTTAAGTGGCCTGGAAGGCGTCCAGAATGCGAGATCACAGGGTTCCTACTATCCGTTCAGCTTGAAACTTCATACGTGGTCTGAGGACTATAAATGAACCGTACATGTAAAATTTGAGCCATTGGATCCTTATGAAAGTGGTCCAATGGTCAAATCAGTCCATGAATTAACGATTTGGGGCCCACCTAAGACCTGGATATGCTTCAAGTGCGGTTTCAACCCATTATATAAGGTGAAGGAACATATGAATGGAGAGGATTTCTTAGAAAACAACACCATGGGCCTCACTGGCAGTCGCGAGTGCACGTACACAAGTGCATATGCAACACACTGAGCCTGAAGTTGGGTCAAACTGTGTTTAACCCGACACTTCTTGTAAAGAAAGGAATTTGAAATTCCTCTGCGGCCATTAGCGACGAGTGTCCGCTGAGATGCTCTCCAGATCATCATCATTACTGGAACGGACGATCAGGACTGTCCATTGCTCCCAGGACGCCTAACCGACCCTAGACAGGGAGACGTCTTTGCGCAGGCACACGTACACATGTTTTCAACCGTCCAACGTAGGACGAACGGTGGAGCAAAAAAGATCTCATGGTCCTCATCAAAAGAAGGTCAAAAGTAGCATTTCCGACTGAAATTCTGAGAGGAATTCGGTGGACGGCGTGGATTTCTCAAAATATTAGCAAAGTGGGTTCCACAGAAGTCTCCGCAAATAGCCATACGCAGTAACGTGCGCAGGCTCTGTTCTGCGAACGACCGAGAAAACTGGAAGTTCCGGCATGATCGACGACTAATCAGGGATCAAGAAGCTGATCCGGACTGTCCAGTTGGCAGCCAAGCAGATCAAGAACCTTGATATGGAGACAGAATGGATGGAGTAGACGGTACCTTCTCTGAAAAACAGATCCGACGCAATGAGTTTTTCTTTGCTACGCAGAATAGAGGTGCGCAGGTTTCTACCGCTAATTCCACCGACAGAGCACATCTGAACGGCTGATTTCGGTGGCCCACAAGCTCCCTGTGATCCATCTGACCCGTCTATGACCATCAGATCAGAGAAAAACCCCCGACTAAAAATCTACCATGATTGCTCGAGCCTCTTCTTGGATTAAACAAGAAATCCACTCCCATGTCTCCTGGGCATGGTTGGATGATGGCACCCTTCCTTCCGTTCATACATCTCTCAGATTGAATGTAGATCGGTTTAATTCTGTTGTTTGCTTTGTCTCATGGGCATGGTTTTATGATGGAATCCATTCTAATTTACATCTGTCTTATCTTTTGAAGCTAGATCAAAAGAAGTTCAGAGTTGATTTTCATGTTTATATTTTTCAACTGGATTGAGATGGGACTCGAAGTCCAGTTGAGTTCATGAATCAAGCGTAGATCTCCCTGATCTCTATAAGTGGATCCTTGGCACCCTAGTTTCCTACCTTTAAATTTCACTAGTTTTAGATAAATATTTTCACCATTATTCCTTCATATTCACCTGATTAGATTTCATCTTATTTTAGTTCTAGTTCTAGTTAGTTTCAGATTACGTACAGGTTTCAGTCCCTGTGGATTCGACCTCGGTCTCACCGAGTTTATTACTACATCACAACCCTATACTTGGGGAGTGAACAGTGTCCTCTTCTTCTTCTTCTTCTTCTTCTTCTTCTTCTTTTTTTTTTTTTTTTTTTTTTTAAATTTTAAATTTTAAATTTTAAATTTATTTATTTATTTATTAAAAATGGAATTTGACTGTACTGACCTCGAAGTTTGGTCAAATTACCTCAGGAGCTGTGACGTTCCAAGTATCCTAAGAGTGGCCTTATGATATCTTTTGAATTTTTTTTTTGCACGAAAATGCTCCTGTCCTTGGTTGAGAGGTCATACGGTCATGGAGTGAAGAAGAAGTTATATTCTGTTTTAACTCTCGAGAAAGTGACGAATTGGCTACTTCCCCTGCCACTAGCCAATGGCTAGTGCTCTGTGGTCTGTGGGCCCCACCACCATGTATGTGTTTCATCTATGTCGTCCATATATTTTTGTAGATCATTTTATGGTATGAGTCCAAAAACGAGGTATATCCCAATCTCAAGCGGACCACATTACAGGAAACAGTGTTGAATGAGTGTCGTAGACCATTAAAAACTTTTTGGGGGCCATAAAAGTTTTGGATCAAGCTGATCTTTGTTTCTTCCCTTCATCTGTGTCTGTACGACCTAATCAACAGATTAAATGTCAAATAAACAGTACAATGGGCCTTAAGAGGATTTTAATGGTGGATATCCAATCACTACTATTTTCCTATGTTGTGGTCCACCTTATATAGGTTATCGTTGTGACGGTATATGGATCATGGTTGCCAGTTGTTACGGATCGTGGTTGTCATGTTATATGGGTTGTGATTTTTATGTTACACGGGTCGTGGTTGTCAGCTGTTATGGGTTGTGCTTGTCACAGAATATGGATCATGGTTGGCAGCCACGACCCAGACAATGGTTCGTGGTTCACATGCACAGTGGATCATGGTTGTCATCCAGATGGATTGGATTTGTTATGTGCATATCTATGGGCCCTAGTAGCTTTGTACAACAAGGGGTATATGAATATCTGTGTACACAGTCAATCGGCCTCCTTTTGTAGCATTGGTGTATTTGACTATTCTAACGTCCAAATGACACATATATCATGGTACTACACTCCCATGACTTGCCATATGGTACATATATCATACGCACGATGATGGCATGACTTGAACCAAATAAATGAGTATCAGAACATGTTTATATGAGATCCATTCCATCCATCTAATAAGGAATCATATTTTCACCATGTATCCTAAATTTCATTTTAATATAATAGTCATTTGTATCACATCATAGGGAAAAGTGTGAAATCACTTATAAAAATTCTAAATTCACTTTTTAAGCACACATGAGCATTTAATGCAATTATAATTTTAGGAAATGCATTCTTCCTTTTGTGTTGGTCAGATGAATAGATTGGATTGTGTGCATTCTTCCTTTTAATGGTCATATTTCAAATCTCAATTGTAGAAAATATGAATGTTGTATTACTCTGATTTTTTATTCCCTATATAAAAACTTGGTGGGCCACCTAATATATGGCTTAGATCTTATGCACATGAATCCATACTATACGAATCAGCAAAAGTAACTTGCTCATCCATATTAATGTAGGAAAATTTTGTATATCACACTACTCTTGATTGATGACATAAGCAGCAAATGTAGGCTTTTCAGGAGAGCAGATTAGGTGTGGCATAAACCACGATTTCACGTTTTGAAACCTTCCACCTTTTAAGAAATCAAACCTCAACCATTGACAGTGACAACCACGACCCTTTGTATTTGACAACCACAACCCTGCATGCTGTAAAACCACGACCCAGACAAGGGTTCGTAGTTCACATGCACGGTGGATCGTGGTTGACATGTTATATCGGTCGTGGTTTTCATGTTACACGGGTCGTGATTGTTAGATGTTATGGGTCGTTGTTGCCATGTTATATGGGTCATGGTTGTCACGGAATATGGACCGTGGTTGGAAACCCCGACCATCAACGTGACAACAACGACCCATGTACAAACTCCGACCATTGGATTGTGGATGTCAAATAAATAGTACAGTGGGTCTCGGGAGGATTTTAATGGTGGATATCCAATCACTATTGTTTTCCTATGGTGTGTTCCACCTTAGACTTATATCTATCTCATTTTTGGGATTAAGCCCTAAAATGATCTGTAAAAACAGATGAACGGAATGGATGAAGCACATACATCATGGTTGGGCCCATGACTGGTGACAGGGGGAGTAGCCAATCCGTTTTCCCCCGATCCACGATCCAACGTTGGATGAAAACCACGATCCAACATTGATAACCACTATGATCCAGTGTGCATGTGAACCACAATCACACGACAGGGTCATGATTGTCATACACATTAGGTCGTGGTTTCCAACCATGATCCATTGTGGATTACAATCACGACCCATTGTTCATCATATCCACGACCTTAGGGTAATAGCGTCACATTCTTTTTTCAGGAAATCGCATTAATGTCGCTACTTCCCCTTAATCCCGAGAAATGGTATTCCTAGCATCAAAAGGCACGTAGTGCCACCAGCCAATGGCTGGTGCTCGGTGGTCTGTGGGCCTTACCACCATGTATGTGTTTCATCCATGCCGTCCATATATTTTTCCAAATCATTTTATGGTATGAGTCCAAAAATGAGGTATATCCCAATCTCAAGTGGACCACATATGTATCTGTACGACCTAATCAATAGTTGGGATGTCAAATAAACAGTACAGTGGGCCTTGGGAGGATTTTAATGGTGGATATCTAATCACTATTGTTTTCCTATGGTGTGTTCCACCTTAGACTTATATCTGTCTCATTTTTGGGATGCCCTTAAATGATCTGTAAAAACAGATGAACGAAATGGATGAAACACATACATCATGGTTGGGCCCATGGCTGGTGACAGGGGGAGTAGCCAATCCATTTTCCCCCGATCCACGATCCAACGTTGGATGACAACCACGATCCAACGTGGATGACAATCATGATCCAATGTGCATGTGAACCACGATCATACGACAGGGTCGTGGTCGTCATACACACTGAGTCATGGTTCCCAACCACGATCCATTGTGGATGACAACCACGACCCATTGTTCGTTATATCCACGACCCTATGGTAACAACGCCATATATATTTTTTTTTTCAGGAAATCGCATTAATGTCACTACTTCCCCGTAATCTCGAGAAACGATATTCCTAGCATTGAAAGGAAAGCTTATAACATGACGACCATGACCCATCTGGCATGACAACCACGATCCATATCATTTGCCAACCACGACCCATGTAACATGATAACCACGACTCATATGCATGTGAAAATCCTTATAACATGATAACCAAGATCCAATGTACATGTGAACCACGACCCTTCATTTGGGTCGTGGTTTTGACAACGTGAAGGGTCGTGGTTGTCACTGTCAGTGGTCGAGGTTTGAAAACGTGAAGTCATGGTTTCTTATTATCAATGCTGGATGTTTGATCAAGGTGTGCTCTATAGTAAGCTCCCTTCACGTGACAACCAGAAACCTCACCTTCTTGACTCTGATCTTCCTTTACCTTAGCAAATGCCTACAAAGAAAATACCAATTAACCTCATAGTGGAAGACAATTTCAGACGAGAGAAACGACAAGGAGAAACAACGTCCCTCTCTGACAGTTGGTCCCTGGATCTTCACTTTTCTAGGAAAATGAAAGAAGAAGAAGAAGGTCTGTAAAAGGTGAATAAAAGCGACATTCGGCCCTTCCCAAGCTCATAAATGCTTTTGTATTCTCGGGGAAAACGGATTGGTTACTCCCCCTGTCACCAGTCATGGACCCGACCATGATGTATGTGTTTCATCCATTCCGTTCATCTGTTTTTACAAATCATTTTAGGACTTCATCCCAAAAATGAGAGGGATATAAATCTAAGGTGGACCACAACACAGGAAAACAATAGTGATTGCATATCTACCATTAAAATCCTCCTAAGGCCCACTGTACTGTTTATTTGGCATCCAATTTTTTGATTAGGTCGTACAGACACAAATGAAGGGAAGAAACAAAGATCAGCTTGATCCAGAACTTTTATGGCCCTCAGAAAGTTTTTAATTGTCTACTACGCTCATTTAACATTGTTTCCTATAATATGGTCCGCTTGAGATTGGGATATACCTCGTTTTTGGACTCATACCATAAAATGATTTGCAAAAATATATGGACGGTATGGATGAAACACATACATGGTGGTGGGGTCCACAGACCACCGAGAACCAGCCATTGGCTGGTGGCAGGGGGAGTAGCGAATCCGTCACTTTCTCGGGGGTTGAAACAGAAGATAACTTCTTCTTCACTCTAGGACCGTACAACTTCTGAACCAAGGATAGAGGCATTTTCGTGCAAAAAAAAATCCAAAAGATGCCAGAAGGCCACTCTTAAGATATTTGGAACGTAGTATCTCCCGAGGTAATTTGACCAAACTTTGAGGTTAATACAGTCAAATTCCCAATTTAAAATAAGGTTTTCAAATCCTAGTTACAAGATTCATTCCCGCCATATTTGGATAATGGGAGGTAGTTGCCCACAGCTCTTGCAGTAGACTATGTGCGCACAATCTTCCCACAAGCAAGTGGTCATATGTGATGGGGCCCAACACATAAACGGTGGAAGATAAGTAACCATCAATACAAGTAGTTAATATGATATTATTATTTTGGAGCTAATACATCCAAGTTTACACAGTAATCTTATTTTGGAGATGATAATTTCGATTATTGTTTTAACCAATCCTCCTCCGAATTGATAAAAGAAGTCAAGGATTGGAGATCCGAAGTGATATTGGGTTGGACACAATCACCCACCATCCAATCCTCCAGCATTGCTTCATTGAGCATGATCTGTTGATCGGAGAGTTGCGATGATTTGTCGTTGTTACCATCCCCACCTGTTGCGTTGTCTTGATCATGGAGTGGATTGTCGCAGTAAAGTTGCAAGAAATCGGTGTTAAGAAGATCGGAAACATTAAGATCCCCTATGTTGAAATCCATCAGAGAATTTGACGAACCATCTTCTCGAGTAGTCCATAATGGGACTTGTAATGATTCCAACTCCATTGCTTCGAGGGTCAATGATTCTCTGAGCTTAGCAGTTTCTCTAATGGCATCTTGGTTTGAAATTTCGGCCTTTGGTTGTGGTGGTGGTGGAGCGATGAAAAGCTTGGTGCACCTCAATGCCTTAGTTCGGATGACATGGGATCCGATCTTAGTCGGGGCAGCTTCAACTGATGGTTTGTCATCAGGTGCTTTTTGCGAGTGCTTGCCATAAGCAATTCGAGTTGATTGGCCCTTGACCTTCTTCCCTAAATTTGAATTCCAATAGTTTTTTATTTCATTGTCTGTTCGCCCTGGAAGCCTTCCTGCAATTAAAGACCATCTGCAAAATCTTGAAGAATTAATGATACTTGTGCGAAGAAATAGATTAAAATTTTATTGGATGTAAATGGTAAAAGATAATTCCATGACTGAAAATTAAAAATTAAAAAATTGCCTTTTAAAAATTTGGTAGCGAAGAGCGACAAATCTGACATAATATATTTTGATAGCGGAGAGCAACATGTTGCACATAAGATATTACAATAGCCGAGAACGACAAAGCGCACATAAGATTGGTAGTCTGTGTTTGATTTCATTTCCTTTAATATGAATATATATTTTTTACGGTCTCATGTATTATGATGATTTCAATTTTGTCAAAGTGAGAGGATGTATTTTATTTAGTGGTCTATTCTTTTATAAATGAAGATAATGGAGATGTGGAGAAACTAACTCCATTGTTCCTACGATATGGTATAAATGAAGAAGATGAAGATGGAGAGGTCTTAAACTAACTCCTGTCACACACTCTCTAGCTAGGGTTTATTATGAAAAGATCAGCCACTACAGAATTTTTTTTTTTTTTTTTAAAGAATTCCAAAAGATGGTGATCACTCGAAAGGATGTGGAATTTTATTTCAACCCAAAAGCATAATTTGCAGGTGATTCTACAGATTAATTTCGAATGATGGATGATGAAATTATCTATCTGTGGGTGGAATTGATCTCTCTTTTTGTGTGTGTGTGTGTGTGTGTGTGTGTGTAGAAAATAACAAATTCCAAACAATATTTTTTTTTTTTTTTTTTTTTGAACAAACACTTGAATTTGATATGTAAGCAAAATGCCTGAAGATCACCTGTTTCCAAGGAGTCTGTGGAGTCTGATGATCAGCTCTTCCTCTTCATTTGATATGTTGCCTCTCTTGATATCTGGCCTCAGATAATTCAACCAACGTAGTCTACAACTCTTCCCACATCGTTTAAGACCTGCACTTACAACCACCAATTCCACTAAAAAGAGTACACAATCGCATTAAATGTTCTCCAGTGGTTTCTGATGTATACACCAAGCAATGGTGTATATCCTATTCAAGCAACCTTAATTTCATTCAACAGAAGTACGAAGAAACAATACAATGAAACCAGATGAGACCGAATAGGGGTACACTAATGAGTATACCAAAACAAGGGTGTATTTCCTAAGATACATTGACATTCACCTGGGTGCCCCTTACTGCATACATCAAACAATGGTGTATATCCTAACCTCAACCTTCAACTAGTGCATACATTCACCAATTTCACTTGAAAGAAGAACAACGAGACGATACAATGGAATTAGATGAGATCCACTAGTGCATATAACAGAACAATAGTGTCTGTCCTATGGACATGGACATTCACCTGCTCTCTTGGGAAGGTTTCTCCATCTCCCTTCTCCATGAAGCTTGATGTAATCACTTAGTATTTTATCTTCAGTAGCACTCCATGCTCCTCTATTTAATCCCTCCTTTGAGCAACATGGAGTTCTACCCATCAGAGCGTGCGATAAGCCTCAAATGCTATTTGCTTTTAAGGGCTTACACATGGCTTCTGATGAGTGGGATGCTTTTATAAGTGCATTTTGTATATTAGTATTGCATGTACCGTACCCTATTTAGGGCTAACAATTTCTAGGGTTTGGGTTAGAAATGTGACAGGTAATGTATTTTTCTGTGGTATTAAGAATTAAAATGTTATTACGAAGGTGGATTAAGAAGAGATTAGTGACTAAATCACCAGGCTTCACCTGCCCTTCAATTGGTGCTTTGTCAAACTACCCTTCTAACCAGCTTTTGAAAGTTTGTTGGGGTTGGCACAATAATCTCAGGTAGGTACCGGTTATTTCACCAACGTGTACAAGAATATGATGGTTAAATATGAGGAATGGTCCCAAGCGTGTGGACCCAGTGCGGTGATTTTCTGTGACCTACACTCCAGACTGTCTGATAACCGGGGTTAGCTAGTAAGCGGTGAGAGCTCCAATCATTTCCATCATCTGATTGTGATTAATCAGATGCGGTGGATATGTTGGGGATTGGACTGGACGGCAGAATCAGACAGAGATGAATATAGGATAGTAATCCAAGAGCACCAAGCAAACACAAGAGAACACAAATTTAACGTGAAAAACCCTCTCGGGAAAAAGCTACGGCACAAAGCGATAGATCTTCACTATGAAAGCAGAAATTACAAAGAGAAATGACTTACCGGACCTGAGCATCCTCAAATCTCACCTTGCTCCACCCTTTTGAAACCCTAGAACCCTTTTAGAAACCCTATGAATAGTTTCTAAAGCCTTAGAATACTTTTAGAAGTCTTAGAATACTTCTCAATCCCATTTACACCCCTTTATATAGATTTAGAAAGAAACCAAAATGAATTAGGAAGCAAATTTCGCAAATGACACGAATCTGCAAAAAATCTGTGTAAATCGTTTGATGTCATCGAACTAATGCTAAAAGAGTCCAGCGACTAAACATGTATTTTGCAAAAATTCTCAATTTCTAGACCTAGCTTCGATGGCATCGAACATGTCTTCGATGTCATCGAAAATGGCCACAGTATGTCCAACAACCAACAGAGGAAATCCGAAAAATGTTCGATGGATCGAGCACTTCTTCAATGTCATCGAAAATGGCCATAGTATGTCCAACAACCAACAGAGGAAATCCGAAAAATGTTCGATGGATCGAGCACTGTTCGATGTCATCGAAGGTGACATTGAACAAACAGTCGATGGCATCGACAGACCCTGTATCTAACTAGATTTAAGACATTAAATACAACATGATTTTCATCATTTGATTGTGATTAATCATGAACGTTGGATGTGCGCTAAAAATCGGGACAGGGATTGTGGGGTGACCCTACCACTACGGTCAACTGTAATGACCTAACATGATGGGAGTTGATTGGGCCACATGTAACACTTAGAGATGAGGCATGATGAGTATGACTGAATAACTTTCAAACATGATCTATGTGGGCCTCATCTCTAAAAGCAGCATGTGGCCCAAACAAATCTCATCACATCATGTTGCCATGGATATCCGTGGTGGCAAGTTCACTAAGTAATCCGAGTCTTGAATATTTCATTTGAAGATTGGGTACTGCCCCTGCTAATACAAGCTCTCTCCTTATTTAACAGGGTGGGATTTGATTGAGTGACATTACCATTATCACAAATGAAGTCCATGCAAAACATGTTTAATAGTTGTTTAACCTATCTCTCAAGTTGACCTGTTGCCCAACCAAATCTCGCTAAGTCAAGAGGGAGGACGAGGCATCCACATACATGGGAAGTGACCTGGTAGATTTGGTTGGGCCACATGTTATCAGAAATGGGGTTGTGGCCCCCATTATTGTTGATGTCTTAAATCTCTAAACAACAGGGACTATCGATGTCATTGACAGACCACTCGATGCCATCGGGGAGTGGTCAATGCCATCATAAAAATCTGGAATATTCATATTTAGTCGTTGGAATGTTTTGGAGTTTTACTTGATGTCATCGAAGGTGTTTGATGCCATCGACAGATCGACAATGCCATCGAAGTCCCATCGAAGGTGCCATCGAGCACACGCGTAGAATTACATTAGTGCGGGATTTGTTTCCTATTTCGATTGTGATTCTCATGGAAGCTTATATAATAGGGTGTAATTGGGATTTGGGAGTATCAAAGGGCTTTCTAATTCGTTATTAGGGTTTCAAGGGCAAAGCCTGGATTGTGAGGGAGATTCGAGGTTTGTTTGAATTCGTAATCTTTATCTCTTGTAAATTTCTTCTTTTATAGTGCATTACTGTCGCTTCATGTCGTGATTTTTTTCCGCAAGGGTTTTTCCACGTAAAATTCCAATTGTTTGTGATTGGACTTGATTGTGTGATTAGAGTACTTTGCTTGATTCATCTCTGTATGCTTCCGTGGTTCCCCAACAAATGGTATTAGAGCGAACGTTGGCACACAGATTGAATTTGAAAGCATAGTATCAATGACTTCTAATCCAAAGTTCGATGTTGAGAAATATTCTAGAAAAAATAATTTTGAACTATGGAAGGTCAAGATAACCGGTCTCTTAGTTTAATAAGGATTAGATGATGCACTTCTTGAGAAGCGGTCGGAATCTATGACAGATGATGAATAGAACAAAATAGATAAGAAAGCGAGAGCCTCTATCCAATTGTGTCTAACGGATGAGGTCCTTTATAATGTCATGAGAGAGAAAACTGTAGCAAGTATATGGGCAAAATTAGAGAACATCTACGCGAAGAAATCTCTTGAAAATCACTTTTACTTTTTTTTTTTTAAAAAAGAAAGCTTATATTCATAAAGGGGAGCGCTTGTACTTGAAGCTAGCTTTAGTTGTTCAAATTGAAGATGTCAGAGGGGGTTGATGTTGAGGCATACATTAGTAACTTGAACAAGTTAATTTGTAAATTGCTAGATGTGGAGGAAATGATGAAAGATGAGGATCAAGCATGCATCCTGTTGAATTCTCTTTTAGATTCATATAAGTCGTTCAAGGACTCATTATGCACTGATAGTCATTCAAGGATGAGTCATTCAAGGAGTCGTTATGCACTGATAGTCATTCAAGGATTGGATGATGCACTCCTTAAGAAGTGACCTGAAATCATGATGGATGATGAATGAAATAAGATGGATAAGAAAGTGAGAATAACTATCCAATTGTGCTTAATGGATGAGGTCTTCTACAATGTCATGAGAAAGAAAACTGCAACAAGTTTATGGGTGAAGTTAGAGGACATCTATGCGAAAAAATCTCTTAAAAATCGCCTATACTTAAAGTTACAGTTGTTCGATCTACAAATGACAAATGGAGATGATGTTGAGGCACACATTAGCAACTTTAACAAGATTATCTACAAATTGCTGGATGTGAAGGAAACGATTAAGGATGAAGATCAGACATATATCTTATTGAATTCTCTCCCGGATTCGTATGATTCATTCAAAGACACGTTGTGCACTGATAAATCATCCCTTAGTGTCGATACCATTATCTCAATCCGCCAAATAAAGACGATGAGAAAGAAAAATGGTAACATGGCCGCTTCTACTGATGCATTAGTTACGAGGGGGTGAAATTCCGAGCAAGACAGTGGATCTTCTCGATCGAGATCTAAATCCAAGGGCAAGGGCAAGGGAAAGTTGAAGTACTGGAACTGTGGGATGTCTGGGTACATGAAAACGGATTGCACAAATCCTAAGGCAAGAAAAGAGAACTCAAAGGCCTCTTCTAAAAAAGCCAACACTACCGAGTCTGATGAAGGTACGAGTAGAAGTGACGTGTTGTCAGTATTTATGGTTGGACACTTATAGGGATGTGTGAAGGTTCTAGGGCATCATATCATATCTTTACAATATTAATTAAATTCACCAGAAGTGAAGTGATTGTAGAGATGTGTGAATTTTGGATATTAGGGCATCATATCATATGACTCCCCGTTGGAGTTGGTTCACCTGCTACAGAGAGTGCGATGGTGGCCAGGTATTTATGGGCAATGACAATGCATGTAATGTGGTGGGTGTTAGAGCATTGCGTATCAAAATGTTTGATGACATGGAGCGTGCCTTGACCAATATGAGACATGTTCCTGACATGAGAAAGAGCTTGATATCTCTTGGAGCACTCGAGGCGCTCGAGTGTAAGTTCACCGGTTTTGATCATGTCCTTAAAGTTTTAATAGGGGCATTGTTATGAAAGCATAAATGAACGGACACCTTTACAGGTTGGTCGGGAGCATTCCTTTGGGTGAAGTTGCAGCGTCTGTAGCAGATTCTATGTCTGCACGTATGTGGCATGCACGTTTGAGGCACATGAGCGAGCGAAGTATGAAGGTACTTTTTGACCATTGTTTAATATCAGTCTTTAAAAGTTTTGAATTAAGTATATATGAGCATTTATATATGGTAAACATTTAAGGTTATCTTTTAAATCCGGAAAACATGTACGTAAGAGCGTTCTTGATTATATGTAGTTTGATGTATGGGGGTCGTGGCCCATGGTTTCCACCAGAGGGTTGTCATGGTTCGTCACATTCATTGATGACCACTCTAGGAAGTGTGGGTTTATTTTATGAAAAAAATCTGACGTTTTCACCAACTACAAGCAATGGAAGGTGATGGAAAAATAATTAGGGTAAAAGGTGAAGGTTCTAAGGACAGATAACAGTGGAGAATTTACTTCGGGTGAATTTAATTAATATTGCAAAGATGAAGAGATAAGGAGGCACAACACAGTGCACCACACACTAGAGAAAAATGGTGTGGTAGAGCGGATGAATCAAACTCTCTTAGAGAGGGCCCGATGTATAATTAGTAACGCTGGGTTGGGCAAGGAATTGTGGACTGATGTCATTAATACAGTTTGTTACTTGGTGAATCGGTCCCCTTATATGGCCATTGATTGTAAAATTCCAGAGGAAGTATAGGGTAGTCAGAAGATAGACTACTCGGGATTGCGTGTGATTAGTTATGGAGGTTACTCACATGTACTGTCATTTGATAGAGATAATCTAGACCAAAGAACCAAATGCACATCTTTGTTGGCTATGGTGGTGGTGTGAAGGGGTACAGGCTATATGACCGGGTCACATTAGCCATAATGTCAAATTCGATAAAGGGTCCTTTTTCCATAAGGATGTGCATAATGAAGCAAAAAAGTTAGTTGTAGACGTTCAGGTTTACACAAATGATGCTCAGGCTGATACAAATATGCAGACGGGGGTACATGAATAAGTGTAGCAACCACTTGTGAGAAGGAATTCGTCGCAAGATCATAGGTTATCGGCGAGATATATGGATGACTTTAATATCGCATGTGCCCTCATTACGGATGAGTGAGGTCTGACTACTCTTCAGGAGGCTCTTAATGAGCTGGATGCAGAAAAGTAGAAGCTGCGATGGATGATGAGATGAACTCCTTGTACAAGAATGAGACATGGGAGCTGGTAAAGCTTCCCTTCGGTAGAAAAGAGATTGGGTGCAAGTGGATTTTCAAGAAAAATAGCATATGTAGAAGATAAGGTTGGTAGCGAAGGGATACGCTCAGATAGAAGGTGTTGACTTCTCTGAGATATTCGTACCAGTTGTGAAGTAAGTATCTAACAGATTCATGTTGGAGCTAGTTGCTAAATACGATCTCGAACTAGAACAAATGAATGTGAAGACTGCCTTTCTGTATGGGGAATTTGAAGAGCAAATCTACATGAATTAACCAGAAGACTTCGAAATAAAATGGGTAGAGAACAAGATTTACAGGTTAAAGAGGTCGTTGTAAGACCTAAAACAGTCGCCTAAGCAGTGGTATAAAAAGTTTAATCCTTTCATATTGAGTCTAAAGTTTTTTAAGAGTGAATACGATTATTGTGTCTATTACTGTAACGCCCTGAAAATCGGGGGCCGAGTAATTACTCAACGCCCGAGTTCCCGGTGTCACCTATCACACATTTTTATGGTTTATGGTTTATCAATTTAAAAATTTGCGCAAGTTGGAACAACCTGGAATATGAATCACAACCACACATCCACTGAAATGAAAGGATACAACACAAATCACTATATACAGGTCCAAAAGAATGAAGGGGCGCCCATGGCGCCATACAACTAAATCACAAAAATAAAACAAGTCCAAAAGAATATAGCCGAGCTCTCTACCCACTCCTCGATACATCTACGGTCCGATGCGGCACCGCCCATCAACTGAAAGTAGGAGTACTCCTCCTCCTCCTCCAGACTCGTGCTGCCAGGCTCCTCTTGGTCGTCGCCACCTGCATCTATGGAAGTGTCTGGTTGGTGTTTTAAAACACCGTCCCAGAGTGGGAGTGAGTGATCAACTCAGTGTGAACTATTAACCTTAAGTTATAACAGCATCAATTTGAACATGAAGTTAATGAAAAGCACCAATCAACAACACCTACAACTCTTATTAAATGCGTATGCAATGCAATGATATGATGCATGCCCTCGCCGCAACGCTCCTCGAGCGACTCCATCTAACGATCGCATATGGCAACACTCCTCGTAGCGACCTCGACCGCCGAGTCGCCACCCTAACTAATGCGATGCAATGCGATCATGTTAGCCAAGTTTTTAGTTAAGTCCATTCATCCATCGTTGGGGATTCTCGATTCACCCTACCACACCGCCTCTAATCAGTTGCGAGGCCAAGGCCCCATCAATGCGTGAGGCCGAGTCCCCGCGGTCCGTGATCCTGTCGGGTCCTCATTCCCGACTCCAAGCACATGAGGCGTGCCGATAGGGAAAGGATCGCCGCGGTCACTACGGGGAGGCGCGGTACCCCGCAGTAGGCCGACAGCCTCTGGCCACAGTTGTCCCATTCCACCATGGCCGGCTCACGAGACCGTGGACCAATTTTTTTGTCTTGTTATCAATGGGCCACCAAGGGTCGTAGGGTGCATCAGGTTCCATGCATATGTGGGCAAACATGGTTAACAAACGGGGATGATCAGGTAGTAGGCTAGTCTGCACAACTAGGCGGGTATGAGACGAATGGCCTCGGGAATAAGGGTCCCATGTAGTCGAACTACAGCCACCCGAATACTTCCGCCCAATCTGCCAGACTAGCCTTAGAGTAGCCCTACCAATGGGGCTACCCTCTCTCGTCCATTTCTAACCATCCCAAGAGAGTAAAGGAGATCTACCGCATGCCACGATTCATGTTATCATTCATCACATCCATATCACATTCTCATGCATTCCAATCATACAAATCAAATACCTTTAACAAGCTAGCAATTATCATTTAGAATTAAAGTGCATGTGAGTGTGTGAGTGGGGTGAGAAAGTTTTCACTTTCTCCATCTTGAAAATCATGAGTGTCCCAGCAATTATTCACACATACAATGAAGCATCACACATGAAGGCAATGAATCACATCCACAAGCATGTTATCATTCAACCTCATAATATGAGAAGGCACAATGCATACCACATTTGGAAATTAAACATGCATATTCTAACAAATCCAACCAATCATGAAAACCCCTAAAGTTTTCTAGAATTTCAAACAAGGCATCTAAGCACTCAAAATCATTACATCCATGCTAAAATTGGTGCTAGGCCACCTAAGAGCAATAGTCCGCACCTTAAAGTCTACGGAGGCTCTGGAAACGACCTAAAGGTGAGGGTTTCAAGGTTGGCCGCCGAGTCCCTAAAACGATTCAAGCATGAGAGGAATCTACCCCATTTCTCCTTCAAGACAAGGATTTTAAGGAAAATAGTGAGGGATCTTACCAAGGTGGCCCACAAACGAATTTCTGAGTGGCGGTGGAGAGTTTCCCTTTTCGGAAGGGATAGGGTGTTGAGAGATCGGTCCTCTTGAGCTCCAACTCGGTTTAGGGTCCACCACAATCCCCTTGCCTTCACTTCCTTCCTTCTTCACTTTCCTTGGTCGTTGGAGAAGGGTGGAAGTTACAAGGAGGGCCTTGTTGTTGTAAGGTGGTGAGGATGATGAAGGAGAGGTTGATTGTTGGAGATTGGGGAAATCAAGAAGGAAAGGGATGGGTTGTTGAGAGTTGAAGGGAGAGATAGGAGGGAGAGAGAGTTGTTGTTGAGAGAGTGAAGGATTTGTGAGAAGAGGGTTAGGGCTTATTTCCCTAGAGTTGGGTCCTTTGGCCCCAAGCTCCCAAGTCTTCCTAAAATAGACTTATGAGACACCTATTGGTGTTGAGGTGGCCCTAACACTCCACAGGCCACCAAATTCGGCGTGGAGGTGTCTTATGACCTAACTAGGGTCCATGCAAAAATTGAGGGTGAACGGATAAACGGATATATGATCTGAGCAGGTACTTTCGTCCCAAAAATGGCCCCGTGGGGGCTGATCTGGTGATTGGGGCAGTTCTAGCGGCCCTCTGGCCATGAAATTTGTACGGTAAGTGCTCCATGGCCCGATGAAGGACCCTGCAAAATTTGGAGGCAAACGGATGCGCGGTTTGGTCGTACGGGTCCAATTTGCGATCAACGGTCACCGTTCCACGATCAGGTCCCAGATTTGGTGGACGGGCATAGAAAAATATTTTAGACTACCACCACAAATTTGGAGGAAATCCGACGGCTGGATCGCCCGAAATCCCGGTTTCATTGGTAAGCGCCAGGTTCCAATTTCTTTTTGGCATTGGTGGGATGCATTCGGTTAGTTCCAGACCCCAGTTCGGGGTGTCCACTGGGTCTGCACGTCCGCGATGGTCCACAAGCCCAATGAGATAAATGATTTCCGAAAATTTTAGATTTTTCTCGACCATCCTCGATCACTGGGTGGCCCACACGGGCTGTTGACGAATGCACACGGCCATCAGGCTTGGCGGGCCACGCCAGGTTCCATCTTGGCTAGCCTAGACTGTTCTAACGGGTTGATCCTAGTCTAATCTTTTTATTACCGGTGGTACCTCACCCCGAGCGCCTTAAACGGATGGTCCCGCGACAATTCCGACGTGGACGCCCAGATACTTGTCTTTGGTTGGACGGACGTTACACCCCCTTATAAATAAATTTCGTCCTCGAAATTTGTACTGTCGTATTGACCGGGCAGTGCCGGATGCTTGTGACTTCGCTTCGTCTCCCAAGTGGCCTCTTCTTCATCGTGATGGGTCCATAGACTTCACCAATGGGATGACTTTGTTGCGTAGAACCCGTTCCTTCCTCGTCCAATATTCTAGTGGGCCGAAGAATGTATGTGGCATTATCCTTGAGTTCCACATGTTCCCACCGATGATATGCGAAGGATCGGGACGTACTTCTTCAACATGGATACATGGAAGACGTTATGCACTACACAGCGGCGTAGGTAGGGCCAAGCGATAGGCAATCGCACCTACCCGGTCCAAAATCCGGAAAGGCCCGATGAATCGGGCGTAAGCTTCCCTTTCTTGCCGAATCGCAGACACCCTTCATTGGGGAGATTTTGAGGAATACATGGTCCCCACTTCAAACTCCAAGTCTCTTCGCCTTGTGTCGATAGCTTTTCTCCCCGCTTTGAGCCGTTAAGAGGCGACGCCGATAATTTCAATCTTCTCAGTCGTGACCCGTACCAAATCCGGCCCTAGCAAGCTCTTCTCGCCAATTTCTTCCCAACAATGCGGGGCTCGGCATGGACGCCCATACAAAGCCTCATAAGGCGCCATGCCGATGCTAGCCTGGAAGCTATTATTGTAGGCGAACTCGGCATATGGGAGACAATCGTCCCAGCTCTCCTGAAAGTCTAGAACACAAGCCCATAACATGTTTTCCAAAATCTGGTTCACCCGTTCGGTCTGCCCATCTGTCTGCGGGTGGAAGGCGGTGCTAAACTTCGTTTTACTCCCATAGCTTCCTCGGATGCGGGTCCGTAAAAATCGACGTGAAGCGAGTATCCCTGGTCCGACACAATCTCCAATGGGACGCCATGGAGCCACACTATTTCCTTGATATACAACTTAGCCAAATCATCGGCGGAGCTTGAAGTCTTGATTGCGTAAAATGGGCTGATTTGGTTAGCCTGTCCACAATCACCCATATCGAGTCATGCCCCTTCCTAGTCTTGGGCAAACCGGAAATAAAATCCATTGATATGAAGTCCCATTTCCATTCCGCTATGGGCATGGGTTGCAAAAGGCCCTGTGGTCGGCGGTGCTCACCTTGACTTGTTGACATGTGAGGCATCGGGACACATACTCCGCTATTTCTTTCTTCATGTTGTCCCACCAATAGTTCCGCCTCAAATCCTCCAGACATCTTCGTATCTTCACTGTGGGTGCATCGCCAACTTAGAGTTGTGAGCAAAGAGTAGGACCTCCTCTCGCAGTCCCAGAAGGTTAGGAACACAAAGGCGGCCTCGGTAGCGCAATCCCCTATCCTTTCCAACTCTCCATTCGGACTTCATATCATTCCTCGCTCTTTCCCTCATCTTCTGCAATAGCTCATCGCCCTCTTGGGCTTCAATGATTTTACTATCAATCATTGGCTGAGCCTGAAGGTGGGCTACTACCGCATACGGCTCCTCCACGGTTAGCTTCATGTCGAAGTCTCGTAAAAATTCTACCATGTCCCACTCTCTCACCATCAGCGGGGCCGCAAATTCAATGGTCTTCTTGCGGCTCAATGCGTCCGCCACCAGATTGGCCTTGCCAGGGTGGTATGAGACATCGAACTTGAAATCCTTCAACATCTCCATCCAGCGACGTTGTCTCATGTTCAGGTCTTTCTGGGTGAAGATGTATTTGAGGCTCTTGTGATCAGAAAAGAGCTCAAATTCCTCACCATAAAGATAGTGTCGCCATATCTTCAACGCGAATACTACCGCCGCAAGTTCGAGGTCATGGGTAGGATAATTCTCCTCATGTTTCCTCAATTGCCGGGATGCATAAGCAATTACCCTGTCCTTTTGCATAAGCACACAACCCAAGCCCACATGGGAAGCGTCTGTATAGACAAGTGTACTTGATCCCTTGCTCGAAGCACAAGCACAGTGCCGAAGTCGGTTATCTTTCACTCTAGGAAGGCCGCCTCCGCCCTCTCATTCCAGTGCAAACTTGAGGTCCTTCCTTGTCGCTTGGGATAGTGGCCGAGCTATCTTTGAAAAGTCCTTAATGAACCTTCGAAAATAGCCGCGAGACCAAGAAAACTTCTCACTTCCGTGACCGACTTCGGTTGCTTCCAATCTTGCACACCAAGCAACCTTGGCAAGATCTACCGATATGCCCTCCTTGGATACTACATGACCCAAAATTTGACCTCCTCCTTCCAGAAGTCGCACTTCCTAAACTGCGCAAACAATCGATTTTTCTCAAGAGTTCCAAGGACCGCCCTTAGATGCTCTTCGTGCTCCTCGCGGCTCTTTGAGTATATCAATATGTCATCTATGAATACCACAACGACTATATATGAACGGCCTGAAGATCCTGTTCATGAGATCCATGAATACCGCTGGGGCATTGGTGAGCCCGAACGACATAACTAGGAACTCATAATGGCCAAAGCAGGTTCTAAAGGCCGTTTTCTGTATATCCTCGTCCCTGACTCGCAGCTGATGGTACCCTGATTGTAGATCGATCTTGGAGAAGTATTTGGCACCCCTCAGCTGATCAAACAAGTCGTCAATTCTGGGCAATGGGTACTTGTTCCGAACCGTCACTTGGTTCAATCTCCTGTAATCCACACACAATCGCAATGAGCCGTCCTTCTTCTTCACAAATAGGACCGGGGCTCCCCACGGCGAGACACTGGGCCGGATAAAGCCTTTTTCTAGCAAGCTGTCAATCTGAGTCCGTAGCTCTTCCATCTCACATGGGGGCATGCGGTAAGTAGGCAAGGAGATGGGCTTAGCGCCCGAGTCAGATCGATGGTGAAGTCTATTTCCGTCGAGGAGGAAGTCCAGGTATGGCTCTAAACACTTCATCGAAGTCTCGGACTACGAGAGTGCATGTATGCGAGGGCCCATCATACCCGTCCTCCAAAGAAGCATAACATAGAATCCTACGATCGTGGCTAACCCGGACTGGAAACGTGAGAGAAGCGCCGTCGTCTTTCAAATATTTTCACCGTCGTGGTCTCGCAAATCAATCTCGGCCTTCATCGTGGTCAACCAATCCATACCCAGATAACATCATAGTGGAAGATCTTAGTTACTATCAAGTCCACAAAAGCCACCTTGCATCCCAAATCGATGGGGCAATCACGGCATATCTTCGTCGCTTCGAGACAAGACGGCGGCGGCAATGATCCTCACCCCAAGAAGGGGGTAGCGTGCAGTCCCTGGACGCTGATAGTAGCATGTGCTATGAGAGAAGTAGTGGATCCCGTGTCCACCAACAAAAAGATGGGGGTACCTTCAATGTGTGCCATCATCTCGAAGGCCGTAGGAGTGGGGATGGTAGCATCTTGGCCTTTCTCGCGGCCAATGCATGGACTCGCGCCCGTTGAGGGAAGTTCTGGCCGTTGCATGGCCGTTGTGGCGGTCCGACTTGAGGTGCGGGGGACGGCGAAACCGTGGGCTAGGCCCCATCGTCCGTAGGGGCGAATCTGTAATGCCCGTTGCGGAGGCCTCACAGTTGCGTTGAGGCGGCGTGAAGCCGAGGTCCCTCATCCGAGTAAAGCAAGATGGCTCGGAATGGCCCGGCCTCCGACAGTAACTGCATGTCTGGGTAGGTCGTGTAGGAAGTGCCGGTGCAACAGCGACCGCGGGAGAATTCGGGCGCGGTCTCTTCCCCGTAAAGGAGAGGACGGTCCTTCAGTCCGGCTTCGTGGCCCCAACTGTGTACGGCCCCGTGAGACACGCTCTTCATCCTGTTCAGCTCGAGTAGACATCTCAACGAGCTCCGCATAAGTCCCGATGTTCATGCAACACAGTTTGGAGCGAATGCCACTCCTCAGCCCTGCCGTATATCGCCTCATTTTGATTGCTTCGTTGGCGATCATTTCAGAAGCGTAGCGAGACAGTTCGGTGAACCGGTTCTCATATTGCGCCACGCTCATCCCCCCTTGTTGGAGGCGGAGGAATTCATTTTCCCTTTCATGTTGGTAGGATTGGGGAATGTACTTCCCGTTGAAACGGGTTTCAAATGCTTCCCATGTCCATATGTGGCCCTCAGGAAGAGACCTGAGGACACTCTCCCACCATAAATCCGCCTCTTTCTCAAAGAGGTAAGAGGCGAGCTCCACATTCTCCGCTTGCAACAAGGGAGAGGCCGCAAAGAACTTGGTGACTCGATTGAGCCGCACTCCGCTCCTCCGGGGGTGGTGGCACCCAAAGGTAGGCGGCCCATGCCGTTGGAATTGTTGAAATAGGTTGCTCGAGCCGGTCGCGGAGTAGCCATGGCGGGTAGCTCTGGTTGCGCGTGCCCAAATTCTCGGGCCAAGGCCCCCACCACAAGGCCAACATGTTTTGTTGTTGTTGCATATTTGTGGCCATCATCCGTTGTTGCTTTGTTGCATACTCGCGCCATCATCTCGTTGTTGTTGCCGCATGAGAAGCGATTTGGCCCATCCGGTCCATGGACTGGCGGAGGGGGGGTACAGTGCCGCGGCTTGTGGCGGCGGAGCATTTGGGGCCGCCTCCCGGGTGGTACTACCCGTATTTTGGGAACCATCCGCACCTTGGGGCCTTGTTGCTCGACAGGGACCTCGGTCCCGATTGACCAAGCCGCCGTGAGGGAGGCGGACAAATCGACCCTCTTGTCGCGGAGGCATTTCCTGGAAGAATGTCCCAAAATAGGTTAGGTACTAGAACATTTCTCATGCCTGTGTTATGCGTACATATGCGAGATTTCATACAATCCATTCGTGAACACCAAAGAATGTACATACAAGCATGTCAAGATGACAAAAGATCTCCGAGGCAATCCACACATTCACATTGATTTCAAAATGCCATTGACATGGCCACATGTTACAAGATGGATTACAAGCACACTAAACATACTAAACGGAAAGAAAATACATGTTACTGAAGCAAAATCCTAAGCATCCACCCATACATAGTGTTAGATCTAAACAACTTAAAGCAAGCTATTAATTATCGGTCTAGTAGTACTACTACTCGTCCGAGTCAGCGAGAGCGAGGCGCTTCCTCCCCCCTAGTCAGCAGACGTGGCTTTTATGGCCCGATACATCTTCTTGTTCCACTTCTCCCGCTTCGCTTGATTTGCCTCACTTGCCCCTGCTCTCTTTGATCCCGCCTACCGCCTGGAGCGCGTCCAAGCGCTCGTGTATACCTGAGACGGTGAGAGGCTCCCGACTAAACACCCTGATCCCCTCAGCCTCAGTTGCCTCTTCGGCTTCATCCTCATCATCGTGCTCGCTCTCGCCACCTTCCTCATCTTCCTCTTCCTCTTCATCTTCATCCCCATACTGATCAATGTGGGCCTGCCTTTGCCTGGGTCCCACGCCCATGAGTTTAGCACTTTGTTTCCCAGGATTTCAACCGGTATGTGATCTCCGTCTGATCCACCAATTCCATACTGGTCGGCTATATAGCAGGCTAGGCGGCCAAATGGGAGAGCTATGTCCTTCCGAGTCGATCTCGCGGCCTTCACAATCTGATAGAGCACTGTACTAGGGGCGCACACATTTGCTCCCTGGCCCACCTGATACAAGAACTCCACCATGTAGCGAGAGCATTCAGTACGGTTCTTTAACCTCGAGTATACATTGTGGGTGGCAATGCGGTGAAGCACCCGATACTTGGGGATCATGTGGGTTGTGTACAAACCGACATCCCGGATCCAAGGGACAACTTGACCACAAAGGAAACGGGAACGTTCATCGCGAGCCGCTCCCGATTCGAGATTCGCTTCATCAATCTTCACCTCCCCTAGCGGCACTCCCAACAACTCGGCGAACTCTTCGACTCCCAAGTGGATTTCCTCCCCACGCACGATAAGATCAAAACCAAGGGGTTCGAACATAGGATTTCTAATCCGAGTGTAGAACATCCTAGCCTGCCCCACATCGGCCTGCGTGTTTACATAAAAGATGGGACCCCATTCATTCTCAATTACTCGGTTGAGGAGGGAGTTGTTACCTAAGAGGGGTTCCTCCACGAAGGCCTCGAAGGCGACTTGGCGCACTCGAAAATTTCCCAAATCATTGGCGAGCGCTTCATCTCTTCTGAATCACTCCGCCTCTTCGATCGAACCTCGCATTTGTCTTTCCGACGGATCACCCTTTTTCTTACCGCGTCGCCCTTGGCTCGGTCCCGCTTCCCCGGAAGCCGGTCTTTTCTTCCTCATAAGGGAAAGGATCACCGGAATGGTGAAAAAGGACACAATGGTGGCAAGGAAGGCCATCTCCCTTGGTTAGGATGAAATACCTTGGGAATGCCTTGGAAAAATGTGGCTAGGATGAAATGTGGGAAAATGTGACTAGGATGAAATGTGGGTTTTGGAAATGGGAAAATGTGGGTTTTGGAAATGGGATGGGGAAATGTTGAAGATGGGAGGTTTTGGAAAAATGAGAGAGAGAGGTGGAGAGGAATGAGGGAGATGAGAGAGAGAGGTGGAGAGGAATGGGTTTTTTTGAGAGAAATGAGAGAAAAGGAAAGAGGGATGGAGAGGAATGAGTGAAATGGGAGAGGGAGAGGTGGAGAGAAATGAGGGAGATGAGAGAGAGAGGTGGTGAGAAATGAGAGAGATGAGAGAGAGAGGTGGAGAGAAATGAGAGAGATGAGAGAGAGAGGTGGAGAGAAATGGGTTTTTTTTGAGAGAAATGAAAGAAAAGGGAAAGAGTGATGGGGAGGAATGAGTGAAATGGGAGAGGGAGAGGTGTTGTTTAAAGGGAAAAAGCAGGGGGACCCACCCAAAATTTGGATTTTTGGGTGTGGGGTAGTGAAGGTGGTCCCGGGTGAGCACGCCGCCGGCGGGGCGAAAACGCCGCTGGCGGGCGGAAACGCCGGCCGGCGGGCCGACGCGGCCGCCGGAGACTCGGCGGGCGACAACGCCGCCGGCGGGCGAGCCCGCGGCTCCGGCGGGGCGAAACGCGGACGCGGCGGGCCACGCCGCCCGCCGGACGTCCGGCGGGCGACAATGCCGGTTCCGGCGGGCGGCACGCCACCACCGGTCCCGACTTGATCGGTATTCCCGGCATCGGGAAGGTTCCACGGGAAGTACCTTATATGAATTTGGGGTAGGAGAAGCCGATCTACGCAATGGGCCTATTCGTTTCCGAGATTTTTCCTTCTCGTGGGTAAAAGTCTGATTTTCTATGTTTCCCCAAAATCCGATGAAAATTGCTCACCGCCACTACTCTATCCCCGATTGGGCCGAAATAAACAGCGAGATTTGTCCGAAACCATCTCATCCACACTTGGCGTTGGCTCCGCCTTCAATTCCCTTGATCCTCGGCGATCCTAGACCGATACACTCTAATCCGGATAGTCCCTTGTGTCCTAAGTCCCGGTTACGGCTCCTAATGTGCACCTACGTACGCCAGCGGATGCGGAGTGGGTTCATGACCCACGGCCCAGTTACTTCCAAACTATGCTCTGATACCAACTTGTAACGCCCTGAAAATCGGGGCCGAGTAATTACTCAACGCCCGAGTTCCCTGTCACCTATCACACATTTTTATAGTTTATGGTTTATCAATTTAAAAATTTGCGCAAGTTGGAACAACCTGGAACATGAATCACAACCACACATCCACTGAAATGAAAGGATACAACACAAATCACTATATACAGGTCCAAAAGAATGAAGGGGCGCCCATGGCGCCATACAACTAAATCACAAAAATAAAACAAGTCCAAAGAATATAGCTGAGCTCCCGCCCAAGCGACTCCTCGATACATCTACGGTCCGATGCGCACCGCCCATCAACCGAAAGTAGGAGTACTCCTCCTCCTCCTCCGTGACTCGTCTTGCCGCTGTGCTCCTCTTGGTCGTCGCCACCGCATCTATGGAAGTGTCCGGTTGGTGTTTTAAAACACCGTCCCGCAGTGGGAGTGAGTGATCAACTCAGTGTGAACTATTAACCTTAAGTTATAACAGCATCAATTTGAACATGAAGTTAATGAAAAGCAGCCAATCAGCAACACCTACAACTCTTATTAAATGCGTATGCAATGCAATGATATGATGCATGCCCTCGCCGCAACGCTCCCTCGAGCGACTCCATCTAACGATCGCATATGGCAACACTCCCTCAGAGCGACCTCGACTGCCGAGTCGCCACCCTAACTAATGCGATGCAATGCGATCGTGTTAGCCAAGTTTTTAGTTAAGTCCATTCATCCATCAGGTTGGGGATTCTGATTCACCCTACCTGTCACTGCCCTAATCAGGTTGCGAGGCCAAGGCCCCATCAATGCGTGAGGCCGAGTCCCCGCAGTCCGTGATCCTGTCGGGGTCCTCATTCCCGACTCCAAGCACATGAGGCGTGCCGATAGGGAAAGGATCGCCGCGGTCACTACGGGGAGGCGCGGTACCCCAGCGTAGGCCGACAGCTCTGGCACAGTGTCCCATTCCACCATGGCCGGCTCACGAGACTGTGGACCAATTTTTTTGTCTTGTTATCAATGGGCCACCAAGGGTCGTAGGGTGCATCAGGTTCCATGCATATGTGGGCAAACATGGTTAACAAACGGGGATGATCAGGTAGTAGGCTAGTCTGCACAACTAGGCGGGTATGAGACGAATGGCCTCTGAACAAGGGTCCCATGTAGTCGAACTACAGCCACCCGAACACTTCCGCCCAATCCGCGTACTAGCCTTAGAGTAGCCCTACCAATGGGGCTACCCTCTCTCGTCCATTTCTAACCATCCCAAGAGAGTAAAGGAGATCTACCGCATGCCACGATTCATGTTATCATTCATCACATCCATATCACATTCTCATGCATTCCAATCATACAAATCAAATACCTTTAACAAGCTAGCAATTATCATTTAGAATTAAAGTGCATGTGAGTGTGTGAGTGGGGTGAGAAAGTTTTCACTTTCTCCATCTTGAAAATCATGAGTGTCCCAGCAATTATTCACACATACAATGAAGCATCACACATGAAGGCAATGAATCACATCCACAAGCATGTTATCATTCAACCTCATAATATGAGAAGGCACAATGCATACCACATTTGGAAATTAAACATGCATATTCTAACAAATCCAACCAATCATGAAAACCCCTAAAGTTCTCTCTAGAATTTCAAACAAGGCATCCAAGCACTCAAAATCATTACATCCATGCTAAAATTGGTGCTAGGCCACCTAAGAGCAATAGTCCGCACCTTAAAGTCATGAGGCTCGAAAACGACCTAAAGGCGAGGGTTTCAAGGTTGGCCGCTCACGAGTCCCTAAAACGATTCAAGCATGAGAGGAATCTACCCCATTTCTCCTTCAAGACAAGGATTTTAAGGAAAATAGTGAGGGATCTTACCAAGGTGGCCCACAAACGAATTTTGGAGTGGCGGTGGAGAGTTTCCTTTTCGGAAGGGATAGGGTGTTGAGAGATCGGTCCTCTTGAGCTCCAACTCGGTTTAGGGTCCACCACAATCCCCCTTGCCTTCACTTCCTTCCTTCTTCACTTTCCTTGGTCGTTGGAGAAGGGTGGAAGTTACAAGGGAGGGCCTTATTGTTGTAAGGTGGTGAGGATGATGAAGGAGAGGTTGATTGTTGGAGATTGGGGAAATCAAGAAGGTAAAGGGATGGGTTGTTGAGAGTTGAAGGGAGAGATAGGAGGGAGAGAGAGTTGTTGTTGAGAGAGTGAAGGATTTGTGAGAAGAGGGTTAGGGCTTATTTCCCTAGAGTTGGGTCCTTTGGCCCCAAGCTCCCAAGTCTTCCTAAAATAGACTTATGAGACACCTATTGGTGTTGAGGTGGCCCTAACACTCCACAGGCCACCAAATTCGGCGTGGAGGTGTCTTATGACCCAACTAGGGTCCATGCAAAAATTGAGGGTGAACGGATGAACGGATATATGATCTGAGCAGGTACTTTTGTCCCAAAAATGGTCCCGTGGGGGCTGATCTGGTGATTGGGGCAGTTCTAGCGGCCCTCTGGCCATGAAATTTGTACGGTAAGTGCTCCATGGCCCGATGAAGGACCCTGCAAAATTTGGAGGCAAACGGATGCGCGGTTTGGTCGTACGGGTCCAATTTACGATCAACGGTCACCGTTCCACGATCAGGTCCCAGATTTGGTGGACGGGCATAGAAAAATATTTTAGACTACCACCACAAATTTGGAGGAAATCCGACGGCTGGATCGCCCGGAATCCTGGTTTCATTGGTAAGCGCCAGGTTCCAATTTCTTTTTGGCATTGGTGGGATGCATTCGGCTAGTGCCAGACCCCAGTTCGGGGTGTCCACTGGGTCTGCCGTCCGCGATGGTCCACAAGCCCAGTGAGATAAATGATTTTCGAAAATTTTAGATTTTTCTGACTATCCTCGATCACTGGGTGGCCCACACGGGCTGTTGACGAATGCACACGGCCATCAGGCTTGGCGGGCCACGCCAAGTTCCATCTTGGCCAGCCTAGACTGTTCTAACGGGTTGATCCTAGTCTAATCTTTTTATTACTGGTGGTACCTCACCCTGAGCAGCTTAAACGGATGGTCCTGCGGCAATTCCGACGTGGACGCCCCAGGATACTGTGCTGGTTGGACGGGACGTTACAATTACAAGACACTAAGTGATGGAAATATCATCATCCTGATGTTGTATGTTGATGACATATTGATCGTCAACCATAGCATGTTTGAAATCAATTTACTGAAGACTCAGTTATCAAGGACATTTGAGATGAAAGATCTGGGGGCTACAAAGAGGGTTCTCGGCATTGATATACACAAATAAAAGAAAAGGAGTAGGCTTTAGTTATCTCAGGAAGAATGACTTGAGAATGTGTTAGTAAAGTATATGATAGACAAGGCAAAGCCGGTTAGTGTTCCGCACGCGGCTCATTTTAAGTCTTCTTCTGAACAGTGCCATAAAATCGATGAAGAAAAGTAGGAGATGTCTCATGTGCCTTATTCGAATGCGGTCGGTAGTTTGATGTATGCCATGGTCTATACTAGACCAGACATTTTACATACGGTTGGTGTTATTAGCAGATACATGTCTAACCCCAGAAAGCAACATTGGGATGTCGAAGTTAATAGGGCATGTGGATTCTAATTATGCAGGCAGTGTGGATTCTAATTACACAGGCAGTGTGAATTCTAGAAAGTTGACTTCAGGTTATTCGTTTGTGCTAGCGGGTAGAGCAATCAGTTGAATGTCAAAGCTTCAGTCTATGGTGACTCTTTCCACAATCAAAGATGAGTATATGACAGTGACGGAAGCATTCAAGGAAGGTTTTGGTTGATGGGGATGATAAATCAATTGAGGTTTTAGCAAGAGGTCATGCCGATTAATTGTGACAGCGAAAGCGTGATCAATTTGGTTAAAGACTTTGTTTATCACTCATGTATTAAATATATTGATGTACGTCACCATTTTGTCCAACAGGTACTTAAGGAAGGAAGCATGACTCTAGAGAAGATTCATACCAATGCGAATTCGGTTGATATGCTCACTATGGTGATTCCCACGAGAAGTTTAAGCTCGGTGCACTTCTTTGGGCTTGGTAAGGGCATAAATGAAAAACGGAGTGTGCACAAGAAGTGATGATTGAGCTATAATACAAGACAAAATTAGAGATAATGACATGAAGCTATGAAGAATGAACATTGAAGACATGGTAGAGATTGTTGTTGATGCCTTAAATATATAAACAATAGGGTCTGTCAATGCCATCGACAAATCACTCGATGCCATCAACGGAATCTCGATGCCATCCCAAAAATATGAAAAATCCATGTTTAGTTGCTGGAACGTTTTTGAATTTTATTAGATGTCATCGAAGGTATTTGATGTCATCGACAGATTGTCGATGCCATCAAAGGTGCCATTGAGAGCGCGGAGAATTGTGTAAATGCGGAATTTGTTTCCTATTTCGATTGTGATTCTAATGAAAGCTTATATAATGGAGTGTAATCGGGATTTGGGAGTATCAGCGGGCGTTCTAATTCATTTTTAGGGTTTCAAGGGCATAACTTGGCTTGTGAGGGAGATTTGAGGCTTGCTCGAATTGGTAATCTTTATCTCTTATAATTTTTTACTTTTGTAGTGCATTACTGTCGCTTTGTGCCGTGGTTTTTTACTGTAAAAGTTTTTCCATGTAAAATTTAGATTGTTTGTGATTGGACTTAATTGTGCGATTGAAGTACTTTGCTTGATTCATCTTTGTGTGCTTCTGCAGTTCCTCAATACCCATCTCATCGATACCATTATACATCTATACATTGAACTTAAAGTGCCCATATTGGATTCAATGTAAGCACAAATCCCTTTGATTGATACATAAAAAACTGGGCCCCACCAACTGAGAGAGAGAACAGAGTACAATACACTGAATTTTCATGTTTGAACTTCGCACCTAATCTTTCTTCTGTCCATAAATCATGCCCCAACAGTTAGGACAAATAATACTCCACTAGAGGACATACCTTGTTGTCATTTCTTCGTTGGAAGAAATATTCTTTATTGACCGCACACACAGCATTAACACAATATAAGAAAAAAAAAATGCAAACTAAAATAGAGAGATTTATGTGATTTCCGTTTGGTATGTCAACAAATTCATTTTAATCCACCGTAGTTAAAAGGTAAAAATTAAAGAAGCAGCTCTCACTATAACGGCAGTTCGCATGAAAGAATGTATGTTACTTAAACATGCGAGGGTTTACATCAAACACTTTGAAATTAAAAAATTACCCTTCTGACAAGAAATGTAGCTGAATGAACCGTACATCTCAGATGATCATGCCACACTGAAATAGCGTGCATAGCGGCGCAGTTTAGTAGAGTTAATTTCTCATGCATGTGTTCATAAAATCAATGCGTCATAATCCACCACAGCCTAAGATAGCGGGTCATGCATAGATCCAAACCATTCATTCGGTCTTCCCAATAGTGAGTGGACCATGGTTCATAGATGAAAATGTTTGGACCATCCAATCCCTAAAATACAAAAATAACCAACAGTTTCCATTCGGTAAGAGGAAAAAAAAAAGATTTTTGTATTAGATGGATAAGATAGCCATTTCAAACTAATGTTGCTTCAGTGAGAAATCAACGGCGGATATGGCCGGGTGCCTGGTCTAGATCATCATACACATGTATGGTAAACAATCGTGTTCCCTAGTACTGTTTTCATATTTCTCACGATTAGTTCCTATCATGCTATGGACGCGGATTGTCTGCTCCCAGGCACTGGAATTTCCTGTAGTCGGAGGCTGTGTGTGGTCCACAGAGAGATGACTGTGACAAATCCACTACGTCCATCAGTTTTGCAAGATCATAATAAGAGAAAATTTTAAAAATCAGGCATATTCAAAACTCATGTGGGCCATACACATGAACCAGCAGAGATTGAATGCACACCATTAGAAACTTTGTGGGGACCACAGAAGTTTCGTATCAGGATGACATTTTGGTTCCTACTGTTTCGTTTGGTGTGGCCGAACAGTGTTTGGGATCCGTCTGATTTTTAGACTCCTACCCTACTATGGTCTTTCAAAACTGATGTACAGAGTGCATTTTGTAATGGGAGTCTCTTTAGCACAGGGCGTCCACACGGTGGGCCCTCCTAATGAGAAGCTTGTGTCTAACATATCTCCCATTTTTGGCACGCAAATGCACCTAAGGTCTAGCATTCGGGAGTGTATTGCCTTTTGCTTGGGGCTGTGTGGGGTCCAAAGAGATGTCAATGACAAATCCACTCCATCATCTGTTTCAAAAGATCAATAGGACATGATTCTAAAAATCAGATGTAAAGTCAAGTGAGCACACCAATAAAATCGTGGAAACAATAATGCTCACCGTTGAAACCTTCCTGAAGCTAACCATGATATTTATATGCGATCTAAACTATTCAATTCCCCACTATTTCTTATGGTACAGATCACATGAGTTTGGATCTGCCTGATTTTCAGAATCCTCTACTTGTTGCGGGGGAGTTAACAATGTCTACTAGAGGGTTTGGGACGTCTCTCTCTCACTCTCTCTCTCTCTCTGCGTATATTTCAACAATTTGTGCATACCCATGTATGTGCGTGAAGCCTCTTTTTCTAAGCTTTGTAATATACTCTGTCACATTGTATTATCTACGTAACGAGAGCTATACTTAGTGTGAGGTGTTTTATTGTATTAATTTATTAGAGTATTTCTTTGTATGAAATTCCATGTATATGGGAGAGAAATAAGCCTTATATTTTTATTTCTCTTACTTATAGTGAAGAAGAAAGCTCTGTGTAGTTGTACCATAGAATATGCATATTATCGAATTATAAAAATCCTTCTATCGCTTATCTTTTGTTTTAGCTTGACCCTTTTGAATTTTATTTGCCCATTTTCTTTTATATTTTCTCTTTTCCTACATTGACTACATGCATGCATTTTCCTACAACAATTGGTATTATAGCCAAAGGTTGAGAAACCTTTTAGCACAAGATCAGTGTTGGCGCTTGTTTTGCAATTATGTTTCAGATGGCTAGTTCAAGTTTTACTAAATTCGAAGTGCCAAAGTGATGTAGAGCGGGTCACGGATACTTTCATGTCCAAGATGGATCAGAGAAAGCCCGATCAGCGGCAGAAGTCATCAAGACCATCAGAACCATAAAATAGGCACATCTCACAAATCGGAATGAGTTACTCAATGTACCATATATGATTTTGGGGTAGGATGAGCTAATTTAGCCAACTAACCTGGCTATTCCGGGTTATCCATGCCAACTTTGTGAGATTCCATCAGATCGATGGTCGAATTCCATGTTTAATTCCGTTTTTACTATAAATAGTAACTTTTAGCTTGATTATAACTCTTCATCTGTTGGGCTTTAGGAGTTGCGCCTAATATGAAAAGTGTTTAGAAAAATTATGAGAATAATGTGGTTAAGCCACATAGGACACTTACTATAAATAGAAAATTTACTATTTATAGTAAGTTACAAATTTTAGGGAGTTTTAGTTATAGTTTAATTCCTAAACTTATTCCAAGTCTTAGTATCTATATTTAAAGGGTTGTAGACTCATTTATTTCATCTATCAATATTTAACAATTTTATTTCAATATTTTAGAATTATTTCTAATTTTTATTTTTCCCCATTGATTCGAGAAGTATCTACGAGGAGTCTAATGAAGCTTTATGGATTCGAAGTAGTTATCCTCCCTGAGGAAGATGGTGATCAACCTCATCACGTTCATCCATGCATTGCAAAGTTTATTGGATCCAATTACCCATTGTGGAAAATGAAAATTAACACGTTATTAGTTAATGAATGATGTGCAATTGCGATTCAAGGAAAATACAAGGAAAATAAAAGAAGGCTGTGGAGATGAAAGACGCAATATTTGAGGAGAAAAATCAATTAGTCATGGAGGACATTGTTCTTTCTTTAGAAGATTCAGTTTTATTCAACGTATCCGATCAAAGTACTGCAAAAGGTTTATGGGATAAATTACAAAACCTATATGAATGAAAATCGATGTCGAACAAGATATTTCTCCGACTACAGACTCTGCTACAATCTGGTATAAGCTGTTGGGCCACATGAGCAAGCAATGACTTTTTTTTTTCCAATGAAAGGAGGGCGGGCCTCAAATTTTATAGAAAGCATAAGGAACTATACATCCATTTGGGAGGGCCCCAACAAAAAGGAACCAGGCCTCACCTATCATATAACCCAAGAACCAAAGCCACCAAAAAGAAAAGAAAGGCCATGAGACTAAGCATTGAAAGGGACAGGGGTTAGGAGGACCCGATGGACCCCAGCCCCACCTTATGAAGGAAAACCAGACCACGAACCTCCTTCGGTAGAGAAGCGAAGCTAGAGAAGTATGAGGAGGCTTAGGAAGTACTACCTAGCTTAGCTAAGCCATCAGCCAAGGTGTTACCTTCTCTGAGAACGTGTTGAAAAGCCAGACGCCCGAAGTTCCCCAAAGAAGCTATTCTCAAAGTCCAATTCCTCCAAGGCCAAGAAGGGTTGGAAGAATGGGTGAGGGAGTCCACCACTAGCCTGAAATCTGATTCTACAATAATACTAAAGATCCCTTTAGCCAAATATAAAGTAAGACCATCCCAACCGGCTTTGAGCAAGCAATGACTTAATGTACTTCTTGATTGAAATTTACTTCATAGTTTAAAGTCTATTAAATTAGATTTTTATGAGCTTACTTATTTAAAAAGCTCAATAGAATTCATTTTCCCTCATCCATTGTAAAAAGTGAATATATTTTAAATTTTATTTATTCTGATATTTAGGCGGCTCCAATCGAATTCTTAGAAAGTTCAAAGTGTTTTATTTATTTTATTAATGATTTCAATTCAGAAAAGTATGAGTTTATATGTGCGGGAGTAAAAGTGATCAGATTAGGCTAATCGTTAGTCTTGTTGCTTTCTTCTTTTCTTTTTCTTTTCTTGTAGAGGATTTGTTGAGATGTGGAGCCACATCTGGGGGCCGTTGCCCCGCTCGACCGGTCGAGTGGCCCACTCAATCAGTCGAGGATTGGCTCGACTCAAAGTCTAGCGAGTATCAGGTTTTGGGTTCCGATGTGCTTGACCAGTTCTGGCCCATGCTCGACCGGTCGAGCAGCCTGCTCGACCAGTCAAGGTTATGCAGATTCATTTCCTGATTTGATGTAGACTGCAGATTTTTGAGTTGGTTTTCACAGAGGTGTGAAAGGAAAGTTGCCTAAACTATAAATAGGTGTCCCTATGGCTTTTCTAGGGTATGGAAAATAATTTTAAGGTGTGGGCAAAGGGTTTTCTCTGTACTTCTGAGGGAGAGGTTAGTATATTACCTTGTAATCTTCGTTTTTCTTCATAGTGAAAGTTTGCATCCGTGGTTTATTTATTTATTATTATTTTTTTACCCTTGTTGAAGTTTTTCCATGTATATCTTATCTTGTGGTTTGTTTGGAATGCTTTAATTCTTTTTCTAGTTTATATTTCTTTCTGTTTATCGTTTGTGGGTGAGACCGGAGATTGGATATCAGTTCACTACGTTGTTGGCGTGCTGTGCAACAACTAGTATCAGAGCAATTGGTTTTAGTTCTATTAGGAGCGATGACGGAAGAATGGAAGATTAGATTTGAGAAGTTTAATGGTTCAAACTTTGCCTTCTGGAAGATGCAGATGGAGGATTATGTATATTAGAAGGACCTCTATATTCCTCTAGGAGGAAAAGAGAAGAAACCAGAAAAGTGGACAGATGATGTAACGGCCCGAATTTTCACGGCCAGAGTATGTATTCGTGCCCGAGGAAACTGAGTGTTAATAATGTATAACTTGGATGCTTTAGAAAATCGCACCATTTTTTTTGTTTGTTTACATTTAGGTCACATCCAAATACATTCATGAAGGTAACATTCACAAGAATAAAATCAGCTGTATTGATTATATTTCATCGAAGTAAAAAGAGTAATCAAATACCCTCATAATGGGAGGTTTATTACAACATCAGAGTTCACAGCAGAAGTATAAAACTAAATAGTAAAACTGTCTTCTCAGTCTTTCAAGATAATCTTCTATAGGGAAATAGTCCTTTAAGTCTTCAAATCTATACGTCGCCCGCATCAACTGTATGGTTGGAAGAGGGTCAATGCCCTACTCATAGTGATGGTTATTCTTTAAGATTAACAATAATTCAAGATATTCATAACAGGTAGAGTAAGGGCAGTGATATGTCTCGTACTCCACTAATACATGAGATATCAGTATGCGCAAATAACCTACATGAGATGCATGTCTAGCATAGTGTGTACGGCTCATCATACGTAATGATCATCATAATGTGGAATATAATTCATAGGAAACCAGGCTCGACCCTCATCCCATAACTACGGATATTCGCCGGCATGGCCAACGCTAACGTGGATTTACGCGAATATCTTAAGGCAACACAATATGCGGTTGGGGGATTTACGTAACACGATGTGTTCATAGAGCGACTATATGTGACATCCAATCCTGAAAAGTTGATGAACACCTATGCCGATTTACATAAATCAATTGTGCACCACGTCAACCAACCCACGAAATTACGTGTTGACCAAGAGGGCCGCTACTCGTAACGCATTACGTCCATGATATGATAATCGATTCACTAGTTGTGATACCTCATAACACATTACTTGTACTTATAAAGAATATAACTGAATCACATGAAGAGTATAATCTGAATCATGAAGAATATAAACTGAATCATGGAGGTTCTGGAATAACAAGACACATGCCCATGCCTTTAAAGATAGATGACACAAGGCCAATATAATAAAGAGAAGAGTAACAATGGTCAACTCAACAAAAGTGGCAATGACCAACATAATAAAGAGAAGAGTGACAATGGTCAACTCAACAAAAGAAGAGTGGCAGAGCCAACTTGATGTAAAACGTGTCACAGAGAAATTTCTAGCATGGTTGAGCCAAAAGGAGGTGGGCCGTAAATTGATCATAACTTTTGATCCGAGTATCGTTACGGGGCGTACAACTTATCAATCTTTACTGAAACGAGCCATCCGAGGTGAACTGACCCACATAGTGGGTCGCATCTGTCCGTTTCGTCAGAAAACGCGTGCTTTCAGCTCAAAAATGAATTTTTAGAAAATTTTTACTATTTTTAGTAATTCTGATTTTTTAATATTTTTTAGAATTTTAGATTTTATTTCCTTATAGAAATAACTTTTAGTTATACTAGGACTCTTCTAGAGAAAGTTTATTTGCAATTTTTATTTTTAGAAATTAGGCCTTAGAAGAGTTTTATTAGAATTAGGATTTTTATTAGAGTTAGAATTTTGCTATTTTTGGTAATTATGAATTTTAGTTTATTTTTTTTCTATATTAATGGTGTAAGGAGACACATTAGGAAATTATCAATGATCAATTAATCAATTTCAAATTTCTTAGAATTTATTTATATTTTTTTCTTTATTTCCTTGTGAATTCGAGAAGTCCCTGTGAGGAGTCCAGAGAAGCTCTGTGAATTCGGAGTAGTTATCCTCATCACATTCATCCCTACGTCAATTGGTATCAAAGCGAGGTTTTCCCTCGGGCCGATGACAAACAATGAAGGTATGAATCAAAATCCTGTGGACGGTGATCTAGGGATTCATTATCTTTTGGAAAGAATGAAAGTTTTCCACCGAAAGAGTCAGTTAACCATGCAAGGGCTGCAGGCAACCCTCAACCGTATTGCAGATGTGCTAATTCCGCCCTGAGCTCAAAGTAATGCTTAACTGCCCGTGGCGGTTGTACAACATAACCCCAATTTCTACAAAGCACCATCAGATGATGGTAAATCACAGGCTACCACTTCGATTATGAGGAAGTCGTTATACATGCCAAAGGTAGAAATAGAATTACAGCGAGACAACATCTTTCGAACAAGGTACACTGCATACAAAAAAGTCTGCAATGTGATCATCGATGTCAGGAGCGATGAGAATTTTGTGTTGAAAATAATGGTGGAAAAGCTACAACTGAAAACAATTGGATGGATCAAGGAGGTCAACAAAACAGAGGTAACTGAACGATGTTGTATATCTTTTTCCATTGGTAAATATTATAAGGATGAAGTAATATGTGACGTGGTTGACATGGAAGTTTGCCACATGTTACTTGGTCAACCCTGGCAAAATAATATTAATGCTACACATAGGGATCGGGATAACCTATTATCTTTATTAAAGATGGTAAAAAGATTACCTCAGCCCTATGGGAAGGGAGAACCAACCCAAGACTTCTAAAGTTGAGGAACAGTCTCTTACAACTGAACAGACTTTTGTTAAACAATCTGAGGAAACAAGACATATATATCCATTAGTTGAAACAAAAGAATATATGGAGCCTGTGAATATCCCAGAAGATTTGAAGCCAATGTTGCAGGAGTTCAAGAAGATTGTGCTCGATGAACCCCCCAATAAGTTACCTCCCATACGAGATATACAAAATCACATTGATCCCGTCTCAAGGATAAGTTCGCCTAATTGCTCACATTATCAGAAAAAATATAAGATCTTAAAGACAGATGTGAAGGAACTGATCAATATTAGTCAAGGAAAGCATAAGTACATGTATTGTGTCAGATGTGAAGGAACTGATCAATATTAGTCAAGTCAAGGAAAGCATGAGTACATGAATTGTGTTAGCTCAAGAGCTTAATGCCAAGTACAAAAAAAAAGGCTAATGAACATCGGTGTTAGAAGTTATATCAGACTCATGTGCCAAGTCTCTTGCGTAACTCGAGGACTAGTTTTTTTCAAGTGGAGGAATCTGATGTAGAACGCATCACAGAGATATTCCCAGCATGGTTGAGCCAAAAGGAGGTGGACCGTAAATTGACCATAACTTTTGATTCGGGTATCGTTACGGGGTGTACAACCTATCAATCTTTACTAAAATGGGCCATCCGAGGTGAACCGAACCTCAAGATGGGTCGCATCTATCCGTTTCATTAGAAAACGTGCACTTTCAGCTCAAAAATGAATTTTTAGAAATTTTTTACTATTTTTAGTAATTCTGATTTTTTAAATATTTTTTAGTGTTTTGGATTTTCTTTCCTTATAGAAATAACTTTTAGTTATACTAGGACTCTTCTAGAGAAAGTTTATTTACAATTTTTATTTTTAGAAATTAGGCCTTAGAAGAGTTTTATTAGAATTAGGATTTTTATTAGAGTTAGAATTTTGCTATTTTTGGTAATTATGAATTTTAGTTTATATTTTTTTCTATATTAATGGTGTAAGGAGACACATTAGGAAATTATCAATGATCAATTAATTAATTTTGAATTTCTTAGAATTTATTTCTGTTTTCTGCTTTATTTTCTCGTGGATTCGAGAAGTCTCTGTGAGGAGTCCAGAGAAGCTCCGTGGATTCAGAATAGTTATCCTCATCATGTTCATCCTTGCGTCACAACTCAAATAAAAGACGAGTGACATAACCAACTTTAATAATTAGATGAGTGACAGAGCCAACTCAAATATAGAGACGAGTGGCAGAGCCAACTCAATAACTTTGATAAGGCAGGGGCAAGGCTTGTATCTATAGCCTCACATAAATTCAGAAAAATTCACTTGTATTTGACATCATGTCATAATCCCAAAAGGGCCAATAGTTATAATGATATTAATTAAATCAATTGATAGGATAATTCCCAGAAAACATGTAATCATGAAAGGCATGATAATCCATAACATAAAAGGCATGAGAAGGCCAGATAAATAACAAGAATCCAGATAGAAGGTAGGATAATCATCATCCTCAAAACCAGGAAAGAAACAAAAGCAGGTAAAGGCATGAAAGGTAAAATCATATATGTGAAAGCATAAATAGACATAATATAAAGAATCAAATTGAATTAGGGTAAGCTTAAAGGATAAAACCCTCACCTATTGTCTGAATATCTTCTAAGTTTAAGTGTCTTGGTCAGTTTAAATACACCTGTTTTGAATTCAACGAAAGTGGTTGTTAGGAGTTTTATACCACGTAAAACCTTGTGTATATATTTTTTCCAAATCTTGGCGAGCCCTTCTACTGAGTCAACTGGTTTTTTTTTTTTTTTTTTTTTTTTTTTTTTTTTTTTTTTTTTCCAGAAAGGCTAAAAGAAGGTAGTGTGGCATTAAGGGATAAGGGAGAATTTGCTGACCTGAACCTACTTTAATGGCCTGGAGGTTACTGATTTTTTTTTTTTTAAAATAGCGCTCGACCTCCTTTCCTTCTTCTTTCTTTCTCTTCTTCTCTTTTCTTTCTTTCTCGCTGGACAGCAGCAAGGCGGAGCTGCTGGCCGTGAAGAGCTCTCTCCCTCTCTATCTCTACTGTTTTGCCTCTCTCTTGTGGGGCGGCAGGTCTTTTATAGCCGTCTGAGTCCGCGAGGTCCCTTGCGTGAGTCTGTTTACGTAGCAAGGGATTCGCAAGATCTCCTTACGCAGCAATTGTTTGCGTAATCTTGAGAGGGAGCGACGTTGCAGTCTTCCTTGCACACGCACACATGTGCATTAACGTGTGAGGCTGACATGGCTTGGGTTGGTTTTGGATGGCCGACAGACTGATCGGTTTGGATCTCCTTGTAGACCAATTACAGTGGGCCACGACATCTTCAAATAGACGCCGTCTGTTTAAATGTGAACGGATCTGATTCTGACTCTTTGCTGGAGTCGACGGGGCCCACTTTCAATGATCTTTAAATGGATCTGGGTCGTTTACTTGTTTTTCAGGGTTGATTTAGGCCATCACTCATGATTTTAAATGGCTCCGCGTTTTGGGTGGGCCACACCATCAACCGGCATAACATTGTGTTCCTCGTTATGGTGAGTTCGGTTGCGCGCGTAGAGACGTATAGAAAACATGGTTTTGTTAAAAAACCTCTCCTTGATATAATGGACGGTTCCGATCGTCCCATTGGATGACTGTGGTGGGCTACAGCTCGCCCCAGCCGGACACTGTCTATGTTGCGCAGCACGCCAACAACGCAGTGAGCCTAGATCCAATCTCAGGCCTTACCCACAAACGATAAACAGGAAGAAATATAAACTAGAAATAGATCAAAGCATTCAAAACAAACCACAAGACAAGATATACGTGGAAAAACCCCAAACTAGGGTAAAAAACCACGGATGTAAACTTTCACTATGAAGCACAAAGATTACAAGGCAATATACTAACCTCTCCCTTTGAAGAACATAGAAAACCCTTTGCCCACACCTTAGAATTATTTTCCAATATTCCAATATACCTAGAAAAGCCCTAGGAACACCTATATATAGTTTAGGCAACTCCCCTTTTCGCATCCCGGTTGCAAAAGGACTTGCGACATGAAATCTGCGCAAAATCACGGAACAAATCTGCGTAACTACGACCGGTCGAGCAAACTGCACGACCGGTCGAGTGACCCCTATGACCAGTCATGAATGGGCCACGACCGGTCGAGCACCTCAGGATAAAAAAATAATGCTCGTTGGACTTTGAGTCGAGCCGGTCCATGACCGGTCGAGCCGGACCCTACGACCGGTCGAGCATGGCTCACGACCAGTCGAGGACGGTCCCAGATGTGGCTCCACATCTTAACAGTCTGTCCGCAGGAAGGGATCAAGGAAGAAGCCTTCCTTGCTTTGGATTCCATCGGGTCAAACAAGGTTTGACCCGATGGTTATTTTGGTGGGCGTCTGGTGGCCACCCTCTGTGTATGCATGCAGTGCAGGGTGGGGTCCACCGTTTTGTCCCTTGAAAATCCATTCCGTCCATTTGCTTCTCCACCTAATTTAAGTGGTTGATCCCGAAATTGAAGCATATTCAAAGGTCAGGTGGGCCCCAAAATCAGTGTTTATTGGCTGATCTGTCCACATGGCCCTTTCTATAATGATCTAAGGGCTAAATTTTAATGTGAAAGCCTAATTTATGACCCCTAGGCATGGTATAGAACTTCATAGTACACGGATGGTGGGAACCACAGGATTTGGAATTCCGTGGTTTAAGTTAATAGCGTTTTCGTAATTATTGATGATCTGAGAGTTTTGGCAAAACTAATGGCTCCACGTGGTTGTAGGCATGTTTCTAAACAATTCTGATAAGAGAATGTATAATTAAATTACTATGGATAGGGGGTTATCTGTCATGTCTTTCATGGGAGAGTACTTATGTCAAAATACATGATGAAGAGTCTTACCTTGAAATCGACAGTCAGTTGGCTTGATCTATGAATGGATATCATTCCTAATGGTTAGGTTTAGGTTAGGGCAAGTATGTAGGGGCTGGAACAGTCAAATTAGTATCCCACACACGTTAAATCTTATGGTAACGCTCGTGGATGCTCTAATATCGAAAAGTTCGGAGCATTACAGATGATGAATGGTTTTTATTGGATCAGAAGGCTTTAGGAACGATCCGACTCTCTTTGTCTAAGAGCATCACCTTCAATATATCCAAGATGAAAACTACAAAAGAATTAATGGAAGCCCTAACCACCATGTATGAAAAACCCTCAGCATCCAACAAGGTTCATCTTATGAAATAGCTATTCAACATGAAGATGTGAGATGATGGGAGTATGGCTGAATATCTAAACGAGTTCAATATAGTCACGAGCCAGTTAGAATCCATTGACATTGTTTTTGAGGATGAGGTCAGGACGTTATTGATCTTATCCGATCATCGGTACAGCTTAAGATGGTCTGGTGATTCTTTGTGAGCAATTCTTCGAGTCGACAAAGCTGAAATTTGATGATGTGGCCAGTCTAATTCTCAGCAAAGAATCTAGAAGAAAGGCATCATGAGTTTCAGGGGATTCAGGGAATGCTCTAAACGTTGAAGGAAGAGGAAGATCGTTGAACAAAGGAGGCAATAAATATAGACATTCTAAGTTGAGGAAGAAGTCCAAGGGACCGAAAGACAAAGATGGGTGTTGACATTGCGGTAAAAAGGGGCACATGAAATGTGATTGCAGGGTGCTTAAGAAACAAGAAGGAAGCTCTTAAGGCGGGAAGGATTTAATGAATCTATCTGAGGAGAATGACACAGAAGTGTTGATCTTGTCTCTTGATGCAATGAATGAGTCTTGGGTCATAGACTCGGGTGTTTCATTTCATGCTATTTCATGTAAGTAAGTTCTGTGTAATTATGTATCAAGTGACTTCGAGAGAGTCTACCTGGGTGATGATGAGTCGTGTAGTATCGTTGGAAAGGGAGAAGTTCATATAAATCAGAAAGACAGAATGACTTTGAAATTAAAGGATGTTAGACATGTACCGAGTTTGAAACGGAATTTAATTCAATACGGTAGTTGGCCTGTACCGGTTATATAACGACATTCACCAGTAATTCCTGGAAGATCACAAAAAGTGCCTTGGTGATATCTTGAGGCAAGAAGGAAGGTACTTTGTATGTGACTTTAGGATCGTATAGTTCACTCACAGTTGCATCAACTGGAGTGAATAGGCAGTTATGGCATCATAGGTTGGGAGATATGAGATAGAAGGGGATGAAAGTGCTATCGTCAGAAGGGAAGCTACCAGGGCTGAAGTCTATTGACTTAGAATTTTACGAGGATTGCGTGTATGGTAAGCAGAAGAGGGTAAGTTTCAAGAAGACAGGACGCGCTCCAAAGATGCATCTGTTAGAGCTTGTACACACTGATGTGTGGGGACCGGCACAGGTATCATCTCTTGGTGGTTCATGTTATTTAATTTCCTTTATTGATGATGATAATAGAAAACTATGGATTTATTTCTTAAAGCCCAAATTTGATGTGTTTTGATGTATTTAAGAAGTGGAAAATAATGGTAGAAAATGAGACAGGTAAAACAGTAAAATGTCTCAGATCTGATAATGGGGGAAAATACTGTGATAAGAGATTTGAGGAGTATTGTGCAGCAAATGGAATCAAATATAAGAAAACGATTCCATGGACACCGCAACAGAATGGTGTAGCTGAGCGCATTAACAGGACCATCCTTGAGAGAACCAGGAGAATGAGGTTACATGCAGGGTTGCTCAAGACCTTTTGGGCAGATGCTGTGACTACTGCCGCATATCTTATTAATAGAAGTCCCTTAGCACCATTAGATGGTGGGCTACCTGAAGAAATGTGGACTGGGAAAGAAGTGAACCTTGTACATTTCAGAGTATTCCATTGCACTTCATATGTTCACATTGATGCAGAACACAACAACAAGCTGGATGCGAAGTCCAGGAGGTGCACGTTTATAGGATACGGGCAGCATGATTTTGACTACAGGTTTTGGGATGTAGAAAATAGGAAAATTATCAGAAGCAATGACGTAGTCTTCAATGAAAAAGTGATGCATAAAGACAGTGTGCAGGAAAATAAGGCCGAGGAAAAAGAATTCATAGAGTTGGAAGAGTTACCAGACGCAGGTGTTACAATGCCACATGATGATCGTGCACAGGAGCATTAAGAGGTAGAGCCGCATAAACTGGTTGTGAGGAGGTCTACTCGGGAGAGGAGACCCACGGTCCGATACTCACCCTCTTAACATTAACTACTGCTTATAGATAATGGTGAATCAGAGTGTTTTGAAGAGGCATTACAGTCGGATACACGGATTAAGTGGGAGTAGGCCATGGATGATGAGATGAACTCTCTTGAGTCTAATCATACATGGGAGCTAGTCACTCTACCAAAGGATAAGAAAGCTCTTTATAACAAGTGAGTTTACAGACTGAAGGAGGAGCATGATGGTTCGAAACGATACAAGGCTAGACTGGTTGTGAAAGGGTTTCAATAAAAGGCAAGTATCGATTTCACTGAAATATTTTCACCGTTAGTGAAAATGTCTACGATTCGCATGGTCTTGAGTATATTGGCTACAGAGGACTTATATCTAGAGCAGCTAAATGTTAACACAACCTTTCTTCATGGGGACCTTGAAGAAGAGATATATATATATATATCAGCAGACAGGATATGTGGTACAAGGAAAGGAGAGCAAGGTGTGCAGACTGAAGAAGAGTTTATATAGCCTGAAGCAGGCCCCGAGGTAGTGGTACAAGAAGTTCGACAGTTTCATGTCGGGAAACAATTTTAGGAGATGTCATGTAGACCACTGTTGCTATTTGAAGAAGTTTGATACGTTGTACATCATCATTCTTCTGTACGTTGATGATATGCTTGTGGTCGATTCAAGCATGAAGGACATCTCAGATCTCAAAAGACAACTGTCTAGAGAATTTTCTATGAAGGATTTAGAAGCTGCAAAATAAATTCTACGCATAAGGATAAAACATGACAGGAAAAATAAGAAACTAGTTTTATCACAGGCAGAGTACATAGCCAAGGTACTCGAGCGATTCAATATGGGAGGTGTTAAGCTGGTTAGCACTCCATTAGCCAACCACTTCAAGCTATCTAAGAAGCAAGGGGCAAAGACGCAGGAGGAACGAGACTACATGGCTAAAGTCCCATACACGTCAACTATTGGGAGTCTCATATATGCTATGGTGAGCACGAGGTCAGACATTGCTCAAGCAGTGAGAGTTGTTAGCAGGTTCATGAACAACCCTGGGAAGGAACATTGAAAAACTATGAAGTGGATCCTCAGATATCTGGTAGGTACTAAGGATGTAGAACTGTGTTATGGAGGATCAGAAATCAAACTACAAGGCTATGTGGATTCAGATTTGGCAGGAAATATCGACAGCAGAAGAAGCACTACAGGTTATGGTTTTTCTCTGGGTAGTGCTGCAGTCAATTGGGTCTCTCAGTTACAGAAGATAGTATTTATCAGTACGACAGAAACAGAATATGTTGCGGCTACAGAAGCTTGCAAGGAGATGGTATGGATGCAAGGTTTCATGGAAGAGTTGGGTAAGAAGCAAGCATATTGTAAACTATATAGTGACAGTCGGAGTGCAATTCACTTAGCTAAGAATTTAGCATTTCATTCAAGAACCAAGTATATTGCCATTAGATATCACTTCATACATTTGTTACTGGAAGATGGATCGATTGCTCTGGAGAAGATTCATACAAGTGAGAATCCTGCGGATATGCTAACCAAGGCAGTCACATGGGAGAAGCTAAAGCTCTATTAAGCTTTGATTGGTCTTTAGGCTTGAAGACAGGGATGTGGTGCACTCCGGATGTAGATGTCAAAGTTTATGGCGACGTGTCTCCAAGTCGGACATTGTTGAGATGTGGAGCCACATCTGGGGGCCGCTCGACCAGTCGAGGACTGACTCGACTCAAAGTCCATCGAACATCAGGTTTTAGGTTCCAAGGTGCTCGACTGGTCGTGACCCATGCTCGACTGGTCGAGGTTACGCAGATTCGATTCCGGATTTGATGTGGATTGCAGATTTTTGAGTCGATTTTCATAGAGGTGCGAAAGGAAAGTTGTCTAAACTATAAATAGGTGTCCCTAGGGCTTTTCTAGGATATGAGAAATAATTCTAAAGTGTGGGTAAAAGGTTTTCTCTGTACTTCTGAGGGAAATGTTAGTATATTGCCTTGTAATCTTCATTTTTCTTTATAGTAGAAGTTTGCATTCATGGTTTTTTTGCCCTTGTTGGTGTTTTTCCACATATATCTTGTCTTGTGGTTTGTTTGGCATACTTTGATTCTTTTTCTAGTTTATATTTCTTTCTGTTTATCGTTTGTGGGTGAGATCGGAGATTGGATCTCGGTTCACTGCATTGTTGGCGTGCTGCGCAACAGGATTATAGGCATATGATAGGTGGTGTGTCATTTTTTTTATGGCACCACTCGAAATTATATTGGTTGTCCATATCTTCTATTAATAAAAATTTTCTTAAAGGAAATATGAGTTTATGTGTTAAAAAAGGAAAAGTGATGCTCCCACATATTTTATTGAGTTTAAAGTATTAGTTAAAAGTTAAAAGGAAAAAAAAATTAAGTGTCTGAGAACTGATGGTGGATGAGAATACACTTCGAAAGAATTTAAGAATTTTTGCAATGAGCATGACATCGAAAGGCATTACACGGTCCTTAGTACTCCACATTAAAACGGAGATGTGGAACATATAAACCATACGCTTATAGATCATGTTAGGAACATGATGTTGAGTTTGACTAGACTTGAGCAATGTTTTTTAGAAGAAGTCGTTAATATGACTTGTAATTTGATTAGTCAGTCTCTTACTACTGCACTTAATTGCGAGATCCCTACATATGTATAGTCTGAAATACTTGTTAATTATTCGTTTCTTCATAGTTTTGATGGTGATGCAAGGTCTAAAAAGTGTATTTTTCTTTGTTATACAAATGAAACAAATGAATACAAATTGTGCGACCCTACTGTCCACAAGTTACTGATTAACCGATATGTGATTTCCAATGAAAATTTATTACAAAAAGATATAGAATTGCCAAGCCCAGAGTAAAAGAGATAATTGAATTAGACTATTCAAATGATGTTCAAAATTAACTTATTGATTTAGATGTTCAACAAGTTGATGATATCGTTAAACATGAAGCTAATGAAGAGTATGCATATGAGATATTAAGTGCTAAAGCTCAAAATGATTAAGGTCGACTAGAAAGAGCTATAAAACCTTCTGTTTGATTCAATAATTATGTTATGTCTTATGCTTGCATGACAGAAGAGTGTGAACCTTGTTCATACTGAGAGGCATGTGAATCTGTGGATGCTAGTCATTGAAAAGTGTTCATGGACGAGGAGATTGAAGTTCTGCATAAAAATAAGACCTGAGAATTGGTTAAATTACCCAAAGGTTAGAAGGTTATTGGTTGCAGATGGGTTTAGAAGCTGAAAAAGGATACTAATTAATGGGAATGTTGAAGGATACAAAGCTGAATTAGTGGTAAAAGGGTATGCTAAAAAATCAGGTATTAACTTTAATAAAATTTTCTCTCCAGTTGTCCATTTAAGTACTATTCGTATTATGTTGAGTATGAAAATGGTTTTTGACTTAGAACTTGAACAATTAGATGTAAAAATTACTTTTTTGACACGAGAATCTTGATGAATAAATTTATATAACTCAACCTGAAGGCTTTATTGAAGAAAATAAGAAGAATCTAGTTTTTCGGTCAAACAGATCATTTTACAGTTCAAAACATGTGCCAATGTGTTGGTATAAGTGGTTTAATTCTTTCATTGTGAGTTTAAGATTTCAAAGATGTGAGGCAGACCATTATGCCTACGTTTGTAGCTATGGTAATCGTGACTTTATTATCTTATTATTATATGTGGATGACAAGCTGGTTGCAATTACTAGTAGAGATACTATCGCAACATTAAAAGCTCATTTGGCTATGGAATTTAATATGAAAGATTTAAATGTTATTAATTAGATTCTTATGATGATCATATTTAGGAAGAATAGAAAATTCTAAATAACCCAAGAGGGTTATGTTGAAAGAGTTTTGCACCGTTTCAACATATTGAATTCTAACCTAGTCAATACTCCATTATCTGTTAGTTGTAAGAAGTAAGTGAAGAAGGTAGATATGTCTTAAGTAACATATTCACTGGTGGTAGAGATCATTGGACCACTGTAAAGTGGATAATTTGTTACTTGAATGAGACTTCTAAGAAGGCTATTTATTATAGTAGCCAAAATTTAGAGTTTTTTGGTTTTATGGATGCAGTCAATGCAAGAAATCGTGATAAAAGAAGATTTACCACATGTTATATATATTTTTTTCTTTAGCCGACAGTGTGGTTTGTTAGATATAAAGATTGCAGTCCGTGGTGGCTTTGTTTACAAGCATGTAAGGAAGCTATTTACTTGAAGAGGTTGCTGGAAGAAATGAAATTCAAGCAAAAAGTGGTGGGGATTAACTGTGATATGCAGTCAAAGCATGTTACACTTGTCTAAAAATCTAGTATTTCATGCTCGAATCAGGCACATTGATGTTTAGTATCACTTTATTAGCAACGTGATGAAAAACGATTAGATCTCGTTTTAAAATATTCACTTAAAAAAAAAAAAAAACTGATTTCATTAGATGAGGATATACTTACAGAACCTGCTTTTGGGAAACCCAGGAAAAAAGGACCTAGAGAAACCTATCATATGACAAAAACAAAGAAAAAGCTCGCTGAAGGATATACGAGCTGCAGAAGAAAGGAAACCAGAACCTCATTGAGTGGCTCTGATAGACTCGAGACCCACCTTGTCCAAGAAGAGAAGCCCATGAACGCGAAGAGGGAGATCGGCGTATCTGTAAAATGAAGAGGAGATCTGACCTTCGCTCCTAAGTCAAGCAAGAGTGTCCGCTGGAGCGTTTCCTTCCCTGAACACATGAGAGAATTCAATGCGACCTCTACTCTTCAACCTTTTTATTTGGTCCAACCAGCAACACTATTTCCAGCTTGGGCAGGTCAGCCCGTTCAGCAACTTGATCGTCTGTAAAGAGTCAAACTCGATGATGATCTGGGTGAAACCACTAGCTAGGCCAATGAGAAGGCCTTCATAGATCGCACGTAGTTCCGCATAAGAGTTGGAGCTAACACCGTATCCTGAAGAAAAGGCGCAAATGAACTTACCCGATGCATCCCTGCAGACTCCTCCCCCACCCACTAGACCTGGGTTTCCTCTAGAGGATCCGTATACGTTTACTTTGATCTAGCTAAAGCACGGTCTGATCCATCTGATCAGAATAGGAGACGACGGACGCTTGGACTAACCTTTGGAGGGGAGGCCTGAGAAGGTGAAGGCCAACACCGCTGGACTTTGCTGATGCACATTGCTCTGCTGAATTCCTGGTTTGTGGGCACTGTCCAGGGAGGCCTTGATGAATGACGCCCATCTGAACATACGACTCATAATAACGTAACAGATATGTTAACGAAGCCTATTGCAATGGAGAATTTTGTTTGGTGCAGGACTTCTATTGGACTTGTTGTTGCCTAGCGAATGGTGACTTTTGAGCAGGTGTTATTGATAGTGTTTTTTGCACTATTAAAAAAACTAGTTTTCAAGTGGGAGAATATTATAATAGTGGAGTTAATAACGTCTTCTAATAGGATTGGGAGACATCTCTCTTTTTCTCTTTAAGTCATCTCTTTTGGCCTTTGTGTGTATGTCTGTACGAACAGGCATGTACATGGGTGAAGCATGTTTCTCTAGGCTTTGTGATATACCATCTCACGTGGTGTTAACCATATAATGAGGGCCATAGTTAGAGAGATGCGTTCTATTATATTCATCTTATAGGGTACTCTTTGGTGTGAAATTTCTTATATAGGTGGGAGAGAAATAAGCATATATTTTCGTTTCTCTGTATTACTGTCCTATGGAGTAGGCATATCGTCTAACCACATAAATCCTTATGCCTATTGCCTTTTGTTTTGATTTGTCCACTTTATTTTTTTTTCTTTTATATTTTGACTTTGTCTATATTAATTACATTTAAGCATTCTGCTACACTATTATTATGGTATTTCAAAACAGATGGATGGAGTGGATTTGTCAATGACATCTCTATAGACCCACACAGGATTACCCAACTCAGCTCCGAGCACACTCCATAGAGATGTCCGTAATAAATCCAATCCGCCGATTGAAAGTTTGTAAGTTCTATCCGTCCACTGTAGGTTGTTTATTCATTGACTTGAACCTTTCCTCTCTCAAACGGCCAATGGGATGGCCACGGCAGTCCAATCAAGTGCTGGAGTATTTTAAAGACGAAAAATTAAAATAGACTAGCTAAAGTATTGCCTTAATTTGTATAGTGTGGAACCATTCCCTCTCCCTGTGATGGAGTCCATATCAAAGGTAGCTCGGCATGATGAACATCCCGCGTCCAAGGTAGAGCTCATACAATAGATATTGTTCGACATTAAAAGTGGGGTCTATATAATTGATAGTGGACATTAAAAGTGGGCCACTAATAATTAACATTAACCCCATATGATAGATGACCCATGTTAAAATGGGCCCCACGTAATGAATGGTCAATATCAAAAGTCATCATATCATGATGAATGGCCCACATCTAAGGCTGGTCTCACATGATGAGCTACACATAATGAATGGTCAACATGAAAGGTCGGCCCATAATGATGAATGGCCTACATTCAAAGTAGGCCTCACATGATGTATGAACAACTTTGAAGTTGTGACCCACACGATGAATGCTCTACATAAAAGGTGGGTTCGTATGATGGACAATTAACAATGATTGTGACCCCACATAATGAATGATCCACATCAAAGGTCATCCCCTAGCATGAATGGCTTACATCTAGCTAAGGCCAACCTTGCATGACTCATATTAAAGGTTGGCTTCACATAATGGATGCCCACATCCAATGTCTAACATGATGGATGACTCATATCCACGATGGGCCCCGCAATGATAGATATTGCCCACATCGAAGGTGGCCTAATAAGGTTGACAGTCCACATAAATGGTAGGCCTTGCATGATAAATGGTTCACATTGAAGATGGGGCTAAGGTGGGCCCAACACAATAAATGGTCTGCGGTGTACCCTACATAAATAAATGAAACTTGAAAAAGATTTTAATGAAAGAAATTACAAAAGAGAAAATAAAAGACTAAATATTCAAAAATTACTCATGCAATGATGACAACACACTTGTTTTTCTACTTTTTGTAGGTAAGTATTTTATTCGCCAAAACGCACTTGTTCAATAGAAAAAAGAGAAAAAGAAAAAGAAGAAAAAAAAAGACCTAAAGATAAGTTACCAAAGGCATAAGTAGCTTAAACAAAACAACCTGCCATTTAAATAAGACCTTAGTACTTAAGTATCAACTACGAACATGTCACCATCTAAGGTCAAGTTATAGGTAAGATTCCCATGGTGAGCTGACGATGATAGATTAATTAGGTCAGGTCACGTCCTATTGTTAGAGATAGTTACACCAAATATGTTTGAAAGTTCCTCATGCAGAGGCTTTGATAGTAGCATGTGGCCCAATCAATTCCTACTTGAACGTCAAGGAACATGGTTTTGGATAATGACCTGAACTCTAGCCAACTAACTGATGACAAAGCTCTATAAGCCTTACTATAATTGATGTGTTTTTATCCATAACTCCGTTCATTTTTCTAACTCATTTTATGGTGTGAGACATAAGGAAGCTAAGCCAAGTCTCAAGCGCTCCACAGCACAATAAAGTGCGGATCATATGCTTACCATTGAAAACCTTTTGGGGCCATAGAAGTTTTGGATCAAGCTGATACTGGTTTGTGCGATCTAATCAACAGGTTGGATGGCAAATAAACATTACTGGCCCTGGGAAGTTTTAATGGACATTCAATCTCTACTGTTTTCCTGTAGTGTGGTCTACCTGAGATTTGGATTTGACTCGTTTTTAATCTCATGCTGTAAAATGAGCTAGAAAAATGGATGGACGGAGTGGATAAAACACATGCATTATGGTTGAGCCCACAGAGCTTTGACACTAGCTAGCACGACTCGGAGATTCCTGCAACACTAAGCTCTATGGGGCCCACCATGGTCTATGAATTATATCCACTCCGTCCATCTGTTTCTATAAAATTTGGCATATCCAAAGCCTACGTGGACAACACCATTGGAAACAGTCACTACAAGAAATCCCACCTTTACCGACAAAAATTTTCGTCGCTAAAAGCCAAATTTTCATAGTTAAAAAGTTTTAGCGATGAAAATTTTCGTCACTAAATTCATCGCCAAAAGACCAACGCAAAAGGTTTTTATCGACGAAAATTTTGAATCGTCGGCAAAGGCAAGTTTTTTAGTGACGAATTTTTTCGTCGCTTAAAAAACTTTTACCAAGAAATTGTTTCGTCGCTAAAAAACTTCTACCGACGAAAATTTATTCGTAGGTAAAACTATTTACACAACTTTTACTGACAATTTTTTTTATCGTTAAAAACTTTTAATATAAAAAAATGTTAAACTTTTAGCGACGATAGTTGTCGTCGCTAAAAATAATTACAAAACGTTTAGTGACGAATATTTTCTTCAGTAAAAAATAAATGTTAAACTTTTAGCGACGATAGTTGTTGTCACTAAAAATAATTACAAAACTTTTAGCGGCGAATATTTTTGTCGGTAAAAAAATAAATTTTGAACTTTTTTAGCGACGATAGTTTTCGTCGCTTAAAAAATATTACAAAACTTTTAGCAATGAATATTTTCGCGGTAAAAAATAAATGTTAAACTTTTAGCGATGATAGTTTTCGTTGCTAAAAATAATTACAAAACTTTTAGTGATGAATATTTTCGTCGCTAAAAAATACGTAAAAAACTTTTACCAACGAAAATTTTCGTAGGTAAAAATATTTACAAAACTTTTACTTACGAAAATTTTTGTAGGTAAAAGACTCTTTAAAAATATATATATATATATATATATATATATATATATATATATATATATTCCAACACAAAATTCCGCACAAAATTCCTAATATGCACTTGTTACAATATATATTTCATCATATTCATCCTGATATACACCTGTTATATAATATATTTCATCATATTCACGTTCACATCCATCTAAACCCAAACTAGTAAATCCATCCAAACATAAACTACATTCATCCAAATACAAACAATCTTATCCACATCACATTCATTCACGCATAAATACATAGGTTTTGGGATTTGAGAATAAGTTTAGGTTAAGGTTATAAGTTTAGGTTAAGGTTATAATTCGGGTTTGGGTTATAGGTTAAGGTTTAGATTTAGGTTATAAGTATAGGTTTTGGGATTTGAGAATAGGTTTAGGTTAAGGTTATAAGTTTAGGTTTAGGTTAGGTTATAGGTTAAGGTTTAGGGAATTGAGAATAGGTTAAGGTTTAGGTTTAGGAAATCGGGTTCAGGTTTGGGTTTAGGTTATAGGTTATAGGCTTAGGTTTAGGTTATAAGTTTAATTTTAGGTTATAGGTTGAGGTTTAGGTTTAGGTTATAGGTTTTGGATTTGAGAATAGGTTTAGGTTAAGGTTATAAGTTTAGGTTTAGGTTTAGGTTTAGGTTTAGGTTATAGGTTTTGGGATTTGAGAATAGGTTTAGGTTAAGATTATAAGTTTAGGTTAAGGTTATAAGTATAGGTTTAGGTTATAGGTTAAGGTTTACGTTTAGGTTATAGGTTTTGAGATTTGAGAATAGGTTTAGGTTAAGGTTATAAGTTTAGGTTTGGGTTATAGGTTAAAGTTTAGGTTAGGGTTATAAGTATAGGTTTTGAGATTTGAGAATATGTTTAGGTTAAGGTTAAGGTTAAGGTTAAGGTTATAACTCGGGTTCGGGTTATAGGTTAAGGTTTAGGTTATAAGTATAGCTTTTGGGATTTGAGAATAGGTTTAGGTTAGGGTTATAAGTTTAGGTTTAGGGTCTAGGTTATAGGTTAAGGTTTAGGTTTAGGAAATCGGGTTCGGGTTTGGTTTTAGGTTATAGGTTATAGGCTTAGGTTTAGGTTATAGGTTTAGGTTATAAGTTTAAGTTTAGATTATAGGTTTTGGGATTTGAGAATAGGTTTAGGTTAAGGTTATAAGTTTAGGTTAAGGTTATAAGTATAGGTTTAGGTTATAGGTTAAGGTTTAGGTTTAGGTTATAGGTTTTGGAATTTGAGAATAGGTTTAAGTTAAGGATATAAGTTTAGGTTAAGGTTATAATTTAGGTTCAGGTTATAGGTTAAGGTTTAGGTTTAGGTTATAAGTATAGGTTTTGGGATTTGAGAATAGGTTTAGGTTAAGGTTATTAGTTTAGGTTTAGGTTATAGGTTAAAGTTTAGGTTAAGGTTATAAGTATAGGTTTTGGGATTTGATAATAGGTTTAGGTTAAGGTTATAATTTGGGTTCGGGTTATAGGTTAAGGTTTAAGTTTAGGTTTTAAGTATAGGTTTTGGGATTTGAGAATAGGTTTAGGTTAAGATTATAAGTTTAGGTTTATGGTTTAGGTTATAGGTTAAGGTTTAAGTTTAGGAAATCGGGTTTGGGTTTGGGTTTAGGTTATAGGTTATAGGCTTAGGTTTAGGTTATAAGTGTAGGCTATAAGTTTAAGTTTAGGTTATAGGTTAAGGTTTAGGTTTAGGTTATAGGCTTTGGGATTTGAGAATAGGTTTAGGTTAAGGTTATAAGTTTAAGTTAATGTTATAAGTACAGGTTGAGGTTATAGGTTTTGGGATTTGAGAATTAGGTTTAGGTTAAGGTTATAAGTTTAGGTTAAGGTTATAAGTATAAGTTTAGGTTATAGGTTAAGGTTTAGGTTTAGGTTATAGGTTTTGGGATTTGAGAATAGGTTTAGGTTACGATTATAAGTTTAGGTTAAGGTTATAAGTTTAGGTTTAGGTTATAGGTTAAAGTTTAGGTTAAGGTTATAAGTTTAGGTTTTGGGATTTGAGAATATATAGGTTTAGGTTAAGGTTATAAGTTTAGGTTAATGTTATAATTCAGGTTCGGGTTATAGGTTAAGGTTTATGTTTAGGTTATAAGTATAGGTTTTGGGATTTGAGAATAGGTTTACGTTTAGGGATTTGAGAATACATTTAGGTTTTAGGTTTTACATTTAGGTTAAGGTTATAGCTTTAGGTTTAGGTTTAGGTTATAAGTGTAGGTTATAGGTTATAGGTTTAGTTTTAGGTTAGGTTATAGGTTAAGGTTTAGGGAATTGAGTTTAGGGTATAGGTTTAGGGTTATGTGTAGGTTTAGGTTTAGGGATTTGAGAATACATTTAGGTTATAGGTTATAGGTTTAGGTTTAGGTTTTAGGTTTAGGTTAAGGTTAGGTTATAGGTTATAAGTTTAGGTTATAGGTTATAGGTTAAGGTTTAGGGAATTGAGTTTAAGTTATAGGTTATAGGTTAAGATTTAGGTTTAAGTTTAGGTTATAGGTTTTGGGATTTGAGAATAGGTTTAGGTTATAAGTATAGGTTTAGGTTAATGTTGTAGGTTATAAGTTTAAGTTATAAGTTTATGTTAATGTTGTAGCTTATAGGTTTAGGTTTAGGGATTTGAGAATACATTTAGGTTATAGGTTTAGGTTTAGGGATTTGAGAATACATTTAGGTTATAGGTTTAGGTTTAGGTTAAGGTTATAGGTTTCGGTTATAGGTTTAGGTTTAGGTTATAAGTGTAGGTTATAGGTTTACGTTAGCTTATAGGTTAAGGTTTAGGGAATTGAGAATAGGTTAAGGTTTAGGTTTAGGAAATCAGGTTCAGGTTCGGGTTCGGGTTTATGTTTGGGTTTTCAAGTTTAGGTTTGGGTTAAAGAGTTGAGCTTAAGATTAGGTGTAGGTTTAGGTTTAGGGATTTGAGAATACATTTAGGTTATAGGTTTAGGTTTAGGTTATAGGTCATAGGTTTAGGTTTAGGTTATAGGTTTAGGTCATAGGTTTAGGTTTATGCTATAGGTTTAGGTCTAGGTTATAGGTTTAGGTCATATGTTTAGGTTTAGGTTATAGATTTAAGTTTAGGTTTAGGGAATTAGGTTCAGTTTCGGGTTCGGATTGGGTTTAGGTATTCTTTAGTATTATCTACTATTGAACCTAGTATTATCTACTACATACTAGTAATATACAACCAATATTGTGGTATCATACCATAAGCTACAAGAATTTCATGTCCCCCTAAACAAGGTATCCTCCATTGATAGCATATATATATATATATATATATATATATATATATATATATATATATATATATTATAGTTCTTTATTTTCATTTACATACGCAAATACATTTATCATCCATCCAAGAAAATTGAAATAAGTACTATCGCTCTATGACTAACAGTTGAAAAAGAAAATCATGTATCTTATCTTACCGCCACAATTGACTGTATGTGGGACTGGCCTAGGGAACCATGTGATACATCCATCCCCAGGATGATTGTGGAAACTCTAGAAATCAGGGGAATAGAAAGTGAGCGTTCAACTGCAAGTAAGAAATTCATTCCACCAAGCTGTTGAAAAGAAAGGAAAGGAGGTTGTCAGCTAGACAGAGAGATCACACCTAAAAGTCTATAGGGAAGGGACATGATATTTCAATAACAGCTCACCTTAACATTTATCTTTAAAAGAACATTTGTTAGGCGTTGGTCATTGACTCTTTGAGGCGCAATGCATTGAGTGACAATACCAAATTCTGGGAGGTTCTTTTTCTTCCATAGACCTTCAGAAATGGCACAAACTCATACATTAAATGTAAAGTTTAGGTTAGGTTTAGGAAATCAGGTTCCTAAATTTCTTCAACTATCTGTTTTGGTCTAGACGGTATTCTCACAATCCATCTCTAACACCAACTCCACCACCACCACCACCACCACATGATTCTCAGGGGGTAGGAGAATCCCACTACAGCTTCACCTCTTCAGAGCATGTTGGAGTTGACAATATACCTTAGAAAACATTATCTTGTCTTTTGATGATTTTTCCCCTCAACTTATCTTGACTACTTTGTAATTATAAAAGAAAAGTTAGAAAGAAAGAAAAGTAAAGTAAAGAAAGAAAGAAATACCATGTTAGTCGTGTGGGGCCCAAGTTAGTGGCAATGCCAGGTTTATATAACCTTTGTAGTTTCCTTTTTTTTTTTTTTTTTTGAGTCCTTTCTTTAATAATTGACTATCTCAAGGGACGATTTTTCAAAGGGTCATGAGGGTTTTGATTTGATTCTAAGGATCTTGATCAGTTATATATATATATATATATATATATATATATATATATATATATTGATTCATTTCTACCTTATTTATTTATTTATTTATTTATTATTTAAGAGGATGTTAGGTCTAATTCCATCAACAAGATTCAATGCATTTCTTCCTTTATCTTTTTTATTTTTATTTTATTTTTATATGTACCCATGTCATTGCCCTTGACCATAGGATTTGTATCATATTTTAGGTTGTCAATTGGAACAATTGGGTCCCACAGTATGGCCATCAAGATTGTGTCCGATGAGCCCCACAATGGATGGGCTACTCCCCCAAAATCTCCTTGGCAGAACAATCATATCCCTTGCCATGGGATCCCACAAATAGACGGTTAGGAAACCAAATTCAGTGCCTGGTCCCATTGAACAAGAGAAAAAGGACAAAGTTTGGATAGTTAGGATCTTCCAATCTTAAATATTTTAGAGGCATGGTCCATTCAAGGTAGGGCCCATAAAATCAATCGTTTGGATCACCCAAAAATGTTCCTACTTGGATCAAGGATCAGATAATTCCTCCTCTCATAATGTGAAAGCACCTTTTTAAGTGATTAATACAAGCTTGTGTAGATCTAATCCATGATTCTTTGTGAAATGATTCCCAACTAAATAAGACACATGCAATCAATGGATTATTGAGATTTCATTGAAATTTTGGAATTCCCAAATCAAGCATTGGAATTTTGGAATTCCCAAATCAAAAATTGAGAATTTCGATCCCAAAATAAAAAAAATTAGGGATCTCCATCCCCAAATCAGGAATTGGGATTTTAATTCCCAATTCGGTGCTTAGGGATTTCGATCCCCAAATATTCGATATTAGGGATTTTTTAAATTGGCATATCTAGAATTGGGAATCTCATTCCAATCAGGGATTTCAAATTCCGTCCAGAGAATTGAAATTTTAAAAATTGAATAAGCAATTTCAGTAATCAAATCAGCTTACATCATGGATTTCGGAATCCATTAAGGAGTAAGGGTTTCTTTTCGAAAAAAAAAACCCTCTTTCATACAATCCTGAGACTCATACCTTTACTATGAGTTGGCTGCTTATGATAACCATTGATTCCGGTCACTGATTATCGAAAGCATGGAGGCGATGAAGATGATGGATCTGAGAAAGGGCTTACCCGTTCTTTGTATTCCAATCTGGAAGCCATTGAATCAGTTTCCTTTTCGGCCTTTTCATTGCCATCATCTACGAGGAAATCTGGTGTCCGTTCCAAACCGTATGAGAGAGAGGGAGAAGGAGAGATGGAGGAGAGGCATACCTCGACCGTAGAGGGAGAGGGAGAGGCGTAGAGAGAGAGAGGGAGAGATGTAGAGAGAGAGAGAAAGAGGGAGAGGGAGAGGCGTAGTGAGAGGGAGGGTCGCAGAGAGAGAGAGAGAGAGAGAGAGAGAGAGAGAGAGAGAGAGACGCGCGCCCTAACCAGTCCTCATTAGAAGTTTTTAACGGTGGTGTCACTCTCCCCACTGTTTTCTCTGGTGGGGTCCATTGGAGCTTTGGATGTGACTCATTCTTTGGATCTTACCCTAAAATGATCTCTCCGGATGGATGGACGGCGTGGATACAAAACATACATCATGGTGGGGCCCACAAAACTTGGTGACGTCACTTCAATAGCAATCTCCCTATTCAACTTGTCAGTAGCCAATCCGCGCCCTTAGAGAGGGGGCTGGGTGATGTCAGCAAATTCTGTGGTTCATATCATGAGGTATGTGTTATATCCAAACTGTCCATCCATATGGCGATCTCGTCGTAAGGCTTGAGACAAAAAATAAGACAGATCTAAATATCAAGTGGACCACACGATTGAAAGCATGTGGGGGATTGAACGTCTACCATTAAAACCCTTTTTGGGTCAGAGAAGTTTTGGATCAATATGAAATTTGTTTTTCCTCTTCATACAGGTCTTTGTGACCTTATGAACAGATTGGATGAAAAATAAACATTATTGTGGGCCTTACAAATTTTTTAATGGTGAAAATCATCACCCCTACTGGTATTTGTGGTGTGGTCCATTTAATCTTTGGATATGATTCATTTTTTGGATAATTCTCTAAAATGATCTCGAAAAATGGATGAATGGTATGGGTTGATCTCAATTTTTCGGTAAATCTAAAGCTCAAGTAGACCATGCCACACGAAACAGTTAAATAATGATTTCTACAGTTGATACCTTCCTTAGGCGCCCACGGTAATGTTTATTTGTCATCCAACCTATTCATAATATCAAAAAGATGTGAATGAAGAGAAAACACAAACATCTGCTTGACCGAAAACTTCTATGGCCTCCAAGAATTTTTCAATGGTAGAGGTTTAATCACACTGTTTCCTGTGGTGTGGTCCACTTGAGCTTTGGATATGCTTCCTTTTTCGTTCTTTAGACCTCAAATTATCTGTTAACATGGATGAATAGAGTGGATAAAATAAATAAATAATGGTGGACCCCACAGAGTTTACTCAGTATGCTAAGGGTAATGAGTAACTCACCTAAATGGAGTGGAGAGGGGTTTCCTTAAAACATTCATAATCATATATTGGGCCTGCCTAAATGTGATTCACATATCCAACCCACTCATTATGTGTGTCCCACTTGGATGAGGGGTCAGACCAAGTTTCAGCCACATCCAAAACTCATGTGGGTCCCACCATTTTTTACGATATCTTTACATAGTTTTAGATGGTAAGGCCCACCTGAGTTTCGTATACGGATGATTTTTGAGATATCTCATAACCTAAAGGGGACACATCAAATGCATGGTGTTGATGTTTGACACACATCATGATGGGGCTCACAAAACTTACTAACATCAATTCTTAGGTTCTCACGAGGCCAGTAAGTTGTGTCACAATTTTGACCAGAATGTTTGGCCCATTTTACATGTCTGGTCCATTCACTTGGACTGGTATTAAAGATGAACTGTTTAATCTGTCCCAAATTGAAGACAATAAATGGTTTGATTATGTTGAAATTAGAGATGAATTATCTAATTGGCCCCAGTTTGGTTTAAACAATAGTAATGAGGCATGGTCCAATTGGGTTGATATCAAAGATGAATGATTTGATTAAGCCAATAGTGAAGATCAATGGTCTGATTGGACTGATAATGAAGAAGAATAATTTGATTGTGCTGAATTGATCAATTAGATGATGATCGATCATTTGATTACACTAGAATTGATGATAGACGATCTTATATTGAATACGAATGTACCTAATCATAATGTTAATCTTTAATACTAGACCATTGATAATCAACATCAATCCAATCGGGTCGTCGATTTTCAATATTAGCCCAATCTAACCATTCATCTCCAATCCTAACATAATCAGGTTGTTCATATTCAATATCCGTCCAATCAGACTGTTGATCTTCAATTTTGAACTGATTGCACTGTTCATCTTTGATATCCCACCAATTGAATCATTCATCTTTAGTGTCGTCTAGACTGGACCATTCCTCTTTGATATCAATCTAACTAGGCCTTGATTTTTAGAATTGGCCCAATTTGACTATTCACCACTAAATTTAGCACAATGGGACCATTGATTTTCAATTTTGAACTGATTGGACAATTCATCTTCGATATCAGTCTAATAATCAGACTGTTCATCTTTAGAATCATCTACATCGGCCCATTTGTCTTTGAGATCGGTCTAGTTGGACCATTGATTTTCAATATCGGCTTAATTGGACAAATCAGTGAGAGACTAGATTTGATGTTAGCATTATCCTATCAAAGTTATTCTTGAGAGTTTAGACACATGCAGCCTATAATGGGACCCACACCAAACTGATGTATACAATTAACCTAAATCATTCATTTCCTAGCCATTTTTATGTATATTTTTTTACTCTTTTAACAAAATATCATTTTTATTATAAAATATTTCAAAAAAAAAAAACAAATTTTGAATTTTTATTTTCAAAATATTAAAAAATTTCTCATATTTTAATTTTTTCTTAAAAATTTCAAATTGCCGATTTTATTCTTCGAAAGCATCATTTTGTTCTCAAAATTTTTCTAAAAAATTGTTAAAATTTCTAAACTTCTCAATATTCTTTTTCATGTGATATTACAAATCATTTAAATAAAAATTATAACATTTTTACCGACGAATTTTTTCGTCGGCAAAAGTCGGGAAAAATCCTTTTACCGACGAAATGTTTCATCGGTAAAAGTTACCGCGAAATTTTCGAAAATCTTGTATCTTAAAAATTATAACATTTTTATGGGAAAAATATTTTTACCAACGAAAACTTTCGTCAGTAAAAGTTACTGCCGAATTTTTCGCAATAGGGCGAAAATTTTGTATCCTAAAAATTATAACATTTTTTCAAAAATTTAAAACATCCTTTACCGACGAAAATTGTCGTCGGTAAAAGTAAACTTTTCGGATTTTTTTTTCAAAAATTTAAAACATCCTTTGCCGACGAAAATTTTTGTTAGTAAAAGTAATCTTCTCGTATTTTTTTTAAAAAAAAATTTAAAACATTCTTTACCAACGAAAAGATTTTCATCGCTAATATTGTTTTTACCGACGAATTTTTTGTCGACAAAACAATTATAAAATTTAAGATAGAACATTTTCGCGCTACTTTGCAAACTTCGCGGCAAGCGATTTACTGACGAAAATTTTCGTCGGTAAAAGTGTGATATTTTTCACTTAAAAAATTCGCCGAGTTTTATCGACGAACCAAAACCGTCGGCAATAATGTTTTTACCGACGAAACCTTTCATCGATAAAAGTGTGATATTTTTCACTTTAAAACCTTTCGCCCTAAGTTTTACCGACGAACTAAAACCGTCAGGAATAATTTTTTAGCGACGAAAACATTCGTTGGTAAAAGCACGGTTTCTTATAGTGACCACTTTTGGCGATGAACATGTTCGTCGGTAAAATTAGATCTTTGTTTTTTAGCGACGAAAATATTCGTCGGTAAAACTCTTTATGCAAAATTTTGTAAGTTAAAAATACAACACTTTTGGCGATGAAATTTCATCGCTAAAAATATTATTGCCGATGGTTTTGGTTCGCTGATAAAAGTTATGGCAAAAACTTTGGGACTTTGAATACAACACTTTTGGCAATGAACATGTTCGTCAGTAAAATTTGATCTCTGCTTTTTAACGATGAAAATATTCATTGGTAAAACGCTTTGTGCAAAATTTTCTAAGTTAAAAATATAAAACTTTTGTCGACGAAAATGTTCGTCGCTAAAAATATTATTGCCGACGGTTTTGGTTCGTCGGTAAAAGTCATTAGCAATGAAAATATTCGTCGGTAAAACTCTTTGTGAAAATATGCAAGTTAAAAATACAGAACTTTTGGCCACGAAAATGTTCGTTGCTAAAGATATTATTGCCGACGGTTTTGATTCGTCGGAAAAAGTCAGATCGAAAATTTTGTGAGTTAAATACACCACTTTTGGCGATGAAAATTTTCATCGGTAAAAGTCGTTCTCTGTTTTTTACCAACAAAAATATTCGTCAGTAAAACTCTTAGTGGGAAAATTTTCAAAATAGCGGAAAAATTACTTTACCGACGAAATTTTCATCGGTAAAAGATTTATTTCCGATGAAAAAAATTTTCATTGGTAGCAGTGCTGTTTTACCGACAAAAAAAAAAAAAAAAAAAATCGTCGGTAAAACATTACTTTTAGCGACGAAATTTTTTTCATCGGTAAAAATTTCATCGCTAAAAACGCTATTTCTTATAGTGAGTAAGAATAATGACACTTACTGTTGAGAAACCTTCCTAGGGTCCACAATGTTTATTTTCCATCCAACCCGTTCATAAGTCCACTCTGACCTGGTCGACGAAGGGAAAGCACATGTTCAGCTTGATCCAAAACCTCTATGACCCCAGGAAGTTTTTACTGGTATATATATATATATATATATATATATATATATATATATATATATATATATATATATATATATATGCATTTAATCCCCACTGTTTCCTGTGGTGTGGTCCACTTAAGCTCTAGGTTTTCTTTATTTTTTAGACCATAAACAGTCCACTTAAACAGTTTTAAGGCCTGAATATAACACATACATCATGGGCCCCACAGAATTTAGTGCTGCAGGAATCCCATGCAGCACGCAATCCGCATATCCCATTATTGCAAGGTCAGAAATTTATAACTCGCTGAAACGTACAAGCTAACGAATTTTAAAAAGTCAGACCATATACATGTGAAGGAGAAACCGTGGCCCACCTCGTTTCAATTTCCGTTGAATCGTAATAGTACAATTACTATTTGTTCTTGTTAAACACGATATTTGATAATTCCACACGCTTATGGAGCTGCACACATTCACACAGGAGCACACTTGAGAATATGAAACACGTGTGAGATAGACTTGAGCTTTCTATATGAGATTGGTAATAATGCTTGGATCTTCAACACCAGTATCAGGCAATTCGGCTCTTCAGGTGGGCCGTAAGGTGCAGGTTTAATTCATGATAAAAGGAATTTTTTTAGCCATTCATTTGTTTTAAAATGTTGGCCCACCTGAATTGTGAAAGTGCTAGCAAGAAAATCTAAACAGTCGCTCTCACCTAAAGAAAGACTTAAATCTCACACGTCACATTACGAGACATGTGCCCAGTTGTCTCTGTTCACGGTCCCACAATTGCATGTAATTAACAAACCTATCTTGACACCACTCATCACACAATGACAAATTTAGTGGTCAGGAAATTTCTGAAGAGACTTTAAAATTTAAGGTTTTTTCTAAGGTGTTATCCTAAAAATCTCCTCCAAAATAAATTAATTAAAATATTTATTGTAAATTAATAAATAATTTTTAATGTATAATAAATTAAATTAGAGGAAAAAATATGTCAAAAAAAAAAAGACTAAGAGATTTTCCATATTTATTTAGATACATAATCATGAGAATCTCTTCAAATCTTTTATAGATCTCGCATCCCTTTATTATTCAATACTATTATTAAAGAAATGATACAATTTAAAAGTTTTTTTTTTACAATGTAATCTCTATGGTTTAATAAATTTAAAATTTAATTATTGTCAATGTTTTAAATCTGTAGACCACTCGATGCCATCGATAGACCACTCGATGCCATTGAGCAAAGGTTGATGTCATCGACAGGTGTTCGATGCTATCGGAAAAATCCAAAAAATTCATATTTTGTTGCTGGAATATTTTGATATTTTATTCGATGTCATCGAAGGTATTCAGCACCATATAGACAGATCATCGATCCCATCGAAGTCCCATCAAGTGTGTGCGTAGAAATGCGTACGGGCGGGATTTATTTCCTATTTCAATAGTGATACTATATGGCACTATATATATATATATATATATATATATATATATATATATATATATATATATATATATATATATATATATATATATATATATATATATAAGAGAGGCCCGTTTCTTTGTGATTGCCCTCCCGAATCTAGGCAGTTATACTTTTGTCGTTTGACCGTTAATGAGAAAAAAAAGTTCAAATTCAAAAAAAAAAAAAAAAAAAGTGTAATTGGAATTTGGGCAGGAGGAGTTCTAGGCTTTCTAATTTGTTCTTAAAGATTTCAAGGGCATATCTTGGGCTTGTAAAGATGATTTGAGACTTGTTTAAATTGGTAACACTCGATCTCTTGTATTTTTAGTTGTATAGTGCATTACTCGTTGCTTTCTTGAAATTGATTTTTCATGTAAAATTTAGATTGTTTGTGTTTGGACTTGGTTGTGCAATTGGAGTACTTCGCTTGATTTGTTTATACATGCTTCCGCGGTTCTCTATCATTAAATATATTTTTTTCCTAGTTAGAAAACCTAACAAATACGCATCCAAGAAGTCACCCGAGTTGATTGGGATCAGTTCTATATGAAACTCAATTGAGTTTTCGGCAAGTGGGTCGAGTTCTTCATTTGCTCTTCCAATCTGTTCCAGAGTGGAAAAAACAAAAGCTAAATCAAGTAGTAAACAATAATTTTGATTGATTTTACTTAATTTTATCAATAATTTTTCTACATGAACAATAATCATTGATTGATTTTCCTTACTTTTATAGAAATTCTAGACCAATTAATATACTTAATTAAAATAAAATTACTCCTTCCCATGATTTTACTCACACCTTTCAAAGCTACATATTACTACAATTTATATATACAAAGATTTCCTTTAAAAAAAATTTGATCTTGCTGTACATATCTGTAATATTCTGGATTTTTGCCAACCTGGAATCAGATGTCCTTAGGTAAGGGGTAGATCCCAACCCCTTATGAACCTCTCAAACCTCAAATCCTTTAGGAATTAGACAAAGTTAACTAAGTGCTAAACTTGATTAGCTATGAAATCCGCACTAATCACTTTAAATACGATCTGCAAGACCCAAAACTTGTAGAATTATCGACGCTAGGTTACCCTAAAATCTAGGATCAAACTCATTACCCGACTACTCTCGGTAGCACATTGAAACTCCGTATCAGATCTGGACCGCACATCGAAAGTCCGAATGATACGAAGTTATAAACTTAGGACCGCCTCGCTGGGCTTGACAACCATCTCAGAAATCAAATCCAGATAGTGTCCCACGACTATTCGCTTGAGCTCAGAGCGAGGAGTGTGAGAAAACTTAGTTTTCTTTAGAAATTAAATGAACTTTAAGTAATCTGAGACTTGGTGTTTGCGGGCCAAATATAAGCAATCAGACCGTTGGAATCTGACCCAAATACACCCTCGGATCAGGAAAAATTTCATATACATGGCAGTGTACTTGAAATCCCCAATCGAGATTCAGTGTCTGTTGAACTAAAACTGGTCCGCCACACGTGATCTGAGAATCCGACTGGAACAAAAACTTAACTCCACCTAGATCCATTATCTGTGAGATTAAGTCCGACCTTTGGCTCAAGGGGGGCCTCCCGAAATACTCTGTTGAGCTGAAACAGGTCCACTTTGGATATAACCTAAGTATACCTTGACCTGAAGTCTAATTTGGTGAGTTTTTAGTCTATATAAGGACCTTAAACTCTCTCATATCCAGCTCATACGAATTTGAGAAAACTTAGGAGAGAGAAGAGAGAAAAGAGAGAAAGTGTGAAAGATGTGGGAGGATCTCCCTGATACTCTACCCTGTTACTATCTGTGCTTAACCACCTCACTCTAATCGCTTTCCCGGCTATTCCAGCTCCATTTCTAGGTAAAAAAACCTAACCCTAAGCTGTTTTAGAGTTTCCAAGAGTGTGGGTGATGTAATAGCTAGCCTTTTTCATGATTCAGGTTACCTAATCACCGTAGACGAAGGCTTAGAGATTCTGGTGTATTCGTTACGATTCTACGACAACAGGTGCGGACTTTAGGTGTATAGGGTATGGTTTTCAACACTTTCAATGTCAGATAATGATATATTCATGATCTGCATGCAATTGCACATGTACAAAGTGCTGTCTGTTTTCCGTTTCGGTTAAATACGAAGAATATGAAATTTTGTGTATTCTAGGTATTTGTAGAAAATACTGTATTCGTATAAATTTCGCTGATATGATTGCCATGAATATTTTTCATGTATATATGCTAGTTATGGATGTATGACCTGTTTGGCGAAAGGATTCGCCCTAATACACTTTTTGTCCAACATTGTTTACGTAGGCTAATGTGTGTAGTCTAAGTGTTTGTTGAAATGTCTAAATAAATATGGATTTATGATTTATGCCTACCATATGTATTGAATGTAAGAACATGATTGATGTGTATGAGACAACTCCTTGATATGAGGATTTGTCCTATTCTATGTTGAAATCAACATACGTCATGTATGTTGGAGTGGTGTAGTTTAAGTGTTTGATAAAATGCCTATGTGAGAAATTGTGTGACGAACTAAATTTAATAGTGGTGTTGAGATAGGATTCTCAGCTACCTTAAAGATGTATATGATTTCCTCCATGTTGTTTGTTTAATTTAACCGCTTACTTATGAAATATATGTGTTTGTATTTTCTGTTCATATTGTGCTTTATAACATGCTTTATAACATGCTTTATAACATGCTTGAATTACTTTGTTTATTCTGGTTTACTCTACATGCTTCTGAATAAGGATTGATTGTGTTTGGGGCTATGATTATAGTCCAGGCAATCGAAAACGGAAATGAATGCATGGTTGAGATTTATTCGCCATGCGAGATGTGTTCGACGAACCCGAGTCGTACTTCGGTTGGCGATAGTGGTTGGCCACACGAAGTGCTTATGCACTTCATGTCGTTCAACTTGTCGTGCGCTCTAGCTCGTTAAGTAACCCGATCTGTCTTATGTATGTTCACCATGTTTGGACGCCTCTGTTTGAACCTGAGGCACTAACCTTACCAGTAGAATCCCGTTAAACATGGTACCTCGATCAGCTAAGACTCATGAGCCGGGCATAGTGGTATGAGACACCGTGGTCAAGCTGTCGGCCTATGCTGGGTCCACGAGCCTCCCCGTAGTGACCATTGAGCAACCAGACTCGTGCGCCGATTATGGTGGTATGGAATACTATATTCGAGTTGTCGGCCTACACTGCGTTGATGGGTGATGGGGAGTGGTGCAACGATTCTGTGTAACAGCCCTGGTAGCCCTGACCATACCCGGTGTAGTGACGTCGAGCATACTCTAAATCTGCAGTGAGGCGACGAGCCTTCCCGTAGTAACAGAGTATAAACTAGGCCTGTATTGATAAGGTGATGGGGGAGTGGTGTAACGATTCAGTGTAACAGCCCTGATAGCCCTTGCAGTGACCTAAAAACACACCATCATATGAGATTTTCTAGGACTGACGACCCTAGAATGGATCATTGTTTGGGAATGATATAAGGAAAGTACCTTAATTTCCCAATACTGCTGTTTGAAATGGACTAATAACAACTCTGTAATCATGCTCATCATCGCATTGCATGTGCCTGGAAGATATGGGGCACTGAGGGTGACAGCATGCCGCGGACGTAAGATGGTGCCACACGAGGGAGTATGTTGGCGAGGGCATGCATCATAATTGCATCTCATCCTTGCATTAATTAAAGTACTTAGGAATATTGATTGTACTCCTTTATCATTACTGCTTGACTGAATTGATAATATGTTAACCTATGTTTTATTATTCCACTGAGTTAATCACTCACTCCCACGTTACGGGATGGTGTTCCGAACACCCACCAGACTTTGTCTGATTGCAGATGGCGATGCTACACCTGAGGCAGAGCCGGACTTTTGTGGCGACGAGGATGCTTTCTCGTATACACTGTTTTCTGGCGGCTTCATGTGAGCCGTGCCTTGATCGACGGGGTTACAGGGATGTCGACTAGAGGACCTTACACATTTGGTATATTTTAGAGTTGTATTTGTAATTGATTAACCTGGTAACATTATCACACTCTAGAGACTCACCACAGTTTATATATTTTATATATCTATCACAGTCTTCCGCTTGCAAATTTAACTGTCTCTGGAGTATGATATGCTGTTTGGGTATAATCTCATTCATATTTCAATGCTCTCATCATAATCATCATTATCTATGTTGCATAAGTGATGCGTTGAAACTCGGGAGCTGAGCTTTGCTCGACCCCTGATTTTCAGGGCGTTACAAGATCTATATGAAATCCTTCTATTTTTTATTTTTATTTTTTTCCTTGTAAGCTCTCCCACTAATGGAGGTATTTCTAGCACTACTTGTGTGTATTGACAGGCATGATATGCACTAAAAAAATCCCTCATATAGTTGGAAATTTATTATAGTATAATAGTATTTTAAATGGGTTGAAATCATATGATTTGCTATTTGTAATTATATATTTCTTTAATTTTAACTAAAAAAAGTTATTCTAGTAAAAATTTACTAGTCACCAGGTTGACTTGTTGGAGTCTTGACTCATTGGTTGACCAAGCCTGAGTTCTTGGTTTTTTGAAACAATGATTTGTATAATAAATTTCATAATTTGTAGCTATTTATTGGAGTTAATATTGCAAAAAATAGTGGTAAAAATACAATACTTTAAAACGGCTGATATTTCAAAAATCTCATGATAATTTCATTACATTATCTCAAGATTTTCAAATATTAGTGATATTGGTCACCCTGGTCATCAAATAGGTGTTTTCCTTTCTCTCCCATGTTTCTGTCCATATGCATAGTATCAACTCCTTTGGAACGTTGGATTAGGTGGGATGGAATTGCATTTCTTCCATGTGAATTCCATACGACAGTCCTAATAATAGATACCTTGGGATTTCCAATGAATTTTAAAATCTAATATATCTATGGACCTATGTTGATGCATGTGTTTTATCCACGCTGTCCATCAATATGCGCCCTTTATGCATGACATTTGAGTTGCATGTATGCAGGAGATTGACATCCATTGTGAAATCTGGTTTGTTGATTACAATTCCACATAGTGCCCATCTAATACAATTTCATACCATTTTATTGTGCATTCCAAACAGGCTCCTTGGGAAGCTGATTGTATCCTATCCCCACCAGGACAAAAATCAGTTTAAGTAATGGCCCACCGTAAAGTATGAGTTTTATCCACATTGTTCATCCTTTTTTTTCTGGATCATTTATAGGTGCCAAAAAAATGAGGTAGATATAAGGCTCGAGCCGAAAACACCATAGAAAGCAGTGGTGATAATGAAGCCCACTGTTGAAACCTTCATATGGTCTATTATGATGTTTATTTATTGTCGCTCTGGAAGAGTCTCATTGCCAGGGTTGGCTAGTTGCCTTTAACGATTTCTTCGGCAATTGATCTAAATAGGGGGGAAAACACAAATGTCACCTTGATCTAAAACTTCTAAATTGTTGAGAAGTTTTTTATGGTGGCATTCAATCCCTACTGTGTAGGCCCCTTGAGTCTTAGATCTGCCTCATTTTTGTGTTAAGATGTGGAGCCACATCTAGGACTGCCTTCGACAGGTCGTGAGCCATGCTCGACCAGTCGTAGGGTCCGGCTCGATCAGTCATGGACCGGTTCGACTCAAAGTCTAGTGAGCATCGGTTTTTGATCCTGAGGTACTCAATCGGTCGTGGCCCATTCACGACCGATCGTAGGGGTCACTCGACCGGTCATGCAGTCTGCTCGACTGGTCGTAGTTACGCAGATTAGTTCCGCGATTTTGCGCGGATTTCATGTCGCAAGTCCTTTCGCAATTGGGATGCGGAAAGGGGAGTTGCCTAAACTATATATAGGTGGTTCCTAAGGCTTTTCTAGGTGGATTGGAATATTGGAAAAATAATTTTAAGGTGTGGGCAAAGGGTTTTCTATGTTCTTCCAAGGGAGAGGTTAGTATATTACCTTGTAATCTTTGTTCTTCATAGTGAAAGTTTGCATCTGTGGTTTTTTACCCTAGTTTGGAGTTTTTCCATGTATATCTTGTCTTGTGGTTTGTTTGGATTGCTTTGATCTGTTTCTAGTTTATATTTCCTCCTGTTTATCGTTTGTGGGTGAGGCCTGAGATTGGATCTAGGCTCACTGAGTTGTTGGCGTGCTGCGCAACAACTGGTATCAGAGCTATTGGTTTAATTCTATTGGGAGCGATGATGGAAAAAGGGAAAACTAGAATTGAGAAGTTTGATGGTTCAAACTTTGCCTTCTTAAAGATGCAAATGGAGGATTATTTGTATCAGAAGGACCTCTATATTCCTCTAGGAGGAAAAGAGAAGAAACCAGAAAAGATAACAGATGATGAATGATTTTTACTGGATAGGAAGGCTTTAGGAACGATCCGACTCTCTTTATCTAAGAGCGTCGCCTTCAATATATCCAAGATGAAAACTACAAAAGAATTAATGGAAGCCATAACCACCATGTATGAAAAGCCCTCAGCGTCCAACAAGGTTCATCTTATGAAACAACTATTCAACATAAAGATGTTAGATGGTGGGAGCGTGACTGAACATCTAAACGAGTTCAATACAGTCACGAGCCAGTTGGAATCCGTTGACATCATTTTTGAGGATGAGATCAGGGTGTTATTGATCTTATCCAGTCTGCCAAACAATTAGGATGTTTGGTGATTGCTGTGAGCAATTCTTTAGGGTCGACAAAACTGAAATTTGATGATGTGGTCGGTCTAATTCTTAGTGAAGAATCTAGAAGAAAGGCATCAGGAATTTCAGGGGATTCAGGGAATGCTCTAAACGTTGAAGGAAGAGGAAGATCGCTGAATAAAGGAGGCAATAAACACGGGCGTTCTAAGTCAAGGAAGAAGTCCAAGGGACCGAAAGACAAAGATGAGTGTTGGCACTGCGGTAAGAAGGGGCACATGAAACGTGATTGCAGGGCACTCAAGAAATAAGAAGGAAGCTCTCAAGGTTGGAAGGATTCAGTGAATCTATCTGAGGAGAGTGATACAGAGGCGTTGATCTTGTCTTTTAATGCGAGGAATGAGTATTGGGTCTTTCATGCCATCTCATGTAAGGAAGTTCTGCTTGATTATGTGTCAGGTGACTTTGGGAGAGTCTACCTAAGTGATGATGAGCTGTACAGTATTGTTAAAAAGGGGGATATTCATGTAAATCAGAAAGACGGAATGGTCTTAAAATTGAAGGATGTCAGACATGCACCGAGTTTGAAACATAACTTTATCTCTGTAGGGCAATTGGCCAATACCGGTTATGTGACGACATTCACCAGTGATTCCTAAAAGATAACAAAAGGTGCCTTAGTGATATCTCGAGGCAAAAAGGAAGGTACTTTGTACGTGACTTCAGGATCGTATAGTTCACTCGTAGTCGCATCAACTGGAGTGAATGGGCAGTTATGGCATCAGAGATTAGGACATATGAGTGAGAAATGGATGAAAGTGTTATTGTCAAAAGGAAGCTACCAGGGCTGAAGTCTATTGACTAGAAATTCTGCGAGGACTGCGTGTATGACAAGTAGAAAAGGGTAAGCTTCAAGAAGACGGGACGCGTTCCAAAGACTAATGTATGGGGACCGGCACAGGTGTTATCTCTTGGTGGCTCACGTTATGTTGCTACTTTTATTGATGACGCTAGTAGAAAACTGTGAGTCTATTTCTTAAAGCATAAATCTGATGTATTTGATATTTTTAAGAAGTGGAAAGTTATGGTAGAAAATGAGACAGGTAAAACAGTAAAGTGTCTCAGATTTGATAATGGGGGAGAATACTGTGATAAGAGATGTGAAGAGTATTATACAGCTAATGGAATCAAATATCAGAAAATGATTCCAGGGACACTGTAGCAGAATGGTGTGGCTGAGCGCATTAACAGGACCATCCTTGAGCGCGTCAGAAGCATGAGGTTACATGCAGGGTTACCCAAGATCTTTTGGGCAAATGCTGTAAATACTGCCGCATATCTCATCAATAAAAGTCCCTTAGCACCATTGGATGGTGGGCTACCAGAAGAAACGTGGACTGAGAAAGAAGTGAACCTTGCACATCTCAAAGTGTTCAGTTGCACTTCATATGTTCACATTGATGCAGAGCACATAAATAAGCTGAATGCGAAGTCCAGGAGGTGTACGTTTATAGGCTATGGGCAGCATAATTTTGGCTACAGGTTTTGGGATGCAGAAAACAGAAAAATTATCAGAAGCAAGGATGTAGTCTTCAATGAAAAAGTGATGCATAAGAACAGTGTGCAAGAAAATAAGGCCGAGATAAAAGGAATTCATAGAGTTGGAATAGTTATCAAGCACGGATGTTACAGCGTCACAGGATGATCATGCATAGGAGCATTATGAGGCAGAGCCATAAACACCGATTGTGAGGAGGTCTACTTGGGAGAGGAGGCCCAAGGTCCGATACTCACCCTCCTTACATTATCTACTGCTGACAGATAATGGTGAGCTAGAGTGTTTTAAAGAGGCGTTACAGTCAGATATGCAGGTTAAGTGGGAGCAGGCCGTGAATGATGAGATGGACTCTCTTGAGTCTAATCGTACATGGGAGCTAGTCACTCTACCCAAGGGTAAGAAACCTCTTCATAACAAGTGGGTTTACAGACTGAAGGAGGAACACGATGGTTTGAAACGGTATAAGGCCAGATTGGTTGTGAAAAGGTTTCGATAAAAGGCGGGTATCGATTTCACTGAAATATTTTCACTTGTGGTGAAAATGTTTACGATTCGTATGGTCTTGAGTATAGTGGCTATAGAGGACTTACATCTAGAGCAGCTAGATGTTAAGACAACTTTTCTTCATGGGGACCTTAAAGAAGAGATATATATGCATCAGCCGACAGGATACGTGGCACCAAGAAAGGAGAACAAGATGTGCAGATTGAAGAAGAGTCTATATGTCCTGAGTAGGCCCCGAGGCAGTGGTACAAGAAGTTCGACAGTTTCATGTCAGGAAACAGTTACAGGAGATGTCATGCTGACCACTGTTGCTACTTGAAGAAGTTTGATACGTCGTACTTCATCCTTCTTCTGTACGTTGATGATATGCTTGTGGCTGGTTCAAGCATGAAGGACATCTCAGATCTCAAAAGACAACTGTCTAAAGAATTTGCCATGAAGGATTTGAGAGCTGTAAAACAAATCATAGGCATGAGGATAAAGCGTGACAAGGAAAACAAGAAACTAGTTTTATCACAGGCAGAGTACATAGCCAAGGTACTTGATCGATTCAATATGGGAGGTACCAAGCCAGTTAGCACTCCATTAGCCAACCACTTCAAGCTATTTAAGGAGTAAGGTGCAAAGACGCAAGAGGAATGAGACTACATGGCTAAAGTTCCATATGCGTCAGCTATTGGGAGTCTCATGTATGCTATGGTGAGCACAAGACCAGACATTGCTCAAGCAGTGGGAGTTGTTAGCAGGTTCATGAACAACCCCGGGAAGGAACATTGGGAAGCTGTGAAATAGATCCTTAGGTATTTGGTAGGCACTAAGGATGTAGGGTTATGTTATGGTAGATTGAAAATCAAGCTACAAGGCTACGTGGATTCAGATTTGGCAGGAGACATCGATAGCAGAAGAAGCACTACAGGTTATGTCTTTACTCTAGGTAGTGTTGCAGTCAGTTGGATCTCTCAGTTACAGAAGATAGTATCTATCAGTAAGACAGAGGCAGAATATGTTGCGGCTACAGAAGTGTGCAAAGAGATGTTATGGATGCAAGGTTTCATGGAAGAGTTGGGTAAGAAGCAAGCAGATTGTAAGCTGTACAGTGACAATCAGAATGCAATACACTTGGCTAAGAATTCAGCGTTTCATTCAAGGACCAAACATATTGCCATCAGATATCACTTCATACGTTCGTTACTGGAAGATGAATCGATTATTTTGGAGAAGATTCATATAAGTGAGAATCCTGTGAATATGTTGACCAAGGCGGTCACACGAGAGAAGTTGAAGCTCTGTTTAGCTTTGATTGGTCTTCAGGCTTGAAGACCGGGAGGTGGTGCACTCCAGATGAAGAACGCGAAGGTTTAAGGTGATGTGTCTCCAAGTGGGAGATTGTTAAGATGTGAAGCCACATCTGGGACAGCCTTTAACCGGTCGTGAGCCTTGCTCGACCAGTTGTAGGGTCCAGCTTGACCGGTCGTGGACCGGTTCGACTTAAAATCCAGCGAGCATCGGTTTTTGATCCTGAGGTGCTCGACCGGTCGTGGCCAATTCACGACCGGTCGTAGGGGTCGCTCGACCGGTCGTGCAGTCTGCTCGACCGGTCGTAGTTATGTAGATTCATTCACGATTTTGCGCGAATTTCGTGTTGCAAGTCCTTTCGCAACTGGGATGCAGAAAGGAGAGTTGCTTAAACTATATATAGGTGTTCCTAGGGCTTTTCTACGTGGATCGGAATATTGGAAAAATAATTCTAAGGTGTGGACAAAGGGTTTTCTATGTTCTTCCAAGGGAGAGGTTAGTATATTGCCTTATAATCTTTGTTCTTCATAGTGGAAGTTTGCATTCGTGGTTTTTTACCCTAGTTTGGGGTTTTTCCACATATATCTTGTCTTGTGGTTTGTTTGGATTGCTTTGATTTGTTTCTAGTTTATATTTCCTCCTGTTTATCGTTTGTGGGTGAGGCCTGAGATTGGATCTAGACTCACTGTGTTGTTGGCGTGCTGTGCAACATTTTAGGCTCATATCCTAAATAATATGGAAAAATAAATTAATAGCATGGATAAAACTCATACATCAAGGTGGTCCCATAGAGCCCCTGCCTGGACTGATTTTGTCTATGCAGGGCAGGATACATTCCCCTTCTAATCATAGGGTTAGTACACTGGGGAGGGTATGGATACTACAGTTTTAATACATAATTTTTTAGGACGCTACAGTCCATTGAGTACCAGAGGGTATATATGGGTACCCACCGACAGCCTAGCATGGCTAATTTACAACCCATCCAAAATGTTACATGCTGTTAATTTGGAAGTGGAGCTTGCCATGTACCAACTCTATCAAGGAATGGGCTGTGATCGAGTCTCGCCTCACCCGACATTTGGTCCTTAGAGAGGCAATGACCCTAAGCTCTTATCAAAAGAAATTTGTTCTATTTAGACAATTGTATACATAATCTGGTCTATGGTGAAGAAAAATACCACAAAACACAAACAATTAAAAAGAAAAAAACTCTAGCGAGATAAACCATAGAAAAAGTAATGAATAGAATTGTCTCATGAGTTACATTCTTTTAATGTCAATCATCCAACCTCTTGCTAGTATTGTTGTGCCCTAATTTTGTATGTTCTTACGAGAGCCAATCAAAGAGGGAAACATGTAATTTTACATGAGCTGTGTAGTATATTTGAAATTTACAAAGATATTCAAAGAGGATTTTATGATAATACAACTTGCATCTATCGAATGATGCCACATCATCCACAAAGCAAGGGTGGCTGAGCAGAACATGGTCGAGTTGGTAAAGAAGCATGGAGTGGTTATTTGTACATGGTGGTAAATTAAGAAGAAAATACTCTAGAAGGTCAATAATACTAAAATGGTTATAATAACCGTCAGAATGTGGGAATCATCCAAATTGTCAGTTTAAGGCTATAAATAGCAAGAAAATTTAGCAGAAGAAGACGTCTAATACCAACAAAACTAAATCAATTTTTATCTTTCAATTAGTTTATGATCATTAGCATTATCTTTCATTTACATTCTTTAGTATAATTCATAATAGTAATCAAGTAGTTGTTAATTACCTTATCTGTAATTCGAGTCTATACTCATATCCTGGATTTTGCTTTCGCTTTGTGCTGTCGTTTTTTCTCACGATGATTTTTCCATGTAAAATTCATGCTTACTTGTGCATGCTTTATTTGCTTTCGTTTATCGTCATGTGATCCAAATTCGGGATTTGCTTCTGTAGCTTCCTAATAAAATAATCCTTACGTATTCAACAACGCACAAAGTAAATCCATGGTTAAAACAATGTTTTCTAGCTGTCCATTTGTTTTGATATGAGGTGGCCCACCAAGGTACGAAATAGCATGACTTTTGAGGTGGAAATCTAAACTGTGTAGCCCACTTATTCCTTGAAGCTCATATTTGCACACTTGTTCTATAAAGATCATATTATGAGCCGGATCCAAGATTCAAATGGGCCGAAAATATGAGGATTGAACGTCCATAGTTGAAATATTCGTGGGGTAATAGAAGTTTCAAATTAGGATAATATTTGTGTTTTAAGTTCATATCCGTAGGAATATTGCTATGAACGGTATGGATGCAATTGAAACATCACTTTCGACCCAAAGAGGTTTCAACGGTAGGAATTTCTTACCCACCTTTTCCTTTAGTGCGGCCCACTTGAGTCTTGGATCTAGCTCATTTTTGGCCCTATGTCCTAAAATGATCTCTAAAAAATGATGAACGGGGTAGATTTCTCACAAACACTAAGGTTGGCCCTTACAAAAAACCATGCCACCCTGAGAATTTCTTAATCCACTTGGTGCGCGGATTAGATACCGACCGGTTGAGTTGCTAGACTGGCTACTAAAGTTACGTTGTCAAGTTCCGTGACCCATTTACAACTTTAAATAAGAGCTTCATGGCAAAAACTTTTTACAACTTTAAATGCGGACTTATATGATACAGGGCCCATATCTTAAATGGGTCACGTAAGTTTTCAGTTTTGACAAATTAGCCCATCATTCTTCAATGTCCATCAAATCCCAGTATGTCTCAGAATCTCCTTCATACACAGCAACCTTAACCTTCTGATTGTTGCTATCTGAGAGATGGTAGGGAAGAGAAATGTAACAATCATCTACGTTGAACTGAAAGGGATCATACTAAATTACTAATATTATATTGGTTGGTGGGATTTTATAACATTAGGGAGATTTCGCACATTTTCCATCCATGACAGTACTGCAAAAGGCAAATCGGATGTATTACTAAACCATGGCCCTAGTTAGCCTCATTGTAAAACCCATTGTATATTAATGCGACCACATAGAATGATTCCTTAGGTTAGGAATGTTAGCTCGTCTTCTTCTCATTACAAAAAAAAAAAAAAAAAAATGTGTCTTTGCTGGAGCAATTTTTACTGGCGGCCATTTACAACTGCCGGTGATGATTCCTTAGATTAGGAATGTTAGAACCATGGCCTTTGATTTTATTTCTTTATTTATTTTTTGCTTTTTTAAACTGTGGGCTCCTTAGTTTTAAAGCTCAAACATAAAAAAGGTAACTTAACATTAAAGAAACCTAACATGTGTAAGAAAGAAGATTTCATATAAGACTTTGTTTCTATGCTAAGGTAAGATATTCAAGTTTACAAGTAAGAGAATCCATCTAAGCCATAAAACATGCCGGGCTTCCACCATGTGGAGCTATGATCGAAACCATTCACTATCGAGACCAATTACATAGGGAATATATATTGTGTAACATTTATTTGGCTTGGTTCAAGGTATGTGGCTTATCTCACTTTTAGTTTATAGTTTTCTAATTGTGCCTTTCATGATTTTAGTTGTGAAATTAAGACCATTGATTAAGGTGCTGGAAATTTTAATAAGGTATCCACCCTTTTGACATTTTGAAGAATTGGTGAAGACATGAACCTAACAATATTTATTTGGACATTTAGAAGACATGACGCCTGATGTGAATGGCCAATCACCATCTTAAAATTAGAAAGACGTTAGTTGGGTGTCAAGCAAGGGAAGAATTATTTTATGAACATTTTGGACATATATTATTGAACATTTTGTCTTCTTTCACATTCTATTTGTAGGCACTTTTAAGGTCTTTTATATCTTTCTAATACTGTACCAATTTGTTTCTATTTTTTAAAGCTCTCCAAATCGTGATTGGGACACGTGTTGTGTGGAGTAACTGACACGTGTATGGATGACCCACATCAGGGTGGGCCCCACATGAGGGACACTTAACAATGACGGTGGCCCATGTGATGGATGACCCACATCAAGGTGGGCCCCACATGATGGATGGTCAACATCATGGTCGGCCACTAATGATGAATGGGCCACATCTAAGGCTGGCCGTCCATGATGGATGGCCCGCATAGAAGGTAGGCCCCACATGATGCTAGCCCACATCGAAAGTGGGCCTCATAAGGTGGTGGTCTACAATGAAGGTAGGCTCCACATGATCGATGGATGATTCACATTGAAGACAAGGCCAAATTAGGCCCATTACAATAAATGGTCAACATCAACGGTTGGCCCCATATAATGGACGTTGGATATTAAAGATGGACCTAGATGAATAAGAAAGAGATTTTATCGGAGGAGATTAAAGTGTAAAAAAAGAGAAAATGAACAAAGATAGATTAATAAAAGGGATTTAAAAATTACTTATATAATGTTGGAAAACGAATATACTTTTCTACATTTTCACTAATTAGTATCTTTGTTTACCAAACAAATTTACTTACCGATGAAGTAGAAACAAAGTTAAGGTACTCACCAGATAAGTAGCTTAAGCAAAATAGCTTACCATCCTAACAAGCCCTTTGGCCCTTTTGGGTACTATATGAGTAAATTTATTTATATTTATATTTATTTTATTTATGTTAACAAAATGTTACTTTATTTTTTATTTTATTTTATTTTTTTAAAAAGTTACTTATAGCTATTAGTATTATTATTATTATTATTATTTTTTCTTCTCTCTCTAGGGCCTCGTTTGGTTACTACCAAATAAATTACTTTTTAACTTCTATTAAGTAATTAACCTTTTTCACTTAAATTAGTTTGGTAAGCATAGTTGTAAAAGTAACTTATATGCTAAAAGTTATTTATCTTAATAAGTAATTTTTAAAAGTATTTTTTTTTTTACGGATGACTTTTCTACTTCTTTATTTCATTGTCCATGACAATGGAGGCTCTCTCTCACATTCTATATCAAAGGAGGCCCCATATGGTGGATTATCCACATTGAAGGTGGGGCTCACAAGGTGGATGGTCCACATAAAAGGTGGGGCAGCCCACATATGAATGGTCCCCATCAAAGGCTGGTCCATAATGATAAAAAGCCCACATCCAAAGTGGGTTGGTATGACGGGCAAGTTGGGGCCAAAATTGAGGGATAATTACTTTTGTTATTGGAAATCAAGCATATATTTTTTTGACACACATACCACATGAGTCTTGAACCCATGAGTAATGAGTAAGGACCCAACATGGTTTTTTTTTTTATTTTAAACACTTTTGGTTGACAAGTTTGTAGCTTACCAAATATGCTTATTGGAAACTAATATAAGTAACTTATGACACAAGTAGCTTATTGATGTAGAGTGGGTTGCGGACAGTTTCAAGGCCAAGATGGACCAGAAAAGGCCCGGTCGATGACGGAAGTGATCCGGACCGTCGGACCTTAGATCGGACGTATCTCACAATCTGGAATGAGTTATCGGGTGTAAAATATATGATTTTGGGGTAGAATGAGCTACTTTAGCTAACCAACCTTGCTATGCCGGGTTGCGCAAGTCGGATTTGTGAAATATCCCTGGATCGATGGTTGTTTCCCTGTTTTAATTTCATTTTTACTGTAAATAGTAAGTTTTAATTTGATTATAACTCTTCGTCCGTCGTGCTTTAGGAGTTGTGCTCAACATGAAAAGAGCTTAGAATAATTAGGAGAACAGTTTGGTGAAGCCAAATAGGACACTTACTATTTTTGGCCGAAAACCTTACGCACTAGTAAACATCATGACCATCTATAAATAGTAAGTTTATTATTTATAGTAAGTTGCGAATTCTAGGAGTTTTAGTTGTAATTTGCTTCTGATTTCTCTCCCATTGCTTGGTATCCCTATTTAAAGGGTTGTGAACTCGTTTATTTCATTCATTAGTCAATTTCAAATTTTATTAGAATTTATTTCTATTTTCTTGCTTTCTTTCCTCGTGGATTCGAGAAGTCACTGTGAGGAGTCTAAAGAAACTCCGTGGATTTGGAGTAGTTATCCTTGAGGAAGACGGTGATTGACCTCTTCACGTTCATCCCTACGTCACTTATCCAAGTTTACTTATAATCGAAACACTCCTCTAAGGCCCATTTGGATACCACCAAATAAGTAGCTTTTTTTAATTCAGATAAGTTAATAAGCTACTTTAAAAAATTAAGTTAGTTTGGCTAATTAATTTAAATAAATAATTTATTTTCTTAAGTTATTTTTTTTATTGCTTTTTAACTAATCAAAAGTAACTTAAATCACCCTCATAATGAAGAGTGTGCTCTAATATTAATGAATGGATGTGCCATGCTGCAAAATCCACTCGTGATGTTTTTGATAAATCCACTCAGTCAACTATTTATTCATCTCATTTTAGGAGGTGGGTCCAAATATGATGTAGATCCAACACTCAAGTGGGCCACTTGACTTACAAATTTGGTATTAAATGCCTACAATTGAATTGCACCCATTGTTGTGTGGCCCACCATGAAGTTTCTTTGAATCTAACCTGTCTATCTCTTTTTCAGCTGATTTTACTTGGTGGGCCAAAATATAATAAAGATCCAAAACTTACCTAGATGAGGCAGCTTGAAACAATGTTATTAAACGCCGGAATGGAATAGTTGGTGATGTTTTTGAGAAATCCACTCATTCCACTATTTATTTATTTATTTTAATTTTTAATTTTTTAATTTTTAATTTATTTATTTTTTTTTTGTTATGGACCCAAATATGAGACAGATTCAACACTCAAGCAAGCTACACTTGAATAAGTGGTATTGAACCTCTACTGCTGAAATAGTTACGAGACCTACATTGATTTTTGAAATATTTACTTGTCCACGGGTTTCTCTGTATGATCTTATGGGTGTAGGAATGACTTTATGACTAGTTTAGATGTCATATAATCAATATAGTGGACCCCAAGAAAAATTCAATGGTGGCCATTCAATCTCCATTCTTTCCTTCAATGTAGCCCTTGGACGCCAAGAAGATTTCAATGGTGGCCATTTAATCTCCATTCTTTCCTTCAATGTAGCCCACTTAAGCTTTGAATCTACCTTATTTTTATGTCCACCTCCTAATATGATATGTTAAAATGAATGGATGGGATGGATTTCCACTACAAGAAAACTGGCCTTTACCGGCCATTTTGACCGCCGGTAAATGCCTAGAAAACTGCTGCTAAATCCTTTGCCCGCGGTCTGCTAACAGCCAGTAAAGCCTTAGTCGGTAAAGGCTTTACCGGCGGTCAGGACCTTTACTGACGATTATACCGGACGCCGCTAAATCGCCAGGTTTTTTGCTACACTACAAGAAAATTGGTCAAAAGCTATGGATAAAATCTGTAGCTGAAGATGAGTAGCCCACAGTACAACCGTAGCCATTGGTACCGTAGCTCTTTAAAACTTTACTACGGATTAAATCCGTAGCTATATGAATCATATCAACCGACAATCCGTAGCAAAAGAGAAAATCTTTCTTATCAAAAAGTGTGTGTGTGTGTGTGTGTGTGTGTGTGTGTGTGTGTGTGTGTGTGTGTGTGTATAAAGAATAATACAAGATGTCAAATATGCATGCTCATGACAAGATGTCAGATATGCATGCTCATGCTGGACAAAAAAAAAAAAAACCTGCACAACCTCGGCTGCAAAATTTTCTACCTAGATGCCATTATCACTTTGAATTGTGTTTTTGATTTGTGCTCCTGCTCCTGCCTCCTAGTTGTTCATACTTGCTAACATTTTGAAGAAATAATGTGGGGTGGCAGTACAAAACCAAAACAAAATTCATGCAACTATTGATAAAACAATTCACCTTGTATGATTGGATGATCCCATATATGTTGTCAGGTTCATTGATTTGTGTGACCGCTGCAACTAGTAATTCAAAGTGGCGTGGCAGCTGGAAAATTTGAATGTAAGTTGGTGAGTCAGATCATGAACTTGAAAAAATCAATCAATACAATTTGACATTGCAAGTCATGAAAAATTCCCCCCGTACTTCAATCAGTCAAAAATTTGATCCCTATAATTTCCCTCACGCATAAAGCATATAAAAGGTCAAGACCTAAAGTAATGTGGAAAAGGGGAAAAGCACAGTAGTTATTTCATTACTAACAGTTTCAATAGCACTGAAAGGGATATGTTGGATTGCTTCCAAAAGCTAAAGCAGAACCAAACAGACCTGAATTACTCTGTTCAAGATAAATTTCGATATTGGAAATGGAAGAATCTCTATTGCAGTCCAATGCAATTGTGACAGATGTTCCTCTGTGATCTTTTGCAGCCCACAAACTTCTTTGATCTCATGGTATAGACGGTCCTAGAACAACAATCGGAATTAGAAACATATAAAACTGAAAAGGTAAATATGAAGAGATGATTGAATTTACTGAGAGAGCTTACCTGATTCTTGGGGTTGGGCTCTAGCTGAACCTAAAATAAGGTTTTAAATATCAGTAACAGGCTTCAATCATTGATATGATACAGCCCCACATCTGCCTATATCGCCCTCTAACTACCCCTTCAAATGGTGATTACTTCGCCACCCATCTTCATGCAGGTCCATAGCTAAAATTTCTGCATATTAATTTTTGTCATATTATCTCATATTAAGTCAGCCCCATGTCTGGTTAGAGATCCACAAGAGAGAGAAGCATACTAGATTAGCTCAACTAGTAGCTATTAAAAACACAAATGAATCTCTAAAAATATTAAGTCAAGCCCATGTCTGGCTAAAGATCCACATTTGTGTATTATTTTCAGATAGACATTCGCCTATCCATGGGTTTTTTTTTTTGTTTTTTTGTCCGTTATAATTATTCAAGCCAGATAAGCTCTAGTTGATTATCTGGAGGTATTTTGTGCTTTGATTGGTTAGAGAGGACTCTAATTCAAGATTTTGCCCTTAGCATATAGATTTATTCTTCACTTGTTAACTCATCTTCAATTGTTGTTGTTGTTTTCTTTTTTTTATTTCTTTTTTTTTTCTCCGTTTTTATGCTTTTTTCTTAAGACTATTTTCAATTGGATATTCAAAAGATTTTGGTAAACAGGAGAAACTTGGTTGAGTCAACTTTAGAAAATCACATGTTTTTTCTACTGAAATTGTACTTGGTTACAAATTTTCTGTTCTTAACTTCTTAGAATTATATTTTCCAATTTCCACTTCACACTTTCTTTTATCTAACCAATCCAATTATGACATGTTTCATTGGAAAAAGTTTGGTGACTGGTCTTCTTTCTAAGACATTGCCCCCTGAAAAAAGGCATATGAATGCACCAATTGGGAGTTCTTGATTTACATGTTTGGGAACAGAATTTGATTTCACTATACAAACAGTTGAATTTCTACAAAATGCATGGAATCAAATGAATGATATAAATTAAAAGACTAAAGATTTCTTTTATCTTTTGATTACTATGTTACAAAAATTAATAAGAAGGAAGAGAGGCAAAAGGCTAAAACCAAATATTCCTACATCAAAGGCAAACTACATCAAAGGCAAACAAGAATGAAAAATGTTTACCTACTGGCCCAATCGAATCACATCACCAACATGCAACATAGTGTAAACCGTTTTCTTGACCTGTTCAATGAAAAAGATGTATCCATTGGAAAAACCACGGCTTTATTATCAACAAAACTCATCAAAAACAAATCTCACATTACTTTCTATATAAACACCCAAACCAATTGCCATAACCAGGTGCAATAGCAAATAAATCAACATAATCATCATCATTACAATGAAAATTTCCCATATTTTGCAGCATTTTGCATACAGGAGCTAGTCAAGTACCGGGCATCGCATTTCTGGACACGAAGCCCTTCGTAAAGGTTTATACACAAACACTATCCAAAAGCAAAGAGCTAGAACATGGTAAGTTGTCGGTAATTCAACATAACATGGTAAGCTATCGATAGCATAATACTCAAGTGGAACCCACGACTGAAAAGTATTTCAAGCAACCAGTAAGATAGAATCTATATTTTGTAAAGAGATGATAGTTAAAAGAAGAACAAAATTCAGTCACCAACATCTGCTACAAAGAAATCTGCCATGTAGAATGCCTTCACTCCTGAAAAGCCCATGAAATGCAAACGTAATCAAGACCCATCTCTCATTTTCTGCAGGTAAGAGATTCAAATGAAGAAAGACTGAATTGGAATGCTTTTGATGTTGAAATCTACTGTATATCCCATGGGCTATCCCAAACCCATGGGATCAAGGGACAAACACTGACACCACCATCATTACCTTAAAATCCATTCCATCCCTCCTAATCCCATGGGATTGGTTTGGCCAAACACGCCCTTATAATACTAAAGGATTTTCAATTTTGAAACTAGAAACCGAAAATCCAACGTTGTTTCAAGTGATACAAATGCGGTCAAAGAACAATGATTAAGACAAACAGAAAGCAATTTCCACTGAAACAGAAGATTGTGGCACAACAATGGTGTCAGGGTGGAACAACAGTGGATTATATAGTACTTCTTTCAGGGTTCAACTCATGGTTTACCAGACAATCATATTTCTGAAGTGGTGTAACCTCACCTATTGGAGTCCTTCATGATTTAAACAAAGTTCAAAAGAAAAAGAAAAAAAATAAGAAGTCAAAAGCAGATTCACTTTGGCCAAAGCTCTGATTCTTTGACAGAGTGTGATGCATGATACCCTGGCACTTGGAACTTATAAATTGGATACTTGAAACATTTGTGGGTCCAAAATTGGATCCAATGTGAATAAAGAAATTATCCTTATCTGTTTATTTAGCAATCAAATACTTATTTATTGGTCACTGGAGAACTAAAAAAAATAAAATCAAGAGCATATTTCAATCGTCTGTTTTTGGGACTGGTCTAGCAACAATTGTTTACATTTCAGTTGGTTTAAGTTGAATTAGTGTATGCCATGTGTGAAACTTTTGATTGCATGCTATTTTATTTTTATAAGAGATAAATTTTAAAAATAAATCATGTATTAAATATGGAAACATTCTAAAAAATATTTATATGGATTAGTGGTAAGATGAGGGATTTCCACCGCACTTTGCACATCCACATCGTCACAAGAAGCCTAAACTTTTTTATAGTTGGTTTGCACCCATCTAAGCCATTGTGCAATTAGGGAGTGAATTAGGGTCTAGCTAAGGGTTTGACCCACTTGATGTCTAAGGTTTTAGTTGTAGTGTTTGTTGAGTGTGCATAATACATGGTTGTACAAACAGTTTGGACCATCGAACCCTCAACCCCATTTGTATAGAAAACCCATCACTGTACAAATTTCAGCCCGTGCATTGTATAATATCTCGTGAGAAATTACTTTTTGCCTATGTTAGACATACTCAATTCAATGAAATCTTTCAAGCAGATGAAGAGCTCCACAACATGATGCATTTTATGTACCTAACTAACAAGCAACAAGTAAACAACCCCATCAAAATAGGAATGTTGTTTTACAATATGGAATTTTTATCCAAACTATCTCGAATGAAAATTAGCGAAGTTTCAAACCGAAATTGACAAATTAGATATAGGTCTTATACATGGAGAATCATCAACAACAAAATAGCTGGTGGGAAGATGATGGGTCAGCTCACAGTAATTTCAACAAACACAATCAATGCAGAATTTATTAAGAATCCGATTTCAACCATTTTTCATATTGACTTTTCAGTAATATTACAAGTGATCAATTAAACAAAGGGGAAGTCTAGGCTAAAAGGATTTGATAGCCAATTAAGGCATCTATGGTAGGAGATTTACTTACATCTGCACTGCATTGAATATATTCGAGTAATGTAAAAGATTCTCAAACCATCAGATCCATCAGATCTCAAACCCACAAGACAAATAGGACAATTGATTATTCTTAAATGCAAATGAAGGGCCCAAGATCCATAAATTAAATCCTTAAACTGGGCAACATGCCACCACATTGACAACAACAAAAAATTCCAGCAATGCTTCAAAGCAATGAAGTATTAAAATTGACCAAAAAAAAAATCATGAATCAAGTCAAAATGAAATCAAATGGAAAAATAAAGCAATCATATGTGATGCACTAAAATTGCAAATGGCTTAGCATTTATGGCCAAATTTCACATCCATGACTATAAGCATTTGTTGAATCAAGAAAACCAAAAGCATTTTTAATAAGCTCACTTTTCCACCGAGCAATAGGAGTTATTCAGTACACTTGCTGAATATAATGATCGAAACAAGTGCAATCCAATCGATCAAATTCCTCTTAGGAATTTCATCGAACACCCCATGTGCACACCCAATCACTTGGCATTTTGCATAAAATTTAACGTACCGCCTCGCACAAACAGGGGCTTATGAGATTATCTGACAACATGTTCTCGGCCGACTTTCGTCTCGGCATAGAATCTGATTCTTGATCAGATCCATCAATTCCTTAAGAGAAAGGGGGAAAAAATCAATTTCAAATACCTGTACATGCAACTGGAAACTATCCGACAATATATATACCTAGGAAAAAAAAGCATGCTAACCCCAAAAAGGGTTTCAACAATGCAAATACCTAAAAAGAGATTCGACAATGCAAATCCCTATTTCGGGATTCGACAATGCAAATCCCTCAAAAGGGATCTGACAATGCAAATCCCTAATCAGGTATTTTAAATTGCAGAAAACAACAACAAGAAGGGAAAAAGTTTACAACATACCTGAGAATCGGAGATTCATGAGCAGCAGAAGGCCGAACTACAGCAGAGGACCAAGGCGATAGAGAGAGAGAGAGAGAGAGAGAGAGAGATGACTAGGATTTTGAGAGAGAGAGAGGGAGAGGGAGAGGGAGAGCTTGAGGGACCGGAGAGGGAGAATCGGCGCGCGACTGGAGATGAAAGTGCGGAAATGGAGTTTTTTTTTCTTCTTCTTATAGGACCCTTTATTCGCAGCTATTAAAACCGACTGCCAGCGAACGGTAACCCCATCAGTCGGCTAAGCTGCACTTTCTTGTAGTGTTCTAAGAAACATCATGGTAGGCCTACATAAATGGATATGGGTTCAGCCACCAATCTGCCTCTGGCAAGAGTAGCGGTGCCTACTAGAAACAAACGGTTGAGTGAGGATCATGATTGTAGACCCACCTTGATGTATGTGTTACATATCCATGCCCTCCATCCATTTTTCTAGCTCATTTTAGGGCATGAGTCCAAAAATGAAATAGATTCAAATCTCAAGTGGACCACACCATAAGAAATATAATGAATGAACGCCGACCATTAAAAACTTCTTGGGGCCACAAGTTTTGGAGCAAGCTGGTCTTTGTGTTTCCCTTCATCCTGGTCTATGTGACCTTATCAATAAGTTGGATGGCAAATAAATAATACAGTGGGCCCTTGGAGATTTTTAATGGTGAGCATTAATTACCACTGTTTCTCACGGTGTGGTCCACCTGAGATTTGGATCGGGTTCATTATTTGGCCAATATTCTAAAATGAGCTGGCAAAATGGATGAACGAAGTGAATATCTAATACATGTATTAAAGTGGGCCCCACTGTTACTGCATTACCTGACTCAACATTAGGCTTTTAGCTGAGGTGTTTTAAAAACATACTTACCAAACATGCTTAACATGTTATTAAGTAAAAATCAAGATAAGTTACTTGAGGTATAAGTAGCTTACCATCCAAACATGCCCTTAGCATTTTAACTTTTTACTTCTCTTTCTCTTTCTATATATAATGAATAGTACATGACAAAGGTGGCGTGGCATAACAACCCACATTGAAGTCATATCGAATATGGGCCCACACAGTTGACAATCCTCATCAAAGATGGACTCCACAATATGATAAGTGATGGATATTGAGGATGGGCCCCATATGATGGACATTAACATTGATGGTGGGCCCCAGATAATGGATGACCCACATCAAGGTGGACCCCGTATAATGGACAGTCCACATCAAAGATCGGCCCCTAATGATGAATGGCTCACATTCATGGTGGGCCTCACATGAGCCTAGCCCACATCGAAGGTGGGGCCCACACGATGGACAGTCCACATCAAAGGTGGGTTCCACATGATGGGTAGTGGATATTGAAGGTGGAACATAAATGATGGACAATAACATTGATGCTGGCCTCACATCCTAGATGACCTGTATCAAGGTGGGCCTCATATATGGACAGTCCACATTGAAAGTTGGCCATCATTCCCTCAATGATGAATGATCCACATCCAAGGTGGGTCCCTCACAATGGACAACCCACTTCAAAGTTGGGCCCACTTGATGGATGACCCACATCCAATATCCGACACAATGGACAGCTCGCATTCAAGGTGGGCCAGCATGATAGATAGCCCACATCAAAGGTGGGCCTGGCAAGGTAGATAATTCACATTGAAGGTTGGCCGCACATATGAACTTGGGTCATATAGGGTCGGTTTTGGGTTGAGTACAGAGGCATTCCGGTTGGGTTCTGTCTGGAGTTCTCAGGTCAGGTTGGGTCAACTTAGGTTTGAGTGTGTATGAATTCGGATTGGAATTTGGGTCTGGTTGGTCCTTTTTGAGATTAAGTCTAGCTTGAATCGACCCTCAACCCAGCCTAACCCACCCTAGCTGCACCCTTTGTCCTAAGCAAGTGATATATTGGTGGAAAAGATGCCATGGTTACAGATGTTGTGGTGCTTTTGCATTACTCTATCAGTTTTCTTAGGTTGGGTTTGTCTGCAACAAATATCATGAAATATCAAAATATCACAAAATTTCATGATATTTGATGCAACCAAACATGCCCTTCATATTAAACATAGTTTCCAAATTGTGAATTATTCATAACTCAAGTAATGTTCGTAGTGTCACATTTTGGGTTGTCAATGGATCCTAAGAAGGCATTAACTTTCAATGGTTGAGGTCTATTAGGATTACTATTTTATGTGGTGTGGTCCATTTGAATTATGGATTTGTCTATTTGTTATAGCCATGCCCTAAAATGAACTTGTGGAACAGCTGAATGGCATGGATATAATACATTCATCATGATGGCCCCCACAGTTTTTGGCACATAGAATCACATGAAATTCTATTAAATTTTACATAGGTTTTCAAAACAGTAATTTCTTAAAAAACTGTTTCGAACAAGAAACAAATGTATTTGATTGGGGAAATCATCTTATTTAAACATCACAAAGAGAATAGTCATACAACCATCATCGTATTATTATTGCTGAGTTCATTTACATCCCTTTAACATCCCTTGATTCTAAGATAGATTATTTGAAATAAGCAACTTATAATTTAATAAGGCTATATATCAAATCTTGATTTCGGCAGCATTTCGGTAGCTGTTTTGATCATCTCCTGATACTTAGGAGGAATATCTCTTTTGAGCTTGTCCTTTAGGTAAAGAAGAAAGTCTATAGCAATTCCAACAGCATTTTGGCCCTTTTTGCCTTGGTCACATGAATGACTTAGTTGTGCGACCAGTTTGCTGGTTGCGCGGTCAGCGCGACAGATGCCAAGGTTGCGTGGTTCGCACAACTGTCACCAGTGTTACGCGATTCGCGCAACTGACCCATCCTTCTACTCCTCACCTTCGGTCTTCTTTCAGAATTCAACCAACCAACCAATGAGTGGGGAAGTGGGGTATTTATAGACCTCCCACATGTGTCATTCCTCGATCTTTGTGTCGTGGTGCGTGAATTGCGCGGTTAATTACCTTCAGTTCTTGGTTGCACCATCCGCGCAACGGGAAAGCTAGTTGCGCTGTCCGCGCAATGAAACAAACTGGTTGCGAGACCTGCAGAAAGACAACTACTTGCACTACCCGCGCAACCACAATAACTCGTTACGCGATCCGTGTAATGACTTCTTGTTACGCGATCTGCGCAACGGTCAAACAAAAAATCTGACCCTTTCTCTTTCCTTTAGCCATTGTTTGGTCTCTACCCTCCATTCTTCCTTGATAATGATGATTTTTTATGCTTCAACAGATGCCCCCTTGATCCGTTCTTTATTCCCCTGGATTAAAGAATGTGGATCAATCTTCTCCAAAATTTGCCTACCTGAAGTTCATTGCGCGACTCGTGCAATGGCCACCCGAGTTCGGTACTCAACCCAAACTTCTAGAAATAGTCCTTTACCCCTCATTTCTTTATTTCTTCACTCCACAGCGGCAAAACTTTGTTTCTTCGTTTTCTCCCCACGCAACCAACAGTTGTTGCGCGACTCGCACAATGAATTTTCGTTCACACAAGGCCTTGAACTGTTGTGCTGTCCACACAACTTAGAAACTGTTGCACGAACCGTGCAACCCATTTTCTTTCGCAGAAGAACTTAAACTATTGTGCGAATCGCGCAACCGCCACTTTAGCTAGTCTTATAGACTTAGCCAAATTTTCAACTTTATTCAACATGGCTCGCACAAAAAGAACCTTCATCGCCGTCAATCTTCCTTCTAACCAACCCTCCCATCAAGAGCTGCCAAACACCAAAGTTTATCAGACAGCAACCCCTCAAGCAGCAGAATCACCATCCTCCCCAACTCAACCCCTGCGTAAGCGATTCAAGATGACTGCTAGACATCTTGCTTACATAAAGGAACCAGTACTCCCCACATTTGACTTTATCCCTCATATCCAGTCATTATGATCTCCCATCCACAGGGCCATCGCTATGGGCGATCAGAAAATGCCCCTGCAGTATGGTCGTGAATACGATTGGGACGAATGGTTGAAGTCAACAACGCATTATCAGACGATCAGTCAAGGGCCACCTGCTAGAGAAGATACCCCTTCTCCTTCTAGACCCAAGAAGCATCACTGAAACAAAGCTCAGGAGTTTCAAGAGAAGATTTAAGAATACAATAGGAAGAAACTCCACAACTCTTGGGAGTTGATCCGTGCTGTTCAGGGTACCATTCAATTTGACAACCCCTACAAACAGGGCGTCATCACGATTCCCATCAATATTCACCGCCATCACTCCATGCTGGTCTGCGAACCCAGGGATCACCTGACCGCAGAAAGACTGGCCTACACAGAGTCTTGGTCATTTAAGGAACTAAGACTATTAGAAGGCATCCTGCAGCCGCTAAGACCGAGACAGCAAATAGGCGACATTCATCCCATGATTTTCCTTGTCCCCTCTTACGATGTTCATAGTCTATACCCGACTTGCTTTTACGAAACACTCAGGCAACGTTTTAGCCATCGTCACCTCATCTGGAGCCCGAAAGAATTCAGAATGAGAGGTCTTCTAACTCCCCGCAATTATTTCTCTGAATGGGCTACTGCAGTTTTGGCAAAACATGCTGAGAGGCTGTTGAAGATTGACATCTTCGAGACAATTGAAGCGACGTCGCATCACTTCTGCAAAGAACCTTCTATTCTGAAGGCATTCCTTAACTATTAGTGTTCCTCCACTAATTCTTTCCATCTTCTTGAAGGTGAAATGAGCGTCACACTTTGGGATATTCATAGGATTACTGGTTTGCCAATAACCGGACAATTCTTTGATGAATTCGTTCCTATCAACGAGGAATTTGCTTTCATCTCTTCTCCTGATTGTATCCCTTTCATTTCGGAGTTGACCATCGAACTTTTCAAAGAAATGTCGAAATTCCTAAACATTCACAAAATTCATCCTATGCAATGGCCAGCCCACTTCAGCAGAGCTTTCAAGTGATTTTCCTCTCCTCTCTCTTCTATCGCAACTGAATATCTATATAATCTTGACTTCATTTACTTATCTCTCTCTCTTCTCTTTCTTTTTAGATTCAACGGCAACCGTTCATGAGAGCTTGAACGTCTTCGAAAAGGTATAAAAATCATGTCGACTATTCTATTTATGGGGAGCTCACAGCATTCATTGCGTATTGGCTAAGCATAGTGGTTTGCCCAAGTTTTAAATCAGCGGATGTCATTCGTTCTTCATTATTTATAGTAGTGGGAACCATGGCTGAGGGACTTAAATTTTCTCTTGCTCCTCCTGTTCTTCGCTCGATCTATAAAGGCTTTGGAGAGATTGCATGTCATGTAAAAAGCCCTTCTGTCGGTTCTGCTTCAACTTACATGCCATGACATTATTTTCTTGGCTGGCTTGGTGTATATTTCCCTTGGACTTACAACGTACCAGAAAAAGCTTACGTCCATGCCTCCCAGGTTCCCCTTTATTTTTTTCCAAAAGAGATCCATGGCAAAGAGACCTTACGATTGGACTAAGGATGCCATTTCCTCTGACACCAAGATAAACTACTTTCACTTCAGTCTACCTCGTCATATTGTAGATACGGAGAAGGTAGACATGGAATCACTCTCTTCAGCAGAAAAGGAATTTTTTATGTCGATTAGATCATGCAATCTCTTGCTGAGAGAAGGGACCAAGTTCTGGTGAGAACCATATTATCCCAGTCATTTCGCTCATTAATTCGGCTTCGATCAAGCAGTGCCAGAAGACTGTGGGCTAGTCACTCGAAGAATGTGAAGCTACGGCACTGGCCCATTTAATTGGGCCATGATTTGGAAGCAATTACTAGGCCGGGCTAATTCTTCCTTTATCATCCCAGGCTACGATCGTACCCCGAGGGCATCATACAATCATATGAGATGGTTGGTACACCAATCTTACTTAGTCAAAAAAAGTCTGCCAGTGACTAGGCCAGTATGGCTTCCACCTCCCAGGCTTAAGGGTCGTGTCATCGAAGCGGGAGTTGGTTTCATTGTAGAAACCAGTCATGCCCCCTATGTTGGTCATTGTTGTGTCATGATTTTTGTGAACGAACCCATTCGTGAGGTAAAACTCAATAATACGCTCGAAGGATGGATAGCATATGGTGATACTCACGAATTTGAACAAATTCCTCTCCGTCATCCACAAAGAGAAGAAGTTGCAGAAGAGGCTTTCCCTCAGCCAGAAAATATTGTCAATTCTCAAGATCAGCCTTCTTCTTCTACTCATCCTCAGCAACAGCCGGTTTCTTCTCCTATATCTAGGACTACACTTCCTCAACAACAACCAACTTCTTCTCCAATGACAAGATCCCAAACACGTGCTCATGCTTCTCCATAGGGAAAGACCACTACTACTACTTCTCCAGTTTTGGATGCTGCAAATACTCAACCGGAGAGTCACCAGTCTCACTCTTCTAAAGGAAAGCAAGTTGTCATTAAAGAATTGAGCACAGAAGATACTGTTGGCGAAAGTTCAACTTCTTCGTCTGAGCATACCACTTCTAATGAAAGTGAGATAGAAGGAGAGAATCAAGAGAATGATTACGAGGAGGGAGAAGTGAATATCAGTGGTGAAGATGATTATAATCGCGGGAGATGTTCCCGTTGATGAGAGACATGTCCTGCCAACTTCTGAGGCCGCTCCTGTAAAGACTTCCCCTGTAGCCAGGGAAGAAGAAGAACCCCTGGACTATGGAGAATACGGATATTCACTACGTAAGAAAGTCTTTCTAACTTTTGTTCTTCCCTTCTTTCTTGTCTTACACATTTTATTTCAGGTGACCATACTACAAATACGGAGGCAGATGTGCTTCTCCCTTGAATTTGTCCCCCGTGGCACCAGCGGTCTCACCAAGATTCTCAGTACTTCCACAAGCGGTGCACGTGGGATTGCTTCTATAGTGGAGCCAAGTGATTTGCCCACTCCTACCACGGTTGCTTGAAGTACTGAATGCGAGACGACTTTTTCGGTGGAGCCGACGTTTTACTCACTTCCACCATTGTTGCTTCAAGTACTGAAGACGGGGCTCCATCTTTCGTTGAGGTGGTATAACCTGACCCTTCCCTTGCTAGGGAAACACAACTACGTACTATTCCGGCACCAGCAGAAAGTATATCTTTTTCCTGTTTGCACTCTCTATATTGCCTGCACATACAATTTTATTATAACTTTATATTTCTTATCTCTTAATAGGAAATGTACCTCAAAGAGGCGCAACTAGTTTTGGCTCTATTGGAACTTCATCAAACGTGTTATCCTTTGAGAAGGTTTCTATGTACAAATTGACATTGATCAGAAACTCCATATTGGCTATTGTTGAGATATTCAAGGATCCTGACCAATGGTCCGATTTGACCGTCGCTTTAAATGTTTTAGATGGTGCTTCTCGGATGGCCAAAGTTGATGTTTCATCTGTGCGTGATGCTCTTTTGAGTTTCCATAATTCAATATCTGCTCTGTCATCAGCTGAAACAGTGACCATTCCGCCTGAACTTTTGAAATACAAGATGCAACTTGCATATTCTAAAGAGAAAGTTTCCCATATTGCTTCCATTGTCTCTCGCCATGATCAAGAACAATTATCTCTGCGAGAGAGACTGAAGACATTTGCCGATAATAAGACAGTTATCTAGGATCGTATTTCTCTTTTGAAGCAAGAAATCACACTGCTAGAGAAGCAAAGTTCGGAGGAGGATCTAAACATTGAAAGAGTGCAAGAATAGATAGAATGTAGCATTCATTCCGTGGACTCTGAAAGATCCGAACTGATTAAGAATGAAGAACTAATTGTTTCTTTAGGGGGACAATTGGCTAGTATCCCTGATCCTGCAAGAATAATTTCGAACGCCAGGTTAGAACATGCAGCTGCTCAAGTTAATTTTCAAGAGAATTTGCAACAATACTTAGCAGTGTTAGGTATTACAGGGGAATTATGAAATGTATAACTTTAATATCTTCCTTTTGCTTTGTTATTGTAAATATTTTCAGAATTGCAAATCATATGAGTTTCTCATGATATTTTTGATAATGATGCTTTTGTTTTATTTATACAATGTTTTGATTACTATTATATTATTGATGTGTTATGCTTTCTGTTTTATCCTTTTATGATTTGTCAATAAGGAATTTCCTAGATGATCCTTGTCTTAGTTGACAGTACTATATTTCAATTTAGTCAGTTATACGTAGTTTAAACTCTTGAGTAGTGGAGCACACACACGGTTTAAGCTCTTGAGTAGTGGAGCACACACACGGTTTAAGCTCTTGAGTAGTGGAACACACACAGTTTTTAGACTCTTGAGTAATGGAGTCAGGTGGTCTTATGTGATGGTCTCTATAACTCTTAGGAGTTCACTAGACTTCTCACTGTCTAGGGAGTTCACAAACCGCGATCCATCAGAGGGGCCCAGTGAAGCTACTGGGGCCGTGAACTTGGTTGAAATTATGCACAGGGTTGGCCGCGGTAACTCTCTAGAGTTTACAGAGCTCACAAGGCAACCTTTCGGATACCACATATAGGGTTGTCAATCCGTCAATGAGTAGGTTTAAGTCCTTCCTCACGAGTTAGTACTGAAATTAAACCAAAGATCTGGGGGTTCTTACACACGATTGGCCTATCTATGGACGTGGGCCATAGAGCTCACACTGTGGCTCACTTTTTCTTCGTCTGCAAGGTCGGACTCATTCACGTGAGGGCATTTTCCTCCATTCCCTGTGACGCTACCGAAAAGCTATACAGACGGCGTTGGTCTTACACACGTGACTGACCGTTGGGGACTTTTTGACCTTTCAGGCTTTTAGCCACTGGCTCCATCAGCTGCCCACATGGGTATGCATATGATGGCCTTCACGGGCTTTTTAAGGCAACTAGCTTCTCATTGCTGCTCGAATGGCAAAAATGATAGGTCTCATATGTAGCTGGTCCTTTTAAGACTTGGCCCTTTTTAGGGCTTGGTCAGACTGCCTTAAAATGCCTTAAAAGGCGATAATAGGTGTGATCATCATTGCTACACTGTGAGAGTGATAAACCTCTCTGATTGGGATTGATATGTCATCACTTTTGATAATATTTCAAGAGGACCCATCTGTGTTGTTTATAATATATCAGCATGGCGACGATATCAATTTTGACAGAATTTTGCAAGGCTCGCTTGATAATAACGATGGTCACTTTCTTTTCACAATACTTTTTGACATATAGTCTTGATATGCTTGCAAACTTCTTCTTTATTCATTCAGCTGATGACATACAGACATAGTCTTGTTCATTCTTGTCCCCTTTTAATGCAAAATCATTATGGTGGTAATATTCTGGATCAAAATCAGTAACATCTTCAGGGACGGTATCTTTTGATGAAGCGAACATTGACTGGTATACTGATACCATGTTCGTCTTGATTTACAACTTTGTATGCACCATTGGAGTATACTTCTTTTATTATATAAGCCCCATCCCATTTAGGCTCAAATTTGCCCCCTGTTCGACGGGTGACCACTATAGGTCTTTTCAACATTAGCACCATATTCCATTTTTTGAAAGAGCGATACTTAACACGTTTGTTAAAAGCAGCCGATATCCTTGCTTGAATGATTGTAATCATTGTTGAGCTGCCAGACATTTTTCATCGAGCAGATCTAGCTCTTTCAGCCTTAGTTTTGCATTTTCATCATCTATTATAGACTGATGTACTGTCACTCTGAGTGACGCCACTTGTATTTCGATTGGGATTACTACTTCTTCACCATAGATTAATGAATACAGTGTTGCTCTCGTCGCTGTCCGGTGAGTGGTTCTATACACCCATAATGCTTCTTGCAACTTTTTGTCTCACTCACGCATGTTCCATGTCACTGTTTTCTTTAGTATCTTGATTATCATTTTATTAAACGCCTCTGCTAATCCATTGGCCGGTGGATAGTAAGGTGTCGAAAATGAATGATGAATGCTGAATATCTGATACAACTTTTCCATGCCTCTGTTTTTAAATGGAGTGCCATTATCTATGAAATCTTCTTTGGAATACCATGGCGGTATATTATGGCTTACCGAATGAAATTGACTACATCCTTCTCTTTGACATTACGTAAATCAACTGCTTCTGCCCATTTGGAGAAATAATCTGTTGCTATCAATATATACTGCTTCCCTTTGGACGAAGGCAAATTTATAAGACCAATGACGTCAAGTCCTAAGGCTGAAAGGGGCCAAGAGGCGATTGACTGATGCAAATCTTCTGGAGAAACGTGTATAACATCTCCATAAATCTGACATTCATGACACCACTTCGCATAATCTATCGCGTCTTTGAACATGGAAGGCCAATAATATCCCATTCAATGTATTCTATGGAATAAATTTTGACCGGCTTGATGTACCCCACATTCCCCAGAGTGCGCTTCTCGTGACGTTTGACTCGACTCTCGTTCGTCCAAGCAATGTAATAACATTCCATTATAAGATTTTCTGTACAATACTTCACTGCATATAATGGATCTTCTTGACCGTTGCTTGACTTACTGTTTCTTCGCTAGCTCTTCTGGTAGGATGTTATATTTGAGATAATCGATAAAAGGTTGACGCCAATCATTTGTCGTTATCTCTAAACACGATACAGGAAGTGTTTCAACGATCTCTTCGATGACGTCTGCAGCTGGTAAAAATCTTCTTTCTTCTATAGTTACTTAGAGAGGACTTCGATTTGGGTAAGACATGGTTGCTGCTAGGTTGGCCAAAGCATCTGTCCTTGCGTTTTCAGACTGTGGCACATGTTTGATTTCAACATGACAGAATTGTTCTAGCAATTACTGTGCTTTCCGGCAGTATTGCAAAAGTTCTTATTTTCTCACCTCGAATTTGGTCGTCAATTAATTTATAATCAACTTAGAATCCCCAAAGATGTGCAGCATTTTTATCTTCATTTCTTAAGCCATTTCCATTCCAATAATGAGGGCTCTATACTCGGCCTCGTTATTTGTGCATGTATCGCCTAACCTGAAAGAGTAAGGTAGTATGTTGCCTTGAGGGGTAATGAATATCACTCCTGCCCCTGCTCCTGATGCTCGAGCGGTGCCGTCAAAATACATCTGCCATGGGCTTTGCGACTAAGCCAACATAACTTGTTCATCTGGAAAGTCATCACTGATGGCTTCGCGTCCTGCTACGGGATGTGCTGCAACGAAGTCTGCCACTGCTTGTTCTTTTACCGCTTTCGCCGGCTCGTACGTGATATTATATTCTGAAAGTAACAACATCCATTTGGCCAATCTTTCAGACAACATTGGCCTTATCATCAAAAACTTTATAGGATCTGCTCTTGAGATCAAAGTTATGTCGTGAGAGAGACAATAATGTCTTAGCTTTTGCACCACAAATATCAACACTAGACCCTCTTTCTCGATCGAGGAATAATTGCATTCTGCTCCCATCAGAGTTCGACTTAGATAATAAAGAGCCGTTTCTTTTCCAACTTCATTTACCTGAGCCAACAAAGCTCCTAAAGAATTTTCAGCCGCAGATATATACAAAATCAGTGGTTTCCCTTTTATTAGGGCTGTTAGTACTGGTGATTGTTTCAACAAATCTTTGATTGAGTCAAACGCATAATGGAAAGCTTGATCCCACACAAATTCTGTATCTTTCTTCATTAGATGGGAAAAGGGTTGACATCTTCCTACTAGATTTGAAATAAAATGACGAACGTAAGCCAGCTTTCCTTGCAAACTTTTCAATTCCTTTAATGTTTTTGGTGGCGGTATATTTTGAATAGCTTGGACTTTCCCTGGGTCGATCTCAATGCCCCCGTGCCGGATAACAAAATCGAGAAATTTTCCCGAAGATACTCCAAACGCGCATTTAGTTGGATTTATTTTTAGCTGTTTCTTTCTGAGACGATGAAAAACTGATACCAAATGTTCGTGATGCTTCTGATGATCTTCTGACCTAACTACCAAGTCATCAACATAACATTCAACATGCTTGTGCATCATGTCTTGGAAAATATTCTGCATCGCCCTCTGATAAGTTGCTCCGGCATTTTAAAGACCAAATGACATAACTTTATAATAATAAATTTCCAGTGACGTCCTGAATGTTGTCGCTTCTTCATCTTTAGGTGTCATTCTAATATGATTATACCCTGCATAGTTGTCCATGAGGGACATGATAATATACTAAGTTGTGCTATCAATTAGTAGTTCAGTTATTGGGAGAGGAAAATTATCTTTCGGACAGGCTTCATTTAGATCTCTAAAATCAACACACACCCAGACCTGTCTATTTTTCTTTTTTACCGGGACGATGTTTGATATCCACTTGGGATATTTGACTTCCCTAATAAACCCAACCTTTATAACTTATTCACTTCTTCTTCTATCAAGGGAACCAAGTCTGGATGGAATCTCCTTTGCGCTTGTTTAACCGGTCTTTTCTCTTTGGATATGTTTGATCGGTGCATTGCTACAGAAGGTTCCAAACTCGGCATCTCTGCATATGTCCAAGCGAAGACATCTTTATTCTCTTTGAGAAGCCGAACATATTCCTCAGACTCCGGTTCAGAAAGATCGACACTGATGAATGTGTTTCTTGGCTCTTTTTCTGTACCCAGATTTATCTCTTGCAAACTATCTATCATGGGCTGCCCCCTGTCTTCTATCTGCTTCGGTGTCATTTCAGGGTGTTCAATTGTCTTAAGATTTTCTTTTGATGACTGTGCAACTGTAACTGTGTTTATTGATGATTCTGCCCCTAGTCCTTGGAATTTCCTTCGCTTTTCTTGACTAACCCCAATAGGAACTTGAATTCCTCTCCCATGATCTAAGCCAGTGGGCTCTTCATAATCAAAGCCCATGTTTTTCATAATCTTTCTGCTTGCCGGACTATACCTGTTGAGATCTTGCGGTATTAGCCTACAGTGATACACATTATTCTCAGTCTCTTCTTCGGCCCTTGTTTCCACTGTAGCGTAAAATTTTATTGGTTCCTGATGCTTTGCGCTGGCCCTGACCTGAAATCTTCTTGGAGCGGTTGAAAATAGCTTATTCCTTTCAATATACGGCAATGGCATTGTATAATTGGACTGCGAAATTTTCAACTGCTCAGGTGACAATAGGGTCAGCAGCAGTTGCCCCGGTCATCTTAGATGTTTCGGTAAAAAATAAAATCTCTTCTTTGCTTCAGCAATTTTGGATAATCCTGCTTTCTCTGTTTCTTCTTTTATCATATTTATTTGAATGTCATTTATGGCTTTGCTTTCATCATTCTTTCTTTCTTCTTGAGCGAACCCTTTGTAGTAACCGGCATCTGCGAAGAAGGATTCAGCCTCTGTATATGGCTTTGTGTCGGCTATTACTTTATACTGTAATCCGTCTTTACAGTATTTGAAGCACTGATGCAAAGTAGAGTGTACAATGCTGTACTGATGTATCCATGGCCTTCCCAGGAGGAGATTATATGTCGTCATAGCATTTAAACATGGCATACGACATCAATAGTCAATTTTTCTACTTCCAACGTCACTATGATCTTGCCAAGTGCGCGTTGTCCATCTTGATTGAAACCCTGCATCATCATTCCGTTGGGGCGTAGATCTGAACGGCAATAGCCTAGCTTACTCAACATTGAGAGTGGCAGAAGATTCATTGCGGACCCATTATCTATCATAATCCGTTTAACTTTCTTCCCACAGATATGACCTTCTATTATTAACGGTCTGTTATGCTCCTCCTCGTAGACCAAATCGTCATCGAAAAACGAAACGACTGGTGTTCACTCCCCAAGTATAGGGTTGTGATGTAGTAATAATCTCGGTAAGACCGAGGTCGAATCCACAAGGACTGAAACCTGTACGTAATCTGAAACTAAATAGAACTAGAATTAGACTAAGATGAAATCTAAATTGAATGAAATTTAGAGAATAATTGTGAAATAATTATCTAAGACGTAGAGAAATTCAGAGGAAGGGAACTAGGGATTCAGAGGATCCACTTGTAGAGATCAGGGAGATCTTATGCCAGTCTCACGAATTATGAAAATTTACTGAACTGCCATTGATATAGTTTTCAAGAGATGAAAGGTGTATGAATTAGAATGGATTCCATCACCAAACCATGCCCAGGAGACAAAGCAAACAACAGAATTAAACTAATTACCAACCAATCAACATGCCATGAAGGTTAGGAAGGGTACCGTCATCCGACCATGCCCAGGAGACGATGGTGAACAACAGGGTTTCCTGACGTCATAAACATAAAAGGGAGAAGAAATACTCAAAGCCACCGCAGATCTATTGTAATTTCAGTCACAACAAACCATTGAAAACTAAAAGTATTCCCTTAATTAAACAAAAATCAAATTCAGTTCATGAATTAAAATCAAATTAAAGGCAATGAATAAAATCCCTCATCTCACTACAAGCTTCACCTCTTAGCCCTAGCTAAGAGGTTTAGCCCAACATGGATGGGCCCAATCCCTTAAACAAATTAAAAAAATAAATAAATAAAAGAAAAAAGAAAACAAAACAAAAATCTAACTCCTCTTCTCTCTCCCTGGTGCTCCACGTCGAAGCCCAAGCCTCCACGGTTGCCCCCTTTTTTTCCAGAATTCTCTCTTTTCTCTTTTTATATACAGCCGGGCGGAGTGGAGTCAGTGCTGGAGTTGGAGAAGATGTTGGTGGTTACGCATCCTCTTTCGCACTTACGCAGCAAAAGTGCAGAAATAGCCGGTTTGGAACATGTTTGCGAGACAGTGAACGGCATGACCATGATTCTGACATCATAGGAAGGGTGAAAACCCCCTTCTCCAGCTTCTGGACGGTCTGGATCATTGGACCGATCCTCTTTATGGCCGTGCAACAGCCCAGAAAATTCGGGCGATTTCCGGACGCCGCATACAGGGCCCAGCAATGAAATTGACGCTGGTGCTTGGTGAGGTCCACTTAGATTAATCTTATGTAGAATCTAATCCATTCAACAAGCTTCTGCTTCAGCTTAGGATCACGGGCCCAAGTTTTGCGCGAATCCGTAAATAATATGGGCCACACCATCACTGGACGCAGCCGTGTACTCCTCGTAGGTGTGAGCTTGGATGCGTGCATAGACACATCAAAGTAACAAGGCTTTGGAGTAAATCGTGGCCTGCACACGATGAACCGCTCGGATCACCCAAAAGGATGATAATGGTGGGCCACTACGATCGGTCGCAGGTCCCTGTTTGCGGAACAAAGTCGCTGCAGGTGGTTGCTATGACGTCAGTGGGGCCCATGATCGGTGATGTTATAAAAATCCACTCCGTCCACTCATTACATCTCGAAAAACCATTTATGATAGTCGGTTTTGAGAGAGCTTCTGACGTGGCCCATTGAATTCTAACCCAGCCGTCCGTCCTGTGTTTAAACGGAGATCTACTGGTTTATCCATGCATGGGTCCAAAAGGACACTTAGGTGAGGGTATAAAACACCTCATGGACCAAATAGACGGTCCTGATCATCAACACAGGCAACGAGTGGGGCCCACTGATCAAAATCAGCGGACGCTGGTGCGTCCGCTGTTGCTGTGCACGAAGGAAGATGGGTCAGCCCGTCTTTGACCGGGCTGACCGTCCGGTGCGGCTCGGGAGTGCACCGCATATGCACTCACGCGCCCTCATATGGGGTCCACTGTAATGTTTATGAGAAATTTGTGCCGTCCATCTTGTTCTCCATCTCTTTTCAACCGTGGAGACCAAAGTTGAAACGTATCCAGACAGCAGGTGGGCCCCAATTAACTGATTTATGGGCTGATCTGTATGTTGGCCCACTTCCGTAGGGAGTCAGGTGCTGAAATTTTATGTGTACCTTGTGATCTTGCATTCTGGACCCATTTCAGGCAACTTGAGCTATCTCTGGCGTGTAAACCCGTCGATCTTGGTCCCCTGGGGTCCATCCCTTGCCTTTGGTGACTTCTGTGCATTAAATCCATGCCTTTAGCATTCTTTTCAGTCCAAGCTTCATAATTACACCCTGCATCACCAACACAGTTAAAACCGGGCGTTAAACACTATTGCGCTTATAAATCCAAGTAATAAATGAGGTCTAATATGCCATATTTGACCCTCAACATAACCCCCAATCAGCATTTTGCTAGTCCCGAGCAAAGCATGCGAAAAATAAGTTGAGAGTTATAGGATACTTTCTATGAACTCGAGTGAAAAACAAACCAGATACCGGAGTCGGAATTTTAAGATTCATGAATGTTGAGCATTACTTTCTCTTGTACTTAAGCACATGGTAAACTTCATAATTGAGTTTAAAGTATTAGTCTATCAATTAGAACAATCCTAAACATTGAGTTCCATGGGTGTATAGTGTAGTCTCTTCTTATAACATTAGGATTCAATTCTCCATTTTAGGATATCATCGGTAACCAACAAGAGAAATCGTGATAATAAAAACTTGCCTCACAGATCATCTTTCCATTCCTTTAGATTTCTATTAATAGTAATACCAAGAAGGGGAATTAAATCCTCACCTATAGGGAGCAAACCTATAATGAAGACTGTATACCCAAACCTTTTCTCATATTATCCATGGGGAATGAAATCCACACCTATAGGGAGCAAACCTATGGTGAAGATTCTTCGCCCACCCCTTTCCAAAGGCATTTGTATTTTCTTTTTCTTCAATTAATCATGACAGGTAATTTTTCAGGCTGGTTCCTTCCATGCTCAGTGATTACCAAATTAACCCTTCAATTTCAAACTGAAATCTTAATGTGTAAGCGAGATGTGACATGGGAAATCATAACTCAATCAATGTTTACAACTTCTAATCATGGATTAATAATTCAAACTTAACTCTGAAATCTAACAGACACTGAATCCAAGAGTCATAATTTACCAACATCACGTATCTTGAAATTCTAGTGCTCTACATGACTGTCAAAAATCACTTCGAAGTCACAAGAATTTCCAGAAAATTTTTAAAAATTTTCACAATTTTTGCTCAAGACTAAGAAAAACACTAATTAGGTAACCTAATCTCCTACCCCCAACCTAAAATCTACACTGTCCTCAATGTAAAAAGGTATGAGTATGGAATGCACATGGGACAACAAAAGTAAATGTGAAGTGATGGGAAGATAGTACCTGAATGATGAATTGAGAGAGACTTTCCAAGAGATCGCAGCATGGAAGCCAATCAGCACGAGAGAGAAAGCAACATAAAAACTAACAAAAATAAAATCCTACCTATACCACTTTCGCAGGTGCTCTCGATTGCATTTAGCGCATGCAACAAGCCTTTAAACCCCTAGGTTGCCCCTAGTGGACGAGTTGTAGTCTCGTGAGGGTTTGTAGTAATGTTACCCACAAACGTTGAACTAACTAGGAAAATGAAATAAATTGAAAATATAGGTTGCCTTCTAGGAGCGTTAAGTTTACTATCTATCCTAAAACAGCATAAAGGAAACTACCCTAGTCCTAAGAAAGCAGGAAAAAACTACTCAGTCATGCCGCAAGGTTCCTCTTCTGGCCAGTATCGTGATAAATTTCTCAGTAGGTTTCTTAACAGGATCATCCAAAAGCCCTTTTTGTAATAGGCTTGGATGCCCTGGAGCATGACATTCCAGAGAAACTTATGTACCTCATAAAATTTTTTTCGTTGATTCGCCTGAGGTATCCAGAGTATATACGATTCACCTGCGACAGAAGAAGTTTCGAAGTTAGTATCCCATGGTGAATCAGAGACTACAAGTAGATCAAATTGAGAAAAATTTTCAGGAAGTAATGTAGTCTCAATGCATTCCGAAGTTCTAGACTTCGGTTCAGTTTTTAGATCCTCCTCCCCTAATGGTAAACATTCAAGATCTGTGGAAGGAAGGTCTTTAGAGTAAGGGTTCTCTCGGTCAATGACGACTACCGAGGTATTGTCTTGCAAGGCATTCACTATGTCTCTTATCATGGGATCATTTGAGTCTGCAAAGTGTGCCAAGCAATCATCCAAAGAGTTGGGAAATTCAGTTGAGTGTGACTTATGTTCCACATTAGAGCTCGTGATGATCTGCCCAAGAAATCCATCGTCTTTAAAGGTAAATGGAGGTGTGCTCTCTTGCTCCCGTACCGCACGTACGACATTGAGGGTCGAGGGTGATTAATGGCAATCGATGTGCGGACTCTGCTCATTGATACTACTCAGAAGAGGCGATAAATCGACAAAATTCGATAGTTCAGATGGTGACCTCAACTGCGTGGTTTCAAATTCCAGAGTCGTATCGAGTAGCTCGTCCATCTCCTGAATCATATCATCATTCGATTCAGAGGAGTGGTCCAAACATGTTTCACAAGAGTTAGAAGTGTCGGTTGTAAGGGGCTCGTCCTCCACCTTTAAATTAGACATGTCAGGTGAGGGGAGTGGCTCATTATGACCGATCACTTCGTGTTCGTCTTGATCATTGACCTGGACCAATCTTGAAATTGATTCAAGGGAAATTTGGGCTGCACGTTTATGATCATCATCCCAATACGCATCATCATCTAATTCTGTGTAGTGCACACTTGGGATGGGGTCATTTTCCTTACATTCTAAATTCGGTTGAGGTTCGAATAAACTAACCTCTACCTCATCATTGAGATCCTGCGTACCATGTAAGGAAAGTGTGTCATCATCACTGTATTTGAAAGACACCTATGTATCTCCACCATTCTTTTGAACAGTCATTGAGATCGACTCATCGGGTAATTGAACTGTATGCTCATTAATGGAATCTAACTCCTCATTCCAAATTCCAGATTTCGTTAAAAGTAAGTGAGGATCACTTTCCTGGCATTGTATTTCTGGATTGGATTGTAGTTGGGATGAGCGAGATTCCTCTATCCTCTCGAGGCGCGAATTGAGTGCTTCTATTACTTTTCTAATTTCCACAAGACACTCCATATTATGTTGTAATGAGTTCTCTTGGATCGTTTCTGGTTAGATCTCAAAGGTATGGGATCCAAGAGAATAATTATTACAATATGTTGTTGGTTCATCTTCCCAGTTTTGATGGTTCCACTGGTTATAGTCATACTGATCATACATGGGAGAATATAATGGTTGATAATAATCCTCATTCCCATAATTACGATCATATACGACCCTATTAACCGATGGAACATAACATTCTAGTCGGTTCTCAATGTCTGTTCTCGATGGAGAGAAATCTTGAGGTATTCGTTGAATTCCACAATCCTCAGGCATTTCATAATATTTCCTATCCATCTCAGCATATGCACGTACCCACGCTTCCATGGTAGAACCCTAACTCTGAGTCTAATACTAGAAAAATAAAAGAAAAGATCCTACAACAATATGGAAAGTAAGAGGAGAAGTTAGAAAGGTGTTACCAAATAAGAAGTTCCTATGTTAAGATCCTACAAAACAAAACAACCCAAGTTAGTATCTAAGAGATAAGACCAAATCTAAAAAAAAAAAAAAAAAAAAAAAAAGTAGAGAAATTAGGACGAAGTTACCAATTTAGACAATCTATCAAAGACCCTACAAAACAAGAAAGTTAGTTCTAAGAAAGAAAAATCTTAAAATTAAAGTTAGTACAATCCTAATCTTAATCTAATTCTAAAACCAATTATTTTCAGAGAATCGTATCCATCAGTCCCCGGCAACGGTGCCAAAAACTTGTTCACTCCCCAAGTATAGGGTTGTGATGTAGTAAGAATCTTGGTAAGACTGAGGTCGAATCCACAGGGACTGAAACCTGTACGTAATCTGAAACTAAATAGAACTAGAATTAGACTAAGATGAAATCTAAAATGAATGAAATTTAGAGAATAATTGTGAAATAATTATCTAAGACGTAGAGAAATTCAGAGGAAGAGAACTAGGGATTCAGAGGATCCACTTATAGAGATCAGGGAGATCTTATGCCAGTCTCACAAATTATGGAAATTTACTGAACTGCCATTGATATAGTTTTCAAGAGATGAAAGGTATATGAATTAGAATGGATTCCATCACCAAACCATACCCAGGAGACAAAGTAAACAACAGAATTAAGCTAATTATTAACCAATCAATATGCCATGAAGGTTAGGAAGGGTACTGTCATCCAACCATGCCCAGGAGACGATGGTGAACAACAGGGTTTCCTGACGTCATAAACATAAAAGGGAGAAGAAATACTCAAAGCCACCACAGATCTATTGTAATTTCAGTCACAATAAACCATTGAAAACTAAAAGTATTCCCTTAATTAAACAAAAATCAAATTCAGTTCATGAATTAAAATCAAATTAAAGGCAATGAATAAAATCCCTCATCTCACTACAAGCTTCACCTCTTAGCCCTAGCTAAGAGGTTTAGCCCGACATGGATGAGCCCAATACCTTAAACAAATAAAAAATTAAAAAAAATAAATAAATAAAAGAAAAAAAGAAAACAAAACAAAACTCTAACTCCTCTTCTCTCTCCCTGGTGCTCCACGTCGAAGCCCAAGCCTCCACGGCTGCCCCCTTTTTTTTCCAGAATTCTCTCTTTTCTCTTTTTATATACAGCCGGGCGGAGTGGAGTCAGTGTTGGAGTTGGAGAAGATGTTGGTGGTTACGCATCCTCTTTCGCACTTAAGCAGCAAAAGTGCAGAAATAGCCGGTTTGGAACATGTTTGCGAGACAGTGAACGGCATGACCGGGATTCTGACATCATAGGAAGGGTGAAAACCCCCTTCTCCAGCTTCTGGATGGTATGGATCATTGGACCGATCCTCTTTATGGCCGTGCAACAGCCCGAAAAATCCGGGCGATTTCCGGACGCCGCATACAGGGCCCAGCGATGAAATTGACGCTGGTGCTTGGTGAGGTCCACTTAGATTAATCTTATGTAGAATCTAATCCATTCAACAAGCTTCTGCTCCAGCTCAGGATCACGGGCCCAAGTTTTGCGCGAATTCGTAAATAATATGGGCCACACCATCACTGGACGCAGCCGTGTACTCCTCGTAGGTGTGAGCTTGGATGCGTGCATAGACACATCAAAGTAACAAGGCTTTGGAGTAAATTGTGGCCTGCACACGATGAACCGCTCGGATCACCCAAAAGGATGATAATGGTGGGCCACTACGATCGGCTGCAGGTCCCTGTTTGTGGAACAGAGTCGCCGCAGGTGGTTGCTGTGACGTCAGTGGGGCCCATGATCGGTGATGTTACAAAAATCCACTCCGTCCACTCGTTACATCTCGAAAAACTGTTTATGATAGTCGGTTTTGAGAGAGCTTCTGACGTGGCCCACTGAATTCTAACCCAGCCGTCCGTCCTGTGTTTAAACGGAGATCTACTATTTTATCCATGCATGGGTCCAAAAGGACACCTAGGTGAGGGTATAAAACACCTCATGGACCGAATAGACGGTCCTGATCATCAACACAGGCAACGAGTGGGGCCCACTGATCAAAATCAACGGACGCTGGTGCGTCCGCTGTTGCTGTGCACGAAGGAAGACGGGTCAGCCCGTCTTTGACTGGGCTGACCGTCCGGTGCGGCTCGGGAGTGCACTGCATATGCACTCGGGAGTGCACCGCATATGCACCCTCATGTGGGGTCCACTGTAATGTTTATGAGAAATCTGTGCCGTCCATCTTGTTCTCCATCTCTTTTCAACCGTGGAGACCAAAGTTGAAACGTATCCAGACAGCAGGTGGGCCCCAATTAACTGATTTATGAGCTGATCTGTATGTTGGCCCACTTCCGTAGGGAGTCAGGTGCTGAAATTTTATGTGTACGGTTCATTTGTGGTCCTCAGGTCCTGTATGGGGTTTCGAGCCGATCGGATGGTGGGAACCTTGTGATCTTTCATTTTGGACCCATTTCAGGCAACTTGAGTGTCAAATACTTGATTTTCGCGGATCTCTGGCATGTAAACCCGTCGATCTTGGTCCCCTGGGGTCCATCCCTTGCCTTTGGTGACTTCTGTGCATTAAATCCATGCCTTTAGCATTCTTTTCAGTCCAAGCTTCATAATTACACCCTGCATCACCAACACAGTTAAAACCGGGCGTTAAACACTATTGCGCTCGTAAATCCAAGTAATAAATGAGGTCTAATATGCCATATTTGACCCTCAACAACTGGTAGACAATTTTTCTCGCTTATCGTCTTTTACGCGTTCCATCTCTGCTAGTAAAGTCTCTCTGACATCGTGGTCAGACAATGATTGGGCCAAGCTCTATTGAAATTCTTCTGACAATTTCAGCGCATCATAAACGCTTAGTCAAGCCAGTATGCCTTTCAAATGACTCACTACATCGTAAGTTACTTTCGTCATTTCATTCCTCTTTTCATTCCTATCATCATCGTTCTGCCTTTTAGTGACTTCTTTTCTTATGGCCTCTGTCTTCTGCTTTGCAGGACTTAGTATCTTCTTTCCTGATCTCAGTGTGATCATTGCTACCTTCCTTATTTCCTTACGATCCTTTTTCTCTTTTGTATCTTGAGCCTTTTCTTGGATTGTGAGCATATTCACCGTTGCCATGGTACTCCTTTCTTTTTCTTTACCTATTACTATTTCGCCCTTGTTTATCATTCACTGTATTATACACTTCAGGGTATAAAAATTCTCCGTCGGATGTCCTACCAGATGATGATAATGGCAGAAATTCCTTTCCCTAGTCCTTTTCACATCTTCAGGACGTTTGGGTTCTAGTAATTCTATCGTGTCGGCCTTTAGCAGCTGGTTCAGTATAGGAATGACATCTTCTTTATCGAAATCAAACCCTTCATGAGATTTAAGCCTCCTGGGCCTTTTTCCGCTATATCTATTTCTTGGCTGTTGCCATTCTTCTTTATGTTCCGGTCTCTTGTCTCTTAAGTCCCTCGTATCTTTATTTATTTTGTCACGATCGATGGTATTCACGGCCATTCTGCTGGGCGCTCTCTTACCTGTTTTATTGTGAAATACAGGCATCTTACGGGTCATCAATTCCAAGGCATGGGCCTTGGAGGCTAGGTCACGGAAAGTTCTGATATCGGCACTGGTGAGTCCAAACGAGATTCCCGTTTTCATAGAGTTCAGGCACATCTTGACTTGTTCTTTTTCTTCTGGCAACTGCCTGCATGAGGCTCCTAATGTCTTCCATCTGTCTATAAACTTTTCCACCAGTTCTCCTTCTCTTTGATGTACAGAAGCCAATTCTGTAGTACTAACGTCATGTTCTGAAGAGAAGAAGTTTGACATAAAAGCGTCTTGCATCTGCTCCCACGTACGTATAGACCCTGGAACTAAATTGGAATACCATTGGAATACTTTATGCGTCAGTGACAACCCAAGCAATCATAAGCAATACTGAGGTATTGTAGCAAAATTCCCCATGCTAGTGATACAGTGCATTAAATGCTCTTCTGGTGATCCTTCCCCATTAAACTTTTGAAAGTTTGGATGCTTGAAGTTGGTTGGAAAGGAAATATCTTCTACTTCTCTTGAATAGGGCGTCCGGTACCTGAAACGGCCAGTATTTGCGTGCTCTCTTTCCATTCTGACAGCTTCTTTGATGACTTGTCTTACATCGTCTTGTGTTACAGTCTTCGCAGCTGGAATAGATCCTCTTGATCCTGTCCCTTGTGGCCGAGAGCGTTCAGGATAGCTTTCTTGTCCATTTACTGCACCTGTCATTGGTGGAGCCGCTATCTAGGCCACATTATGTGCTAAAGTTGCTAGTGCTTCCTTGAGGTCCCTACATTCGTCCATTAGTGCTCTTTGTGCCTCTGCCATCTCATTGATACGATCTTCCGTAGTCGACCTATTTTCTTGATTTGTCTTGGCCATACATATTGCAGCTTCCCCACTTTTCAATGAGGCTGTAGTTGGAGTGAGGTGGGGGTATATCGACGTAATAGGGATTTCGAGGAGAGGAGAGGATGGAGTCTCATTTGACTTCTTTATGCTTCCGGTGCTATTAATCAACTGAGGCGATACGGTCATTGGTGAGCCCATTTGGGGTGACACGGCTATGGGTAAACCTGTCACTAATGCTTTACCTTTTTGTTCTCTCGTCCATCTGACCCTTGGGGCGATCAAAGCTGGAAAGTCACACGATGCTAACTGTGGAACTACTCGCTCAGGATAGATTGCAGGGGGAGCGAGTTCAGGATTTCTTTTAGCTGCATGGCGCGTCACAGGTCCTTTAACTCTCGGCAAAGACGGATTCATTTGAAGATTCCTTGCATCTCGTATTCTTGTCCTACGAGACATCACTATAGTCCAGCTTTTATCACCTTCCAGTGGTTGAGGTGAAGCAGATACAACCCCAGCTGCTACTCGAGTCAGGCTGTTTTTGCTTGTAGGAAATTGCGTCATGTGTTCCGGGACTTGGTTCTGTGTATATTCTACCATGAACCCAGTCAAAGTGAAACAGAAGCTCACTTTCTTTACAGAAGTTGCCATTGGTTGTAATTTGTAATTGGATTTAGAAACCTTCGGACATGAAACACAGCTATAGTTAGTATTTGAAGAATCGAATAATCTATCTTAGAGATGAAGGGGAAGATGCTCCCACTGAGAGTCGCCATTTTGGCGTCAGAAAGATGCCAAACTGTGATGAAAATTACATAACTATCTCAATGTTAATGTTAAATAAGAAAAAAAATTCCCCAGCAGAGTCACCATTTTGTTTCGAACAAGAAACAAATGTATTTGATTGGGGAAATCATCTTATTTAAACATCACAAAGAGAATAGTCATACAACCATCATCGTATTATTATTGCTGAGTTCATTTACATCCCTTGATTTTAAGATAGATTAATTAAAATAAGCAATTTATAATTTAATAAGGCTTTATATATCAAATCTTGATTTCGGCAGCATTTCGGCAGCTGTTTTGATCATCTCCTAATACTTAGGAGGAATATCTCTTTTGAGCTTGTCCTCCAGGTAAAGGAGAATGTCTGCAGCAATTCCAACAGCATTTCGGCCCTATTTGCGTTAGTCACATGAGTGACTTAGTTGCACAACCCGCACAACCAGTTTGATGGTTGCGCGGTCAGCGTAACAGATGCCAAGGTTGCGCGGTCAGCGTAACAGATGCCAAGGTTGCGCGGTTCGTACAACTATCGCCAGTGTTGCACGGTTCAAGCAACTGACCCATCCCTCTGCTCCTCACCTTCGGTCTTCTTTCAGAATTCAACTAACCAACCAATCAGAGGGGAAGTGGGGTATTTATAGACCTCCCACACATGTCATCCCTCGATCTTCGCGCCGTGGTGCACGAATTACGCGGTTAACCCTCAGTTCTTGGTTACACCATCCACGCAACGGGAACGCTAGTTGCGCGGTCCAAAAAAACTGGTTGCGCGACCCGCAGAAAGACAACAACTGTTTGCACTACCCGCGCAACCACAATAGCTTGTTGTGTGATCCGCGCAACGACTTCTTGTTACGCTATCCACGCAACTGTCAAACAAAGAATCTGACCCTTTCTCTTTCCTTTAGCCATTGTTTGGTCTCTACCCTCCATTCTTTCTTGATGATGATGATTTTTTATGCTTCAACAAAAACAAAACAATTGTAAAAGTTAATAATGACCCATTTAGAAGGGTATTTATAAGTAATTAAGAAAATCAAATAAACTATTACTTTTGTAGAATCAAATAAGTGGCCAGGATTCCACAATCAGATCATAAAACGTGTACATATGCAATAATATCAAACGGACAAAACACAAATAATCAATAGACACTACAACATATGTGATGTTTACCGGCGCTTCCAAGCGCCGCTAAATAACCCCCAAAGCGCCGCTGATTCATTAGTGGCGCTACTCAAGCGCCCATTAATGAGTATGTCGCTAAAAGTATAGCGGCACTAGGGAACTTGCCTGAGCGCCACTAATCACAGTTTTTCCGACGCGAATAAGCGCCGCTAAAGCTATCCGAGCGCCGCTAGACATGTTTCTGACACTTTTTCTAATGAAAAAAAGTGCTGAAAGATTTCTACACAAGCGCCGTTAAAAGCCTTTGTAATGGATTCAAGAGGCCCTAGCCTGCCAATAATTTTTTTTATTATATATAATTCAATCGAAACCTGTATTTTTTTAATATTTGAAACATAAAAATGATGCAATACAAATAAAAGTGAATATGAAACAAAATTTATATTACTAGACAATAAAAAAATATATTTATTACAATTAATTGAAAATGGTCTTCAATATAAATAAATAAATAAATAAAAACAAATCCATCTATCAAACAAAGTTCTAGCCCTCTGCTGGACTTTCAAGCTCCTATTGCCAAGGAGATGTTTGACAGTTTCTACAATTCCTGAAGTAGTTAAGCTCTCATCTAGAGGCGGCTTCTCAAGTGCTCCTAGCACTGCACTGATTGATTCTTCAACAGAACTATCACTTGTGCCACCACTGCACTTGGAGCCATTGGTTGAGAAACCTATGCCCGTCTAACTGAAGAAAATGATTAAGGCGACCATTCTTCTCTGTTGCTAATAAGGTACTTGCTACAATTGACCATTGTCTGGATGCATTACCTACATTCTTCGTAATATTCTCTCTCTCGCATAACAAAGAACCAGATCTTTGACTCTAGTAAGGTTTGTGAGTCCATCTTTCATCTTAGTTGGGGTGAGGAAATCTTCTAACGTCATATTGCCTTCATGCACCAGCTAGGTACTTCCAACACGCTAATACTCTCATCATCTGCTATTTCTGAAATACACATCTTAAATTTTGATGAGTTGGCTAAAAAATATTAATGTTAATTGATAACTAATACCAAATAATCCTGAAAGCAAGGGATAAGGTGAGGTGAGCAACAAGTTTAGTGAACAACAAGCACTGATTATTTTAGAATTCATGTAGTGATTACCTGCTTTGGTTGGCCATTTCTACCCCCAATAGTTGTCACGATTATATGACCCGTCTCTGCCATTTCCATTGACCACAATGAGTTTCCATTTCCTAGAAGAAAAATTCACATTTCATAGAGAAGGCTAATATGCTATCAAGCAAGCGAGAGATAAGATTCCTCCTCCACACGTAAGAGACTCATTTGTGATCATTGTCTTCCTTTCTGAGTAGGTTGATATTAAGCAGTTTCCTTTTTGCAGCTACCAGCTTAAAACACCAATTTTGGCTTTCCTGGAAATTGCCAAATATGTCCCACTTGGTTAGCCGTGCCTCATCTTCCACTTTGTTTCAAATACATGATAAAAAGACTAGGCCAAGAAAGATCTATTTCAAAGAAAATTATATGATTCTTTTGTTATCAGTAATCACTCCTGTGAAAACTGTAACGACTTGGAGTTGCAGCTGTGAGCTTGAAGAACTAATGTAAGATTAGGGGCTTCATATGCTTAGCAAACAATCTAGGTGGTAGTCTAGGTAGAAAATAGGCGAGGTTAGTTGCAAAAGAGCATTCTGGTTTTGTAGTTGTTGGAGACTCCAATGTCATAAGTTGTGCCAGTACGGGTCATTCTGAATCGTGGAAACTCATACATTTTAAAAAAAAAAATGAAATTCAGCTCATTAGCTCTAACCTTGCCATCATTTTTATGTCGTCCGTCTTATATTAGTTCTAACCTTGCCATCATCAAATGAATCCATCCTCTTGGATTATTACATAAGCTGCAGCAAAGGATCCAAACATAAATATGATTGACTCTAAGATATACATAATTATTTACCTTAATGTCCTCAGTGTTCACATAAATATGATTGACTCTAAGATATACATTCGTCCAAAACTTTTATGGCCCACGTGAACTTTTTAATGTTCGATCATCAATGTTTCCTGTTGGCCGGTCTATGGTTTATTTGGGGGGGAAGGAATAGTGGTTGCTTCAGGAATAAGTGTGGGAAGGTATCAAAGGTGTTCAATAGGGCAAAACTAATTGTAATGCAATGGGCCACAGCATCAGATGTATCAGGTGGAAGTTTTTGTTTCCCATTTCATGGTCTGAGTTGTAATTCTTTAGGCTTCAGCCAATTCTTAATAAAATTATCTTTCAAAAAAAAAAAACTCCTACTTGCCTGGCCATAAACAACGGAGTAAATCAAAATATTCCTGCTTATTAGCAAACTGAGAGGTGAATATTAAACTACCGATCTTCCTACCTGATAACACCAATTGTGAGTGTATGGTCAAGGCCAAACTGCAAACTATATATATATACATGAATCTTCTAGTTAGTTTGGTAATTCATATCAGTAATCACCATATATAAGAAATGTTTGCACAACAGCAGACATCCGAAAAGTTTTAGAAGCAGTTTGACTGACAAGTGATAGCCAATTTATATCTTATTAATCAATTTATATCTTATTAACCAGAACCATAGTAAAGTCACAAACCCAACCAAAACTGCCTGAACAGCTGAGAGTGATAGCCAATTTATATCTTATTAATCAGAACTAAAGTTACAAGTCACAAACTCAACCAAGACTTCGAAATATTCACAATTATTCTTGCATATAAATAATTTCGAATGCGAAACAGTTCGAACCCTTGTCATGGTTTTTTACCTGTTCTGAGGGTCCTTCTATTTCAATCTACCATGGAAGCTTCTGATGGTGAAAGACAGTACTTTGATGAAGTTATAGAGTCCATCTCCAAGGATGAGAGCTATGGAGATAAAGACATGCAAACTCAATCAGCAATTCGTGGTAGAATGAGAAAAAGAGAATGGTTGATGACTTAAATGATTCGGAGATAAAGACATGCAACTATCCTCCACGTACAAACATGAAAGGACCTATTCAAGAAGGGTCCTTGACTCTTTCTTGAATACCACTATTAAGAACTCACTCCTACAATAGGACCTAAAAGGTCGTAAATGCATTGTTTCAGTTGAAACAAAGATTGCAAACTCGTAAATAACAAGATGTCCAAAGTTTTAAGAACAGTTTTACACGTATGGGCTTTTAAGCTACAAATGAAATGGACAGCCTACAGTAGCCCAGTCCAATCTTACTCTTTTTTTCAAGTGTCGTGTCCCACCCAACATAGCATAGACGTAGCACTTACAAAAATCAATCTAGAATGTCCAAATTTCAGGCCCACTTGAAGATGAACCAGCCAAAATTTCAAATTCACTGAATGATCTTAACCATCTAATCTTAATAGTTGATGATAAGGGCCACGAATCATCTTATTTTAACAGTTCATTTCAACACCCTCCAATTAGCTGCCTGTGATTATTCAGTTAGTGTGTGTAATCTTTGAACCATGATCCATGCGCAATCTGAGCACAAATGGTGTTGTGTATTTCAAAAAATATAAAGGAATGAGTTTTGGGAAAAAAATTGCAAAAGCCACTTTGTTTTAGTTTTCGTCTCTTGGTGAGAATTTTTAATCTCATATCAGGTAAAAATGGGAATTGTAAATGGGTGTAGAAGCTTGTCTTCCATAAACTTTTATAAAATGTATTTAGTTATGCCAAAGCCCCGTATGCATGCATAAGCACGGCCTAGTGAGGAAACCTGGCCCGGAAACCTTTAACCGGGTGTGAGTGCACACGTACACACCCTCATATACTTGCACGTGGGGGGAATCGGGCCACTATTGTGGCTTGGTTAGGTGCAGAGAAAATGGGAGAGGAAACCAGATAAAGCAGAAGAAAGGTGCAGAAGAGGGGAGATTTTTTTTTTTTTTTTTTTAGAAAATAAAAAAATCTTTAATATTTAATTTTTAAAGAGTTGTTTAGTTTTTGTCTTAACTGGGCCATTTAAACTTAAATCACCTCATTAATCTTACAATTAGAAATTGTTGATTGATACTCGAGTAGGGCTTCCTACACCAAAGGTTTTTGGGCTGTCAATGGGCCAGGTTTCGGGCAGCCAAGACCAGCTCATTGACAGCCCTTAAAGGTTTGGAAATGTAAACAAGATATAACACAAGCACAAATTGGTGTTTGGATGGTAGACAAGATATAACACAAGCAACTAGGCTTTTAATCAACATTAGTGTTTGGATGGTAGACAAGATATAACACAAGCAACTAGGCTTTTAATCAACATTGGTGTTTGGATGGTAGACAAGATATAACACAAGCACAAATTGGGGTGGGTCAGACCTGTATTCAGGTCATCAGCTCATGGTCTAGACTTAGACAGTATTGAGCCAGGCCTAGCCCATTTTCCCTTGTAGCATTCCTTTGTAATGTGACAAAAGCACTGAATCTTAAGCTCATGGCTATTCCATTGCCGGTTTGGAAAATGCAATGTGACGGGCATCAATTTCTTGGGCAAGCATGCCAAGCTGTGATGAACAAGATTTCTCAGTTTATCCAATAATGTAAAAGATGTTCAATAGCTATCCAAGACAAGCTCCTACTTTGTTTGAGGAAATATCTAAACAAAAATAAGTATATGGCAAGGGTAACCTCATCGCTGCATCATAGTGAGTATGAAGACAACAGATGGCAATCAATTTCTTGGATATGCCAAGTCATGATGATATGTTTCTGAGACAATGTAAATAGGTTGTAAAGTAAAGAGGAAAAGGAAAACAAAGAAAAAAGAGAGTAAAATCACCTATTGTAATTCTACATTATCATTGCCACCCATAAGGGGGGAGATTTATCATCAAAATTTGATTTTTGTAATGATCAACGTCGCTGAAAATTGAGGACCTTGATGGAGGTTGCATAGATCGCAAAGAAAAATAGAATGAAGCCTGCGAGCACTGCTACAGAAACACATGTCATTCCCGAATCATAGCCAAGGCTCACTTCCAAAAACTCTTTCACAGATCCGTCGAATCCAGGCCCAATTATATGACTTTCTACATTGCCAAGTTGCGAGGTTTTTTTTTTTTTTTTTTTTTTTTTTTAAATAAGAAGCATTTCATTGATATGAAGAGGGGATGTACAAAGGACCCCTGAATTCGGGCAACCCCAAGAAGAAAAAGGAATCCGAGGTGCCTATCGTAAAGCGATGGTCCTTTCTAACATAGCCTAGACCAATCTTGCGATGAAGGAAAAGGGCAGAAGAAGACTCTACATATTGCGATGGTCCTTTCTAACATAGCCTAGACCAATCTTGTCAAGGAAGATGAGGCCTCGGGCCTGGGAAGGCATATCCCTGAGATGATCATACTCCACGTCCCGCTGATTTCTGCTTCCTTCATTGGCCAAGACGTCAGCCGGACCATTCCCTTCGCGGTGGATATGCTGAATGTGGCAGGAAAATGACGATTTAAGCGAGAGAAATCGCTTAATCCACGGCTGCCACTTCCAGTGAGGAACAGCTTTCCCTTCGAGAACGTCAATCAAGAGTTTGGAATCAGATTCGATCTCCACTCTGGAGATCCCTCTTTGCAGGCACAGGGCCAGACCATCATAGAAAGCTCGCAATTCAGCCATATTGTTAGTCCCCAAGCCATAGCCCTTCGAGAAGGCGAAAACAACACTCCCATCTTCTCTCCTGCAAACGCCCCCACCTCCCGACAACTCGGGATTGCCTCTAGCTGAACCATCTACGTTTAGCTTGACCCAATTTCGGGGCGGCTTCTTCCACTTGATGAAACTCGAGGGGCGCTCAGACGCATCATAGGGCTGGGGTCTACTTCCCTGATGAGACTTAAAGAAGTCTCCATGAAGGAGACAGTTAATCCACCAACATATACGGGCTATGGAGGTGTTCACCCGCATGGGGATCCCTTCATATCTGGCACTATTTCTCGCTTTCCATAGTTCCCAAACTATGAGGATGGGGGTAATGCGCCGCATCTTAGCTGAAGCCGCTCCCGCTGCCGAGGCCATTTTCCATTGAAAAAAACGATCTTCCAGAGAAGAGTGAGTGACTAACGAGATCCCACACTTTGAAGCAAAGTGGCTCCAAATCAAACCAGCCATATGCCCCGAGAGAAAGAGGTGGTGAATGGATTCTATGTCCGGATTGCTGAGATTGTTGTGGCCGCAGCAAAAGCAGCAAGAGGCCAGCTGGATTCCTTTTTTCTGAATTCTTGCATCTACTGGGACCGCATTTTGGAACACCCTCCAAACTAGGACAGACATCTTCGGCGGAATATGTCTGCTCCACAGCCATGTGTGCCACCACCTGGAGGCTGACACCGTCCTGCACAACTGCCAGGCTGATTTGATAGTGAAAGACCCAGATGGGTGGAGAGGCCAGAAGCATTTCGGATTACCCTCAGAAGTAGCATAACCCCCTAGAAAGATGTGGTCCAAACAGTCTTGAGGCAGCAGCGAACAGGCCACTGACGGTGGGAGGGGGCCTGTCGGACCAAGAAAATCACATACTTGAAGTTGCTGGATAGCCTGGGGAAGGGGAATTAGGAGATGCTGCTGGAGGGGCCCCAAGCCCGACCAGTTTTTGGCCCACAAGTTCATGTGACCCGACCCCACGAGCCACTGCACGTTTCTATCGATCAGAGGCAGGCAGGATTTGATCTCCTTCCAAAAAGGAGGCCTTCTACTGATGGCATTGCAACCTTCGTCATCATGCAAATCTGCCCCGAAAGATGCTCTCATAAGGTTCGCCCAGGGGCCCTGATTGTCGTTGTACTTTAACTTCCAAGCGAGCTTTAGACGCAAGGCCTGCAGCACATCCTTCAGTTTACGAATACCCAGCCCCCCTTCTTCAATCGGCCGTGCCACATTCTTCCACGCTATCCAATTGAGCTTCTTATTACCTTCTGACCAACCCCAGAGAAATTGAGCAAATTTTCTTTCGAGCGCTGTAAGGACCTGCTTCGGGATTTTCAGCGCCGCCATGATGTGCAACGGCATGCTCCCCAAAACACTCTTGATCAGCGTCAGACGGCCTGCCTGGGACAGATGGCGAGAATTCCACCCAGAAATTCTGTTGGAGACCTTTCCTAACAGGCAAAGGAGCGGTTGGGTCCCGAACCTCCCTACTCTGAGAGGAGCACCTAGATAAGTGGCCTCCGACGAAGCCCTGACAAAACCCAGCATGTGCTCACAACTTCTAATTCTGTTTGCCGACCAAGCTGGGGGGCAAAAGAATCTGCATTTCTCTTTGTTGATACACTGACCTGTAGCTTCCTGGTAGTCTGTAAGGAACCTGTTAACAGTCCTGAGGGAGTGTTGGCTTCCGTTGACGAACAACAGAGTATCATCAGCAAAGAGAAGGTGAGAAATGGTCGGGCTGCATCTATGAAGCTTAAAAGGTTGACACCATCCCCTGGTGACCAACTGTTTGAAGCTCCTAGAGAAAGCTTCAGCCGCTATGATGAAAAGGGTCGGAGAGAGCGGATCTCCTTGGCGTAGCCCTCTCGACGATCTAAAGAATCCCGAAGCTTCACCATTAATTAGGACTGAAAACCAGTTATGACCCCAACAGTTTTCCATGACCCCCATCCATTTGTCACTAAACCCGAATCTCTTCATAATCTGTTTGAGAACATTCCAATTGACTCTGTCGTAGGCCTTCTCAAGGTCCAACTTAAGGATGACGTTACCTCCTCGAACTTTCCTGGCAATATTCCTCATCGCTTCCTGGGCCATTGCAATATTTTCCGTGATCAATCTCCCTTTTACAAATGCCCCCTGCTCCTCTGAAATGATTTTTGGGAGAAGTTTCCCCAGCCTCGTAGAAAGGATCTTGGAAAGGATTTTATAGACCACATTACACAGACTAATCGGCCTATAGTCTTTAAAAGAAGCTGCCGCCGGGTTCTTGGGGATCAAACAAATCAAGGTGGAGGAAAAGGCTCTTGGCATGGGGCTCCCCTCCAGGAACGCACAGGCCGCTTTATGAAGATCCTGTCGCATAATTGGCCATGAAGAGGTGAAGAAAGCCGAGGAGAAACCATCCGGGCCGGGCGCCCCATCTTTGGGAATTCCTTTGGCTGCTTCCCAGACTTCCTCCATCGATGGAGGGGCGAGAAGGTCTTCATTGTCCTGCGCCGATAGGATAGTTGGAATCCCAGCCGTAAATTCCTCCGCTGACGAGAGAGGAACTTCCTTGAACAAGTTCTCGAAGAACTCTACCGCGGCTGATTTAATTCGATTCCGATCCGTAATAACATTTCCTTCCCCATCTTTAATCGAGGATATTACTGCTCTCCTACTCCTCTCCGAAGCTGCCATATGGAAGAACTTTGTGTTCCGGTCCCCTTCCTGTAACCAAGAGTTCCGCGCTTTCTGTTTCCAATAGATCTCTTCCATTAACTGAAGGTTGGCCAATTTACGCCTGATAGCAAGACTTTCTTGCAAAACCGATTCCTCCGCGGAGGATTGCAAGCGAGATTCGGAAAGCTCAAGTTCAACTTCAGCTGCTTTGACCTGCATGAAGATGTTACCGAAGACCTCCTTGTTCCAAGCTTTGAGGATTTGTTTTGTTTTCTTCATTTTGAGTTGCAGATTGATCATAGGCTGATTGTCACACTCTCCGCACCAAGCTTTCCCTATCACGTGTAAGAAGTTCTCTTGCAAGGTCCACATACGGTGGAATCTGAACGGCCTGATAGTGGGTTGAGTTGGAGGGGGAAAAGACAGAAGTAGCGGCGCATGATCAGAGTTGATCCTAGGAAGGTGATCAACTTTGAACGTTGGGAACCGAACAGTCCAGCTGTCGTTCATAAGAACGCGGTCTAGTCTGGCCCAGACTCTAGCATTCACAGCCCTGTTATTGCTCCATGTGAAATTATTACCTGTAAATCCCGCATCTTGGAGGTTCGCCTGTTGGATGGCTTCTGCAAAATCCGTCATACTATCCATGTCTGTTGATCTGTTACCTCTCCTTTCCTCGACAGCAGCTACAACGTTAAAATCTCCTCCCACTGCCCACGGTCCCGTACCGTTTCTGTTGATAGTGACTAAGTCCTCCCAGAGTTGTCTTCTGAGGATCTTGGAACATCTTGCATAGACTATAGAGAGGGTAACTGGATTGGATTGGTTCTGCATGCAAATCGACAGTGAGAGCATTTGATTCGAAACAAAAGAAATGGAAACATCCAGGTGCCCTTGAAAAAATACCCAGATTTTACCCCTCATGTCACCATTGGACAGGGAGTTGTGGTAACCCAGCTTTAATCCAATAGCCACTCGACGTTGCTCTCTGCACATTGGTTCAAGGATAGCTACCAAAATCGGCTTGAATCTACCAATCAGTTTCTTCAGTGTAGTGATCGTTGGAGCATTGGCAATCCCTTGAGCATTCCAGATAATGGCACTATCCATCAGTCACACATCCTGTGTTCATGGCCCTGCGTTTCAGTCGTCTTACTCTGTTGTAGCAAACAATCTTCCCAATAGATCTGGTTGGATATAAATTCGTCATGTTTTTCTGTCTAGTTCCTACCCCGCATTTTGAGTGGACATCTGTGATGGAGGTGCGGTCAGCCACAGTCTCTGCCTCAGCCTGGTTATTACCCCTTCTTTCCACCTCCGATGGATGGATACTATCCGGGAAGTAAGGCGAAAAGTCTACAACCAAATGACTTGTACCCATTGGGCGCATGGTCAGCTGGTTGTGATACGGGGATTTGTGATGCCACGTAGAGTCCAAGTCAGTGGGTTGATATAATAAAACCAGATCCACCATCCAGGGATATTCTGAAAGAAAAAAAAACAATAAAACCACAGTCATTTCAATGATAAGAACTATACCAGGGAACCAAAAAACATCGAGTGCATACCATATACTGATGGACAAAAAAACAATTATATAGACTACCATATGTTGATGCACAGCTAGCTTTTTTGCCATGACAAATGGCTGATATGGTGAGTGGGCAGAAGTTAATTACTTACAGGTTTAGCAATAAGAAAACCTGCCATTAGGTTCCATAACGAGTAAAATGCAGACGAAATGATTGCAGCAAAGTGCTGAGTAGGCGTCAGACCAACGGCCATCATCCCGTAGAATGTGAAGTATGTGAACGTGAGGAACATGAACAATATGTAAAGCAGAAACTTCCCTGCAAAGAGTATAGAGCCCCCATCCTTTGTAAGATTTTGTAGTTTCATACAAATGAGTGATGTACAAGTAATGTAACAAGACAAGCCAAAAGCTTCGTATGTTTTGTTTTATAGCTCCAATTGTGAGATAAAGACGATAAATAAGGAAAAGTACCTATTGTCCTTTCAAAGCCAATCATGAAGTATGTAATGACACCATATACAATTGTTTGCATTGCAATGTATGAAACCTCTATAATCCCCTGAACATTAAGACATAACATGTAATTTTGGCGTGAAGCCTAAAAAAAAAAAAAGATTTATTCTTTGCCAAAGTAGGTTCTTTTACCTAAAAAAAAAAAAAGTAGGTTCTTTTACCTGGGCTGCTGCATATGAAATGGAGAGTACATCCCTGTCACCTTCTCCCGATAGAAAACTGTCCTCTCAATGGAGACTATTGGCTGTATTGACGAAGCATTATTCACACCAAGAAATAAGCAAGCTGAATAAAGTGCCCCCATAACGGCAAACAAGTCCTTTGTTGTATCTCTAGAAACATTTAAAACATGTGGAATTGATTAGTAGAGGCTTCTCATCTGTGAAGGAAACAGGAAGATGGCAAATATAATTTCCATTATGAATAGAAAGCATGTAAACCATACCATCATTGCTTTTCACCCATCCTTGTATAATGATAGAGTGGAATGGCGGAATAGGATTCATGTAACCCCAATTACTTGGGACTATGCTTAGATAATAATCACTTGTGTGATGATACCAGGATCCTACTCTTTAGAGGAGCGAGAGTGATTGCAATATCTAGATCTCATGCAAAAAGACTCAACTACAAGGGTTCAATATTTACTCCAACTCTTTTTGAAACATTTCTTGCTCTGATGATTTTCTTATGATTGATTGTAATAAACACAAGATTTTTGGACATAATCACAATAAACAGAAACTTTTTCATACTCCACAAAGCAAGAGTGAACATCAATTCATAGTAAAAAGTCAGCTGTCTAGTGGTATTTTATAACAATAGATTAGTTCACGACTTGAGTAGAGCATCGAAAGGAGTGGGGGGAATCAAGTAGGAAAAAGGGAGTAGGGGGAGTCCTTTACAGCCTGATTGGGAAGATGAATCCAGCTGAGCAGATCTTACAGGCTTACCAATCAGCCTTAGAAAGTTTGTAGTTTCGAGGCAATTCTTGGAATGCTACAAGATGTGGGACATGGAGCTTTGCAAACTGGTCTGAGGAGATCAATAGGGTTGAGTTAGGATACTCCGCTTGCATGTTCTCATTCCTTTCAAAAGGCTAGAGGGAGGATTTTCTGGATACAAAAGAGCGTGTTGGCTTCAGCCAACAGGAAACAAGTCGCATCTATTAATAAGAACAGTCATATAGAGAAAATTGCAAAAAGTATTTTCACATGTGACAGCTTGATCCATCACTAACCGATTGAAATAATTGGAGTCATTGTTCACTATCTAAATGTTTGTCAGAAGGCCCTATTACTTGACTCAGTAGAGCAAATCCATCTCGGCACAAGCTAAGTTCATCGTACTTAAAGTCTAGCAAAGCCCTATAGATCCCTCCCTTCCACCAAAGCACATATATGATAAATCGAGGTATCCAATCATTCTGCATGAATTAGCACCAATGTGCAAAAGAATGATAAAACTACCATTGGATGTAAATGCAACCATGAGAACAATGACCAAAATTACCTTTTCAAGCCAACCTTCCAAAATACCGAGCCGACTATCACTCCACTGATGGTAGTGAAGAACAATCTCATAACATTGTATTGGGGGCTTCTCCAGTAAACAAGATTTTTCTTCCAAAGGCAAATCTTAAACTGAGTCATACTGCTCTGTGAATACTTGGAATCAAACTTTAAGGGCTCAGAACCAGCATCAGGAACACTAAATTGCTGAATTGAAGCTTCCACTTCCCTAAAGCAAAGAATTAAGAGCAATTAGCATTGCTCAATAAAACATAATTTCCTTTTTTTTTTTTTTTTTTCTTTTGAAAGATAACAGGTCATTTTCCCATGTATGGTAAAAAACAAGAAGAACTAGGTAACAAGTAATTGAAAAAAAAAAACCAGCAATCATACTTACATTCTTACAAACACCATAACATTGTTAAATTACCTGTACTGATTTGAGTTTCTATATATGGTAGCAAAGTCCTGACCAATCCTCTCTTCACATGCTTGTGTAGTGACCTCAAGCATCCAAGTAGCTGGATTGTATCCTTCAGGAATCGGAGCAACTCCATCAATTCCCTGTGCAAGGAAAACAAATGCAAGGGTAAGTAGGCATAAAAAACAGAAAGCTAATGTAGTTGTAACACAATTTCTCCAGTAATATGAAACATTAGTACTAGTCACACATACATAATGTTTGATGTGAGCCAGTAAAAATATTTAATGATGAAAGCAAGAGGGAAAATTCATCAGTGTAAAAAATGCTTATAGTGTCAAATGACATGTAATGTTATTTCTTTTGAAGTGTATGTGCATAGTTTATAGATAACAACAAATTTCCTATTTTAAGGGCCATTTACTTGCAATGCAACCAGTGAATGTTACTTCTTTTTAAGTGTATGTGCATAATTTATAGATAACAACAAATTTCCTATATTTAGGGCCATTTACCACCATTTACTCCCAATTCCTCCCATTTACTCCCATCAAACAACCCGTTTATGTAGAAAGGAATTGAGAAAATGAAATAAATTGATGCTACCTGGAAATAGTCAATCATAATTTGTGAGTTCACACCAAGTTTGCCTCCATGTATAACTCGCCCTCCTTGTTTCATAAGCAGAAGCTACAACAAACGAAAATGAAGATAACAAAATTAAAAGAAAATAAAGACAACAACTGTAAAGTATAAAAGCTATTTAGGTCATAGAATGTGCAAAAAGTAAGAGATTTCCACCTCATCAAATGCATCAAATATATCAATACTTGGTTGATGTATGGTGCACACAACAGTTCTCCTAGTGTCAACAGTATTACGAACAGTACGCATTACGATCGATGCAGCTCGTGCATCTAATCCAGATGTTGGTTCATCCATAAAGATAATAGAAGGATTTGTAACAAGCTCCACCGCAATTGTAAGGCGTTTTCTTTGCTCTGTTGACAAGCCAGAACTCCCAGGCAAACCAACCAAAGCATGTCTCAGAGTGTCAAGCTCTACTAGTGCCATCACTTCTTCAACAAATTCCTGTAGTGCTTGTATGAGAATTGTTTCAAAGAATGAAACCTAAAACCAAAAAATAAAAATAAAAAGGATATCAGCAACTAACAAGTCGTTTCTCTTTATTCACTTCTTTAGGTAGGCGTAAAGAGGCTGAGAACCAGAGGGATTCTTCAACTGTTACTTGAGGAGAATGAATATCATTTTGTTCAACATATCCTGAAATTCTGGCAAAAGTATTTTGCTCTTTTGGATATCCAGATATCCTAATATCACCTTTTATATATCCACCAGTCTTCCGACCAGCTAGAACATCCATCAGTGTGGTTTTCCCTGCTCCACTTGATCCAACTAATGCAGTAAGGACGCCCGGCCTAAAAACCCCACTCACATTTGATAAAAGTTGCAGCTTGTTTTCTGGAACACCTTACTGCTTCATTGCCTTCAATATATATAAAAGAAACATTTCGTTTAGTTTCAATAAAGAAATTCCAAAGAGTTAATCTTCAACAAATTTACCTTTGGCATATCAACAAAGTAATTCCAAAGAGTTAATCTTCAACAAATTTACCTTTGGCATATCAACAAAGTAATTGAGATTATGGAATGTCATTGATAGCGGTTGGAATGGAAGAATCATTCCCTTATTTGATGTATGCCTTGGCACTGATGTTGGGACTTTTCCTGCAATGGCAAAGTCATTATATGATTTAGAAAAATATAGGTAGGAAAGGCTTATACTTAGATATGTACCAGTCAGAGAAACTTCACAATAACTACTACAGAATTTGTGACCATATATCTAAACAATTTATGGGGATTATGAAATTAGTGTCATGACCATTCCCATCGCCATTCTCCTCTTCTATGACATCGTCCAGAATTATGGCCTTGGCCTTCACTAGGGCTGTAACATCAAGCATAGAACATTTGTTAGAAAAATAACAGGTACAGAGAAAGGAAGGGAGGGAAGGAAGGAAGGAGAGAGAGAGAGAGAGAGAGAGAGAGAGAGAGAGAGAGAGAGAGAGAGAGAGAGAGAGAGAGACCATGGAAAAGAAAATTGTCATTTTAACAGTTAAAAACAAGCATTCAAAGACTTACGCTAAAAGTAGGCCAATGCAATTGTCACCAAAATGTTGAAAAGGATAGAGTATGCAAATAGGACACCAATACCAATCAAGTACCAGTTATCACTGACAGGAAGGCCATGAGAGTGGAGAACATTGTATCCAATTGTGGTGTTTCCATTCGTGGATTTCTACAGTAGGAATATAATCAAAAGCTTAATTCAATATTCATCAAAGACGACATGATTTGTGCAGTTAAAAATCAAAATGGAAGCACACAATTCTTTAACCAAAATATGACTATAAAGCCTAAACACCTTCATCCATTGTGTTGCACCAAACTCATTAACTGAAATTTCCCGTTGTCCATAGGATAATGGCGAAATCCAGAAGGCCCAAATCCACCATGGCTTGATCATATCTGATAAACATGTCACCGAATTCTCATTAGAAAAGCATATCACATGGCAAATTTTGTTAGTTTGAAGTGCCAAGTTCAAGGCTTAGACTATTGAATCTCTTATAGTACCAATTCATTCTATGTGATTCAATTTGTTTGATAAAGAAAAGCCAACCTTTCGGAATAATGAATCCACCCAACAAGAATATAACAAATAATGCAGCAGACCCATAGGTATTTGCAATTGTCATATCTCGTGCAATAGCAGCTAACATTCGGAAGAGACCCAGGCCCATTTGGTGTAATGAAAAATGTAATAACATGTACCGAAAGAACCTATCATAATTTGAAAAGAGTCAATTAAAATAGAGAAGATATACAGATTAAATTTGTAAATTGAAATAGTACATAAACATACCTCCCGACACTAGGGGCAAAGCCAACCGAGTAATACACAACACAGGACCATAAAATGGCTTCAATAATTGAGTAAGGCAAACGCAAAATCCAACTAGATATAGAATATGCCCATGCAGGGTGAAAGAAGTTATTTCTCTGCTTATAGAATACTGGGAGTCTAGTTATCATGATCGATAGCTCATTAAATCCATTAAATAACATATGCACCAACCCATAAAATGAGCAAGAGAGATAGAGCTTCCCATTAATCTCATCTGTTGGATGTATTCTTATCCTGAGAAATGTTATGCAAGCAATAGTTCCAACAAATGCAACCTGTGAAAGATTGAATAGAAATTTAAAATATAAAGTAAGAGAAAATTAAATAATAAAAGAATAACTTAAAGCAAATAACAATGGAAGATCTAATGCAACCCCAACAAATAAAGAGATATGACACACTACTTTCTGTTATTGACTAGAAAGTCAGCATACTCTGTTGGAAAAGAATTTTTAATTCTTCTAAGAAGGAAAGAAACTATTTCTAGGGTGCTATGCATAAGAAACTGTTTCTAGGGTGCTAAAGTGACATAATCCATGTGCAAGGTAAACCCCACAGTGAAGATGATTAGCCACAAAATTAGACTGATAACTAATCAGGTGGGCCACATTATGCATGGCACAATGTGCTGCAGGTCTCAAGTTGGCACATAAACTGGGTTGCGTTTTTGTAGGTGGTTATTCCCCTCTTTGTATGAAAATCATAAAGATTACCATGAAAAAGGCATACTTGGCATGTTCTGAAAATGTAGAGGAATCGGTGCCTGCTCATTAGAAGAAGTTCCCGTGAAAAGCAAGCTTTAAAGAGCTCCAATTTTGCAACAGCAAACTTTGCATTGGCAAGTGCAGAAGGGGGACTCTTCTTTTTATCATAAGGAACTGAAAGAGTAGACTCTATAGACCTTCCATATTTAGATTGTTTGAATGCCTTTGCGATTTCAGAAACAGGAAGAAATGCATATGGTTTTGAAGGATCAGACCAGTACTGAGCTTGATCCTTTTTTGATGTAACCTGAAAACACAAGTTAAATTGGTCAAGGAAAGTTCACCAGAGGCAGATGCCTATGAATAAATAATATCAAATACCAACAGTACCTCTTGGAGAAAGTCTTTTATTTTTATTAAATTGGTCAAGGAAAGTTTCTCTTTTTATTTTTTGTCCCCCTCCATATTTCCACTGATTCACTTTTATTTCTGTAATTTTCTTCTTACTATATGTAAATTTTCTCCCTCCATATTTCCACAGTTTCTCCTTTATTTTCTTCAATTTTCTTCTTACCATATGTGAATTTTCTATTTTATTTAAACTTCTTTTCATGGACAAAATACAAATGTCAATCCATGCAATCGAAATCATGGCACACATGAATGGCGTGTAGCATGAAAATCAAACTCATCAAGATGTGCTTAACTACTTGATTTCACTTGCGGAATTTGCACTGCTGAATTCCTCTCTTTTTAATCACTCATTTGATCGCCACTAAATGTATGATGGCTTGATTCTCAGCTATGCTCCATCCACAATGCAGTCAAATTTCAACCATTCAAATTCACATTCACACCTACCATATCGCCACACATACAAGTGGATGAATGGCCATCACATCATCAGACATATTTATCAAGATGACCAATTGAATGCATCTATGCCATGCTTGTCCACATGTATGTCAAGTCAGTCTAAAATGCTTGGCAAGGATCCGTGGGCCTAAGTAGGTAGTTTTTTTCATTTCTTTATCTTTTGCTAATAATTGCTTTAGGTGAATTCTATTTTTTTTTAACTTTTTTGGACAATTTAAATGTCTTTGCTCAAGTGCATTGGAAGTGCACTTCTGCTAGAGTGTATAGAGTGAAAAACCATACAATGCAAACATCTACAAAATTCCATGCGCATTAAAAAAGAAAAAAGAAAAAGAGATTACAGAAATAAAAGAGGCCATCCGATGCAAAGCTCCTAAAATCCATGAACCTCGAATGCCCATCAGATGCTAATGTCCTTGATAGCATTGACTACTCTTTCCATCTGCATTGCACAGCTACCCTTCACCAAAACAACATCAGCAGCAGCTAACCTTTCTCTAACTTTGAGTGCGATGGATTTTGAGTCAACTGCGCACATGACATTGTTATTTCCCAGTAAATTCAAATTCTCAGCTGCCAAATGAAACCTTTTCCCAACACACGTGATCAAACCAAAAGATGCATCAAAGCACATGTTCAAAACTATCTTGTGTGCCTCTGCATCTGTTGTGCCCAGCACAGACCATGTTGATGGTTAGAAAGAATTGAGCAACTTTTCACATTGGACAGAGGATATTTCCTAATCGAGCTAGTGAAGACATACATACACTTGTAAAATTTACCAATATAGTATCTAATGGCATGCATCCTGCAAAAGATTGATATACAACTTAGCTAAAACATTCAAAATAACTGAAAGGGGTCTTGGTTGAAGCATTTCTTCAAATGGTTAACGTGCATATTTCAAACCAGATAAGGGACTTGAAAAACACACTAAAAATTCAGCAAAACTGAAAAGAACAATTCAAACCTCCAATTGGGAATTAGAAGCCCCAAATTTCGTAACCAAATAAGATTTAAAAAAAAAAAAAAAAAAAAAACTGAGAGAACAAAAGAAAACAAAAACTAAAAATTCAGAGAAAAAGAGAATAAATGGTTATTTAAAAAAACCCAACTATATTACCCAAAATCGTTGCAAAATTCAGAGAATAGATATGCACACATTCAAATCAGTCCTTGCATATGGGTTTTAGGAATCCTAGCCATAGATCGAGGCTTCATCAAAACATAGTGAATGGGGAAGGAGATGAAGAGACATGAAGCCCTAGGGATTCGAGAATACAATCTTGATTCGAGAATACAACCTCTTGTGAATTAGATCAACACCATCAACAACCCTGATTCGAGAATCTGCAAATGTAATAAGCACTTCTAAATTAGGGATTCGACCATGCAAATCCCTAAAAATGGATTCGACAATGCAAATCCCTAAAAATGGATTCGACAACACAAATCCCTAATTAGGAATTTGTATTCAACAAAGTATATTCCTAATCAAGTATTCTAAAATAGATCATACCTGAGAATCTGAGATTCATCAGCAGAGAAAGACCCGAATCAAGAGAGAGTGCAGAAAATAGATCCAAAACCCTCAAGAGAGTAGCAGATCTAGATACTACGGTGAGATCTCAAAGCAGGTTGCTGCAGCTGGAGAGATCCCAAAGCAGCCGTGAGAGAGAAAGAGGAGAGAGAGAAGGAGAGAGTCGTGGAGTTGCAGAGAGAGACAGAGAGAGAGAGAGAGACGGGTAGGAAATAGGAAATAGGAAAGAGTCGTGGAGTTGCAGAGAGAGAGAGAGAGAGAGAGAGAGAGAGAGAGAGAGAGAGAGAGAGAAACGGGTAGGAAATAGGAGAGTCGCGATCGGTTTTTTTTTTTTTTTTTTAATATGGTATGATATCCGTCGTAGGGCCTTACATAGTGCCGCTGAAACTGTAACGTATATGCCGTCTGTACCCCTTTTTGTTGTAGTGAGAGATTGGGAACATACCCTGGGCATGATTTATTAAAGGTGCATGATACTTTCCTTGTCCCACTAGCTTGAAGATGAATGGATTTGATTGTCAATCCATGTGTCGTACGGGCTCGACACCCTTTATCTAACCTTTTCTCTAATTCTTTTTTTTCAAATGTGCGTGCATATGTTGTATGCTTAGATGGAAAGGGCCAAAAGTTTCTAATTGATAAGATTACGTTGTGCTAATCCTATCATTGAAACCAAATATCATTGAACTGTCCTTTCTTATCACATGCTTGCATTTATCTTATGAATTTAGATTACATTTAAAAATTAAAAAAGTTAAAAGAGCCCAAGCTTATTTTAAGGGTCTGAAATTGACACAAGAATGAGCATGATGAGTTTGATCACGGTCTTCCTCAAGGATAATTACTTGGAATTTGCGAAGCTTCTCTAGACTCCTCATAGAGACTTCTCGAATCCAAGCATGAAAATGTAAATAATATTAATGAAAATTCGTAAATTGATTGATTCAAGAAATAAATGAATCTACAACTTTTTAAATAGGGATACCAAGCCTTGGAAGAAGTTTCAGAATTAAACTCCAACTCAAAACTCACTAAAAATTGTAACTTTCTATAAATAGTAAATTTACTATTTATAGTAAGTGTCCTATCTAGCTTAACTACATTATTCTCCTAATTTTTATAAGCACTTTTCATATTGGATTCCTATTTGATAGAATCTCGTAAAATCAGTATGGGCAACTTGGTATAACTGGATTGGTTGGTGAAAGTAACTTTTCCTACCTCAAAATCATATATAATAGGTCGAGTAACTCGTTATGATTTGCAAGATATGCTTGTCTTGATGACCTATACCTTCGATTGAGCGTTTTTTTTTCCATCTTTGATATGAAAGTGTCCAGAACCCATCCTACATCACAAAAAGATGTATACACGAACTAGCACAATTGTAGGATAGATACATTCTAGAACATTGCACGTGAAGTAATTATTAATTCCTCTTCACGGTTGTTGGAGACTGTGCAAAGACAACATTGCTTCAATAGTTGTCAATTCAACATGAATGATTTTTATTTTATTGGATGGTGGAGACAAAACTTGTCTTTCAAAATAATTCAATAACTATCCCTTCCCTCACCTTGAATGTTACATTCTCAGTTGGGTGGTAAGCAAAGTAGCTGAGCTCTCAACTAACTTTCATACTAAAATTTGAAAGTTCGTTGTATCGATGCCATTTTGTAGTGGCCACTTCCTCGCTCACTCACGAGTGATTGCCCACTAAAGTCTTCTTTAATGTTGATATTTGACAACTCGTTGGCACTATTATTACATTGGAAAACATTTATGAACCGTGCATATATGGTGAATCACATAAGGGTCATTGACTCACAAACAGCTTTGCGTAATAAAGTAATTTTAGCTATTAAAATTTAATTTGAGGTCAAAATTTATTATTTTCAATATATTATAATTTTATTTATTTACCATGATTTAAAATTTTGAAAGAATTTATTTTTTACTTTTGTTATGTAAACAAGTTTGGATCATGGTATTTACTATTTAAATAAGTTTGCTATTTTAGAAAAGCTGACTATTTCAAGTTTGTTACTATTGTGGAGATTTTGATGCAGTTTCGCCATCCTCATTTAAGCACATGGGCCCTAGATTATGTGGGTCACTTGTTAAATGGCTACGAAAGTCATACTACTTGAATGATCTTGGCCATTTAATCTATCACTAGATTAAAACTGAACAAGGCCTACTCATCAGCTGAACCACATATGTATGTTCAATATTTCCATTTTTCTCAAATAGACGTTCTCTGTCATGTACGTGGCCCACCCGATGAATGGACTGGACTGATTTTTAGGTCAGGGCATGTTCACGGCGCTGTCCCGATCTGGCCTGGATCTTGCACATTGTATGGTCGAGATAGGGCTGGTACGTTGGGCACATAGCACTTCTAGGTGCTGTTTGCAACAATGCATCTTGGTGGGCCAAGTTCCTGAGTCATAAAATAATAATAATAATAATAAAAGGGAAAAAAAAAAAAAAAACAACGGTGTCAACTGTGGGCCTACCTTTTTGGACGGCTTGGATGTCACAGAAGATTTTGGCATGTGTAACTTGAAGGGATGATGTCATGTGAATGTGCCAAACTAGGCTAACTTCTCAACCTTTACATGGAAGGCCTACTTGGCCTGGAAGTAGCCACAGGCCCAAGCCCAGCAAAGAGCAAGTGGGCTGATTGCCCACAGCCATTCATCAAGTGGCCCAAGTATGTGGGGCTATATGGTCATAAAAAAGACACCTCCACATGTGGTCGGTCAAAATAACGTTATGGTGAGGTATTTTGGCGTGGTCCACTTGATGAACGGTCCTGATCTTTGGTAAAATAGAAAAATAAATGCAATTTCACCTTCATTGTTTCTATTATCAGCTTTCCAATAAGAAAAGATGGTGGGCCATATCTCACATTCGATTTATTTAGATTTGGATTTTGAAATATTGCATTTCTGGAAACTTCATTTTCATTGGGAGATGACATTAATGGAGTTTGTCACACGGATTGGGACATGATGCTGGACATTTTATGATGAACTGTTGAATCTATTGAATCAGTGCCAAAGCCATCAGTAAAAAATGCAAACGGAAGCAAGATTTTCATAAAATATATCATTGTAGATAATGTAGCGTCTTCTTATTTATTTGTGTGGGTTAATTTGGTTTTTGAATCTGACAAGAGGGATCCGGGTAATCCGGACCGCTGGTTTGTTTACTCCCATTGTAGATGGACCATGCCCCAAAAATCTAATCAATGGGAAGGTCATAAACTTTTGATTTCTGGGCTACAATTAGACGGTTGAGAAGAGAAATATGGAAATTCTCCACAGTCAACCGGAAAAAAGTTGCAAGATTGGTTTATGGTCCATCCATGATGGAATGCATCAGATTAAATGGTCTAGATTAGTCAAGAATGGGCCCCACTTATCAATACAGTCAAGCTATTGAAATTAGTTAAGAGAGAATCTACTCTATGTTTGCTCCGTGCACCTGCTTGTGTAATATGTCCATCTAAATGCCAGCAAATGTGCCTAAATGGCACACGAGGCCAAGATTTTAGGGCCTGTTTAGATCTTTCAACCGGAAAATAAGGACGGCGAATCCATCAGATGGGCCAAAGCTAATGAAATGACCAGGTGGCTAAGATAATATTTCCTACATCGTAACCCACCTGATAGCCCACCAGTCTAAATTTTTTGGCAGTGGCATCTACCCATTGCGACTCATCTTATAGACGGCTAGGATCTGGTACATGTGTATCATGTTGGCCTGTACATAGTTGGCACATACTAAATGTGTGTGTTGTGAGGGATCTCTTGAACACCAGCCGAATGTAGAATCTCTGGCCCATCTGTTCCTCTACAGTGCTTTTGCAGATCAGATTTGGGTCCATTTTGGTAAATTTTCGATATCCCCTCCCTCTGAGCGCTTACGGTTGAAGCCAAAATGAAGCAATGGTGGCTCTCCTCTCCTTTAGGCAGATACCTCTCCTCCTTTCGTAACCTCGTCCCTAGCCTGGTGCTTTGGGAGATTTGGAAAGCTAGGAACGAGACAAAATTTGATGGAAAGAGAATGTCTCCTGCTTCAGATATAGCTCGAGTGGCTTGGTGGCTGCAACAGATAGGGGAGGTTATGCGGATTCCCACGCCGTTCAAGCAGACTATGATCCTGACCTTGCAGGCTAGAGGAATACCTTTGTCCTGGATTCTTGCGTCAAGGGGAATGACGCCTTGGAGTAATCTCCACACGAACACCGACATCTTTGGAGGCAACTTGTTGTGCCAAATTCTGCTTGTCCAACTCTAAAGAGGCCCGGGATCTTTGCACACGCACCATGCCGATTTGTCTGTGAAGCTTCCAGATGGGTCTAGGGGCTAGAAGCAGTTGTCCAGCTCATCAAAAATTGCAAAACCACCCTGGAAGATTGCGTCCACCACTTCCAGAGGGAGGAGAGAAAAAACAGAGGATGGAGGTAGGGGACCCGCGGCGCCAATAAAATCAGACACTTTCATGTGGTGAAGAGGAATCAGGATGGGACAGACCACGAGTCAGGAGAGGACCCCTAGTCCAGTCCAGTTAAATTTCCACAGATTGTAGTCCCCATGTCATACCCCAAACTCGGAAAACGGGTTCACAAAATTTTCGATCACCGAATCCGGTGCCGACAACCTCCGTAGTACCCCATTCTCGGATCCCAGCGCCCATACGCCAGATTCCGATCCTGTAATCCTACAAGGAGGATTTTCAGTATGATTTTTTTTTTTTTTGTAATGGAGCATAACCACAAGAATACCCAAATCATAATGACAACATCATCATCACATATCTACTAATACAATCATTTGAATACAATGCTGAAAGGGAAATACATATATCGAAATCAAAGCTCTAGAGGATAGCTACATGCTCCAAGCTCAACGCTGCTGCAACTTAACGCCACCTGCACGCATCTATCGTGTATAAGCTTACAAAAGCTTAGAGGGTGGTGAAAGTGTGTGCACAAGATAAGTGCCAAGTATACCATAAAGCCCATAAATCATACATCATCGGAATAAGCAGAAATACTAATAAAATCATGAATCATACGATATCAGAGTAAGCGGAAATATACTGGTAAGTCCATGAGTGCTATCAGTCGTACCAAGGCTATGCGATGCAAAACGCAATAAGATAATAACAGATGCTGAGGATGCAATGCAATATGCAAATCCTGACGAGCCATGAATACCATCAACCTCATCTAGGCCATATAAGTGCATCAATATAGAAACCCAAAAATGCTAAGTACTGCGGTGCAATGTAATATGCGGTGCGAATGAAATGACCATGCTGGAATGTGAAGTCAGGATGATAGTACGTAGTATCGCAGACTACGGAGTCCACCACAAGGGACTTATATCCAAACCAGTCTCATACCTAAATTTGGATAGTCCGACACAATGTGGTAAACTTCTGATCTCAAGTTAGTCGCGCACCCAACCGAAATCCTGGCCATACAAAGGTACACTCAACAAATAGTTAGCACCACCAGCCTGAGTGGATAGTGAATGAATGAATGAATGGATATGTAATTCCTGCTCAATAAGTCCACATATCAGTACAGTTACTCTCTGGGGAAATCACCGGGGTCTATTACACTCGACACCGACTGCCTCCTCCCTAGCTGCACAGCCTAGCGAGCGAAATAGACCTCACTATCCGTCTGACCAGTAGTTTGCCAATACCTACCCGGCTCGTCGACTCATTTACGAGCTGGTCATACTCAGCCTAGCTTATAACCCCCTCACTCAGGCGGATAAGGCCACACCCCTTTCCAACTGACCACGACACAGTGGAAGACACGACCTCATGGTATAGGCACCGGCGCTCATATTCCACTCGGTCTAGACGTTGAAGTATCTCTTAGTACCAAAGAGGTCTTGGAATTTTTACCCAAGGACATACTACGTGCCCACAATGCTAGAACCAAGCATTTCCGGTGTCCCATTTAGCCATCCACGATGTGCCTGTGGAGGCCACGACCCTGATGTCACTAGGGCGTACAATGATTAAGTCACACATATGCGAGATGCATGAGTCACACTATCCAGTCATGCAGCAATCCTGCGCGTATTGCGCGATAATGTGGGGCACTCCGTCTCATAAAGAGTCCTGTAAATGGTCTGCCCAATGGCATATGCTATGATCAAACATTCCTCATATCAGGTATATATATGATGCGTATGGGCATGGATCATGGAGTTATACTAAGCATGTTATATAATGATGAACTGTCCTCATCACGAAGATGGGCCTTGATGGCCTACACACAACAAGTATGGGCCTATCAATGGGACCTAGGGAGAGTTATAATGCGGACATTTAACCAACATTATTCTTACAATGTGGACGTCAAATCAACATTGTTCCCAAGGCACGACCTGCTATAAAGGTCAACACATAAACTACAGTGGAATCACATTACAATGGCCTTATGTACATCCCATTAGGCCTCGACCCATGGACCTCCAATACATCAAATAGGCCTCACTAACGGGCCTCACACACATCAAGGTGGGCCTCAATAATGGGCCTTTGAATACATCACAATAGGCCTTAACAAATGGGCCGAAAATATATCACAATGGGCCTCTAACCATGGGCCCTAATACATCACAATGGGCCGCAACCCATGGGCCCTAATACATCACAATGGGCCTTAACCCATGGGCTCCAAATACATCACAATGGGCCTCAACCCATGGGCCCTAATACATTAAAATGGGCCTCAACCCATGGGCCCTAATACATCACCATGGGCCTCAACCCATGGGTCCTAATACATCACCATGGGCCTCAAATACATAACAGGTGGGCCCTGCACCTAGGCCTTAGAACACACAATAGGTGGGCCCCGCTTATGGGTTAAAGATGCATCATGATAACTCACATGTATATTAAAGTGGACCTCTCGATTGGGCCACAAAATATATCAAAGTGGGCCTGGCGGATGGGGCATAAAGTACATCAAGGTGGGCCCCACAAATGGACTATAAACACATCAAAGACGGGCCTCATGGATGGGCCATAAACACATCAAAGTGGGCCTTAATGGATGGTCACAAATACATATACTAAGGTGGGGTCCACTTGAACTATAGATCTGTCTTACTTTTAGTCTCAAGCCTATAAGACAAGCTTGCCAAATGGTGGATGGTTTGGATGCAACACATGCATCATGGTGGATCCCATATAGACGGACGGCATGGATGAAACAGGTGGGTTGAACAAAGGGCCCACCATTAAGTATATATTATATAATATATACAATATAATATATATATATATATATATATAAAATATGATATATATACACACATGTACACACACATAAAGGTGCGACCACACACTTAAGGTGGGTCCCATCGTCCAGTGCAATGGACGGTGCAGATAGAACACATAAATCATGGTGGGTTGCCACCGACCATCGTCAGTGGATGGTGCAAATGAAACACATACATCACTGTGGCGGACGGTGGGAATAAAACACATATATCATTGTAGTGGGTCCCACGTGGGGCCCACCATAATGTTTATAAGCCATCTAACCCGTTGGTAAGGTCACACTGACCTGGATGAAAATGAAAAACAAATTTCATCTTGATCTAAAACTTCTGTGACCCAGTAAAGGGTTCCAAGGGCAGACATTCAATACAACTGTTTCCTGTGATGTGGGCCACCTGAGCGTCAGATGGGTCTGACCTTTGTAGGGGGCCCACCTAATGAACGGGTTGGATGATGAACAAACATCATAGAGGGCCCATGGCTGGGGCCGTGGGTCCCTGGCCAGACCGCCGGATGCAGCAGTGTCCTGCTACAGCAGTAACAGGCGCTGCCTAATTTACTTTTTTTATTTTTTTAAAAAAGTGGATTTTTTCGAGGTTTTTCATATGCGAGGCCCGCATTAGGTGAATCCACCCCAACCATTGGTCTCTATCGCCCAAGACAAGTCAAACAAGCCCAATATGCGATATGTTTTGGCATGTAGAAACGACAGGGGGTATTTCAATGGTAAGCACGCTATTTGCTATGTTTTGGCATGTAAAAACGACAGGGGGTATTTCAATAGTAAGCACGCTATTTGCTATGTTATGGCCCGCCCGAAAGTCAGATTGGCCCCATTTTTCAACTCAATGCCTAAAATGGTATGGGGAAAAGGATGGACGGTGTGGATTAAAAACATACATCAAGGTGGCGCCTGTGTGAGTGGCCCACCCAAAACTTTGTTTTTTTTTTTGTCTTGCTGCAGCGGTTAATGTACCCACTGTCTATGAAGAGTCTAGCATCCAGGGACGCTGGACGTGGATGTTTTATCAAAGTGGGTCCCACGTGTGGGGACCACTGATGATGGGTCAAATGGATGTGGCCCACCTAATTAGATCAACCTGATACTTGTGTTTTCCCATCACCAAGGGTAAGGCCCACATGGTTTGGACAGTTGGATAAGACATACATCAAGGTGGGGTACATCCGAGTGGGCCACACTGCCACATCATCATACACCAAAAATAAATGAAAAAGGGAGAGAGAGAGAGAGAGAGAGAGAGAGAGAGAGAGAGATGTGCGATGGAGGGACCCCGACACTATGGGCCCTCCCTTTTCATAATTTAAAACATACATCAAGGTGGGTCTTAATACATATAGGCCCACCGATCAAAATCAACGGCGGAGATCCTTTCTCCACCAAAATAGAAGGTCTAGATGACCCATTTTCAAGTTAGAAAATAAACATCATGATGGGGTCCATGGAGAATGGCCCCATCATGGGATGATTATGAAGATCAAGGTGGTCATCGGCCACCTTAGGGTCTAAAGTGAGATCCATACCATTGATCGGTAGGCCTCACTTAGCCCATCATAAAAACATGAAAACTAGCCTATAAAAGCACCCACCGTTTGATTTTCTCGGTCCGTTGGAATGCCGGTCTCCTTGTGTGTAACATCCCGGATTTTTGCCAACCTGGAATTAGACGTCCTTAGGCAATGGGTCTATCCTAACGCCTTATTAACTTGTCAGAACTGAATCTCAGTCTAAAATCGCTTCTTAACCCATTTCCTTCACAAATCTCACCTTTCACTACCTTGTTCTTTAAATGTCTCTAAGTACTTTCACATTAGACACTATCTTAAAGTTTAGGTGATGAAGAACAATACTTAAACTAAACATTACTAAAAATAGTAAATACATAAATAAAACGGGCTTTTAACCATTAACCTTATGGAATCATCGACGAATAGGTTATTTAGAAACATCAGCCTCTCCTACCCAAGGATCTTCTTCTGTTGACAAAGGCCCAAGTACTACCTCAGACAGAAATCTTATAGGACTAAATACTTTAGAAATTAGGCGAGAATTAGCTAGTGTTAAACTAGAGTACCTATGAAATTAGCACCAATCGCTTTAAATATGATCTGCAAGACCCAAAACTTGTAAAATCATTGACGCTAGGTTACCCTAAAATCTAGGATTAATCTCATTACCCAGTTGCTCTCGGGAGCATCACGACACTCCGTATCCGATCTGGACCGCACGTCGGAGGTCCGATTAATGCGAAGTTAAACGGTTAGGACCGCCTTGCTGGGCTTAACAACCATGTCAGAAATCAAATCCAGATAGTGTCCCAGTACCATTCGCTTGAGCCCGGAGTGAAGAGTGTGAGAAAACCTAGTTTTCTTTAGAAATTAAATGAAATTTAAGTAATTTGAGACTTGGTGTTCGAGGGCCAAATATAAGCAATCAGACCGTCGGAATCTGACCCAAATACACCCTCGGATCAGGGGAAATTTCATACACATGTCCATGTACTTGTAACCCTGATCGAGTTCCGGTGACCGTTGAACTGAAAGTGGTCCGCCACATGTGATCTGAGAATCTGACTGGAATGAAAACTTAACTCCACCTAGATCCAAGGTTGGTGAGCTTAAGTCTGACCGCACACAGAAAAGGGGCCGTCAGAAGTGCTCCATTGGATCGAAACGGACCTGCTTTGGATATAACCTAAGTATACCTTGTTCCTGAGTCTATTTTGGAGAGTTTCTAGCCTATATAAGGACCTTAAACCCTCTCTCATTTATCCCATACAAATTTGAGAAAACCTAGGAGAGAGAAGAGAGAAAAGAGAGAGAATGTGTGTGAGACGTGGGAGGATCTCCCTGATACTCTACCCTGCCACTATACGAGCTTAACTACCTCCTTCTAATCGCTTTCCCGGCGACTACGGCTTCATTCCTAGGTAAGAAAACCCTAACCCTAATCTGATTTAGGGTTTCAACTGATTCAATTAGCGAAATAGCTAACACTACTTGTGCTTTAGGTCGTTATACTGTCGTGGAAGAAGGCTTAGCGTTCCTACCAAGTCCGTTACGATTCTACGGCATAAGGTGCGGACTTTACATGTATAGGTTATGGTTTTCAACGCTTTCAATGTCAGATAATGATAGATTCATGATCTGCATGCAATTGCACATGTACAAAGTGCTGTCCATTTTGTTTTTCAGATATACGTTAACTATGTTGAATATACTATATTCCTCGTATTTGTAGAAAATGCCGTATAAGTACAAATTTTGAAAGTATGTTATCCATGATTAATTACTGTATGAACATGCTATATATATGTATAATACTCACTTAGTGAAAGGATTCACCCTAATAGATGTTTTTGCTAGCATACATTATGTATGTCAAAAAGAGTGTATTCTAAGTGTTTGTGAAAATGACCGAATGAGTATAGAATTCTGTAACGCCCTGAAAATCGGGGGCCGAGTAATTACTCAACACCCGAGTTCCCGGTGTCACTTATCACACATTTTTTTTTTTGGTTTTATGATTAATCAAATTAAAATTTGCGCAAGTTGGAACAACCTGAAACATGAACACAACCACCCGTCAACTGAATTGGAAGGGAATAACATAAATGTCTATAAACATGTCCAAAAGAATGAAGGGGCGCCCATGGCGCCACGCAACCAAAATCACAAAAAAAAAAATAACAAGTCCCAAAAGAATAGGACTGAGCACCCAGCCCAGCGACCCCTCGACTCATCTACGGGTCCGATGGAGCTCCGCCCATCAGCTGAAAGTAGGAGTACTCCTCCTCCTCCTCCAGGCTCGTGCTGCCAGGCTCCTCCTGATCATCGCCACCTGCATCTATGGAAGCGTCTGGTTGGTGTTTTAAAACACCGTCCCAGAGTGGGAGTGAGTGATCAACTCAGTGTAAACTATTAATCTTAAGTTATAACAGGCATCAATTATAACATGAATTTAATGAAAAGCAGTCAATCAGCAACACCTATAACTCTTATTAAATGCGTATGCAATGCAATGATATGATGCATGCCCTCGCCGCAACGCTCCCTCGAGCGACTCCATCTAACGATCGCATATGGCAACGCTCCCTCAGAGCGACCTCGACTGCCGAGTCGCCACCCTAACTAATGCGATGCAATGCGATCGTGTTAGCCAAGTTTTTAGTTAAGTCCGTTCATCCATCAGGTTGGGGATTCTGATTCACCCTACATGTCACTGCCCTAATCAGGTTGCGAGGCCAAGGCCCCATCAATGCGTGAGGCCGAGTCCCCGCGGTCCGTGATCCTGTCGGGGTCCTCATTCCCGACTCCAAGCACATGAGGCGTGCCGATAAGGAAGGGATCGCTCGCGGTCACTACGGGGAGGCGCGGTACCCCAGCGTAGGCCGACAGCTCGGACACAGTGTCCCATTCCACCATGCCCGGCTCACGAGACTGTGGACCAATTTTAGTCTTGTTATCAATGGGCCACCAAGGATCGTAGGGTGCATCAGGTTCCATGCATATGTGGGAAAACATGGTTAACAAACGGGGATGATCAGGTAGTAGGCTAGTCTGCACGACTAGGCGGGCATGAGACGAATGGCCTCGGGTACAAGGGTCCCATGTAGTCGAACTACAGCCACCCGATCACTTCCTCCCAATCCGCCAGACTAGCCTTAGCGTAGTCCTACCAATGGGGCTACCCTCTCTCGTCAGGTTCCTGACCATCCCAAGAGAGTAAAAAGAGAACTACCGCATGCCACGACTCATGTTATCATTCATCACATCCATATCACATTCTCATGCATTCCAATCATACAAATCAAATACCTTTAACAAACTAGCAAGTATTATCGTAAAATTTAAGTGCACGTGAGTGTGTGAGTTGGGTGAGGAAGTTTTCACTTTCTCCATCTTAAAAATCATGAGCATCCCAGCAGATAATCACACATACAATGAAGCATCACACATGAGGGAAATGAATCACAACCACAAGCATGTTATCATCCAACATCATATTATGAGGAGGCACAATGTATATCACATTTGAAAATTAAGCATGCATGTTCTAACAAATCCATCCAATCATGAAAAATCCCTAGGGTTCTCTCTAGAATTCCAAACATGACATCCAAGCACTCAAAATCATTACATCCACGCTAAAATTGGTGCTAGGCCACCTAAGAGCAATAGTCCGCACCTTAAATTCGGCGGAGGCTCGAAAACGACCTAGAGGCGAGGGTTTCGAAGGTTGGCCGGCCGGAATCCCTAAAACGATTTAAGCATGAGAGAAATCTACCCCATTTCTCCTTCAATACAAGGATTTCAAGGAAAATAGTGAGGGATCTTACCAAGATGGCCCACAAACGAATTTCGGAGTGGCGGTGGAGAGTTTTCCCTTTTCGGAAGGGATAGGGTGTTGAAGGATCGATTCTCTTGGGCCCCAACTCGGTTTAGGGTCCACCACAACCTCTTTGCCTTCTCTTCCTTCCTTCTTCACTTTCCTTGGTCGTTGGAGAAGGGTGGAAGCTACAAGGGAGGGCCTTGTTGTTGTAAGGTGGTGAGGATGTTGAGGGAGAGATTGATTGTTGGAGATTGGGGGAAATCAAGAAGGAAAAGGGATGGGTTGTTGAGAGTTGAAGGGAGAGATAGGAGGGAGAGAGGGTTGTTGTTGAGAGAGTGAGGGGTTTATGAGAAAAGGGTTAGGGCTTATTTCCCTAGAGTTGGGTCCTTTGGCCCCATGTTCCCAAGTCTTCCCAAAATAGACTTATGGGACACCTATTGGTGTTGAGGTGGCCCTAACACTCCACAGGCCACCAAATTCGGCGTGGAGGTGTCTTATGACCCAACTAGGGTCCATGCAAAAATTGAGGGCGAACGGATGAATGGATATATGATCTGAGCAGGCACTTTCGTCCCAAAAATGGCCCCGTGGGGGCTGATCTGGTGATTGGGCCAGTTCTAGCGGCCCTCTGGCCATGAAACTTGTAGGGTAGGTGCTCCATGGCCCGATGAAGGACCCTGCAAAATTTGGAGACAAACGGATGGGCGGTTTGGTCGTACGGGTCCGATTTGCGATCAACGGTCACACGTTCCACGATCAGGTCCCAGATTTGGTGGACGGGCGTGGAAAAATATTTTAAACCACCACCACAAATTTGGAGGAAATCCGACGGCTGGATCGCCCGGAATCCCGATTTCATTTGTAAGTGTCAGGTTCCAATTTTTTTTTTGGCATTGGTGGGATGCATTCGGCTAGTGCCAGATCCCAGTTCGGGGTGTCCACTGGGTCCGCTGTCCTCGATGGACCACAAGCCCAGTGAGATATATGATTTCCGAAAATTTTAGATTTTTCTGACCATCCTCGATCACTGGGTGGCCCACACGGGCTGTTGACAAGTGCACACGGCCATCAAACTTGGCGGGCCACGCCAGGTTCCATCATGACCAGCCTAGTCTGTTCTAATGGACTGATCCTAGTTTAATCCTTTTATTACTGGTGGTACCTCACCCTGAGCAGTTTAAACGGATGGTCCTGCGGCAAATCCGACGTGGACGCCCCAGGATACTGTGCTGGTTGGACGGGACGTTACAAATTCGCATTCGTGCTCGCCATGACTAATCGTCATGGATATATGATTTTTGTATAGGCAATACCCCTTTGACGAAAGGATTTGCCCTAAATCACGCCACGGCCAATATACGCTATATGTGTTGAATTGTGCAGCCCAAGTGTTTGTGAAAATGTTCAAATGAGTATGGAACTTGGATTCATGCTTGTCAAGCTTATCCGTCGTGGGTGCACGCTTGTTAGAAATGAGGCAGCTCCCTAGTGAAAGGATTTGGCCTAATACCTATGTGATCAACATACGTCATGTATGTTGATGTATGTGAAGTGTTTGTTGAAAAGTCTGAATGAGGAGTAGTTAGTAAATTGTAATGTATAAGGGTGTTGAGATAGCATTCTCAACTACCTTAGTGATGTGTATGATTTCCTCCATGTAAGTGTTTAATTTAATCACTTACTGGTTTATGAAACGTATGTGTTTGGATTTCTTGTTTGCATTGTGTTTTATAACATGCTTGTTCATATGTTGAATTACTTGCTTATTTAATTCTGTTCTGACTACTTCACATGTTTAAGTTCTATTCCATAAAATCCGTGAGAGGTGATGGGGGAGTGGTGTAACGATTCCGTGCAACAGCCCTGACAGCCCTAAGCGGATAATATTGGACATTTGATTGTATGATTTGAAATCTTGATCCATTACTGCTTTGACTCTCTATACTTGAATGTGTTTGGGGCTATTGTATAGTCTAGGCAATCGGTAACGGGATTGAATTTATGGCTGAGATTCATCCGCCACGTGAGATGTGTTCGACGAACCCGAGTCATACTTTGGTTGGCGATAGTGGTTGGCCACGCGAAGTGTTTATGCACTGCATGTCATTTAACTTATCGTGCGCTCGAGCTAGCCGAGCTCGTCAAGTAACCCGATCTGTCTGATGTATGTTCACCATGTTTAGACACTACTGTTTGAACCTAAGGTACCGGACTTACCAGTGTAACCCCATTAACCTTGGTACCTCGATCCGCTAAGACTCATGAGCCGGGCATGGTGGTATGGGACACTGTGGTAGAGCTGTTGGCCTACGCTGGGGCCATGTGCCTCCCCATAGTGACCAGTGAGCAACCAGACTCGTGAGCCGATTATGGTGGTATGGGACACTATATTCGAGCTATCGGCCTACACTGCTTTGATGGGTGATGGGGGAGTGGTGCAACGATTCCGTATAACAGCCCTGACTGTACCCGGTGTAGTGACCTCGAGCATACTCTGAATCTATGGAGAGGCGACGAGCCTTCTCGTAGTAAATAAAGTATAAACTAGGTCTGTATTGATAAGGTGATGGGGGAGTGGTGCAACGATTCCGTGTAACAGCCCTGGCAGCCCTTATAGCGACCTAGAACTATACATCGTATGAGATTATCTAGGACTGACGACCCTAGAATGGATCATTGTTTGGGAATGATATAAAGAAGGTACCTTAGTTTTCCAATACTGCTGTTTGAAATGGACTAATAACAACTCGGTAATCATGCTCATCATCGCATTGCATGTGCCTAGAAGATCTGAAGCACTGAGGGTGATAGCATGCCGCGGACGTAAGATGGTGTCGCACGAGGGAGTATGTTGGCGAGGGCATGCATCATTATTGCATCTCATCCTTGCATTAATTACAATACTTAGGATGTTTAATTGTACTATTTTATCATTAATGCTTGACTGAATTGATAACATGTTAACCTATGCTTTATTGTTCCACTGAGTTAGCTACTCACTCCCACGTTACGGGACGATGTTGTACACACCAACTAGACCCTGTTGTAGCTGCAGGTGATGGCGATGCTTATGAGGCGGAGCCAGACTTTTGTGACAACGAGGATGCCTTCTTGTATATGCTGTATTCTGGCGGCTTCATGCGAATCGTGTCTTGATCGACAGGGTTACAGGATTGCTGATTAGATGTCATTACATTTTTTTTATATATTTTGGACTTGCACATGTAATTATTTAACCTAGCAATGTTATCACACTCTGGAGACTCACCACAGTCTATATATTTTATATATCTATCACAGTCTTCCGCTTGCAATTTAACTGTCTCTGGAGTATGATATGCTGTTTTGGTATAATCTCATTCATGTTTCAATGCTTTCATCATAATCCTCATTATTTGTGTTGTATAAGTGATGCGTTGGAACTCAGGAGCTGAGCTTTGCTCGACCCCCGATTTTCAGGGCGTTATATTGTGCTTCACTTTGATGGAGAAGATGAGAGTTAAATGGCTAGGATTGAGGATTTTTGGGAGAGGAAGGTGGGCCACATACTCACTTTTCTCACTTAGAGAGGCTTGGACGTGCACTTCCTTGCTTGGCTTGGAATTTGTGTTGAGAGAGAGAGAGAGGGTTGTAAGGGAGAAAGAGTGATGGGTGATGGAGTGATGGATGTGAGGTGAGTGATGGATGAGGTGAGAGATGGGTTGACTTTGGTGGTTGCTTAACTTATGGAGAAAGAAAGCATGGGTGTGTGTACTTGACATGAGGTGATTGATTGATTAATTTGAGTGATTGATTGATGGGACATGTTGTAGAAATTCTCTTGGGATTGCAAACACGTAGTGTTTTCTTGAACGGAACGCCAGTCCGCATCTTCTGGTCAGGGTATCGGATCGGTGCATAAGACACGGTGTCGGAACTGTGGCGATGGTGCGGTCACAATGGTACCAGTCTCGGATTAATCCGACTCAAATCTATAGAATACGACTTAGGGTCGATCGTAAACATTGATTATACGTCGCAGGTTGCCGGAATTCGACGGGAAGGATCGCGGAAGTCGACGGAACAGTACGAACTAGGATACGGGTCTTACACCCCACGCCCCACTGACCATTGAGAATGTGGCCTTAATTCTCTTCCACAACGAAGGAGCAGCTACCAGTAGCACCATTAACTGCTAAAATGTCCCTGCTATATCTCGCCTTCATGAGGGCCGCCCACAGAGAGTTGTTAATACCAAATTTAATAGCCCAGCCCAACTTCATCCTAAATGCCTCCATCACCTCTCTTAGGGGTTTGATTCCTAGCCCTCCTTCCTGTAGTGGCTTGGATATTTTATTCTAGTTGATCCAATGGAGCTTCATACTACTGTCAACCCAGCCCTAGAAAAAATCGGTGAATTTCATTTTGAGAGCCCAAATTAGTTTTCGAGGAACTTACGTAGCTGTCAACACATGGATGGGGATGCTTCCCAGAATGTGCCTGATAAGGGTGGCTCGCCCCCCTGAGATAGGTGGAAATTCTTCCACTCGTTGATGCGGTTGTGAACTTAGTCGAGCAAGAATTGGAAGTCGGAGACCTTTGCTCTACCACGAATAATTAGCACACCTAGATACCGGCTGGACACTGTGGCCCTAGAGATTCCTAAGAGGCTCTCAATTCTTCTAATTCTACTTGCTGTCAGCTTGTCCAAACAGATGAATGAGTTTTTCCTATAGTTAATTTTCTCGTCAGACGAATCTTGGAAGAGTTGCGGGAAGTTCTTTGTAGCCTGCAAGAAGAGTGACACCCGTTGAGAAACAAGAGCGTATCATCCGTAAAGAGTAGGTAGGAGATGCCTGGACAACCCTTACAGAGATTGAACGGGTGGTAAGCACCTGACTGGACTAGCTCTTTAAAGCCACGACTTAGAACTTCAACCGCAATGACAAACAACCTTGGAGATATCGGGTCACCTTGTCTAAGCCGTCTTGAGGATTTGAAGTAGCCTGCTGCCTCCCCGTTGATAAGAATAGAAAACCAGTTGTTGAGCCAACATGATTCTAATAAAGAAATAAAAGCATCACTGAAACCGAAACACTTCAACACCCCCTTCAAGAAATTTCAATCAACACAATCGTAAGCTTTCTCAAGATAAAGATTTAACACTAAGTTACCACCACAGACCTTTTTATTAAGTCCCCTGACCATTTCCTAGGCTAACACCACATTTTTTTCAATGAATGATCGCCAATGAAGGCCCCTTATTTGCCCTAAATAATTTTGGGGAGAAGGACGCAAAGCCTAGTAGCTAGAATTTTGGAAAAGACTTTGTAGATCACGTTACATAGACTTATAGGCTGGAAATCTCCAAAGGAAGAAGTTGATGCCGCTTTAGGGATCAGACATATAAGGGAGGAAGAGAATGCTTTCGGCAAGGGACCACCTTGAAATCAGTAGATAGCAGCCTTATGGAGATCGGACCCAATAATGGGAGAGCAAGAAGTGAAAAAGGCCGCGAAGAATCCATTCGGGCCAAGCACCCCATCTTTCGGCATGACTGAAATTGCTTGCTTAACCTCTTTTAAGGAATGAGGGGCTGAGAGACTGGCATTTTCCTGGGAAGAGATTAATGGAGGAATGATGGAGGAGAAGTCAGATTAGATGATGGAGGGGTCCGCCTTGAAGGCCTGTTGGAAGAAATCCATTGCTTCTGTTTTAATGGACATTTGGTCCGTTACTACTTGTCCATTTTCTACTTCAATAGAGCTGATGCAAGCTCTTTTGGATCTCACTTTGGCTGACGAGTGGAAGAACTTGGTATTTCTGTCCCCTTCCTTAAGCCAAGAAATTCTATATTTCTGCTTCCAAAAGACCTCTTCCAGAAGTTCGGCGTGCTCCAGCTGAAGTCTAACCTACTCAAGCTCAATGGAAAGATCCTCATCTGAATTGTTCTACCACTGATTCCCAATATTATTTAGACGTGTCACAGCCTACTGGACCCTAGCAAACACATTAGCGAAAATGTCTTTATTCCAGGCCTTAAGGGATTTCTTCACCTGCCATAACTTGAGTTAGACATTGATCAGGGGTTGTGGAGAGAGCTCACCATCCCACACCTACTTGACAACTTCTTAGAACCCTTCGTGGAGGGTCCACATCCACTGGAACCAAAAAGGTTTGGCGCAGGATTGGTTATGCTTGGGGAATACTAGTCAGAGAGAGGCGTGGTCTGATCTTGCTCTAGGAAGATGCTTAACCCTGAACTGCTGAAAAAGATTCATCCAATCATCATTTGAAAGGACTCTATCTAGCCTAACCCACCTTCTCGACTTGCCAGACTAGTTGTTCGACCATGTGAATCTGTTGCCTGAAAATCCTACATCACACAGGCTGGATCTGTTGATGACTTCTATGAATTTCGAACAGCTGGCCTGATCGTGGGTGCAACACCCTAAGTGCTTTAAAGGTGAAATAGTTGCATTAAAGTCGCCACATATCGCCTAAGGGCCCTAACTGTTCTTGTTAATGGTTGTCATGTCTTCCCATAGGGGTCTCCTTTGGTACCTGTCACATTTAGCATACACAAAGTATAGGAGAATATTGTTGGGGGGGATTAGGAAGACAAATATTCAAAGAGAGCTTTTCAAATGAGGAAGAGAAGATAAAGGTAATTAGGTTGCTGTCAAGGAATACCCAGATTTTTCCTCCATCACTCGCATTATAGAATGAGGAATGGAAGACTAGTTTTAGGCCAACACTCACTCTTTTGTTATCCGACAACATGGGTTCAAGTATAGCAACTATCCAAGGGTTGAAGTTTCTAATAAGCCTGGTTAATGTCCTAATTATGGAGGGGTTTCCCACTCCCTGGGCATTCCACATAATGACGCTATCCATCTGTAATACAACTAGAGTTAACTGCCCTTTCTGAAGTTTGCACAATCTGTAGTACTACTCTCCTTCCTCCATATTAGCGATACCTTTTCTGAAGATCTTTTTCTTCCTCCTGACTCTAGTCCAGCTAATGGGTTTAGAATTGCCTCCATTAGTCATAGGAAGGGTAGATTGCTAGCTATCTAGTCCCTCTTGAGTGTCTGAAATGATGGCCTCAATCGCAACAATGTTACCAATATCTGACTTGAATCTGGTTGATTCCTCCTGGTCAAACAGATGTTTATCTATCTCCATGTGCAGCTTCTCTCCTAAAGAGATCTGAGGAAGAGAGTCTTCCTCATGTTGTATGTTTGGACTCTCAGTTCTAAACTGAGATAGGTCCACCTGAGATTCCCTTCTGTCTTTAAGTTGGATAACTGGGGCCTTGTTAGCAAGCGAACAAACAAGAAGTCCTTCATTAGCACTGGTCATTCTGATCTTCTCTTGTGGTCCCAATGGGGAGTTACCTGCTAAAATGGACTTCCCATACACATAGCTAGACTGGGATTCAACCTTACTTAGCCGGGCTTGTGTGCAACTCGTCCCAGTTGGTAGTTGAGGAAGACACTTTTCCATAAGATTTAGCTCTCCCTCAGCTGAAGGAAGATTGCAAGGAACCCCAGGTATGGGTGCCATCTTGATAGGGCTGGCTACTTGACTGCCAACCACAGGAGGGAAAAGGTTTATGTTTGTGTATAATTGGGGTTCCCAAAGACTGTCCCTGACTACCTGCCTAGCTCTCCCTGGGTGAGACTGGTGGTGTGGCACTGCAACATGAACGCACTCTGCTCTTTCCCCCTCAAAGTAAGGGGATAAGTCCACTTCCAAATCACAATTGAAGGGTAACTAGGCGTGGGAAGTCTGGGGATTGTTAGCAGATTCCAACTTGGGATAGCCAAGGCCACTCTCCTTATGTTCAATTTCTGACTAACTATTAAGGTAACAGACCTAACAGTTGGGTGTGGAGCTTGGAGATGTTGACTGTTTGTCAATAACTGCTCTACCTGACTAGCTGGTATTGGATTAGACAGCATCATAGCTGGACGGTCTTCCACAATTTGAATCTGGGACGTTACAACCCCTCTATATGACTAGTACCCGGGGAGCCATAGGCAACAATTCCAGCTAGAGAGGAGACAGGCTCCAGAGGAGGGTCATCTCTCCCATTAACCACTATAGTCTGGTTGTGGAGAGAATCAGAATGATTCACCACATGAGTAGAGCTAGGGGACATTCTATTCCTAACCAACGGCCGCATCTAGGCTTCTCGAGAGTGTTTGTTGCTATCCGAGCATTCTGGACTAACATATCATTCTGGGTTGGAAATCCAGGAGCAGCTTCTAGGCGAGAAGTAGAGACCACTATCTGGTCCCTAAATGAAACAATGTCAGTGGAATAGAAGGGCTCACAGAGGCCTACCACTTGCCCATAGCTCGAGGACATACTGTTGTTGGGCATCTGTATCAACTGGAGTGCTCTACCAACTAGGGGTAGTGCTGGGTTGGGGGGATGATGGTATCCACATTTCATCGAGCATGTAATGAGCGGTCTGGGGCTGCCACACCTTGTTCCTCCTCGGATCCAAATTCCATCAATCGCTCATCACTTGAGCTACGGCTGAGCAAACCTACATTGGAAACAATTTTTTTTATCTAATTGGGCCAACTGAGATGACCCCTGAGTGATCCAATCTTCGACCAACCTAACAGGTTCTAGTTTGGTCGTAATAATGTACTCTCTATTAGCAACTAGGAGCTTCATTTGCTTGTTGATATCTCGACCATGGTTTCTCCTGATTTTGACCCAGGCAAATATCTAAAAGATACCAAATTTTGAGTTAGTGTCGATCTGCAACATGCTTCCAAAAGCATTAGCAATGTCAACAATGACCTACTCCATCCAAGCGTGGGCCGGAATATCATACAATTGTATCCATCTTCCTTCTCTGATGGGATTAAAAGTAGGAGACCAAGGTTCAAAGCCCTCCAGTCCCATAGCTTTGAAAAGGGAAAGGTGCTAAAAAGTCCGACAACTCTGATTTCAACTTGAAAATAATTAGGAAATGAATGCAAGATAGACAAGTAATTTCGATTGAGGATGCGGCAAAACTCGAATTTCTGAGGCCATCAATCAGGTGTAGGATCGAGACCGAAGGTGATTCCGCCTTTCCAATTAGTCTTAACTCAAGCTCTTTGAGTTTCCTCTCCACTGATTTCACATCTGCCATTATCGCTTCCATATCCTCGATTATCTGGGGATCCCGTTGTGGAGACTTCTCCCATCTTCTACCGGAAGCTTGGTGCGGAGTCGAAGGATTCCATGGATCGAACGACTTTTGTAGTGGAGGTTTAGAAGCTCTTGTGCTAGGGATCAACGGCCTGGTATTGGCATCTTTCACTAAGACTACTCTTTCATTGATCCTTTGTCCATCCAGGACACCCTTCGCTGCCCTGGCGTTATCTTCGTACCAGAATCTCACGAATGTAAATCCTCTGGGTTGGATGGTACCTGGGAATTTTAGGATGAAAACCTCTGCAATCCTTCCATACCTCTGAAAGATTTTGAACAAGTCTTCTTGGGAGCAGTCAAGTGGCAAATTACCGACAAATAGAGTGAATCCTGCTCTCTGCCCCAGATGTTTGCTGCCTGCTTTGGAAGGCCGACAAACCCTAGGAGAGGCTCGTTCTCTAAAACGACCCCTCATTCTCTTATCCCCCAAGGTTCATCCGACACTGGAAGTCTTTTGGCAGCACTGGCAGAAGCTGGATTCACAACAAATAACCTTTGATATTGATGTAGGGCATTCAAATAATCAATGAAATTAGAGCCCTCAATTCAAACGATTCAAATTCATCAAAGGGCACCTCATCTTCAATGGTAGCACATGATATCTGAATTGTCAACCATTCAAGGTGTCCCGGCTCAAATGACAAGATAAATGATGGCCCATCATACAACAAATATATATATATATATTTTAGATATATATATATATATATAGATATATATATATATATATATATATATATATATATATATATTGAGCAATATTCGCACTCTATTGATGATTAAACTAGTTTGAAAGAGGGTTACAACAAATCCACAACTAGAATACAATAACCCTTTTCTCTATAACCGAAGAAATGTGGGCTTTGGCATGTAAAATCGAAAAATTGCACCCCAAACACACTTTTACAGCATTCACCCTTGACTTCTATGCTCTTATAGCGTACCCCCTGAAAACTGTTTGCATTTTAATGTGTAAAAAACTATTTACATTTTGGTGTCTGAAAAACTATAACTTTTCAAAATCCATCCAAAAACAAAAATGGAGAAGGAGGAGATGAGATTGTTAGGATTATTGTTCTTCGGATTGACCCAAAAATGGGTTTATATAGAGTCATAAGAGTTGCTTTAAGATTTTTTTTTAATGGAAAGACATCTTTTTTCTATGGTGTCCTTTCAACAATGGTATCCCTCCACCATTAATGACATCTTTTCACCACCATTTCAAATTCAAATTGTGCTCTATTTACGAAGATGCATCATTGTTCACAAATGAATGGTCACCAACAATCGCCAACAGGTTACAAGTCACCTTAAAAGAGGTCAGGACAAAGGATAAAAAAGATTAAGAGCATGCTGATCGTCCCCTCCAACATGCCAAGTAATAGGATCAAAAGAATGGAGAGAATAATCGGCATCCAGGCCTCTAATGCCCCGCTTATCTACTTGGGTGTGCCTCTGTACATAGGGCGCTCCAAGGCAGCTTATTTCCATCCACTTTTGGGGAAGATTCAGCAGTGCCTCTAGGGTTGGTCCACCAAGTATTTGACCCAAGCGAGAAGGCTTATGCTCATCAACCATGTCCTTTCAAGTATCCCAATCCACACCTTAGTTGTAGCCGATGTCCCGGTAGTGGTTTTGATCGAGCTGGAGAAAGATTTCTCAGACTTCCTATGGAGAAGGGACGAAGGCCGCAAGAAGCTCCATTGGTTGAGATGGAATCAGTTATTAGTGTTGAAGTTGGAAGGGGGACTTAGTTGCAAGAAGATTAATGAAGTAGTGAAGAGCCAATGAAGCTGGCGTGGTCGGCTAGAACCAATGGCACAAAAAGTTTGTGGGCTATTCTCATCAGGGCTAAGTACGTTGCCCACCTAAACGCCCCTCCCAACACTCCCCCTCCCACGTCTCCCCCTCCTTCCCCTTTCTGGAAGAAGATAAGGAGCCTCTTTCCTATCTTAGATAGCTATTTAAGGTGGCTAATTGGCCAGGGGGAGTTCAACTTCTAAATGCCTGATCGGACAGGGCTGGGTCCATTAAAGGAGTTGGTGCATGGGGGTATTTCGTTTGATTCTAGAGGGCTGCGAGTGCAAGATATCTTGGGATCAGAAGGGATTAGGCCCAAAAATTCCATCCAGGGTCTTTTGCCCCAGCAGGTGTAAGATCACATATCGGAGGAAGGCTTTTGTACATCGGAAGGGAGCAATAGATGTGTGTGGACGGTGTCACCTTTTGGCAAGTTCGAAGTCCGGAAGGCCTGGGATTTGTGTAGGATTGGGTCCAACAGAAAATTGTGGGCTAGATGGGTATGACACTCAAAATTACTCCCCAAAATATCATTATTCGTTTGGAGGGCTCTCCATGGAGCGGTTCTGGTGGACGAGCGTATCAAGAAAAAAGGGATTAGCTTAGCATCCCACTGCCAAGGAATCGCTAGACCATCTCCTAGCATCTGGTGGCCTCACCCAGTAGGTTTGGTCCTTCTTTGGGGTACATTCTAACATGCCCATTCTGCTAGTCCAATCCATATTAACACGGGCGAACCAGATTCAGACAACTATTCCCACATGGGAGAGCTTATCCTTTTAGCCTTTGGCATGGAAAAGCACCATCCATCTTGTGCCGAGAAGTCGCAGGTGATTAAATGGACAAAATTGTCGAAGGGATGGAAAAAACTGAACATAGATGGCTCAACTTGGGGTAACCCAGGGGAAAGAGGTGGAGGTGGAGTGTGCCAAGTGTTGAGGGTCAAATATTGCATATTAGACCCTAGTTATTACCCGATTTTACGAGCAAGATATTGTTTAACGGTCAGATTTAATCGTGTTTGTGATGCAGGATATATTTACGAGCTTGGATCAAAATAAGGTGTTGAAAGCTGAGATTTAATGCTCAGAATTCACCAGAACATGGGATGGACTCCAAGGGACCACGATCGATGGATTTACATGCCAAAGGTCCGAGAAAATCGAGAAATTAAAGCTCAAGTGGCCTGAAAGTCAACCAGAATGCAAGATCACAGGGTTTCCTCCATCTGTTCGGTTCGAAACTTCATGCATAGCCTGAGGACCATAAATTAACTGTACACGTTAAAATTCAGTCATCGGATCCCTATAGAAGTGGCTCAACAGACAGATCAGCCCTCAGAATCATGATTCTTGGCCTACCTGATATCTGGATGTGCTTCAGTTTTGGTCTCAACTGCTTAAGTAAGGTGAACAAGTGGATGGACGAATTGGATCTTGCATATACATCAAGGCGGGGCCCACTTTATGTAAGAGGAGTGCACAACAGTCGTGCACCCACCGTGCACCAAACGAACCAAGTCGGTCAGCAGGCACAGACCCGACTTCCTCCATCAAAACGGAAACTTCCATTTCCTGTGGCTTAAAAACGACAACAAAGAGTTGTGGTCGAATCTGATGGGCCACCATTCCTGATTAAACATTCAATCTGGACCGTCCATTCATTCTAGAAGGTCAAACCGACTGTACAGATGGAGATTTTCCAAAACCATGCTCGCACACACAGGAAAATCTTGATCAAACGTAGGTTGGACAGTAGAATAGGAACGCAGGTGGGCTGCATCAGGGGCAATCCAAAACCATACGTTTCTGACCAAAATTTCGAGTGGAATTCAGTGGACGGCATGGATTTCCCAAAATGACAGCGAAGTGGGCCCCACCATCAGGATAGTGCAAGGACTTGCGCTTGCTCTGTTATGCACTTCTGAGGCTTGGCCAATCCGGGCTGTTTTACAGATGTGGCCAGGATTGGTCCGACAATCCTGGCTGTTGAAAATTCTCCTATGGGGTAGCCAACCAACCCCATGGAATCTGAATGGTGCAGATGGGATGATCTCCAAGATAAAAACAGATCCACAACTTTCCAACGGAGTAGTTGCCCATCTGTTATGCAGCCAAAACTTCCATCTAAACACAACTCTTCCTTGTGTTTTCTTCTAATCATGTTAGGCTAAACTCCCATCTAATCATGTAGGCTAAACCTCTTAGCTAGGGTTAAGAGGTGAAGCTTGTAGAGTGATGGATGATTTCTACAACCTAGATTCATGACTAAACTGATGTTAATCTTGGTTTGATTTTAAGGAATGCGTTTAGTTTTTAATGGTTTGTTGTGACTAACATTATAATAGATCTGCGATGGCTTGAGTATTTCCTTTTCCCTTCTTGTGATTATGAAGCTAGGAAGCCCTGTTGTGCACCATCACCCCTTGGACATGGTGGAATGACGGAATTTTTCCTGACATTCATACATCACTCAGATTGGCTATGAATTGGTTTAATTTTGTTGTTTGCTTTGTCTCATAGGCATGGTTTTGTGATGGAATCCATTCTAATTTACACCCGTCTGATCTCTTGAAAACTGGATTAAATGAAGTTCAGAATTGATTTTCAGGTTATATCTTCGAACTGGATGAAGATGGGATTCGAAGTCCAGTTGAGTTCATGAATCGACCGTAGATCTCCCTGATTTCTATAAGTGGATCCTCTGAATCCCTAGTTTCCCACCTTTGAATTCTACAAGTTTTAGATTGCTATTTCACCATTATTCCCTCATATTTATTTAATTTAGAATTCATCTTATTCTAATTCTAGTTCTAGTTAATTATAGATTACGTACAGGTTTCGGTCCCTGTGGATTCGACCTCGGTCTCACCGAGTTTATTACTACATCACAACCCTATACTTGGGGAGTGAATAAGTTTTTGGCATCGTTGATGGGGACTGACGATTACGATTCTCGGAAATTAATTGGTTTTAGAGTTAGTTTAAGATAAGGATTTTTACTAACTTTAGTTTTAGATTTTTATTTTTATTTGATTTTTAGAAACTAACTTGTTTTCCTGTTTTGTAGGACCTTGACATACACTTTCTAATTTGGTAATCCCTTTCTGATTATTTTTTTTTAAAGTTTTTCTAACTTTCTATTTCTAGATTAGGATTTGTTTTATATTTTTAGGAATTTTCATGAATGGTTTCATCTTTAAAAAAAATAATAAAAAAATAAAAATAAAAATAAAAATAAAAAAATCTAACTCTAGGATTTCTTCTATTTTCAGAAACTAATATTACTTTCTATTTTAGGATTAGTTTTTTTTTTAGAACTTTCTAACTTTAGGTTTAGAACTTTCCTAATTATTTTTTTAGAATTTTTTCTATTCTTACGAACTAGTTTATTTTTAGAAACTTTCCTCTTTTATTTTTAGAAACTTTCCTTTTTAGGAACTAGTTTATTTTTAATTTTAGGTTTAGATTTTCTATTTTAGAAACTTTCTAATTTTAAGGAACTTTCCTTTTTAGAAACTAACTTAGCTTCTAGGTTTAGGGAACTTTCCTTTCTAGAAACTAATTTTCTATTTCAATTGTAGGAACTTTCTAACTTTAGACTTTCTATTTTAGAAGCTAATCTCTTTTGTTTTCTTTTGCAGGATCTCAACATAGGAACTTCTCAATTGGTACTTTCCTTCTAACTTCTCCTCCTCTTACTTTCCATACTGCTGTAGGATCTTTTCTTCTATTTTTCTTAGGATTAGATTCAAATTGAAGGTTTCACCATGTATATGCACAAGTGGGAACGTCAATATGCTGAGATAGCTTTTGAGCATGCGAAACAATGCGAAGGGATGTATGATGATTATGATAAACATCAACTTATGTCTCAGAATTCTCCTGAACCAATCATCGAGAACCGACCTGAGAATAACACTCCATCGGTTAAGAAGTCCTTACGTGATCATATACGGGAAAACAATTCCACCCCATGGACAGTATGTGAGTGTTGGGGTTATCATAACTATAGAAGTGAGAATTATTATCACCCATCCGAGAAAAAGAAAACAATGCGTGATTATATTATGAGTGATAATAGGTATTACCAACCATCAGATTCTCCTACCTATGATCCGTATGACTATAATCAGTAGAAACATCAATGTTGGAAAGATGAACCAACAGCTTATTATAATGATTACTCTTTTGGATCCCCTACCTTTGAGATTCAACCAAAATTGATCCAAGAGAATTCATTTTAAAGTGACACAGACTCTTCTGCGGACATGAGAAAATTACTAGAAGAGCTTGAATCACGCCTTGATAGGCTAATGGAGGCTAATGCACCTCAGCCTCAACCTAATCCAATTCTCCATACACAACTCCATACCTATGATCAATATGGAACCATCAAAATTGGGAAGTTAAATCAATAATGCATCATGGTAGCGATTCTCTTGGATCCTATACCTTTGAAATCCAACAAAAAACGATCCAAGAGAATTCATTTCAAAATTTCATACAAAATCTAGAGCTCGTTCAACAAAACATGCTCCAAAGATTTCAAGAACTTATAAAAGATGTATAACAATGGAGTTCACGTGATGCGACTATGGAAAATATTGCAATTGAGAATGAAGAGTTGGATTGTATTGATGAGCACAGGGTTCAATTTCTCGATGAGTTGATCTCGATGATTGTCCAAAAGAATGATCAAGAGACATGGGTGTCTTTCAAATATAATGCTAGTGACACACTTCACTCACAAGACACACACATGATTATAATAATGAAATAGAGGTTAGTTTATTTGAACCTCAACCCAGTCTAGGAATAGAATGTGAGGAATGTGATCTCATCCCAAGTGTGCACTGCACGGAATTAGATGATGATGAGTATTGGGATTCAATCTCAAGTGTGGCCCCTGCCAATAATCAAGAGGTTCAGGAAGTTGTCAACCATAGTGATCTACTCCACCTATCTGACATGACTGATTTAAATATGGAGGATGAACCACTTTTAACTAACCCTTCCAACATTCGTGATGCATGTTTGCACCACTCTCCTGAATTGAATGATGATAGGATTCGGGAGATGGACGATTTACTTAACATGACTCTGGAATTTGAAACTACCCAGTTGAGGCTATAATCTGAAGTATACACTTTAGACGATTCGATGCCTCCACTGAGAAGCTTCAATGACCAGAGTCTTCATATCAATGCTCCTCCTATTGATCTCCAACTTGTCTGTGCATGGCAGGAGCAAGAGAGCATGCGTTCATCCGCTTCTAGAGACGATAAAATCCTTGGGCAAATCATCACAGACTTCGATGCAGGAGACGAGTCACTCTCAGCTGAATTGCCTAATTCTTTGGACGATTGCGTGGCACACTTTTCAGATTCGAATGATCCTATGATTAAAGAAATAGGGGATGCCTTACAAGAGACTATCTTGGTAGTTGTTACTAACCGAGAGAGCCCTTATTCTGAAGCCCCTCCTTCCCCAGACTCTGAATGTTTACCACTAAAGGAAGATGAGCTGAAAATTGAATTGAAGTCTGGAACTTACTTCCTGAGAATTCTTTTGAATTTTATCTACCTGTAGTCTCTGATTCACCATGGGATACTAACGTTGAAACTTCTTCTGTCACAGGTGAATCATATATACTTTGGTTACCTCAAGCAACTCAACAAAAAATTTCTTATGAGATACATAAGTTTCTCCGGAAAGTCATGCTCCAGGGCGTCCAAGCCTATTGCAAAAATGGCTTTTAGATGATCCTGTTGAGGAACTTACTGAGAAACTTATCAAGATATTGGCCGAAAGAGGAATCTTGCGGCATGATCAAGTAGTTTTTCCCTATTTTTATAAGACTAGGGTAGTTTGTTTTATGTTGTTCTAAGATAGACGGTTTTATGTCGTTAGCTTAGTTTGCTTGATATGTTGCCATTAGGTTCGTTTGCTTTTGTATTTTTCACTCTTGTGCTGACCTTCTCTCACACTACGATCTTTGGAAAAAGCCTCTTGAGTCCTTTGTCCAGGTACTATCTTTCCATCACTTCTCTTTCAATCTCGTTGTCCCATGTGCATTGCATGCTCATATCTCTTTTACATTGAGGACAATGTAGATTTTAGATTGAGGGTAGGAGATTAAGTTTCCTAATTAGTGTTTTCTTAGTCTTGAGTAAAAATTGTGAAAATTTTTAAATTTTTCTGAAATTTCTGGTGAATTCGAAGTGATTTTGACAGCCATCTTGGATTTAGAATTACAAGATAAGTGTGTTGGTAATTTATGACTCTTGGATTCAGTTATCTGTTAGATTTCACAGTTAAGTTTGAATTGTTAACCCATGATTAGAAGTTTTAAACATTGATTGAGTCATGATTTCACAGGACACATCTCGCTTACACATTAAGTTTCAGTTCAATAGTAAACTGTAACTTGGTGAGCACTAAGCATGAAAGGAACTAGCCTGGACAATTTGCTCATCATGATCAATCGAAAAAGAAAATACCCAGCTACAAGATAGCTGCCTACGGAAAGAGTTGGGCAAATAATCTTCACCATAGGTTTACTCCTTATAGGTGTAGATTTAATTCCCCATGGATGATATGTGAAAAGGGTTAGGTGTACGATCATCACCATAGGTTTGCTCCCTATAGGTGAGGATTTGATTTTCCTCTGTGAAAAAATAAAAATAAAAATGAACGAATGAAAGAATGAGTCGTGAGGCAAGTTTTGATTTAGGTTTTGGTTGTCATGAATTCTCTTGATGGTTACTAATGATCTCAAGAATTAGAGAAGTGACTCTAGATGTTGATAAGCCAAGATTACATTTTACACCCATGGAACTCAATGTTTAGGATTTTTCTAATCGATGGAGTAATGCTTAGAACTTGACTATGAGGTTTGTCATGTACTTGAGTCCAGAAGAAAGAATGCCCAACATTCAAGAATCGTAGATCTCTCGTATCTGGATTATTTTTTCAAAATATTACCCGGTTTCATTGAAATTATCACATAATTCTCAACTTATTTTTCGCATACTTTGCTCAGGAATAGCAAAATGCTGGTTGGGGCTCGATTTTACGAGTATGATACCGTTTAACGGTCAGATTTAATCGTTTTTGTGATGTAGGATATATATACGAGCTTGGATCAAAATAAGGTGCTAAAAGCTGAGATTTAATGCTCAGAATTCACCAGAGCATGGGACGGACTCCAGGGGACCACAATCGACGGATTTACATGCCAAAGGTCTGAGAAAATCGAGAAATTAAAGCTCAAGTGGCCTGAAAGTCAACCAGAATGCAAGATCACAGGGTTTCCACCATCTGTTCGATTCAAAACTTCATGCATAGCCTGAGGACCATAAATTAATCGTACACATCAAAATTCAGTCATCGGATCCCTGCAAAAGTGTCTCAACAGATAGATCAGCCCACAGAATCATGATTCTGGGCCCACCTGATATCTGGATGAGCTTCAGTTTTGGTGTTAACAACTTAAGTGAGGTGAACAAATGGATGGACGGATTGGATCTTGCATATACATCAAGGCGGGGCCCACTTTACGTAAGAGGAGTGCACAACAGCCGTGCACCAAACGGACCAAGTCAGTCAGCAGGCGCTGACCCGACTTCCTACATCAAAACAGAAACTTCCATTTCCTGCGGTTTAAAAAGGGTTACAGAGAGTTGCGGTCGAATCTGATGGGCCACCATTCTTGATCAAACGTTTAATCTAGACCGTTCATTCATTCTAGAAGGTCAAACCGACCATACACATGAAGATTTTCCAAAACCATGCTTACACACACAGGAAAATCTCGATCAAATGTAGGTTGGATGGTAGAATAGGAACGTAGGTGGGCTGCATCAGGGGCGATCCAAAACCATACGTTTCCAACCAAAATTCCGAGTGGAATTCAGTGGACAACATGGATTTCCCAAAATGACAGCGAAGTGGGTCCCACCATCAGGACAGCACAAGGACTTGCGCTTGCTCTATTACGCACTTCCGAGGCCTGGCCGATCCAGGCCATTTTGTAGATGTGGGCAGGATCGGTCCGACGATCCTGACCGTTCAAAATTCTCCTGTGGGGTAGCCGACTAGCCCCAAGGAATCTGAATGGTGCAGATGGGATGATCTCCAAGATAAAAACAGATCCATAGCTTTCCAGCGTAGTAGTTACGCATCTGTTACGCAGCCAAAACTTCCATCTAAACACAACTCTTCCTTATGTTTTCTGCTACGCACTCAAGGGAAAGTGCGGAGGTTCTCGCACGTGAAACTCCACCAGCTAGTCTTTCCTGCCTGTAAGAAAGAAAGAGAGAGAACATGAGAGGGATCCTTCGATCGGTGGACTGTCTGCACAGGAAAGAGATAATTAGGTTTGTTTTTATTTTATTTTATTTTTTTAGAGAATTAGCCTAATCATGTTAGGCTAAACCTCTTAGCTAGGGCTAAGAGGTGAAGCTTATAGCGTGATGGATGATTTCTACAACTTGGATTCATGACTAAACTGATGTTAATCTTGGTTTGATTTTAAGGAATGCATTTAGTTTTTAATGGTTTGTTGTGACTAACATTACAATAGATCTGCGATGGCTTGAGTATTTCCTTTTCACTTCCTATGATTATGAAGCCAGGACGCCTTGTTGTTCACCATCATCCCTTGGACATGGTGGAATGACAGAATTTTTCCTGACATTCATACATCACTCAGATTGTTTATGAATTGGTTTAATTTTGTTGTTTGCTTTGTCTCATAGGCATGTTTTTGTGATGGAATCCATTCTAATTTACACCCGTCTGATCTCTTGAAAATTGGATTAAATGAAGTTCAGAATTGATTTTCAGGTTATATCTTCCAACTGGATGAAGATGGGACTCGAAGTCCAGTTGAGTTCATGAATCAACCGTAGATCTCCCTGATTTCTACAAGTGGATCCTCTGAATCTCTAATTTCCTACCTTTGAATTCTACAAGTTTTAGATTGCTATTTCACCATTATTCCCTCATATTTATTCAATTTAGAATTCATCTTATTCTAATTCTAGTTCTAGTTAGTTACAGATTACGTACAGGTTTCAGTCCCTGTGGATTCGACCTCGGTCTGAATGAGTTTATTACTATATCACAGCCCTATACTTGGAGAGTGAACACCGAGACCACTTGGGCAACCTTATTTTTGCATTCCACAACAACTATGGTCTTGTCATGAACACGGTTGCAGAAAGCTCAAGCAATGGTGGATAAATCGGATGTCAATGTCGAGCCAAGTTTGAGCGGGGGTCAACAAGTGGCCGAGCCAAGTCGAGCCATGCCTAGCTCGACTCGGTTCGACTCGTGCACACCTCTAACTACCGACCTCCGCATCTTCATCAAAGGATCCATCCTTCTAGACAATGCTGGCCTGGGTCAGGTTAAGAAGTGTAAACCTAAAAAAGGTGTGGGCTGATCAATCCTATCCAAAGCTTGGCCCCTTCTTCCCTTCCTCTTCCTTTCTAGCAGCTCAAGGATAGCCCTCGGCGAGTTAGAGTTCTGCTCTCAAGGAGTGGTTGCTTCCCTTAAGTTTCTTGGCAAGTTTCTGTCTAGCCCCTGGGATGGCATTGATTTTGGAGCGAGCATAATTCAGCTCGTGGTAGCGCCTTCCCCATCTCCATGGGGATCCCTTGTCCTCTGATGAAGAGCTTTCGGTTGGAGTCCCCTTTCCTGTAAGGCGATTAATGCTTGATCTCTGTTTTCAGTTTAGCAAATATGATAGGTGAGGCCCAATTTTTTTGTGTGGAGCCCACCCGAAATCCTAGCTTGTTCACAGTCAATCTCTTCTCAACAAAGTTAAAGGGGCATGGCCCTCCTTTTGAAAAAAAAAAAAAAAAGGAGTAATCTTCATCTATGGATCTAACCATCCATCCGTTAATTAAAAAAGAAAAAAAAAAAAAAAAAAAAAAACATGGGCGAACCACTGGTGGAGCAAGGTCAGAACATCCAATGCTTTCCTCTCGCCACGCGGTCTCCTCCCAAGCTTAATCTTCCAGGACCTATGGCTGGCTAGGAACAACTCTGGGTTTGAGGAAAGGCCAGTGAGTGGGACTCGCACGATCAGCCAGGTGATCCTCTGTATGCAGCGGATTTTCCCTTCTCTACCCAGTCCATTTAGCGTTAATTCCTACCATCAGCAATCATTGCAACTGCTAGGTATCAAGTGCACCCCCATCCTCAACAAGAGACCATTGATCGTCAAATGGTCCAAGCCAGAAGTGGGCTCTATGAAAATCAATGTAGATGGATCTGCCGGGGGCAACTTGGGGCTATTAAGTGGTAGGGGGATTTCCACAGGGAGCAGCAGGGATTTCATCTTCACACTCGCCTCGAGCTACGGAAATGGAACTAACTTCTCAGCAGAAGCTACAACGTGCGGATGGTCTGGCTTTAGCGGTTGCTAAAGGCCATTCACATATCGTCGTGGAGAGTGATTCAAAGAGCTTGGTGGACCTGCTTAACAAAGATGGCAACCCGGGTTGGGCTCATTGGTATTCGTGGACAAAATTTTCTTGTTTAAAGAAGAGGGCCACTTTGAGGATCTCCTTCACGCTAAGAGAGACCAATGGAGTGGCGGACGGGCTAGCCAAATTTGATGTAACGTCTAAGGTAGGATGGTTTTCTAGACAGTTGCAGACCTCCCATACCTTGCTCGGGGTTCACTTTTCCTTAGACAGGTTGGGGCTCGGCACTGTCGGGTTGGGCTGAGGCCGCAAGAAGTTTAGTCTTTAATTAGTTCGTGAATTTTGTTACAACTATAGGATAGGTGAGGTCTGCGCCCCTTTCTTGAGGCCCTACCAAAATACTTATATGTCTCTCCACGTAAATATAACCTCTCGGCTTAAAAAATAAAAAAATAAAATAAAAAACAATTGCTGAAAGGCACAACCATTTTCCTACATTTTCTTTTATAAGTTATATATATATATATATACCAATAATTTTCTTTTCTTATTTTGAAAAAAATAAAATAAAAAATCAACAATTTATGACTTATTATCATCATATGATGATGCCTATGGCCATTTTATTGGAGGGGATGGGCTCGGATCAAGATAAAAATCTCTACCATAAGGTATGACATGAAGACGCTATGCCCTTGCTTTATAATTTAGATACGAGTGTGACATGGATATAGGATCTTGACTTTGGCCTTAATGCATGTGCATTGGTAGATCAAGGGCAAGTCACTAATTTGTAACTCCCGGATCAGAATAATTAATTAATAATCCAAACCTCCAAATTCATGGACACTTGTTTGTTGAAATAGGAGCATTGGATGCTTTTTATTTCTTTCACCTATCTGTAATAACCGTCCACCTATCCGATAGTCAGAGAATAATAATTTGGACCGTTTGATTTGAATAACTTATAAGGTACGTTATATGCAAGCAATTTCAAAGTCTGCCAAACTAACACAGTTTCTTCCGCTAACAAAACACCTTTTTTCTTCCCCTAAAAAAACACCAAAAAAAAGTCAACCTAGTATCCTACAAATAACAGCAATGGACCAATGGGTGGAGCCCACTGCATGCACCAAAACGGACCACACATCAGCATCTTAGCTGGTGTGGGTACGTATCATGCGAAGACGAGCGCTGAGCTCCTTGAACTCCGAGTTGTACGGATGGTTCAAAGGAAATCAAAGTTACATAGGCCCCACGATGATGTATTTATCATATCTATACCATTCATTTATTTTGAGAGATCATTTTAAATGTTGTTCCAAAAAATGAGTAATTTCTAAAGCTCATGTGGACCACATCACAAATAGCACCGGCACAATGATTTTCAACCTTAAAAATTCATAGGCCCACTGTAACGTTTACTTTCCATCCAATCTGTTCATGAGGTCACACAGACCTGAATGAAGAGAAAAACAAATATCAGACCCAAAATTTCTATGACCCCTAAAAGGGTTTTAATGGTAGGCGTTCAATCCTCCACTGCTTTTCATAGTGTGGTCCACTTGAATTTTGGATCTATCTCATTTTTTAGCTCAAGCCTTATGACGAGTTCACCAAGTGGACGGATGGTTTGGATATAACTCATACCTCATGATGGGATCCACGTAACTTAGTGACATCGAACACACTAGCCACATGGGTTGTGTGTGGTACACCAGCCAACACATCAGCAATATAGCTGCTGTAGGTACCTGTCGTGCGAAGCCGAGCACTGGCACTCCTCGGGCTCCGAGTTGTACTAACGGTTCAAAGGAGTTCAAAGTTACATGGCCCACAGTGATGTATTTATTATATATACACCGTTCATCTATTTTTAGAGATTATTTTAGAGCATTATCTTAAAAAAGAATTGTATCCAAAGATGATATGGACCGCACCATAAATTGGAGTGGAGATAATGATTTTCACCGATAAAAAAATTGTAGGGCCCATCATAATGTTTGTCTTCCATCCAATTTATTCATAAGGTCACAAAGACTTGTACAAAGAAGAAAAACAAATTTCATATTGATCTAGAACTTTTGTAACCCCAAAAATTATTTCAATGATATACATTCAATTTATTTTATTTTATTTTTATTTTATTTTAAATCTGTCTTATTTTTTGTCTCAAGCCTTAAGACAAGCTCATGAAATGGATGAACAGTTTGGAGATAACAAATACCTCGTGATCTGACATACATACAGAACTTCTCTCTTTTTTTTTTTCTTTTTTATTTTATTTTATTTTTATGGGTTAGCTTGTTAGTACACACTCACTGTCAGTACACACTCTAGTGTTAGCCACCCCCACTGGGGAATCGATACCAAGACCTCGAGTGTTGAAACGAGGTATCTCCCCTTAGCCTACCAGTTGAGCTATGGATATGGGTGTCGGACCTACAGAACTTGCTGGCGTTGATACACAAGCTATATAGCTGGTGTGAGGTAAACCAGCCAACCCTCTTCCCACCAAAACATGCATGCATTTACTGAGGGCAACTTGACTGCGACCAGGAACCAATCAAGTGGGTGGGACCCTAACTGTAGGGCCCACCTCGATGGATGCATTGTATATCCACTCTATCCATCTGTATTTCTGACTTATTTTAGAGAATGGTTCCAAAAATGTAGTAGATACAAATTGCAGGTGGACCACACCACAGAAAGAAGCATTTATTAACCATTAAAAGCCTTTTTAGGCCACAAAAGTATTGGACCAAGCAGATATTCCGTGTTTTTTGTTTTTTTTTTTTTTTTAACAAGAGTTTTTAATTGCGGTCATTCAATGACCACTGTTTCCTGTGGTCACTTGAAATTTGTATCTATTTTATTTACGAGACCATACCCTGAAATAAGCTAAAAAACTGATGGACAGCGCGGATAAATAATGCATCCATCGAGGTGGGCCATATGGACATGGCTGGTTCTGGAGTCGGCCAAGTTGCGCTCCTTAAATACATGCGGACACGGGTTGCGTCCTACCCCGCCCGTACGGTTATACGTCCAGGTAGGGTTTTGTGGGGCTCACCGTGGTTTAAGTGTTTTATCCATGCTGTTTATCCCTTTTCTTAAATCATTTTAAGGTATGATACTAAAAATGATGCAGATAAACGTATCCAGTGGACCACCAAAGGAAGCAGCAGTGATAATGACACCCACAGTTGAAACCTTTATGAGGGCCACCGTGATGTTTTTTACCATCCAACCAATTCATAAGGTCATGTAGACGTGGATGAAGTGAAAAAACAAATATCAGCTTGATCCGAAACTTCTCCAACTCCCAGGAAGTTTTTAATGGTGGGTGGATGTTCAATCCCCACTTTGTGAACCACTCAAGCCCTATACCTGCTTCATTTCTTAGATCATACCTTAAAATGATATGAAAAAAACGATGAACGGCATGGATAAAACACTTACATCACGGTGGACCCCACAGGGCCCCACAGAGCCCTGTGGGGTCCAATTACCTTACAAGTGATTCAAATCAAACCGTCCAAATTATTATATATTCTCTGACAATGGGATAGGTGTACGGCTATTACAGAAAGGTGAAAGAAATAAAAAAACATCCAATGGTTCTATTTCAACAAACCAGTGTCCATGAATTCAGAGGTTTGGATGATTGAATTATTCTGATTTGGGAGTATGACTTAGTTACTGTGGTTCCATGGTCTATTTAGTTTAACATAAGTTAGTGTGTGCTACGTGTATAATTATTAATTGCCTGTGTATCAAATGTCCAATACCGCCTATCTATTAAGTGCCTGTGTATCAAATGTCTAAAAGCGGGCCACACAGCGACAATTTATAGTGTTTATTTTCCTGATTTATTTCGCTTTCGTCTTCCTTTACGATAGGCCTCTGCCTAAGATTTTTGTTGGCAGTGGCCTGAACCAGTGTCCATGATTGTAAATTTTTGTAGATGAATTCAAAAAAAAAAAAAAAGAAAGAAAGAAAAAAGTGCCTGTATATGAGATGGACGGCCTGGATATACAATGCATCCATCGAAGTGGGTCCAACGGCCAGGGGCCTCACCCATACGCTGGTTCTGGAGCCAAGTCGCGCTGGTATTTAATAAGCTTTCACGGCACATGGTGGCATTTTGCGAGAGCGGATTCGGAGAGATCCCGGCCTCACGAAAGAAAGTGCGGCCCTTACTGTGGGCCACCTTGATGTATCTACCATGTGTACACGCCGTCCATTCTTTTTTACAGATCATTTTAAGGCACGATCCCAAAAATGAAGCAAATCCAATTATTATGTGTATCTACAATATGAAATGGGTGATTAACCATTAATGGACCAAATATTTTTTTGGATCGAGCTGATATTTGTTTTTTTTTTTTTCCTTTCATCCATGTGAATAGAACTCTAAACGGTGCCCATGTGAATTACTCCACTATGGAAAAAGAATTCTTAGCTGTAGTGTTTCCCTTGGATAAGTTTGGGTCTTACTTGTTCGGATCTAAGATAATCATTTTTACCAATCATGCGACGTTAAAGTAGTTTCTTTCTAAGAAGGATGTTAAGCCTTATTTGTCGAGATGCATTATTTCACTTCAAGGTTTGATCTAGAAATTCGAGACAAGAAGATAGTAGAAAACGTAGTGGTTAACCATCTCTCATGGCTTGTTCTATCCGATTTCATAGAGACGACACCCATTAATGACATATTTGTTGAGAAAAAAAGTCTTAAATCTGTTTTTGGGTGTCGTTCGACTAGTCGTGGATCAGCCACGACTGGTCGTAGGAGCTGGTCGACTGGTTATAGCCCGTTCGACTCAAAGTCCAACGGCTATGTTTTTCATGTCCGGACCACCTTCGACCAGTCGAAGGGTTTGTTCGACCAGTCGTAACTTCGACTAGTCGTAGCTTCCCTTCGACTAGTCGTAGGTTACGCAGATTCATTCTGCGATTTTACGGACTGCGAAAATCTGTGTCCTTTCGCAACTGGGATGCGGAAGGAAAGTTGCCTAAACTATAAATAGGTGTTCCTAGGGTTTTTCTAGGTTATGGGAAAGTATTCTAAGGGTTTCCAAAAGGGTGTAGCAAGGGTTAGATTCGAGGTTGTTCGAATCGGGTAAGTTCTCTCTCTTTGTAATTTCTATTTTCATAGTGGAGATCTGTCGCTTTGTGCCGTGGTTTTTTTCCGAAAGGGTTTTCCACGTAAAATCTGTGTGTTCTCTTGTATGTGCTTGGTGCAATTGAATTGTTATCCTGGATCTAGATCTGTGTGATTCCGCAGGTCAAAATCCCCAACAAGTGGTATCAGAGCAATCGGTTGGGGCACAGATCTGAATCTGAGGGATTAGTAATAATGACGAGCACCAGGTATGAGATTGAGAAGTACTCAGGGAAAAATAATTTTGAGTTATGGAAAATCAAGATGATGTTAATCAAGCAAGGCGAAGATGGTGCTCTTGAGGAGCGAAAGTCTACTATGACTGATGGTGATTGGAATACTCTTGATAAGAAGTCATTATCATCGATCCGTTTATGTCTCACGGATGAGGTTCTTTACAATGTCATGAGGTAGAAAACTACGGCTAAGTTATGGGCGAAGTTAGAGGATGTTTATGTAAAAAAATCCTATGAAAATCACCTACACTTGAAGCGGCAGTAGTATAACTTCAAGATGGCAGATGATGGAGATTTTGAGGCTCACATCAGCAACTTTAATAAATTAGTTTGCAAATTGATGGATATGGAGGAAGTAACGAAAGATAAAGAACAAGCATGTATGTTATTGAATTCTCTTTCGGCGTCGTATGAGTCATTCAAGGACACTATACGCAGCATGAATAAAACCTTGAGTGTCGACACTGTTATCTCAGCTCTTTAAGGAAAGGCTATGAGACAGCTAAACGGCGATATGGGGACATCTTCTGATGCACTATTTATAATGGATAGGAATTCTGAACAAAGTACTGATTCTTCAGGTTATAGATCCAAATCCAAGGGCAAGGGCAAAGGAAAGGTAAAGTGCTAGAATTGTGGGAAGGAAGGACATGTGAAGAAGGATTGTGGAAATCCTAAATCGAAGAGAGAAGATTTTGAGGCTTCGTACAGGGGCCAATGTTGCCACGTCAGATGGATCGAGTGGATGTGATGGTGATATTTTATCTATGTCTTCGCTCAGGCGGTCATACGATGATCGTAAGGATGAGTGGATGCTAGACGTAGGGGCATCTTTTCACATGACTCCTCATCGGAGTTGGTTCGCCAGCTACAGGGAGTGCGATGGTGGACAGGTGTTTATGGGCAATGGCTTTACATGTAATGTTGTGGCTGTTGGTACGGTGCGCATCAGGATGTTTGATGGGGTGGAGCACACCCTGACTGATGTCAGGCACGTTCCTGATCTGAAGCAGAATCTGATTTCTCTTGGTGTACTTGAGGCAAAAGGATGTAAGTACACAGGTATTGATGGTGCTCTTAAAGTATCTAAGAGGGCACAGGTAATCATGAAAGCGCAACGACTCGGTAACTTGTACAGGTTGATCGGGAGCACTTCAAAAGGTGGAGCTGCAATGCATGTAGCGGATTCCACCTCTGCACGTGTGTGGTATGCTGGGCATGGCCACATGAGCGGGCAGGGTGAGAAGGCTGAGATGCGTGGATAGGGATACAAATCAGGTGGAGTAGCCACCTGTGAGAAGAATCACACGGCATGATCGCAGGATATCGGCGAGGTACATGGACGACTCCAATATCGCAGGGAATTCATCTTCTATTCAGATGGCTCTAGGTGAGTCTGGTGCTGAGAAGTGAAAGAAGACTATGGGCAATGTGATGGATTCATAGTACCAGACCGACATATGGGAGCTGGTGGAGCTCCAGTAGGCCAGATAGCGGTTGGATGCAGGTGGATCTTCAGAAGGATACGGGATAGATACAGGGCAAAGATGGTAGCGAAGGGTTATGCTCAGAGAGAAGGGATCAGCTTCTCAGAGATATTCGCACCGACGGTATAACAGGTGTTTATTAGATCCGTGATTGGCGCTGGTTGGCCAATGTGATCTTGAGCTGGAAGGATGGATATAGAGTCTACACTTCTGTAAGGGAAAGTAAAGAGCAGATCTACATGAAGCAACCAAAGTGGTTCGAAGTTAAAGGGGCTGAGAAAAGACTTTGCAGGAGGTCGTGGTTCGACCTATCGCCTAGGCAGTGGTTTGATTCCTTCATGATGAGTCAGGAATTGATGACATGTAGATCGCCAATTATGACATGTCAGAAATCAATGTACTGAAGACTCGGTTAAGTGGGACATTTAGGATGAAGGATTGGGGGGCTGCAAAGATGGTTCTCAGCACTGAGACTGAAGGAGGAGTAGGCTTTGGTAATCACAGGAGGAATACCTTATGTGTAGGTATTGATCAAGGATGTGATGGGCTAGGTAAAGCCAGAGAGCGTTCCCTACGTGTCTCTCCTCAAGTTTTTCCTCAGGACATGTCCCAAAACAGATGAGGAAAAGCAGGATATCTCATGAGCCTTATTCGAATGCGGTTGGCAGTGTATGTCATGGTCTGGATTAGACCGCTTATTTCACAGGCCATCAATGTTGTGAGCAAGTACCCCGACAAGCAATATTGGGTAGCGGTGAGATGGTAAGAAGACTACATTTTTTCTTTTGAGAAGACAGGAGCAAAAATGGTTAGGCACATGGATTCTGATCCGATGGACATGCTCTTCTAGATCGTTCCTGTAGAGAAGTTTAAGGTCTGTGAAACTTCTCTGGACTTAGCGATGGCATAAAAGGAAAACGGAGTGTGCAAGAGAAGCTATGATGTAATGCAGAAATAGGAGAAGAGGTCAAGGACCTACACGGTTGAAGATTGAAGACTTGGTGGAGATTGTTGAGAAAAAAGTCTTAAATCTATTTTTGAGTGTCGTTCGACTGGTCGTGGGTCAGCCACAACTGGTCGTAGGAGCTGGTCCACCGGTCGTAGCCCGTTTGACTCAAAGTCCAGCCGCTACGTTTTTCATGTCCGGACCGTCTTCGACCAGTTGTAGGGTTTGTTCGACCAGTCGTAGCTTCGACTAGTCGTAGCTCCCCTTCGACTAGTCGTAGGTTACGCAGATTCGTTCTACGATTTTGCAGATTGAGGAAATCTGTGTCCTTTCGCAACTGGGATGCGGAATGGAAGTTGCCTAAAATATAAATAGGTGTTCCTAGGATTTTTCTAGGGTATAGGAAAGTATTCTAAGGGTTTTCAAAAGGGTGTAGCAAGGGTTAGATTCGAGGTTGTTCGAATCGAGTAAGTTCTCTCTCTTTGTAATTTATATTTTCATAGTGGAGATCTGTTTCTTTGTGCCATGGTTTTTTCCCGAAAGGGTTTTCCACGTAAAATCTGTGTTCTCTTGTATGTGCTTGGTGCCATTGAATTGCTATCGTAGATCTAGATCTATGTGATTCCACAGGTCAAAATCCCTAACAATATTCCCTTATGAAAATTTCTTTAAAGTCTCCCAATTACGTTGGTATGCCAATATTACCAATTATCTTAACATGTGTATAATTTCTACTCATTGAACTGCGCAACATAAGAAGAAATTCTTTACTGAGGTACGCAAGTACTTTTAGGATTATCCTTATCTTTGCAAATATTGCCTACATCAAATCGTAAAGGGACGTGTTTCTGATCACGAACAACATAGTGTAATCTTCTTTTGTCACTCATACGTGTGTGGTGGACACTTTTCGCCTAAGAAGACCACAACAAAAATTTTGCAGTATGGCTTTTATTGGCCCACTATGTTCAAGGACACAAACAAATTTTGTAAAACGTGAGAGAGATGTCAGAAATTAGGTAGGATAAACTGTCGAAATATGACGATGCTGAATCTCATTCTCATCATTAAAAATTTTGATTGTTGGGTCATCGATTTTATGCGACCATTCCCCATATCTTTTGAAAATATTTATATTCTCCTTACCATCAACTATGTTTCCAAATGGGTTGAGGCAATTCTATGTTGGAATAATGACCATCGCATGATCATTAAGTTTCTAAAGGAGAATATCTTATTTAGATTTGGAACGCCTCGAGCCATCGTTAATGATTGAGGATATCACTTTTGTAATAGATCATTCGAAACATTAATGAAGAAATATGGTATTTCGCGTAAAGTGAGTACCCCTTATCGCCCTCAGATAAGCAACGAATCTGAAATATCGAACAAGAGATTAAACATATTTTGGAGAAAATGGAGAATCTGGATCGCAAGGATTGGTCACTCTGACTAACCGACGCACTGTGTGCTTACCATATGGTGTATAAAACCCCTATTGCTATGTCACCCTATAGACTTGTCTATGGGAAGGCATGCCACTTGCCTGTGGAATTGGAACATAAAATGTATTGGGCTATAAAGAATTTTAATTTTAATATCGACAAAGCTGGCTCGTTGCGCAAATTACAATTAAATGAACTTGAAGAAATCCGGAATGAGGCCTACGGGAACTCTCAGATATACAAGTACAAGATAAGAGTGTTCCATGACAAGAACGTCATTTGAAAATTTTTTGAACCACATCAGAGAGTCATTCTATATAATTCGAGATTACATCTTTTCCCTGAAAATTTGAGATTTCATTGGATCGTCCCTTTTACAGTCATAAAAGTTTATCCTCATGGGGCTGTTGAGATAGAGAATCCAGTGAATGTCAATATTTTTAAAGTGAATAGTCATCGCCTTATGCCATTTGTTGATAACTTTGATTCAGAGGATATGTCCATCCCTCTGAGAGATCATGTCTACTAGGACAAACCTTCTAGTCTAATGGATATCCCTTAATCCATTTTCTGCTTTCTTAGGTTAGGCTAGAGTAGTTTAGGTATACTTGTGTTAGTTTGCATTTGTTTAATGACCTGGACACTTCTTTAGATGATGAAGAATTCATGCCATTCCTTTGAATTTTCTCAGGTACTCTCTCTTACTGGCTCATCTTTTATTGTTGTTGTCTCATGTTATGATGCATTGCTTATCTTTTTTACATTGAGGACAATGCAAATTTTAGGGGGGGGGGGGGGGGGGTTATTGAATCATCAACATTTATTTGTTTTTGAGCAAAATTTTCAAATTTCAAAACCTTTTTTTGAAGATTGATTTTCTGCATAATTGAGTATGTGTGAGTATAGGATGCATGATAAGATATAAAGTAATCTTCGATATTTTAAAGTCTAATTGATTAGTAGATTTTTGAACAAGTTCTTAATGCCCCCAAAAATCTCAACATTTATTTAGAGACTGATGCTAGGGGCAATCCCAATGGAGGAAAGAATCCATTCTATGGGGATCTCCCTCGCTTCGAGATGTGTTTGCTTGCTCGCATACTGTAACGTCCTGAATTTTTGCTATTTTGGATTTCTAAAAAATTCATATATATATATATATATATATATTTATATAACTAGCCTACGTCGTCACTTACTGAACTTTGATACTCACTTACTTAAACATCGAGTTTAGCCCCGTGATTTGTTTGCATAGGGCCCAAATCTATCCAACCTATCACTGACCAATCAAGACAACCATAACCAAATAAAGACCTACCTAAAGTCGAGACGAATATGGATTAAATCTTAATTAATAAACCAAATCAACCCAGTTACTCATTTAGCCTACGAACCAATGGTTTAGAGTGATTATGACCGAATTGTCATTTTCACTAATTATGAATAGGCCACACTATGAACATAATTAATTTAAACTCTAACAATTGCGCCTAAGAAATCTCCCTACCTAATTCATTCAAAAAATTCCCTGGTTATCCAAATAAGCTATAGACTGCTCGTTAGTGAGCCATTAGTTTTGAAATTACAGAATAATGTCCGTCTCACTGGGCTTGACGTCTATCGCAGGTGGCGAACTAAAAAAGTGCTCAGAACTACTCAACTTGGGCCAGAAGCCAAGTGCTTGAAACGCGCGAATCCCTTAGGCTGAAATTTGAAAACTTAAGTGAAATAGGCCTTTCGCTCTTTCTTGAAGTTGTGGCTTTTCGACCATTAGATTGTAACCAAACTTGAGGCATGAGTTAAGGATATTTTCCTGCTCATATCCATATAACTGTGTCCCCGATCGATCACCGACGACCGTTCATCGCAAGTAAGCTCCCTGCAGTCAGTTGAGGCATCTGATCTCCATCCAATTTGGACCAATCACTCATCCTATGATGGGGCACTTGGCCCATGGCACGGATGAGCTAGAGGCCCCCCGTAGGGGCCCTGCAATTTAAAATTCAAACCATTAGGGGCATGCATGCAAGAAAAAGGACCCTCAGGGTCATTTAGACACAATTTTTGAACTATATAAGGCCCGAAAATTCACTCCCTCACTCCCATACAAATTTTCAGCTGCAAGGGAGAGAGGGAGTGGGGAGAAATGAAAGAAGGAACTCCTCAGGGGAGCTGATTTGGGGAAAATCTCCATCGTCACTGCCCACAACGGATACCGCAACCGCGCCCCACCATAGAGAGCGGCCCACCAACAATAGAAATGTAATCTTTTAGCCCTTATTAAAATTTAACCTTGCAGGCCATTTGCATGCGCCCTTACAAGCTAATCCCATTGGCGTAGGGCTTCGATACACCCATCCACGGACTCGAATCCTAGTGGCGATACTAAAAATCCAACGAACTACTCCTAGGTGCGAACCATTACGTTTAGGTTACCGATTATTGAACCTATGTAACAATTGATGATTGTGTAGTGAAATTTGGAATTTACATGCTAAACAAATGAGAAGTTTGTAGTTGGAACATCCTCCATGACTTGTAGCTTACCCAGAATAAATGATCATTGAATGCATGTTAGAATAAATTGTCTCTATTGAAAATTCCATGCCCATGTGCTCTACATTGTCCCCCGACACATGCACCCAATTACTTTAATGTTATGAATTTTGCGATGATTGAATAATGCTCCTACATTTCCAATTGATTGTCCATATTAACTGAGATATCCTGATTTTCTGACATGTATGTTTGCCTCTTGAAATAGAAATGTTTGTGGTATACTATTAAATTTCAGCCTATTGGTCAATTGGGTTGGCCAACAAGAGGAAAAACTCACAAGGTCAGCCTTATTGGATCGGTTGTCCTGGGCCAATCCGATTGATTTAGGCCGAAGACGGACAACCGACAGCAGTTAGACTACACGGGATGCTTGCACCCAGTGCCGGTTGCACCGTAGTTCACCTGAGTTAACCGAATTAGTCCACTAATCAGCTAACCGTGTGCTCACCATGTATATACACACCTGCCTGAATCTGAAGCACCCCATTCCTTTGAGAGGCTTACTATTAATTGTTAGTGGTACGATCCCCAAGTCTTGGGAGCTGGGCATAATGGTATGGGACACTGTGTCCATGTTGTCAGCCTATGTTGGGGTGACAAGCTTCTCCATTGTGACCAGCTAGTATAGGAGGTGATAGGTCCTTATTCGAACAGCCCCAATCAAATTACCTGGCCAATGGTTCCGTACCAGAGTACCATTTGAATGACTCGGGCATGAATGGAATTGGGTGACGAGCTATTTTTCTTGTGGTGATGATTTGGTTATGTGACAAGCCCGCACCTCGGAACTGAGTGATCACACTCGGTGTTTAGGTGACGACCCATATCGAGTTGATCCTCATACCTTTGGGTATCATGCCTTACCTTTGGAATTATTGATTTGTGAGGCAAATGGGTGATACCTAAATTTGGATCCTGGAACGCAGGCTTAAAGCCGCTACGGCTGCCTTGGGCTAAGTGATCTGGATAAGGCATTAATTAAATTGAGGTGTTTCAGATTCCCCAATCTTGCTAGATGAATGTACTTAATTAAATACTTAACTAACATGAACATTCATAGCATTACATTAGTTAGGTTTGCAACTCGACAGTAGAGGTCGCCTTATGAGGGAGTGTTGGTGATTTGCGAACATAAGATGGAGTCGCTATGAGGGACTGCTGGATGACGAGGACATGCATCATATCATAATGACATGCACATGCATTAACAAGAGTGTCTAGGGACTATATGCTTACTTTGCTTTTCATTAATTATGCATGCGGATTTGCTAGCTTATATAACTTAATGTTAATGGAACCGTTGAATTGATCACTCACTCGCACTCTGAGATAGTTTTTTAAAACACTAACCAGACACTTTTATAGCTACGGGTACTATGGAGTTTAATGCGTTGGAGGAGGCGCACACAGACTCGAAGGAGTCCTCGTACTTCCAGTTGCTGAGTGGGCCAATGTAGGACACTTTCAAGATGTCAACGCGATTTTAGAGTTGATACATTTTGTATTTTTGAAACTATATATTTTGCTCAGTTGTAGTCATGTACTCTGTATAAGCATATTTTATTTATTAGTTGATTACCCGCGTTAAAATCTACATTTATTCCAAAGTACATCGCATAGTCTATTTTAATTCTATGAACTGCTCGAATGCCAGGTGAAACGAATTATAAAATCTGACTTCCGCAAAGCATAAGCGGCTCCCGGATACCAGGAGTCGAGTATCTACTCGGCCCCCGAAATACAGGGCCTTACACATACAACTATCCACAACCCTACCACAGAATCATTGGATCACCTTTTCATTAATGGGAATATAGCAGTGGCGGTTTGGCATCACTTCAATTTAATTTTCAACTCAGTCCTCGCCCTGTCCAACTCGATTCCCTAATATTTGTGACATTGGTGGTCGGCCAGACCCCGAGATATGCACATTGCTGGGCTGAGAGGGTTCACCCCATGTTTCATCCAGTGGGAGTTGTGGAAGGCCAGAAATGACGCCAAATTCGAAGGGAAGCAGGTTTCGATTGTGTCGATCCTTTCCAAAGTGAAATGGTGGTTAAGCTGGATATGCAAAGGGGAATCTTTCTCTCCCTCTGCCTCATGGAGTGATCGACTATCTCTAAGGGGTTTGGGGATTGTGGCATCTGCCCCCTCTTCTAAGGGATTTCAGGTTGTGAAGTGGCTTAAACTAAGAGAAGGCAGGGTGAAACTGAATGTTGATGGGTCAACCAGAAGAAACCTGGGTTTGTCTGGCGGCGAAGGTCTTTGCAGAGGCCATCTTGGTAACCCCCTTTTTGCATTTTTTAATGGATATGGGGTGGGTACTAACAACACTGCCGAGGTGCTTGCAGTGTTAGATGTACTGCTCCTCTGTTTCAGTTACGATTTGTGTTTGGTGGAGGTTGAATCTGACTCTAAGCTAGTGATTGACTCCCTCATGGGTAGGTTTAAGCCATCCTCGAGATGGGCCTATTAAATGGCTTGCATAGTCAGCCTTAGGATATCAGGTAATATCAGTTTTGCCCACATTATTAGGGAAGCGAATGGTCTAATGGATGGTCTGGCCCGTGAAGGCAGCAATGTATATAGGGAGGTTGCTGATCTCCCTCCTCCTATTTGGGGAATGATTAGGGTGGGGCTGGGCGCTATCAGGGAACTTTAATTTTATGTAGTCTTTATGATAGGTCACCCTGGGTGCCTTATTTCGCTCCGTGGGAAACACGAATGTCTAGATTTTGTACTTCTTTTCTCATGAAATGAAGGTCTTAAAAAAAAATAAAAAATCATTTGAGTCTATTTCACAATTCACATCTAACTCATATTATTTAACATTAACTTGAACTCTCAGTTTTTAGTTTGATGATTACTCAAAAGTGTTAGGAACCAAGTCTGAAGGTCCTTATCTACCTTAATATAAAAAGAAAAAAAGGGCTAATAAAAAAAAGAGTGGAATCGAAAATGACTACCTATTGTATGTGCCTAAATGACAAATGAAAAAAATGATAAAGGAAAGAAAGAAAAGAAGAAGCGACAATGTGAAATTCATCAATGAAAAATAAAAAAGCTGAAAAAAATAAGTGAAAAATGAGATGGGTTTGGAATAAGCAACTTGTGTTGATCTGACCACTTTGAAATAATCACCATAGTTAACATTATGGAGGGAAGGGTGACTTTCGTGGATTGTAAATTAGAATTCCTTGAGCACATTAGGAACTTGATGTTAGAATGCAATTTATTAATTGATTGATGAAAGAGAATTTAGTTCAATGGTTTTCTAGTGATATTGAGTTTTAGACTAATGATGTTTTATCTTTGTATCTCTGAATTCTATTGACATATATGCATACACAGAATATTGTTTTTCTGAGAGAGATTTGAAGTTAGGTTTTGAAGTTAATTTTTTGTATGTTTTGCTCGGGACTAGTAAAATGCTGGTTGGGGGTGAGTTGAGACTTAAATATTGCATATTTATCTTCTCAATTGCATTCTCTTTCCATGATGTTGAGTGTTAATTTGATATATTTATATATATTTCATGCATGCGAGGTGATTCAGGTCCCAAAGATGAAAATATGTTTAAAGTGATGGAATTGGAGCTCAAAAGAAGACACAAATCTAACAAGCTACCAAAAAGAAAAAAGAAAAAAAAAGACACAATGAAGTTCCAAAGAATCAAGGGAACCAAGTATAAAAGGATGGAAATCGAAGATTTAAAGTGAAGTTATAAACATAAGAAGTTCAGAAACCTTTGATCCCATTGAGTGATCTTTGATGTCATTGAGTGAACTTTGATGGGAGGTCGATACCATCGAGCATAAATCGAGAACTTCTGGACAATTGTTGGAAAAAAAATTTGTTTTCCTACTCGATGCCATCGAAGGAGCTTCGATTCCATCGATGGACTTCCGAAATTTGAAAAATTGTTGCTGAACACTTTTCATGTTCCTACTAGATCCCTCGAGGAGATCTTTGATGCCATTCATAGGTATTCGAGGGGAGTTCGATGCCATTGAAGTCCCATTGACAGTGCGTACAATTGCATAAATCCAAAGTCAGTGAAAATCAAGTCTATTTAAAGGGGGTGATTTAGGTTATTCTAAGTATGATTTAGGGTTTGGGAGAGAGCAAGGAGTAACAGAGTAACAAAGCACTATGAAGTTGTTCTTCTTTGTCAATTTTTCGGTTCTAGGTTCTTTTATTTTCTTCATGTTTTTCTTAGAGTCAATCATGTTTATGGTTGGTTAAATCTCTTACATAGGGCTAAGAAGTAAAGCTTGTAGTGGTTTTTAATATTTTAGTTTACTTTGATTCAAGTTATGTAGTTTGAATGTTGAATAATTCATCAATACTGGTTTGAATAATATTTCAGTTTTGGTGTACTTTGATCTATTGTCAACTACAGGCACTTTGGATGCTTAGGAAGGCTAAGATTGACTGCTTATCTATTTTGCAAGGGATTGATATGTAAAATCTATTGATTTATTATAAACTAAGGGCACGATGGATGTGAATTCCTTGTGATTAATACTTTAGTGCCTAATGTGAGAATTAAATCAATTGAAGTTCAAATCTATATAGGTTTGTGAATGATGAATCGACTGCTCTATTATCTGACTGAATAGAATATGACTTCGATTCCAATTGAGTTATCTAATTGAATCAAGTGAATTAGACATTAAGAATGACTATCAGTGAATTCTTGGTGCTTTAGTATTTTACTTATATTGATCTTTCTCCTTACTTTACTCAATTACATCATTACTTCTTATAATCAAATTCCATAGTTTTAGATTTAATTTTAGTTTTAAAGTGTTTTAAGAACGCATAAATATAAGTCCCTGTTGATTCGATCTCAGTCTCATCGAGTTAAAACTATATCACAGCCATGCACCTAGGGTTGTTATTCTTTTGGATAGGTCAGTGGGCCCTACCTAAAACTAAAATTCGGTCCACAACTTGACCGATTTGATCCGTTCATTTTAATCGGAGAGTTGTGAACGCACGAAAGGGTCTTTTTAGTTTTATGTTTGAAGTTATCTATGGCTCACAATTACATTAATGTTGTGCATTAATTCTGAATAATTTTCTCCTTTATAGTCCTTTTGTGATGACTTTTGCCCTCAAACTTGGGCCGACGACATAAATTAAAACCCCATACATGTAATATTTGCTTCTAGACAATCTAGTGGGCCCCACTTAAGATGTTGATAGGTTCAAAACATGGGGCCCTTCTGCATGAGAGCCATTTGACTGTTTCCTTCTTCATTCCTTGGTTTTTTCGCAAGAGGGGAGGACGGTGTTTTTTGTCTCTCTTCCTTCTTCCTTAGTTCCCTTTATAGCTGTTTATTTATTTATTTATTTTATTTTAATTTGGTATGAATGGTGGGAGTTTGTGAAATGAAATATGGTATGGAAGAATATTGTAATCGATGACTTTTTACGATGGAAGGATGTTGTAATGGATAAATTTTATAATAAAAGAATGTTGTAATGCGTAAATTTTATAATTGAAGAATGCAGTAATAGATGAATGTGATGAACGATAAAATGAATGACTATTGTAATAGATGAATGTTGTATGGAGGATCATCAATATTTACTATGAATCGCCCATATTCACTGTGGATCATCGATATTTTCACTGTAGATTGCCGATATTGAGTGTAGATAATCGACATTCACTGTGAACCGCTGATATTAAGAGTGGATTGTTGATATTCACTATGGACTACAAATATTAAGAGTGGACCACTGAATTTTCACTATGATCATAGATATTCACTATAGGAAATACGTCGGCCATAACTTCTTCGTTACATGTCCAATTTGGGTGATCTTATACTCGTTGAAAATGTAATTTGATGAATTTTCAAATGAATTTAAAATCAACTCATTTAGACACTATTTTGTTGTCTAAAATTTGGCCCAAAGTTCATCAAGATCAATGTGGATCGCGAATATTCATTGTGGGGTACCGGTTCGACAAAAATGGTCATAACTCCCTTGTTACATGTCTGATTTTGGTGATCTTATTCTCGTTGAAAAGAAAATTGATGAAATTTTAAATGAATTTAGAATCACTTTATTTAAACACCATTTGAATGCACAAAATTGAGGACAAATGTGGGCCTTAGTGATTATCGAAGATCTACGGTGAATGATGAACTTTGGCCTCATTTTTGGGCAATGAAATGGTATCAAAATAATATGATTCCAAATTTATTTGAAAATCATCAAATCACTTTTTTAACAAGCACAACATCACTCAAATTAGACATGAAACGAGGGTGTTACGACCATTTTTGTTAGAATGATATGGCCCATAGTCATCTTGATTAACTTTGGGCGCACTTTTGGGCAATCAAATGATTTTCAAATGATTTGATTCTAAAGCCATTTAAAATTGTATAAATTTATATTTTCAATGAGAATGAGATCACTCAAATCAGACATGTAACGAGGGAGTTATGGTCGTTTTCGTCAAACCCGTGCCCCACAATGAATATTCACGATCTACATTGATCTTGCTGAATTTTGGGTCAACTTTTGGGCAATTAAATGGTCTCCAAATGACATAATTCTATAGTCATTTGAAAGTTCATTAAATTGCCTTTTCAACAAGTACAATATCACCTAAATCAGACATGTAGTGAGGGACTTATAAGCATTTTTCATCGGTTGTGTTCCCCACAGTGAATATTTACGATCACAATGAAATATCAGTGGTCCGCTATTAACATCTATGGTTCATAATGAATATCAACGGTCCATAGTGAATATCGATGATTTATACCAAATATCAGTGATCTATAGTGAAAATATCAATGATACAGTTAATATGGGTGATTCATAGTAAATATCGATGATCCACCATACAATATTAATCCATTACAATATACTTCCATCTTAACATTCTCCAATTAAAAAAATTCATCCATTATAACAATCATCCATTCTTACGTTCACCACATTCATCCATTGCAACATTCTTCATTTAAAAAATTCATGTGTTACAACTAGAGCTGGGCATGTTTGACCTAATCTGGTGGATTCGACCCGATCCGAACCGAACTGACAGCCTGGATTGGTGCGGATCGAGTTGGGCCATTCAGATCCGAATGTTTTTTTGATCGAGTTCGGATCGTGGTCAATCCAGACCGATCCGATCCGAAACTCGATCCGATCCGATCCAACCCGATCCGGAGTGGATAAACCACATGCATTCACAATGGGCCCTAACAGTGTTTACTCAGTAAGTCCGTGAGATTCTTCCATAGTATTTATACATAGTAGGAGTTTCTAGATTAACGATGTGGATCATCACATGGTTCTACCGACTGGGCCAGCAGAGACTACACGAGCCTTGCTAGCAAACCTTTTTTTATTGGGAAGCACATTGGCTGGTGTATTTATTATACCTACACACTAGCTATATAACTGTTGTAGGTACGTGTTGTGCGAAGACGTGTACTGACGCTCCTCGAGCTCCGAGTTGTACGAACGGTTCAAAGGAGATCAAAGTTATATGGGCCCCACAGTGATGTATTTATTATATCTACACCGTTCATATATTTTTAGAGATTATTATAGAGCATTATCCAAAAAATGAATAATATCCATAGATCATCTGGACCACACCACAAATAGCAGCAGAGATAATGATTTTCACCGTTAAACAATTCATGTGGTCCACTTGATAGTTAGATCTGTCTTATTTTTCGTCTCAAGCCTTAAGACGAGCTTGCCAACTGGATGGACGGTTTGGATATAACACATACCCCATGAGCTTGCTAATGTGAATATGCTTTCGTGCCTTGCTAACGTGAATACAACAATGTACTCATGTCACTACACTTTCGTGCACAGCACGCAACACTACACAGCTGTGTAAGATACATGTCATGCAAAGGCGAGCGGAGACGCGCCTCGAGCTCTGAGTTGTACGAACAACTAAAATGAGATCAAAATTACATGGGCCCCACAATGATGTATTTATTATATCCATACTGTTTATCCATTTTTTCGTGATCATTTTATAGCATTTGAAAAAAAATTTGAATCATATAATAAAGTGCAAATGGACCACACCGAAAATAGTAGCGAGGATAATGATTTTCACCGTTAAAAAATTCGATATGAATTGTACCCAACCCGATCCGACTCGGTTTCCCTGACCGAGTCCGACTCAGTTCGGGTGAGGCCAACCGTGCATCGGATCGGTTCGAGTCAAATGTCCCGGACTCGGTCCCGAATCGGATCGAGTTCAGGTCAACATATATAGATTTCGGACCGAATCGAGTTGGACCCAATCCGATCCAACTCGGTCTGATGCCCAACTCTAGTTATAACATTCCTCTATTACAAAATTTATCAATCACAACATCCTTCCATTATAAAAAGTCACCCATTACAATAGTCTTCCACACCATATTTCCTTTCACAAACTTCTTCCATTCATATCAAATTAAAAAAATAAAACAAAAAATAACTATAAAGGAAACCAATGAAGAATGAATAAAGAAAAAGGAATGAAGGGAACCAAAAAAACACCATCCCCCTCATGCGAAAAAAAAAAAAAAAAAAATAAGAAAGGAAGAAGGAAACAGTCAAATGACCCTCGTGTAGAAGGGCCCCAGGTTTTGAACCTACCCACATCTTATGTGGGGCCCACTGGATTGTCTAGAACCAAGTCCATCCCATCCACATGTATGAGGTTTTAATTTCATGTTATCGGCTCAAGTTTGAGGGCAAAACCTATCATAAATGGACTACAGGAGAAAATAATTCAAAATTAACACACGACAATAATATAGACGTGGGCCACCGATAATTCAAACATAAAATTAGAAAGACCCTTCTATGGGTTCACAACTGCCTGATTAAAATAACTGGATCGGATCAGTTGAATGGGCTAAATTTTAGTTTTGAACTCTTTTTAAAATGACCTTACTTCCCGAGAGGAATATGGACATTTTCATCATCTGAAAAAAAAAAATAATAATAAATAAATAAAATAATAATAATAATAATAATAATAATAATAAAAAGAAGTTTCCGGACTAAAATTCCTTGTCCTCGTCCCTACCAAGCTCCTGACACAACCAGGTAACGTCAACGCCACCTACACCCAAAACCCATATGACTCCAAACTTCAATGGTATTAGGTTTAATTACTCGCTTCTGCCCCCACCAGCAACCTTAAATGTGACATGACACGTGGTAGGCAACCAACCTCCCATTGCTTTTTGCAGTGTGGTCCACTTAATCTTTGGATCTGTATTATTTTTAGGCTTAAGTCCGATGACGAGCTCACTAAATGGACGGACGGTTTGGATATAATATATACCTCATGACGGTACCCACAGAACTTGGTAATGACATCAACACACCAGCCAATCCGCTTCCAGGAAACTCTATTTCCTGGGCCCACCTAATATATTTCCTGAGTGACAGGAGAATGTTAACATCAGGGCCTTATCAAACTCCTGTTTCCACGGCATCATCAAATATACACGTTTCCTGATTGATGGGAGCAGTTCGTAGTCTCACCAATTAGGTTTGATTGCCCCAACTGTTGGTAAGGGATTAAATTATTTTCAAACATGATTTTCTGGTTGTTTTTGACAGCGGCACATGATCTAATTAAAAATCAAAATCTTAAGATATTGGGTAAATGAGCCGCAACCTCACCCAGTCTACTTTTCTAGTTAATTATATGACCATGGGGTTGTTGGACATTAAATGTACAGTTTAAAATGGAAATATCTGCTGCTCCCATTTCAACAAACAAGATTCAGAGGTTACGATTGTTCGACTACAGTGATTCCACAGTTCAGTCGGTTTAATTTAAGTAACATATGCCACCAGTTCAATTTACAAGTACTTGAGTACCAATCGTTATCCGCAACCAGAGTATAAACAACTTCCTTTTTGTTCTCTTTCCCAGTGCGATTTCCATATGACGAGGACGAGCGCTTGCGACGGAAGCAGATTGTCCACTGATGCTATCAATAGCGAGCAGCTACGTGCCTTACTATGATGTATTTGTTTTATTCACACCGTCCATCTATTTTTAAAGATCATTTTACGGCATGAGACAAAAATGTGGCAGATCAAGATCTCATGTGGACAATACCATAGGAAAGAGTGGTGATTGAATGCGTACAATTAAAATTTTCTTGGGGCTGTTCATCCACACTATCGTCATCTCCTGTGAGGACCAATCAGGGAGATTTACATATAATTTGTATGGATTTGCATGATGCATTTGAGAGTTATGTGTAATCTGTATGGATCTGCATGATGCGTTTGAGAGTTACGTGTGATATGTATGGATCTGCATGATGCAATTGAAGATTTGCAAATATTTGTGAAGAAAAAATTTCTCGTTAATCATAATTGGAACGTATCAAATGGTATAGTGTATTGCTTAAGTGACCGATGAAGAAACAATCATGTGCAAATGGTTACAGGATAGGTGGCAGGAGGAGTTCAAGTAGTACTGAATAGTTATGGTAACCGTCGGAACTTGAGAAGGATCCAGATAGATGGATCAAAGCTATAAATAGAATATGAATGCAAGGAGAAAGAACGTCTCATATAAACCCAAATAAACCAAATTTATCTTTCTAATTATTCTTTTAATTTACCAGTCAAATTACATTCCATGGTGTAATCCTTTACTTTTCCTGTAAAGCAAGTTACATTTCTTAGTATAATCTTTTACTTCTCGGCATGATGTTTACATTCCATAGTGTAATATCTAACTGGTAATCTTTAACTGTAATTTGAATTTAAGCTCGTGCGTTAGATTCAGTTCCTCAATCAGAAAGGTATTCCGTAACTACTCTTTACGATCGACTGTAAGAATCCATTTCTCATTTTTATTTATCTGTATTGAAAAGTCCTTTACAGAACAAACCCCACAATTTGAATATCGCCTAATCCTATTTTGCACATTTAGCAAGTGATTGAATATGCAACCGATATCACCAGATATCACTTATACATTACATGTCTGTTTATCTTTACGCTTGGGGTCATAATTGTTCAGTTTGAATTGAAACATCAATTTCAATTCTAACACACACATGTACCTAAAACCACACAAACAGGGACCACAAAACTTTTGGATGAAGCTATATCTATGTAACCTTATCAATAGTTTGGGTGACAAATAAACATTACAGCGGACCTTAGGAAGTTTTTAATGATAGGCATTCAATCACCATTGTTTCTTGTGGTGTGGTCCACGTGAGATTTGGATTGCCTCATTTTTGCAACCACACGCTAAAACTATCCAAAAAAAAAAAAAGATGGACGGTGCAGATAAAACACATATATATCATGGTGGAGCCCACAGAGCACCATCCAGTAGCCACCTGGATGCTGGCTACTGGCAGCGTAGGTCCGCGGGCAATCCGCTTCTTCCTGGGACCAAAAGAAAAAGATAAAGAAAAGGTCAGAGTATCCGTACGATCGATCACCAACCTTGGTAAACACGAGGTGAACCGAGACCTGGCGCGCGCGCACTTTTGTCATCCACATCTATCTCGAAACGGTGGGCAGAAATCCAATGTCTAAGTTAAAATAAGGTTTTCAAATCCTATTTAGAAAGTTACAAGATTCATTCCCGCCATATTTGGATAATGGGAAGTAGTTGCCCACAGCTCTTGCGGTAGACTATGTGCGCACAATCTTCCCACAAACAAGTGGTCATATGTGATGGGGCCCAACACATAAACGGTGGAAGATAAGTAACCACCAATGCAAGTAGTTAATATGATATTATTATTTTGGAGCTAATACATCCATGTTTACACAGTAACCTTATTTTGGAGATGATAATTTCAATTATTGTTTTAACCAATCCTCCTCCGAATTGAGAAAAGAAGTCAAGGATTGGAGATCCGAAGCGATATTGGGTTGGACACAATCACCCACTATCCAATCTTCCAGCATTGCTTCATTGAACATGATCGGTACTTGATCAGAGCGTTGCGATAATTTGTTGTTGTTACCATCCCCACCTGTTGCATTGTCTTGATCATGGAGTGGATTGTCGCAGTAAAGTTGCAAGAAATCGGTGTTAAGAAGATCGGAAACATTAAGATCCCCTACATCGAAATCCATCAGAGAATTTGACGAACCATCTTCTCGAGTAGTCCATAATGGGACTTGTAATGATTCCAACTCCATTGCTTCGAGGGTCGATGAGTCTCTGAGCTTAGCAGTTTCTCTAATGGCATCTTGGTTTGAAATTTCCGCCTTTGGTTGCGGTGGTGATGGAGCGATGAAAAGCTTGGTGCACCTCAATGCCTTAGTTCGGATGACATGGGATCCGATCTTAGTCGGGGCAGCTTCAACTGACGGTTTGTCATCAGGCGCTTTTTGCGAGTGCTTGCCATAAGCAATTCGAATTGATTGGCCGTGGACCTTCTTCCCTAAATTTGTATTCCAATAGTTTTTTATTTCATTGTCTGTTCGCCCTGGAAGCCTTCCTGCAATTAAAGACCATCTGCAAAATCTTGAAGAATTAATGATACTTGAGTGAAGAAATAGATTAAAAATTTTATTGGATGTAAATGGTAAAAGATAATTCCATGACTGAAAATTAAAAATTAAAAAATTGCCTTTTTAAAATTTTGATTGCAAAGAGGACAAATCTCACATAATATATTTTGATAGCAGAGAGCAACATGTCATAAGATATTACAATAGCCGAGAGCGACAAAGCGCACATAAGATTGGCAGCCTGTATTTGATTTCATTTCCTTTAATATGAATATATATATATATATATATATATATATATATATATATATATATATATATATATATATATATATATATATATTTTACGGTCTCATGTATTATGATGATTTCAATTTTGTCAATGTGAATGGATGTATTTTATTTAGTGGTCTATTCTTTTATAAATGAAGATAATGGAGAGGTGGAGAAACTATATAACTCCATTGTTTCTACAACATGGTATAAATGAAGAAGATGAAGATGGAGAGGTCTTAAACTAACTCCTGTCACACTCTCTCTAGCTAGGGTTTATTATGAAAAGATCTGCCACTACAGAATAAATAAATAAATAAAACTTTTTCTTTTTTCTTTTTTAAAGAATTCCAAAAGATGGTGATCACTCGAAAAGATGGTGGAATTTTATTTCAACCCAAAAGCATAATTTGCAGGTGATTCTACAGATTAATTTCAAATGATGGATGACGAAATTATCCATCTGTGGGTGGAATTGATCTTCTTTCTTTTTTTTATTCGTGTGTAGAAAATAACAAATTCCAAACAATATTTACAAACATGTAAGCAAAATGCCAGAAGATCACCTGTTTCCAAGGAGTCTATGGAGTCTGATGATCAGCTCTTCCTCTTCATTTGATATGTTGCCTCTCTTGATATCCGGCCTCAGATAATTCAACCAACGTAGTCTACAACTCTTCCCACATCGTTTAAGACCTGCATTTACAACCACCAATTCCACTAAAAAGAATAACACAGTCGCATTAAATGTTCTCCAGTGGTATCTGATGTATACACCAAGAAATGGTGTATATCCTATTCAAGCAACCTTAATTTCATTCAACAGAAGTACGAAGAGACAATACAATGAAACCAGATGAGACCCAATAGGGGTACACTAATGAGTATACCAAAACAAGGGTGTATGTCCTAAGATACATTGACATTCACCTGGGTGCCCCTTACTGCATACATCAAACAATGGTGTATATCCTAACCTCAACCTTCAACTAGTGCATACATTCACCAATTTCACTTGAAAGAAGAACAAAGAGACAATACAATGAAATTAGATGAGATCCACTAGTGCATATACCAGAACAATGGTGTATGTCCTATAGACATGGACATTCACCTGCTCTCTTGGGAAGGTTTCTCCATCTCCCTTCTCCATGAAGCTTGACGTAATCACTTAGTATTTTATCTTCAGTAGCACTCCATGCTCCTCTATTCAATCCCTCCTTTGAGCAACATGGAGTTCTACCCATCTGAGCGTGGTATAAGCCTCAAATGGCTTCTGATGAGGGATGCTTTTATAAGTGCATTTTGTATATTAGTATTTGCATGTACCGTACCCTATTTAGGGAAAACAATTTCTAGGGTTTGGATTGGAAATGTGAAAGGTACTGTATTTTTCTGCTTTGTTGGTATATATTAAGAATTAAAATGTTATTACGAAGGTGGATTAAGATGAGATTAGTGACTAAATCACCAGGCCTCACCTGCCCTTCAATTGGTGATTTGTCAAACTACTCTTCTAACCAGCTTTTGAAAGTTTGTTGGGGTTGGCACAATAATCTCAGGTAGGTACCGGTTATTTCATCGACGTGTACAAGAATATGATGGTTAAATATGAGAAATGGTCCCGAGCGTGTGGACCCAGTGCAGTGATTTTCTGTGACCTAATTCCAGACAGTCTGATAACAGGGGTTAGTAAGCAGTGAGAGCTACAATCATTGCCATCATCTGATTGTGATTAATCAGGAACGTTGGATGTGCGCTGAAAATTGGGACAAGGATTGTGGGGTGACCCTGCTACTACGGCCAACCGTAATGACCTAACATGATGGGAGTTGAGTGGGCCACATGTAACACTTAGAGATGAGGCATGACGAGTATGACTGAATAACTTAATTTCAAACATGGTCTGTGTGGGCATCATCTCTAAGAGCAGCATGTGGCCCAGTCAAATCTCATCACATCATGTTGCCGTGGATATCCGTCGTGGCAGGTTCACTAAGCAATCCGAGTCTTGAACATTTCATTTGAAGATTGGGTACTGCCCATGCTAATACAAGTTCTCTCCTGATTTAACAGGGTGGGATTTGATTGAGTGACATTATCACTATCACAAATGAAGTCCATGCAAAACATGTTTAAAAGTTGTTTAGCCTATATCTCAAGTTGGCCTGTTGCCCAACCAAATCCCACTAAGTCAAGAGGAAGGACGAGGCATCACATAAATGGGAAGTGACCGGGTAGATTTGGTTGGGCCACATGCTATCAGAAATGGGGTTGTGGTCCCCATTATTGTTGATGTCTTAAATCTCTAAACAATAGGATCCGTCGATGCCATCGACAGACCACTCGATGCCATCGGGGAGTGGTCGATGCCATCGTAAAAATCTGGAATATTCATGTTTAGTCATTGGAATGTTTTGGAGTTTTACTAGATGCCATCGAAGGTGTTTGATGCCATCGACAAATCGACAATGCCATCGAAGTCCCATCGAGCGCACGTGTAGAATTATGTAAGTGCGGGATTTGTTTCCTATTTCGATTGTGATTCTCATGAAAGCTTATATAAGAGGGTGTAATTGGGATTTGGGAGTATCAAAAGGCTTTCTAATTTGTTACTAGGGTTTCAAGGGCAGAGCCTGGATTGTGAGGGAGATTCGAGCCTTGTTTGAATCTGTAATCTCTATCTCTTGTAATTTTCTGCTTTTATAGTGCCTTACTCTTACTTTGTGCCGTGATTTTTTCCAAGAAGGGTTTTTCCACATTTTTTTTTAAAGAAAATAAAATTTCATTGATATGGTAAAATGTACAGCCATTCGGGCAGGTCCAAGCAAAAGGGTAGGATCCCACCTATCATATGAAAACTACACAAAATGGACAGAACGAGACATGACAAAATAGTGAACTCAGGCATAAAGCGTGGAGATCGACGGGATAGAGACAATAGAGGAACATCCAGTGGGAAGGCAGGAGGCAGCCGGGAGGCAGCCGCAATAGCCCTGTCAACCCACACCCTTCCTTGGCTTTCTTGGGTGGAGGAGCCCGACATTAGCCTTGTCCCAAAGAAGGGAACCCCGAATCACAAGAGGGAGAGCAAAACAGGAAAGGAAGGTCGTATCTGAAGCACCATTGCTAGCGATCTTGGCGAGGCCGTCCGCTAGTGAATTACCTTCGCGATAAGTGTGGGAAAAGTGGACATTGATTGCCTGCTCAAGCCCCTGAATGAAGGCGATCCGGTACCACAAGTTTCGTCCCCCCGCAATGGATTAGAGACCGCTTGAAAGAATAGGCGAGAGTCAGTTTTAGCAATAATATTCGAAAGACCCATGTCTGCACAAATAGTTAACCCGTCGACCATTGCTTGCGCCTCAGCAGTGTTGTTGGTGACCGAGTCATACTTCTTATGGAAGGCAAAGATGAGGTTACCTAGATGGTCTTGGCAAACTCCACCCCCTCCACCGCCCGGGTTGCCCCTGCCTGAGCCGTCCACATTGAGCTTAAGCCAACCCCTACTCGGCTTGTTCCAATAGATTACGATGGAAGGGCCAGGAGATGGAGAGAGGAGGTAGGCGATACCCAAGGACCTCATCACACTAATATCCTTAGAGGAGATGTCAACCAAACTCGATGTAACGTCTCGAAAAAATTCGTATAAAGACCCGAGTACCACCTCAGGCAGAAATCACTAAGGACCAAATTCTGTGGAAATTAGATAAAAATTAATTAAGTACTAAACTAAATAATCAGTGAAATTAGCTTGAACCAATATGTATATGAATTGCAAGACCCAAAACTAATAGAATCGCCAACTCAACATTACCCAAAAACCTAGGAGCAATCTTAAAACCCAGTTGCTCCCAGGAGCACATTGAAACTCCATATCAAACTTGGACCGTGCGTCGAAAGTTCGATTACCGCGAAACTATAAGATTATGACCACCTTATTGGGCTTGACTACCATCGCGGGAATTGAGCCCAAATAGTATGCAGAAACGCACAACTTGAGCCCTGAGCAAAGTGTGTGAGAAATGAGAATATCTATTGAAAATACACTGAAACTTAAGTGAATTGGGCCGTTTGCTTGTAGGAAAAATTGAGGATTTCAGACCATCAGTTTCTGACCAAACTATACCCATGGATCAGGGAAATTTTCCTACACATAACGGTATACTTGTGGCCCTAATCGAGGGACGACGATCGTTGAACAGATACAGGTCCGTCCTCACAGTTGATCGACCTATCCAAATGCACTGAAATCGCATCTTGGACTAGATCCATGGTCAGGGAACTTACTCTGTAACATAGACAAGTAATGGACCTCCAGATGAACTCCGTTTGTCCGATACAGACGCCTTTTAGCTATAACCTAAGTATATCATGGCCCTGGGACCATTTACACCACTTCTGAGCCTATATAAGACCCTTAAATCACCCCACTTCTATCCCATACGAATTTTCTCTAACCCTAGGAGCGAGAAAGAGTAGAGAGTGAAGGGAGATCCTTGGAGTTTGCTGCAGTGATTCTTTCCTTCTACTCCATGCATTGAATTGCCTTTACATCTAGTTACACGAACCATTTCAACGGCGATTTAGGTAAGGAATCCTAACCCTAATCTTGTTTTAGAAATCCAAATAGAGAAATCGGTGAAATAGCTAACCTATTTCGTGATTTAGGTAGCCGTTGTTCTGTAGACGGAAGTGTAGGATTCGAACCGGGTTCGAAACGAGCAATCCAATGAAAGGCGCAGACTATAAATGTTCGTTGGTTTTCAAGGCTTTCAATGTCAGCCAATGATTTATGTCTGACTTGATTTATAGTCCGTACCTTTCGTTGGTTTTCAAGGCTTTCAATGTCAGCTAATGATTTATGTCTGACTTGATTGTTGCCATATGTTCTTAGTTACGTTCGTTGGTTTTCAAGGCTTTCAATGTCAGCCAATGATTTATGTCTGACTTAATTTATAGTCCGCGCCTTTCGTTGGTTTTCAAGGCTTTCAATGTCAGCTAATGATTTATGTCTGACTTGATTGCTGCCATATGTTCTTAGAATTGTATATGTGTAAACTATGTTGGATATATTATACATTCCACATGTTTGTTGATATGTTCAAATGGATATGAAATCATGATTTGTACTTGCCATGACTGTTAATCTAGAATATATGTTTGTTGTATGTATAATGACTCCTTTGTGAAAGAATTTGCTATAATATATGTCATAACTACTTTAGTTCATGTATGTAGTAATGTCTAGGCTAAGTGTTTGATAAAATGTCTGAATGAGTGATTGTTTAATTAATTGTATTTATTAAGGGTGTTGAGACAGGATTCTCAACTACCCTATCTATATGCATAAATTCCTTCATGTAACCTTAATTTTAAACTATGTGCTTTATTTATAAAAATGCATATGTATAATAACATGTTCTATGCATTTGATAAAATGCTCAAATGAGATTCATGTTTGAATCATCTGTTAAATGGTGTTATGATTATCACATGTGAATACCTATTGCATTTGAGTATTATTGGACTACTACATAGTCCAAGCAATCGGTAACAGTTTCCGATTGAATCCGAGTCGTACGACGATTATCGACAGTGGTTAGGCCACATGGAGAGCTAATGTGCTCCATGTCGATTAATTCAGCATGCGCTCATACCAATCGAACTTGTCAAATAACCTGATTGGCCTAATGTGTGTTTACCATGTATGGACACTACTGCTTGAATCTAAGGTACCACTTACCAATGTAAGCCCATTTCAACCATAGTACCAAGATCCGCTAAGACTCATGAGTCGAGTATAGTAGTATGGGACAATATGGTCGAACTGTCGGCCTACGCTGGGGTGACGAGCCTCCCCGTAGTGTCTAGTGAGCAACTCAAACTTGTGAGCTGAATACGGTGGTATAGGACACTGTATTCAAGATGTCAGCCTACGTTCAGGTGAAAAGCCTCCCATAGTGACCTTGAGTATAATCAATTGAACTTGCCTATCCACTGCTTTCATTAGGGGTGATTCCCTTCAACTTGCCTATCATATGTGATTAACTAGGATTGATGACCCTAAATGGATCTCCATTTGGGTTAAATGATATAAAGGGAGGTACCTTAGCTTCCCAAATCTGCTGTATGAATAAGCTTAATTAAGTACTTGGCTAACACAACCATGCACCGCATTGCATGTGCTTTGGCGAGGAAGAGCACTTTTAGGGAGTTTGCCAAGCGCGATCATGAGAGGAAGTCACTGAGGGAGTGTAGGAGAGAGGGCATGCATCATTCCAACATACCATCCTTGCATTAACAAGAGTATTTAGGATATGTTTGTTGTACTGCTTTATCATTATTGCTTGACTGAATTGATAACATGTTAACCTTTGCCTTATAGTACCACTGAGTTGATCACTCACTCCCACTCTGGTACGGTGTTTTAAAACACCAACCAGACTCTGTTTTAGCTGCAGATGATGGCGAGGCTTACGTGACGGAGCTGGACTTTTATGACGAGGAGTTCTCCTGCATGTAACTCTTAGGCGAGTCTATGTAGACCTAGAGTTGCGTCGCCGGGATTACAGGGATATGGATTAGTTGGCCATTACACTTTGTCATTTTATAAATTTGGAACTATACATGTAATTATTTAGTTTGGTGACATACCCATACTCTGGGGATCGATAAACACTTACGTACTTTTTATATCTATCACAGACTTTTGCTTGCTTAATTTAAATTGTCTTTGAAGTACTGTTTTAGTGTAACCCACTCATGTTTAATGCACTAATATGGACAACATTTAAACATCATTATGTATATTGCATAAGTGATGCGTTGGATCTCGGGAGTTGAGCTTTACTCGACCCTCGAAATTCAGGGCATTATACACGGTAGGAGTATACCAATCTCGTTCAGCCAATGAGAAATTCTGAAAATGGTCTATGACACTGAGAAGCTAGAATTCTCAAATCTAGCTGTATTTCTGCCAAACCAGATTTCTCATAAAATGAGAGGCGGGGCTAAACCTCGAAGCAGCTGCCATCTAGAAGATTTCTTAGCCAGTGTGGTCCATTACAGAACCCGAACATGAACAGATTGATTGGCAATGAAGGGAACGTGCAGGAGCTTGGCGAAGTGGGCTCATACCTCCACAGCGATATTCTTATTACAGAATAGGTGATCCAGACTCTCAATGGAAGGGAAAAGGGGGCCAAGCGCAAGGCTGGGCTGGCAAGAGAGTGGGAGGTGGGGGCATTGCTGGATGTGGCTGTAATGAGTGGGGGGAAGCGGCCTGGTAGCGATGGATGGGGATGACTGAGAAGCCTAAATCAGAGAGCTTTGAAAAGGAGGTTACGCTAATGAGGGAGAAAAAGACCAAAGAGAGGAGGAGGGAGGAAACTAAGTAGTTAGAACAGGGGCGATCTGATCAGCAAGGCGAACAGAGTGTCGCTGATGCGAAATGGAAGTAGGGTCAGGCGAGGCTTTAGCAGGGTGCTGAAAATGTTATTCATGAGAAGCAAGGTGTGGGCCATCAGAGGAGAAGGGGTCAGCATTGTAACAGCAGTGACATTTGGAGACAATGGCAACACTACACTTCTGAATTACTGCATCAACAAGGACTGCATTGTGCATCACCTTCCACAAGAAAATCACAATCTTCGGAGGAACGAATTTGTTCCAAGACCAAGCAGCCCAGCACTGAGGGGGCTGCCGCTTATGAATGGCGTTCCATGCCGATTTGAGAGTGAACTTTCCTGAAGAAGAGAGCCTCCAAATCAATACATCCTCTCTGCTGGATGGAACGATGCAGCTGGTCATAATTATATTAATAGTTGTAAGAGAAAGCTTGTCCCGTATGGGGGAGAGATCCCATGTGTTGGATTGGTTAAAGAAGTCTCTGACCTTTGCCTCCCTGTCAGTGGCTGAAAGAAGAGAGGTGGCCGCACCCAGAAGAAAGCCCCCGCTGGTCCAGTTCTGGGTCCAGAACAAAACCTCACCTTTCCCAACTATCCATCTAGACCTGTGGATTGTGAAAATAAGCTGAGCTTTGACGTCTTTTCAATTCGAAGAGCCGATTATCCAGGGTCTACTAGAAGAGGACAAAAATTTGTTCATGTATTTTGCATGGAAGAGGCCAACCCACAGGGACTTGCCATCCAAAAGATTCCAAGCCATCTTGCAGTGGAAACTGTTCATGATGTCAGCAATCCTCTTAATGCCAAGACCACCTTCGGTCATAGGGAAACATAGCTTGTCCCAGCAAACCCAATGCCTTTTACTATCCGAATCCGAGCTACCCCAAAAGAACCGAGCTAGAGCTTTATCCATCTGATCAAAAGCCTTCTTTGGTATATTGATGGCTGAAAGCAAATGGATAGGGAAGCTCGCAAGAACGTGACGAATGAGCACCAATTTCACCGCTTGATTAAGGAGTCTAGCTTTTCAACCTGCTACCTTCAACTCGATCTTCTAGATGAGAGGAAGAAGGTCAGCAAATTTGACCCTCCCTTTGCAAAGAGGGGCGCTCAAGTATAAGATGGGAAGATCAGCCTGTTGAAAGCCCATAAGGTGGGTGATTTTGCTAGCTCTGTTTGGCGAGGACCGCTTAGGCAAGAAGAACTAGCTCTTAGATAAGTTGACTCGCTGGCCTGATGCATGTTCATACGAACGGATGAAGGAGAGCAAGGAGCGGACCGAATTGATCTTGCCATTTAGAAAAATTATCGTGTCATCAGCAAAAAGTAAGTGGGAAATCATAGGGTAACCTCTAGGAAGGCTGAAAGGGAGACAAGCTCCAGACATGAAGAACTGGCTCAGTCCCCTACTAAGAACTTCCACTGCAAGGATGAAGATAGCAGGGGAGAGAGGATCTCCCTAGCGGAGGCCTCTGGAGCCTTGGAAGAAGCCATAGCTGTTACCATTGTTGTGCCATCTGAACCCATGATGGGCTGAAGCCGAACTTAAGGAGAACCTGGCGGATGAAGCCCCATTCCAATCGATCATAAGCTTTCTCCATGTCAAGTTTGATAATCATGTTCCCTCCACAAGCCTTACGATCAAGCTCAAAAGTCATCTCCTGGGCCATCGATATGCTCTCCACTATCGATTTACCTTTAACAAACGCGCTTTGTTCCAAAGAGATAATGTTGGGAAGGATGGAGTCCAAGCGATTAGCGAGAAGCCTGGATAGGATCTTGTGAATGCAACTGCATAGGTTGATCGTCCTGTAATCAGCAAAGGAAGAAGCATTCTTTTTCTTCAGGATGATAAAAACAGAGGTGCATTTAAAGGCCCGCGGGATTGAGGCTCCTGCAATGAAGTCACAAGCCACATCTAGGAGATCTTGCTTGATAATATCCCAACACTAGGAGAAGAAGGCGCCTGTGAAGTCATCAGGCCCCGGAGCGCTATCAATAGGAATCGCTAGAACCACATCCTTGACCTCTTCCATAGAAGGGGGGAGGGAGAGGAATGAGTTCATCTGCTCTGAAATGGAAGGAGGAATGCAGCTAAGGAGAGAGCCAACATCTAGAGGAGAGCGGGTTTCTGATTGGAACTATTGCTGGAAAAATTCTGCTCCCACTCCACCAATCTCGGCCGGAGATGTAAGCGAGGCCCCCGACGGGAGCGTGATAGAAGAGATGGTTGACCTCCTCCTGTGCTCCATCACGGAATTGTGAAAGAAGCTCGTGTTTCGGTCACCATCTTTAAGCCAAGAGATCCTAGATTTTTGTTTCCAAAAGATCTCCACCAGGGCCAGCGCTTGCTTAAGCTCTGCTGTAGTAGCATTCAGATTCACCCTGTCTTGCTCCGACCTGGAGGAAATGAGCTAGAATTCTGCCTTGGTTATCTTGTCTTCTGCAGCCTTAATCTTCTGAAAGATGTTCCCAAATACCTGAGCATTCCATCGCTTGAGGGCCGCTTTAACGAACCTAAGTTTTAGACAAACCTTCAGCAGAGGAGTTGCGTCAACCCGTTGATCCCAGGCGTCCTTAACAACGGCACTGAAATTATCATGAGATGTCCACATTCACTAAAATTTAAAAGGTCTTGGGCCAGTGGCTGGATCAGCTCGCAGCTACAACAGCAAAGGAGAGTGGTCAGAATGAAGATGTGAGAGGTGCTCTATCTTACAACTTGGATAGAGATCTAGCCAGCGAGAGTTGAAGAGCATTCCATCGATTCTAGCCTAACACCAGCTCTGGCTAGTCCTATTGTTGCACCAAGTGTATTTTGAGCCTATAAACCCCCATCAATCAGGCCACAGGCATTAATTGCAGTCTGAAAGTCAGACATTCTTCTGAGAGTGGAACAACTGCCTCCTATTCTTTCTTCCTGGGAGGTTGTGGCGTTAAAGTCCCCACAGACCAGCCACAGACCTTTGGTGCGATTGGAGATGGCTACATGGTCTGCCCAAAGGTCTAGCCTGACGACCATGCTACATGAAGCGTAGTCCACTGAGATCATGAACATCTGAGGAGAACCTTCGATGGAAACCTGGATCGAGATGCATTGCCTAGTTGCTGACAAAGTTAAGAGTTGAAAGGGGTGGTTGAACAGCACCCAAATCTTCCCATCCACCATTTTCTCTGCAATAGAGTGCTGGAATCCCAACCTGGCAGCAATAGACCTTAGCCTGGATAGCCTGAGCATTGGTTCTTGCAGAAGCAAGATGCCAATTCTCTTGGAAATAACTGGCCTCTTCAGGTATCTAAGAGTTGGGGCATTACCAACTTCGTGCACGTTCCATGAGAGAATACTAGTCATCAGATCCACATTCTTCGAGGTAAGCCGCATTAGAGATTCTAGCTAGCCTATAGCTTCTCCTAATTGATAGCTTCTTGTTCCGGATGGTTGAGGCCTTGCTCACCTTGTGCTGCCGCACAGGAGGATTGGGGAGGGTAGCAGGTAGAACTCTAAACTGTTGACCCCTGATATCGACCCAAAGGTCCAACTGCTCAGCATTGTCTTCTGGATTGGCCTGTTGGGGAGGGAGATGTAGTAGATCCTCTTCTTCTGATACACCTAGAGAGGCAGGGCTGGCTCGTTCCCATAACATGGTGTCTTCAGGTCAACTCCAGTAGTTCGCTCTTTCCAACATATTCTCCTTGATCTTGAAGATCTGAGCCGAGATCTCCTCATATTGGGAATGGTTACCAACTCTAACGGGTTGAGTGGTAAAGATGCTTGGGGATTCACGAACTATCTTTGGGGGGGGGGGGGGAGGGATTGACGACGGGGAGATGTGGGGGGTGGGGGTAGAAGGACAGGACGATTGAGGTGAAGGGCGCGGGATCTTGCAGTTTAGAGTGGAAGGGATGGGCTGATGGGAGTGGGGAGTCTCGGCAATGGGTGACAAGGGGGCCCTCTCAGCCCTCAAAGCTAAGGAATTGGAGGAACCTGGGCAGTGAAAGGGGGGGTCATTTGAGGAGGGAGGATTCATCTGGGCAATCTATAGAACACATGGTGGACAAATGTCTGCTGCTATAGGTGGAGTTGCTGGAGTGGTGTTGGGTTGCTGTGAATCCTCCATGAGGGAGATAAGGTCGCCAGGGGTGGAGCCCAAAGGGTTAGGGTGAGTGGACAGAGCGGTATGCAGTTGGATGTGCTCTGCAAGGGTGATGATGGGGAATGAGAGTCCCTTCACTTCTAAATCGATAATCGTGGATAGAACGATCGCTGAATGAGGTATGATCTTAGCTCTAACAAACATGAGGAATGAGCCATCGATGAAGTTGTGGTCGATCTCACTGCTGTACCAAAGAAGAATGCTATCTGCTCAATCGTCTAACTGCACTAGGCATGGAGGGGAATACCTTGGATTCTGATCCAGGTGCTAGTGTTAGTGGAGACCGCAGAAGGTCCCCACGGGTTAACAGAATGAAGGTTCATGGCTTGTTGCAGGATGGAGTCTCTATGAAACACAATAGCTGCTTCCCTGGAGTGGAAGGAGAGGAGGAACGATCTGTCTGAAATCCTGGCAATGTTGACCTTGACAATGCCAAAAGTGGAGCTCCTGAAGGCATCCATCAGATCTAAGACAGAGCAGGATGGGGAGGAAGTTGTGCCAACAAGAGCATTGGATAGATCTCTCCTCCGAGAATTAGAGATTCTGCCCGGAACCTGCAAGGAGAATGCATTGACAGGGCTGCGCTAGCTAGGATTGGGATCTGGGTCTGATGTGTCTCTCCGGTCATCTCTGGGAGGGGCCCAAAGGTTGGCTGAGTCCAAATCCCTTGTCATGGCGGTCCGGTCCCTAGAAACCCCTGGAGTAGTCGCCCACTGCCGATTCACATCACCGCTCTTGTTGTGGGCTGGTTGAATCAGAAGCTTCCTTCCCCCAAAGGATCTGCCCTGAAGGTTAGCCATAGCCCTATTCGCATTCTGATGGTTCTTGAATCTCACGAATTCGTAGCCTCTATTTCTGGATCCATTGGGGAGCATAGGGTTGTAGATATCCAAGATCTCCCTGAACCTCTCGAATCTTGCTCTAATATCCAAGGTTGCTGCGAGAAATGGGATGTTGACAATGAAAAGAAAGGATGAGGAAGAGGATTTCCACCAATGAACTAGGGTCCAATCGTCGTCTGTAGACTTACCTGCATAAGGATCCTGCTCTGCTTCCTCCATCATGGAGATGAGAAAGAGAATTTTCGCCGATGAACTCAATAAACCGGATCGAGTTGGTTGAGCCCTAACTCAGTCTGGCTAGACCGGATGCCCAGCTTTTTTTCAAAATGGAAAGGAATTACCTGCCACAAAATAATTGGGTTTGTTCTTAAAGTCGACCTCCATGCCGATTACAACAGTCTAAGTGGCAGAATTGATCCAGTTGTGGTTGAACTGAAGCATCTTCCAGTTTTTTCACATAAAATTTGGATTGTTTGGATTGTTATGATTGGACTTGATTGTGCGATTAGAGTACTTTACTTGATTCATCTCTATATGCTTCCGTGGTTCCCTAACAAGTGGTATTAAAGTGAATGTCTCGATATTGAAAGCATAGTATCAATGACTTCTAATACAAAGCTCGATATTGAAAAATATTCTAAAAAAATAATTTTGAACTATGAAAGGTCAAGATGATCAGTTTCCTAGTTAAATAAGGATTAGACGATGCACTCCTTGAGAAGCGACCAGAATTTATGACGGATCACTACAAAAAAATCGAGTAAAGGCTACGAACTTTGGAAGTTTCTGGTTATTGGTATAAATCGTAGCTAGTATGCTATAGATTTAATCCGTAGCTAAAACCTAATTAATCTGTAGCTAAAACCTATATCCCCACCAGGATCTTATTAGAGATTGATGGTGCTTAAGGGGCTCCATGGGACCCATTGGAATATATGTGTTTTATCTAAGCCGCCCATCAATTTTAATATATAATTTCAATGGATGAGCTGAAAAAGTAGGTAGATTGAAGGTCTAAGTGGACCACACCATAAGAAATAATAAAAAATAAATTTCTATCATTAATATTTTATATGGTCTACTTACAGCCTTGATCTGGCTCCTTTTTTAGATCAACCCTTAAAATGATCTGTTAAAATGAATGGACAGAGTGGATAAATAACATACATCACGGTAGGCCCCACAAGTCCTTAAACTAAGTACCATCACCCCCAAAACCAAATCACATCTGCACTAATCCTCCCGCGCGCACCCCATCTCCCAAAACCCAAACTCGTCTGTCACCACCAAAAAGAAAACCCTTTTTCTCTCTCTCGCAGGTGCCCATCTCCCGAAATCCAAACCCTCTCTCTCTCTCTCTCTATCTCTCTCTCTCTCTCACACACACACACACACACTCAGCCTCTCCCTTTCCCTCGCCCTCTCTCGATCTCCCGCACTCCCTCACCATCTCTCTGTCTCTTGGGCCCATTCCCCTATCTCTGTTTCCCAACCTCTCTCTCTGTCACTTGGGTTTTCAAAACCCCCTTTCATCGTAAACCCACCATTGATTTGTGAGAGATACTTGAAGAGCACTCGAAAGAAGGAGAAGAAGAAGAAGAAGAAGAAGAAGAAGGAAATGAAATCCAGACATCTCAGACATATATCCTGCGAACTATCTACGATCTCTAGCTCCTCAAAACAATGGTTAGTCTCTCTCTCTCTCTCTCTCTCTCTCTCTCTCTCTCTCTCCGTTTCTGAAATCTATGGAGTGGGTTTTGAATATTGAAAGGAGTTGTTCTTTCATTCATACACACCAATAATCCCAGTGCATTTTCTTTTTCTTGTTCACAAGCCCTTGAAGGATTTTGTTGCATTTGGATGCGCCATCGAATCGAATTGCAACTTCCCCAACATTCATATTGATGAATTAGGTTTTGAATCGTAATTGCTTTTCTTTTCAAGTGGGAGACTACTTCCTCAATGTATTCGCTGGATTTGTGTTAAATTAGTCTTTTACCATATGGATTTTATGTCGAATCGCTGGCATTTGGGGGTTAGCATCATTAATTGATTAGAATCATCAAAAACCAGAAATAGTTATGATTTTGCGATTTTGCCTTTAGTTTCTTCTTTGCTGATTTCCCTTTTGTTTCTTGTTTCTGAAAATTTGATGTGAGGAAAATCACATTAATGTATACCATTCTAATTTTAGATGGTGAAAAGCTTTGATAATCTGGGTAACTGTGATGAATGATGCATAGGCACTTACAGAATACATATACATTGCAAATGTGGCACACGAGTAGTTAAACTAAACTGTCCAAATTATGGTACCCAGTTTAGATGTATCATGAATATCAGATTGGTGGAGGAAAGTGGAGACTTTTTCTTTGGATGACAATGGTAAATAAAATTTTCCTATGGATGAGATTGTCGGTCATGGTTCATCATCGGTGGGGCAAAACATGACCACTTCTCTAGATAGTTTACAGTTTTACACAGCCACTTGGGTGCAGTCCTTTTTTCTCTACTTCGATGATTGTATTTCGTAAAGTAGAAAGAAGCCATAGATGCATTAAAAAAAAGGATTAGATGTGCTCAATCAAGAGCAATCCAGCAGTTTAACATGTGGGGCCCACCTTAGAGTGTCTTGTGATTGGATGGGCCGGACTTTAATTATCTCACCCTTGAAATGATCTTAGCCGCCTGATGAGATGACATGGAGTAAGGCACTGGAGTATCTCTTGTTGTCACTACAAGAAAAGCCACTTTTACCAACGAAAATTTTCGTAGGCAAAAGTCTAATTTTCGTAGGTAAAAAGTTTTGCCCGCGAAAATTTTCGTTGGCAAATTCCTTGCTAAAAGTCCGTGGGGAAAAACTTTTACCCATGAAAAAAATATTTCGTTGGCAAAGGTAAGACTTTTGCCGATGAAATATTTCGTAGGCAAAACATTTTACCAACGCTAATTTTTGTTGGAAAAAATATTGACAAAACTTTTTACCTACGAATAATTTTGTAGGTAAAAATATTTACAGGACGTTTTAGCTACCAAAAATTTCGTAGCTAAAAATATTTAAAGATTTTTTACCTACGAATATTTTACTAGCTAAAAATATTTAAAACACTTTACCTACCAACAATATCGTAGCTAAAAATATTTACAAGACTATTTACCTACCAACCATTTCGTAGCTAAAAATATTTAAACACTTTTTACCTGCCAATAATTTGGTAGCTAAAAATATTTACAAGACTATTTGCCTACCAACAATTTCGTAGGAAAAAATATTTAAGCACTTTTTACCTACCAACAATTTCGTAGCTAAAATTATTTACAAAAATCATAGGTAACTTTTAACTACGAAAAGTTTCGTAGGTAAAAAGACTTTATAGGTAACTTTTAACTACGAAAAGTTTCGTAGGTAAAAAGACTTTTACCTACGAAGAGTTTCGTAGGTAAAATATATTTCTTGATATATATATACACTGTTATGTAATATATTTCATCACATGCACTGATATACACTGTTACAATATATGCACTGATATGTAATATATTTCATCATATGCACTGATATACACACATACAATATGCACTTGATATACACTGTTACAATATGCACTGATATGCACTGATATACAATATATACACCTAATTTCATCATATGCACACGATATACACTGAATATATACACCGATATACACTGTTATGTAATATATTTCATCATATGCACTGATATACACTGTTATGTAATATATTTCATCATATGCACTGATATACACCGTTATGTAATATATTTCATCATATGCACCTGATATACACTGATATTACCAACAAAATTCTTGATATGCACCTGCAATGTCACTAGTTACATGTGTTACCTTAATGATATTATTTGATGGTTAGACAATTGATTTTGACTTAGTTCACTGCTAGTAGGCGATTAACCCACTCCTTCACATGTACGTCACAACATTTCCACTGCAAAACAGAGAAAAGTGTAAGCGTTTGAAGATGGAAACTTCAAAACAAAATTGACAAGCCCCAGGAAAAAGGCAATCTCTAGACTTACCCTCTCATCCTCATGGAAAATGGCAGGCCAGGATGGTACTCACACGCATCTTGTCGTGGTTATCCTTTTCTTTGAACGTTTTACCACATCCTTTATTTCTACAAGTCCGGGGTGCATTCAGATCAATTATCTTGGCAGTGTGCGGGAGGGATTTTTCGCACACAGGCTTTGCTCTCAGAAGGCGTCACCACTGGCTGCAAAGGCTTGGAATTTACCACTCTAGCATGTGAACCGAAAATTTTATGGCAATTTCTCAAAAAAATTATTCCTTCAAAGCACACCAAGCCCAAGCTACAATAATGATAGAAGAGCTTTTCTATAGTAAAGCTCTTCTATTTTCTTCTCTTTTCTTTTATCTTCCAAAAAAAAAAATGATAGAAGAGTCAGTATATTTAATCACAAACGCACATCTAAGCATAGGTGACATGCCACTATAGTACTGTGCAAGGTCCAAATTGTCAGCTATATTGTACACATGTCCGAGTCAAACATCACCCACTCTTGCTCATCATGTGGACAAGTTGTGTGCATAAGCAATGGAAATTTGAAAATATGGTCACTCACCACATCCCATGTAAGACAAATTGCCCACTTGATGAGTAGATCAGCCTCATATTGAGGCCGGGACATACATGGTGGGGCCCACCGATGAACGGCTAGACATGCATCTGGTGTAGGTGGCCATGTAGAGATGTGCATGTTATCTTCTTTTTTTTTTTTTCTTTTTGAAAGGTAACGAAAACTTTATTAGAAACCGCAAAGGAAGCGGAAAATAATACTACAAAAACAACAAAAAAGCAGAAATTAAAGACCCAAAAGGGTAACAATGACAAAAGGATCCAAGTCCTTTAAACTCCAAAGCCCAATCCTTAACCCAAATCAAAGCTTTAGGAAAGGATTGATCCTGTAAGATCTAACTTGGTTTGGGTTTTGGTTTGGGTTTTCAAGTTTAGGTTTAGGTTTAGGTTAGGGAGATGAGATTAGCATTAGGTGTAGGTTTAGGATTAGGGATTGGAGAACACATTTAGGTTTTAGGTTTACGTTTAGGTTTAGGTTATAGGTTATAGCCGTAGGGGAATTGAGAATAGGTTAATGTTTAGGTTTAGGAAATCGGGTTCGGGTTCTGGATCGGGTTTTGCTTTGGGATTTCAAGTTTAGGTTTAGGTTTAGGTTAGGGAGTTGAGATTAGTATTAGGTGTAGGTTTAGGTTTAGGGATTTGAGAACACATTTAGGTTTTAGGTTTAGGAAATGGTTTAGGTTTTAGGTTAAGGTTATAGGTAGGTTATAGGTTATAGCTATAGGGAATTGAGAATAGGTTAAGGTTTAGGTTTAGAAATTAGGTTCGGGTTCGGGATCGGGTTTGCTTTGGGTTTTCAAGTTTAGGTTTAGGTTTAGGTTTAAGTTAGGGAGTAGAGATCAGATTAGGTGTAGGTTTATGTTTAGGGATTTGAGAATACATTTAGGTTTTAAGTTTAGGTTTAGGTTATAGGTTGGTTATAGGTTATAGTTGTAGGGAATTGAGAATAGGTTAATGTTTAGGTTTAAGAAATCGGGTTCTGATTCGGGATTGAGTTTTGGTTTGGGTTTTCAAGTTTAGGTTTAGGTTTAGGTTAAGGAGTTGAGAATGGGATTAGGTGTAGGTTTAGGTTTAGGGATTTGAGAACACATTTAGGTTTTAGGTTTAGGTTTAGGTTTTAGGTTTAGGTTATAGGTAGGTTATAGGTCATAGCTATAGGGGAATTGAGAATCGGTTATGGTTTAGGTTTAGAAATCGTTCGGGTTCTGGATCGTTTTTGGTTTGGGTTTTCAAGTTTAGGTTTAGGTTTAGGTTAGGGAGTTGAGAATAGGATTAGGTGCGGTTTAGGTTTAGGGATTTGAGAACACATTTAGGTTTTAGGTTCTAGGTTTAGGTTTAGATTTAGGTTTTAGGTTTAGGTTATAGGTAGGTTATAGGTTATAGCCATAGGAATTGAGAATAGGTTAAGGTTTAGGTTTAGAAATTAGGTTCGGGTTCTGGATCGGGTTTTGCTTTGGGTTTTCAAGTTTAGGTTTAGGTTTAGGTTTAAGTTAGGGAGTAGAGATCAGGATTAGGTGTAGGTTTGTGTTTAGGGATTTGAGAATACATTTAGGTTTTAAGTTTAGGTTTAGGTTATAGGTTGGTTATAGGTTATAGTTGTAGGGAATTGAGAATAGGTTAATGTTTAGGTTTAAGAAATCGGGTTCGGGTTCGGGATTGAGTTTTGGTTTGGGTTTTCAAGTTTAGGTTTAGGTTTAGGTTAAGGAGTTGAGAATGGGATTAGGTGTAGGTTTAGGTTTAGGGATTTGAGAACACATTTAGGTTTTAGGTTTAGGTTTTAGGTTTAGGTTATAGGTAGGTTATAGGTCATAGCTATAGGGAATTGAGAATCGGTTATGGTTTAGGTTTAGGAAATCGTTCTGTTCGGGATCGTTTTTGGTTTGGGTTTTCAAGTTTAGGTTTAGGTTTAGGTTAGGGAGTTGAGAATAGGATTAGGTGCGTTTAGGTTTAGGATTTGAGAACACATTTAGGTTTTAGGTTCTAGGTTTAGGTTTAGGTTTAGGTTTTGTAGGTTTAGGTTATAGGTAGGTTGTAGGTTATAGTTGTAGGGAATTGAGAATAGATTAAGGTTTAGGTTTAGAAATTAGGTTCTGGGTTCTGGATCGGGTTTTGCTTTGGGTTTTCAAGTTTAGGTTTAGGTTTAGGTTTAAGTTAGGGAGTAGAGATCGGATTAGGTGTAGGTTTATGTTTAGGATTTGAGAATACATTTAGGTTTTAAGTTTAGGTTTAGGTTATAGGTTGGTTATAGGTTATAGCCAGTAGGGAATTGAGAATAGGTTAATGTTTAGGTTTAAGAAATCGGGTTCGGGTTCTGGATTGAGTTTTGGTTTGGGTTTTCAAGTTTAGGTTTAGGTTTAGGTTAAGGAGTTGAGAATGGGATTAGGTGTAGGTTTAGGTTTAGGGATTTGAGAACACATTTAAGTTTTAGGTTTAGGTTTAGGTTTTAGGTTTAGGTTATAGGTAGGTTATAGGTCATAGCTATAGGGTTGAGAATCTGTTATGGTTTAGGTTTAGAAATCAAGTTCTGGTTCTGGATCGAGTTTTGTTTGGGTTTTCAAGTTTAGGTTTAGGTTTAGGTTAGGGAGTTGAGAATAGGATTAGGTGCAAGTTTAGGTTTAGGGATTTGAGAACACATTTAGGTTTTAGGTTCTAGGTTTAGGTTTAGGTTTAGGTTTTAGGTTTAGGTTATAGGTAGGTTATAGGTTATAGTTGTAGGGAATTGATAATAGATTAAGGTTTAGGTTTAGGAAATCGGGTTCGGTTCGGGATCGGAGTTTTGCTTTGGGTTTTAAGTTTAGGTTTAGGTTTAGGTTAGGGAGTTGAGATTAAGCATTAGGTGTTGGTTTAGGTTTAGGGATTTGAGAACACATTTAGGTTTTAGGTTTATGTTTAGGTTTAGGTTTTAGGTTTAGGTTATAGGTTATAGCGGTAGGGAATTGAGAATCGGTTAAGGTTTAGGTTTAGGAAATCGGGTTCTGGATTGGGTTTTGGTTTGGGTTTTCAAGTTTAGGTTTAGGTTTAGCTTAGGAAGTTGAAAATAGGATTAGGTGTAGTTTAGGTTTAGGATTTGAGAACACATTTAGGTTTTAGGTTTAGGTTTAGGTTTAGGTTTAGGTTTTAGGTTTAGGTTATATAGGTTATAGTCATAGTTATAGGAATTGAGAATAGGTTTTGGTTTAGGTTTTCAAGTTTAGGTTTAGGTTTAGCTTAGGAAGTTGAAAATAGATTAGGTGTAGGTTTAGGTTTAGGGATTTGAGAACACATTTAGGTTTTAGTTTAGGTTTAGGTTTAGGTTTAGGTTTTAGGTTTAGGTTATAGGTTATAGTTCTGTAGGGAATTGAGAATAGGTTAAGGTTTAGGTTTAGAAATCGGGTTCGGGTTCGGGATTGGGTTTGGTTTGGGTTTGGGTTTTCAAGTTTAGGTTTAGGTTTAGGTTATAGGGTGTTAAGATTAGGATTAGGTGTAGGTTTAGGTTTAGGATTTGAGAACACATTTAGGTTTTAGGTTTAGGTTTAGGTTTGGGTTATAGGTTATAGCCGTAGGGAATTGAGAATAGGTTAAGGTTTAGGTTTAGGAAATCTGGGATTCGGGTTCGGGATCGGTTTAGGTTTGGGTTTGGGTTTTCAAGTTTAGGTTTATGTTTAGGTTATAGGGTGTTGAGTTAGGTTATAGGTTTTGGGATTTGGGAATAGTTTTAGGTTATAAGTATAGGTTTAGGATTAGGTTATAGGTTTAGGTTTAGGGATTTGAGTTTAGGTTATAGGATTAGGTTAAGGTTACGGTTTAGGTTTAGGTTATAGGTTTTGGGATTTGAGAATGGGTTCGGGTTTAGGTTATAGGTTTTGGTTATAGGTTTTGGTTATAGGTTATAGGTTTAGGTTATAGGTTATAGGTTATAGGTTTAGGTTATAGGTTTTGGTTTTGGTTTGGGTTATAGGTTTTGGAAAAAGGTTATGTTTAGGTTATAGGTTTTGGGATTTGAGAATAGTTTTAGGTTATAAGTATAGGTTTAGGTTAGGTTATAGGTTAAGGTTTAGGGATTTGAGCTTAGGATTATAGTTAGATTAGGTTTAAGTTTAGGTTTAGGAATTTGAGTTTAGGTTATAGGTTTAGGTTTAGGTTTAGGTTTTAGGTTTAGGTTTTGGTTTTGGGATTTGAGAATGGGTTCTTTAGGTTATAGGTTTTGGTTTCGGTTAGGTTATAGGTTTTGGGATTTGATAATGGGTTTGGGTTTAGGTTATAGGTTTTGGTTTTGGTTTAAGTTATAGGTTTTGATTTAGGTTATAGGTTATGGTTTCAGGGGCCTTTAGGTTTAGGTTTAGGTTATAGGTTTATGTTAAGGTTTAGGTTTAGGTTTTAGGTTTAGGTTATAGGGTTCGGGTTCGGGTTTAGTTTTGGGTTTTCAAGTTTAGGTTTAGGTTTAGGTTAGGGACTTGAGATTAGGATTAGGTGTGGGTTTAGGAGTAGGTTTAGGGTTAAGGTTATAAGTTTAAGTTTAGGTTGTAGGTTTAGGTTAAGGTTTAGGGATTTGAGTTTAGGTTTAAGTTATAGGTTTAGCTTTAGCTTTAGGTTTTAGGTTTAGGTTTAGGTATAGGCTAAGGTTTAGGAATTCGGGTTCGGGTTTGGGTTTGGATTCGGGTTTAGGTTATAGGTTTTGAGATTTGAGAATAGTTTTAAGTTATAAGTATAGGTTTAGGTTTGGATTCGAAGTTAAGGAGTAGATTAGGATTAGGTGTAGGTTTAGGTTTAGGATTTTCTAGTATTATCTACTATTGAACCTAGTATTATCTACTAGGTACTAGTAACATACAACCAATATGGGGCACCATACCATAAGCTACAAGAATTTCATGTCCCCCTAAACAAGGTATCCTCCATTGATAACATATATATATATATATATATATATTATAAGTTTTTTATTTTCATTTACATTCCCAAATACATTCATCATCCATCCAAGAAAATTGAAACAAGTATTGTCAATCTATGACTAACAATTGAAAAGGAAAATCATGTATCTTATCTTACCGACCGACTTATGTTTCTTTTCACCTTTGTAACTCTCATATTTGTTGCAAATACCGCTAGTTCACCATCAAGTGGTCTCCCCAACCAAATCTCAGGCAAATCCCTCCATTTGAAGCAGTGGCTGAAGTTACAAGAAGTAGGACTGATTAGTCTTTCCATGTTTTGAAAAAAATCAAATTTTTTATTTTTAGATGCAAGTCTACTTATAATTATCATTGGCTCTTAATCTATTTATAATGAAAATCTCAAATATCACCCAATAGTGCTCCTTTGATAAATGTCCTGTTTGGAACGAATAATTTCTGTAAAACTCTTTTATGTTTTTTCAATCCATCTTCCATTTTCTTCTTAATAAGAAAATCCATATTTACTAATATTCCCATTTTTCTATTTTTCAAATGAACGAGTTCAGTTAAAATTTACTAATAAGAAAATCCAGATTTCCACTGTTGAAACCTTCCTAGGGTCTAAAGTAATTTTTATTTGTCATCCAACTTGTTAATATGATCACAAAGACATGGATGAAGAGAAAGCACAAACATCAGCTTGATCCAAAACTTCTTTGGCCTCCAAAAAATTTTCAATGGTAAATGTTCAATCAAACTGTTGCTATCTCTCATTCAATGGTAAAAAAAACTTCTTTGGCCTCCAAAAAATTTTCAATGGTAAAAAAAACTTCTTTGGCCTCCAAGAAGAAAGGGAACTTCTGTTATCTTTGCTAGAACTATTGCTTGAGAAATACGAGAAGGGAACTATGTGTGTGTGTGTGTGTGTCTCTTATGTGTGTGTGTGTGTGTACGTGCAAGTAACTATTGTTTGGAGTCATCACAACTGAATTGGGAAAGAAAACCGGCAACTTGACATGCAAGTAACTATTGTTTCTTTGGGGACATTCTCCATTTTATTGAATTTTTCAGATTTTATCACTTTCAACACTGATTTATTTGTCTATTGTATTTGAAAATGGAAATAAGGGGATGTATGTTTGAGCTGGATTTCAGGTCCCTATGGATGTGTCTTGTGTGGACTTTGTGAGTTTCATTATGGTTATTGAAGGACTGTGCTTGGCTGGTGATGACCCCATTTTGGAATGAACACTTGCATCCAGTATATGGGATTTTAGATGCTTGTGATCTGCATAGAGGTGTCTAATCTCTTATCCTTGAATGGTATAGTTTGATCTTCTTTATTAGCAAGAAAAAATGAACTCGCATAGTGAATCCCGAAAGTTTTTGTCACACAACTTTATCTCCTTTTTGGTAGGCAATGATGCAAATTAATGGATTAAATTCTCAACCCGCCCAGTTGCGAAAGAACGGATCGAGTTAACACGTTATAGCGAAGGAAAACCAAGACTAAAATACATGTTTTTCACAAGAAAGCTCAGCGTGGATTGCATGTACCCAAAAAAGCTAAACAAGAAGGGGTAAAAATTCCTTCTCGTATTTCTCAAGCAATAGTTCTAGCAAAGATAACAGAAGTTCCCTTTCAATGGTAAATTGGTAATTTGGGAAAATGAATGACATGGCTATCTCTCATTCTAGAAGGTCATTAGGTCAAAAAATAAAAAATAAAATGACTAGCATAGCAAACCCATTCACATTGTACAAAATAATATAGTTTCAGCAGATTTTTTTTTTTCACAGAGCAGTCATTTTGATATTGCACATGACAGGATTCTACTTATCTCAGTTCTGTAGTAAGCTTTGGATCATATGGTGTCACTTTCTCTATATTACAGGACCTTGACTTTCAATCGTCATGCTTGACCTTGAAGATCTTCAAGACTGATCCTCACCATACTCAATACCCTCATCTGTGATTGGGCAACAGAGTTCACATTCAACTGAGAAACAGGAAATATCCAACTAGGATCTTCCAATATAGGTGTTTTTCGATGCATGGACCATCCACATCGAGGCCTATCATATTCAACGGTTTCAATCCCTAAACCATTGAATTTACTTGTATCAACTGAAAATCCAAACAATAATTTACATCCTTTCGCCCAAGAATGTATAGTCAGAAATTATTTAGAGGGATTTCATCTGCAACTAAAAGTTCAAAATTATAGCCATTAGGCAAATGATTTGCGTGTAAATGAAATCACTTTTCGTAGGGATTTCATTTGCGACTAAAAAGTCGGAAATGATTTACGTATTTTTCAACATCCAAACACCGCTCATTAATCATTTACCTTTATTTCATTTACTGACTAGTTCAATTTACAAGCATCTAAACTGCCCAAACCCAATCCTATATTCATCAAACTCCAACCAATATCATTAAAAAATCAAGTCACAGAAATTACGAAAGAAAAGAAAACACAACTCATGCACTTTCTCATCATGCTTTCGACTCAAGTCAACCAAAATAACAGAAATTACATGTAAAAAATAGAAAAAACCCAACTCAAATAGAAATCCTTTTTCAATCCAATCAAATGTAAGAAAAAAAAATCCAAATCCCAATAAAACCAAACAGAAATGGGAAAATATATATATATATATATCATTTTTTTTCATCCAACAGATCCCAAAAGATATTCCAGACAACCATTCATACAGCTGGCAGCATTAGCATAAAAGAGAGGAGTAAATGGGGGTCTTCGTGTAGAGCTCCATTTCCTCCAAAATGTTCTCAGTTATGCACAGACTCTTCAAAATTATAGAATGATACATCTTTTAAAACAAAGGAACGGTCTTTTTGAATCGCTTCGTTAACCATAAAAATACATGAAAAAGCACCTGGACCTTTTGAAGGTAGTTGTTCTGCTTTTATGACAGATATGCCCAATGAAGAAATGCTTCAAGGCAACTAGCAACATCCTCCACAACTGGATAGATTGTTCCAAGATTTAGCTACCGTTTGAATGTACCTCAAATTGCAAAGTAGATCTGTTTTTTTTTTTTTTTGGTGGTGCTGGGTAGAAGCCATTCAGTTTTAAGCTTTTCACGCTAAATCAAATTTTGAGTCATTTCATAACCCGAAATGATCTAAAAATCGCTTAGCGTAAAAGCATTTCAGAGCCTGATATATTCAGGACACCAAAACCTACCCTTATTGTGTGGGTGTTCTGCCATTATAGTGCCTCAGTAACTCCAATAAATCTCAGACTTCTCACGGCAATGGGAAAAATCCAAATCCCAATAAAACCAAACAGAAATGGGAAAAATATATATATATGAATGGGAAAAATTTCAAATCAAGGGATTTCAAATTTCTTACATTTATACCAACAGATCCATCCCCTCCCATAAAAAAATAAAAATCCTAATAATAATAATAATAATAATAACGGCAATCCTTTGAAATGAAAGATGTACTTGTTGCATATATGAAAATAGAGATGAAATTTATAAAGAGAAGGGTTAGAAAATACGAAAATGAGAACATTTAAGAGAGTTTTGGGAATGGAAATGGCATACCTTTTATTGTAGAAAAAAGCGTCGATTTGGGGATTTAGGGATTTGGGGAGTCGGGGCATGTGCAAGAAGGGGCGACGGAGAGGGTGACGGTGTAGACGTTGCCGGTTGCGCCGAGGACGAAGAAATCAGCGTCTGATCGGTGGAGGAGACGTAGGTGATGACGGAGGGCTCGGATTATCCGGTCCGCGAAGGGTTGGGTAGGGTTGAACCGGGCGGGGGGACTACCGACGGTGGACGCGAACCGGAGGCAAAGAGCTCCATGACCAAAGGTCGGGGTTCCGTCCGTGTCCCAAGATCGTGGGCCACACTATTGGTTGAAATCAATGGACAACGACTTGACTTAAAACTAGAAGTGTGGCCTACCTGTGGAGCGGTAATGATGGCCCACCGAGGGCAGATAGAAGGCCGATCTTCATGGTGGGTACCATGGATTTCATGGTAATGATGCCTTCCATTCGGCACGCGCAAGTTCTGTGTAGATCTGCACGATTGAAAGAACCTGGTTTTTTTTTTTTTTTTTTTTTTTTTAGAAAGAGAAAAAAGGAAGAAAGGTCCCGACTGCTCTGATACTCGGCAGAGATTCCAGAGAGCGAGAGAGAGAGAGAGTACAGACAGCGAGAGAGAGAGAGAGTACAGAGAGCGAGAGAGAGAGAGAGTACAGAGAGCGAGAGAGGGTGAGAATGAGAGAGTACAGAGCGAGAGAGACTTAAGTCTCTCTCGCGCGTGCAGGGTGCGGGGCACGTGGTCGGTGCTCTGTGGGCCCCACCATGATGTATGTGTTTCATCCTTGCCGTCCATCTATTTTTCCATTTCATTTTTTGATATAAGAAAAAAATGAGGTACATCCCAATCTCAACTGGACCACATTATAGGAAACCGTGTTGAATGAGCGTCAACCATTAAAAACCTTTTGGAGCCCTATAAAGTTTTGGGTCAATGATATATTTTTTTTTCCCTTCATCTGGCCGTATGACCTAATCAACAGATTGGATGTCAAATAAAAAGTACAGTGGGCCTTAGGTGGGTTTTAATGGTCCAACAATTAGTATTGACCGTTTAGATGGTCTAGATTATAATATCAATGGTCTAGTTGGTTTGGATCATAATATCGATGATATAGATGGTATAAATCATCAAAAGCAATGGTCTGGATGTTCTTGATCATAATTTCAGCAGCTCAAATGGTTTAAATCATAATATTGACCGTCAAAATAGTATAGGTCTTGATATCAATAGTATGAATAGTTTGTATCATAATGCTGATGGTCTAGATTGTCTAGATCAAAATTTCAATGGTTCAGATGGTCTACATCATAATATCAACAGCTTGGATTATCTGGATCATAATAGCAATGGTTTGGATGGTATAGATCATAATATCAATGGTCCAGATGGTCCACATGATAAGAATGACGTCCTAGATGGTGTGGATCATACTTGATGGTCTTGATTGCTTGAGTGGTAGTATTGATGGTGTGAATGGTCTCACAATATGCACTATTTGGATCATCTAGATGATAGATTGACATTTTGAATAGTGTGGATCATAATATCGCGGTCAGGATGGTCCTTGGATTATAACATTGACAGTCTAAATGGCCTGGATTATAAAATAGACTCTATGAATGGTACAGCCATAATATAAATGTTTTGGATGGATTGTATCATAATATCAATAGTTTGGATGGTCTCGATCATAATATCCACAAATTACAGTTTAGATCATAAAATCGATGGTTTGGATTGTTTTGATCATAATATCAATTTTCCGGATGGTCTAGACCAGAATATTGATGGTTTGAATGGTCCTGGATCATACAATCAATGGTCTAGATGGTTTGGATCACATTATTGATGGTCAAGATGGTTTGGATCATAATACCCACGGTTTCGATGGCCTGAATCATAATATCAGTTGTGCTCGATCATAATATTCATGGTCGAGATGATCTCGATCATAGCATCAATAATCTAGATGGTATGGATAATTGTATTGATGGTCGAATGGTCTAGATCATAATATCCGTGGTGGTTTAGTTGATTTGGATCATATAATATCGATGATCTAGATAATGGTATTGACGATCATCCGTTACAAAACTCAAAATTATACCATCTAAAACCAATATGGGACATCTAAAATATATATCTTCACATAGTTTTAGATGGTATGGCCCACCTGAGTTTCGTAACAGATGCTTTTTTAGATATCTCATAAGCTAAAGTGGAGACATCAAATGCACAGGTTGATGTTCGACACACACCATGATAGGCCCATTTTACATGTCTGGTCCATTCACTCTATTCTACTGATCATTACCCTTAATTTGATTAGTTACTCGCCTCGATCATACTGCATATGGGAAAGATATTGGTCAAACAAGATTGATCAACAATTTGAGTGAATTTTGATTTAAACATATGAAGTTATTTACTCTTCAATTTCGACTAATCAGATTGTCCAAAAATGGATAAAGGTTGTTCATAATATCAAAAATATATGAATGAATAGAAAACACAAACATCAACTTGATCCAAAACTTCTATAGCCTTTAAGAAATTTTAAATGGTATAGGCTCAATCACACTATTTCTTGTGGTGTGGTCCACTTGAGCTTTGGATATGCTTCCTATTTGTTCTTTATATCTCAAATTATCTGTTAACGGATGAACGGAGTGGATAAAATAAATAAATAACGGTGGACCCCACAGAGTTTACTCTGGTAAAGGTAACGAGTAACTCCAATGTAGTGAAGAAAGGTTTCCTTACAACATTTGTAATCATATATTGGGCCTACCTAAATGTGATTCACATATATATCCAACCCACTCATTATATGTGTCCCACTTGGATGATGGGTCGACCAAGTTTCAACTCGCATCCAAAACTCATGTGGGCCCCACCAAGTGCTTTTATATTTTTAGGATGTCTTCACATAGTTTTAAATGGTATGGCCCACTTGAGTTTCGTTCTCGATGATTTTTGAGATATCTCATAACCTAAAGGGAACACATCAAATCCACGGTGTTGATGTTCGACAGACATCATGACGGGGCCCACAAAACTTACTAACATCAATTATTAGGTTCTCACGAGATCAGTAAGTTGGGTCACAATTTTAACCAGAATATTTGGCCCATTTTACATGTCTGGTGCATTCACTCTATTTTACTGATCAATACTCTTAATTTGACTAGTTACTCGCCTCAATCAGCTACATATATATGAGAAAGATATTGGGCATACAAAATTGATCAACAATTTCAAGAAATTTGATTTTAACATCTAAAGTTATTTACTCTTTAATTTAAACTGATTAGATTGTCCAAAAACGATTAAAGGTTCAATTAGTGGATGTGCCTAATAATTTAGTAATTTTATTTTTCACAAATAAATTTAATATTTTTTTTCAAAAGGTATATTTTTTTACTCTTTTAAATAAATATCATTTTTATTATAAAATATTTCAAAAATATTTAAAATATAAATTTTGAATTTTTATTTGCAAAATCTCAAAAAATTTCTCATATTTTTATTTTTTCTCAAAAATTTCAAAATGCTAATTTTTCTCTTCAAAAGCATTATTGTGTTCTCAAATTTTTTCTTAAACATATTGAAAATTTCTAAACTTTTCAATATTCTTTTTCATGTGATATTACGAATTATTTAAATATTTCCTTTTTAATTATATATATATATATATATATATATATATATATATATATATATATATATATATATATATATATATATATATATATACACACACACACATTTAGGTTACAAAAATTTTTAAAAATTAAAACATTTTTACATTATTGCTGACGGTTTTTAGCCGTCGGAAAAAATATTTTGGTAAAACACTTTTACCGACGAACATTTTCGTCAGTAAAAGACCCTTTACCTACGAATCCTTTCGTAGGCAAAAGTCTTACCGCGAACTTTTGCAACATTAAAAATTCAAAAGACCCTTTAGCTACGAACATTTTCGTAGGTAAAGATAAATGATAAATGTAAGGTTTTCAATTTTTGGTTTTTTTTAAATAATCAAAAGACCCTTTAGCTACGAATATTTTCGTAGGTAAAGATGGGTTTTACCTACGAAATTATAAATCGTAGGTAAAAGTGGAAGCGGATTGTAAACTCTGTGGGGTTCACCATGACCTATGTATTTTATCCACTCCGTCCACCTATTTTATTAGAGAATTTTATAATATGGATCCAAAATTGAAGGATATCCAAAGCTCAAATGCACCACACCACATGAAACAGTGTGAATTGAACTTGTACGGTTGCAAAATTCTTAAGTGTCACAGAATGTTTTATTAAGCTTATATTTTTTTTTCCCTTCATCCATGTCTTTGTAATATTATTAACAGCTTGGATGACAAATAAATATCATTTTAGGGCTTAGGAAGGTTTCAACGGTGAAAATCATTATTCCCACTGTTTCCTTTCTCATGATCCACTGGAGAGTTGGATATGCTTCAACTTTGGGCTCAACCCCTTAAATGAGCTGAAAAAACGTACAGACGGTGTGGATAAACCACTTATTTTCATGGTGGGTCCAACTGAGTTTACTTAGTACGATAAGAGCGCACCGAGTAACTCAGTACGCAATCCGATTCCGGTAAAAGTAAGGTGTTTGATTTTTGTTTTGTATTTAAAAATTTTAAAAGACCCTTCAGCTACGAATAATTTTGTAGGCAAACATGGTTTTTACCTACGAAATCGAATTTCGTAGGTAAACGTAAAGTTTTGAATTTTGTTTTTTTTTTTTAAATTGAACAGACCCATTAGCTACGAATATTTTCGTAGGTAAAAGTAAGGTTTTAGACCCTTTTACCTACGAATAGTTTCGTAGGTAAAAGTCTTTCCGCCATCGAAATTCGAATAATTTCTAACATCCCGCGAGATGTTTGTATGAAAATTTTAAGAGACCCTTCAACTACGAATAATTTCGTAGGCAAAGATGGGTTTTTACCTACAAAAGCGGATTTCGTGGGTAATCCAAAAGTTTGAAAAACTGAAAAGACCCTTTAGCTACGAATATTTTCGTAGGTAAAGAGCGGTTTTACCTACGAAATTTAATTTCGTAGGTAAAAGTGAAGGTTTTTGATTTTTGGTGAAAATTTTAAGAGACCCTTCGCCTACGAATAATTTCATAGGCAAAGATAGGTAAAGATAGGTTTTACCTACAAAATTGAATTTCGTAGGTAAACGTAAAGTTTTGATTGTTGGTTGATTGAAAAACTGAAAAGACCCTTTAGCTACGAATCGTTTCGTAGGTAAAGATGGGTTTTACCTACGAATTTACCTTTCGTAGGCAAAAGTAAGGTTTTCGATTTTTGTTTTTAATTTCAAAATTTTAAGAGACCCTTCAACTGCGAATAATTTCGTAGGCAAAGATGGGTTTTACCTACGAAATCCGATTTCGTAGGTAATCTTAAAGTTTTGGTTTTTGGTTTAAGTGAAAAGACCCTTTAGCTACGAATATTTTCGTAGGTAAAGAGCGGTTTTACCTACGAAATGTAATTTCGTAGTTAAAAGTGAAGTTTTCAATTTTTTGATTTGGTGGAAAGGGCAAAAGACCCTTTACCTACGAAAGTTTTCGTAGGTAAAAGTGGCTTTGGCCTACGAAAATAAATTTCGTCGGTAAAAGTTGCCTTTTACCTACGAAAATAGGTTTCCTCGGTAAAAGTCATCTTTACCTACGAAAAATATTTTCGTAGGTAAAAGTTTCGTTGGTAAAAACCATATTTCTTGTAGTGTGTTAGTGGGGCCACCCTGTAAATAATTTAGATCACAAGGTGGGCCCACATGCTCATTTAAATAAGGGACGTTTTTAATGTGCCTGAAATCTTACCTTTTATGTGTATGGAGTGAATAAATTAAAAGGATGTATAAAAAAAAGTTCCACCTTATAAAAGCATTGGAGGAGGCCTATTTTGCTTTTACTAATGCAATGAGTAATTTATTTTTTTTGGTAAAACCCTTACAACTATAATTAAAAAGAGTTTGATTTGATATTTTAGTAGCTTTCCTACCATCTCTCTCTAACATCTTCAAAAGAGAATGTGGCATGGTAAATATCTTAGATCTGGACCCTAATGGGCAACGGTAGACTTATAGGAGTTTCAACACGAGGTCAAGGGTTCCTATACTCATTGTGGTACGGGTGTGTAGGCATGTGTGGAGAGTATGAGTATGCATGAAAAAATAATAATCTTAGATATATTAAGTATTTTTTAAAAAAATATCTATGGGTGTGAATACTCATGTTTATTCACTAAAGATTTTAGAAGTACTTGATATATTAGAATTGCATGCGAGACTTTTCATCTATGCAAGTGGTTTAAGATTTTACTTACAAATTACATTATTAATTTGTTGTAAAAATACAAATGATTGCAAACTCCTTAATACATTGTATTTGGTAAATAACATTTGTCTGGGTTCAATCATTTGATAGCACTTCCTTCATTTCCAACTTTGAGGAGGATGGTGCATGAGGCTAATTTCTAACTTTAATTTTTGGTAAGGTGCGGGTTAAAAATGAACCCCTTGGTTAATCAGGATCCAGCTGTAATGAATAGGGAGTGGATGACACTAAGTTTCCTAGACCCACGTTTTATTTCTGGAATAAGAAGCTTTTCAAAGTTCGCATAAGAAAACCTTCCTGGTAGAGAAATCGTTCCTTGTCCATGCACCACTTGCAGATGTGCACATTTTCTGGTTTCTTATGATGATTTGGAAATACATCTAATGAGAAATGGATTCGACCTAAGCTATAAGGTTTGGAACATGCATGAGGATCATGTATCACCTAAGTGTACTAGACATGAAGTAAGTTCCCAACAATACCAAGTGTCCCGAACTTAAATGAGGTTTACAATGCGATCGTTTAAGAACTTGGTGGTAATAACCTAGATGAAGTTGTACAGGATTAGCCGAATGTGACCCTTGTAGTCGAAGGCGTCTTTGGAGAAAATGAAACTAATAAGTTTGAAGCAAATCTATGAGATGCAATGACTGAGCTATACCCTGGGGCCTAAGATTTCACCATGCCGACTTTCATTGTACAGCTTTTCAAATTAAATATGAATCATGGATGGAGTGAAAAAAGTGTTACAGAGCTCCTTCAAATACTAAAGAAGGTGTTACCTTTCAATAACAAGGCCACAATTAATACCTACCAAGTGAAGAAGATCATTACAAAGTTGGGTCTTAATTATGTGAAAATTCATGCTTGTCTAAATGACTACATCTTATACTGGAGAAAGAACGAGATGAAATGTAACATCTCGGATTTTTGCCAATCTAGAATTAGACGTCCTTAGGCAATGGGTCAATCCTAACACCTTATTAACTTGTCAGAACTGAATCCCACAGTCTAAAATCGCTTCTTAACCCATTTCCTTCACAAATCCCACCCTTTACCACCTTGTTCTTTCAATTTTTCTAAGAACTTTCACCCTAGACACTATCTTAAACTAGCTAAGTATTATAACTTGGATCACTTTATATACAAACTACAAGGGCCCAGGTACCACCTCAGACAGAAATTACTCAGGACTAAATCCTTTAGAAATTAGGCGAGAATTAGCCAGTGTTAAACTAGAGTACTTGTGAAATTAGTACCAATCACTTTAAATACGATCTGCAAGACCCAAAACTTGCAGAATCATTGACGCTAGGTTACCCTAAAATCTAGGATCAATCTCATTACCCGGCTGCTCTCGGGAGCATCTCGAAACTCCGTATCAGATCTGGACCGCACGTTGGAAGTTCGATTAACACGAAGTTAAGGAATTAGGACCGCCTTGCTGGGCTTGAAAACCATCTCAGAAATCAAATCCAGATAGTGTCCCAGTGCAATTCGCTTGAGCTCGGAGCGGGGAGTGTGAGAAATGTGAAAATAATTCTAAATTAAATTCAAAATAAATAAATCTGAGACTTGTCGCTTACGGATCAGTATTAAGCAACCAGACCATCAGAATCAGGCCAAATTACACCCTCGGATCAGGGATATTTTCCCAAACATATCCATGTACTCAGAATCTCCGATCGAGAGCCACTGACCGTTGAATTGAAACTGGTCCGCCACGAGTGATCTGGAAACCCGACTGGAACGAAACCTTAGCTGAACCTAGATCCAATGTCTGTGAGCTTAAGTCTGACCTTTGGCTCAAGGGAGGCCTCCAGAAGTCCTCCGTTGAGCTGGAACTGACTTACTTTGGTTATAGCCTAAGTATACCTTGACCTAAAGTCTAATTTGGTGAGTTTTTAGGCTATATAAGGACCTTAAAACCCTCTCTCATTCAGCCATATGAATTTGAGAATTGAGAGGAGAGAAAAGAGAGAGAAAGTGTGAGAGAAGTGGGAGTATCTCCCTGCCATGCTTCCCTGCCGTTACACGAGCTTAACCATCCCGATCTAAGCGCTTTCGTGGCGATTTCGGCGTCATTTCTAGGTAAGAAACCCTAACCCTAATCTTTTTTAGGGTCTTCATAGTTGTAGGTTATGAAATAGCTAACCTATTTCGTTCCATAGGTTACCAAACCGCCATATACGAAAGCTTAGCAAACCTATTGAATTCGTTACGATTCTACGACAAAAGTTGCGGACTTTAAGTGTATAGGTTATGGTTTTCAACGCTTTCAATGTCAAATAATGATAGATTCATGATCTGCATGCAATTGCACATGTACAAAGTGCTGTCTGTTTTCCGTATCGATTAAATACGAAGAATATGAAATTTTGTGTATTTTAGGTATTTGTAGAAAGTACCGTATATGTATAAATTTTGGAAATATGTTTGCCATGATTATTTGCTGTATGAATATATTAGATATGTGTATAACACTTACTTGGCGAGAGGGTTCGCCCTAATACATGTTTTTGCTAATATACACTATGTATGTTAAAAATAGTATATTCTAAGTGTTTGTGAAAATGACTGAATGAGTATAGAATTCTCATTCGTGCTCGCCATGACTAATTGTCATGGAAATATTAATTGTTGTATTGGCGATACCCCTTTGGCGAAAGGATTTGCCCTAAATCACGCCACGGCCAACATGTTAAATTGTGTAACCCAAGTGTTTGTGAAAATGTTCAAATGAATATGGAACTTGGATTCATGCTTGCCATGATTATCCATCGTGGGTGCACACGAGTAATAATTGGGGCAACTCCCTAGTGAAAGGATTTGGCCTAATACCTATGTGATCAACATATGTCGTGTATGTTAATGTATGTAGTCTAAATTGTTTGTTGAAATGTCTGGATGAGTAGTAGTTAGTAAATTATAATGTATAAAGGTGTTGAGATAGGATTCTCAACTACCTTAGTGATGTATATGATTTCCTTCATGTAAGTTATTTAGTTTAATCGCTTACTGTTTCATGAAACGTATGTGTTTGGATTTCCTGTTTGTATTATGTTTTATAACATGCTTGTTAATATGTTTGAATTATTTGTTTATTTAATTCTGCTCTGATTACTTCACATGTTTAAGTTGTATTCCATAAAATCCGTGAAGGGTGATGGGGGAGTGGTGCAACGTTTCCATGCAACAGCCCTGGCAGCCCTAAGCGGACAATATTGGATATTTGATTGTATGATTTGAAATCTTGATCCATTACTACTTTAACTGTTCTGTAATTGAATGTGATTGGGACTATGATTATAGTCCAGACAATCGGTAATAGACTTGAGTTTGTGGTTGAGATTCATTTCGCCACGTAGGATGTGTCAGACGAACCCGAGTCGTACTTCGGTTGGCGGCAGTGGTTAGGCCACGCGAAGTGCTTATGCACTTCATGTCGTTCAATTGGTTGTGCGCTTGTGCTAGTCTGGCTCGTCAAGTAACCCGATCTGTCTAATGTATGTTAACCATGTTTGAACGTCACTGTTTGAACCTAGGGTACCAAACTTACCAGTGAAATCTCGTTAACCATGGTACCTCGATCCACTAAGACTCATGAGTCGGGCATGGTGGTGTGGGATACAGTGGTGGAGCTGTCAGCCTACACTGGGGCCATGTGCCTCCCCGTAGTGTCCATTGAACAACCAGACTCGTGAGCCGATTATGGTGGTATGGGACACTATATTCGTGCTGTCGACCTACATTGATAAGGTGATGGAGGAGTGGTGCAACGAATGCATGTAACAGCCCTGACAGCCCTTTGTAGTGACCTCGAGCATATTCTAAATTTGCGGTGAGGCGACGAGTTTTACCGCAGTGGATAGAATATGAACTAGGCTTGTATCAATTTAGTGATGAGCCATTAAAAAGGTGATGGGGGAGTAGTGTAACAAGTGCATATAACAGCCCTGGCAGCCTTTGCAGCGCCCTAGAACCACACTATCGTATGAGATTATCTAGGTTTGACGACCCTAGAATGGATCATGTTTGGGAATGATACAAGGGAGGTACCTTAGTTTCCCAATACTGCTGTTTGAAATGGACTAATAACAACTCGGTAATCATGCTCATCATCGCATTGCATGTGCCTGGAAGATGTGGAGCACTGAGGAATGAAAGCATGCCGCGAACATAAGATGGTGTCGCACGAGGGAGTGTGTGGTGAGGGAATACATCATGACTGCATTTTTATACTTGCATTAATAAGAGTATTTAGGAGTGTTTGACTTTACTGCTTTATCGTTACTGCTTGACTGTTTTGATAACATGTTAATCTATGCTTTATTGTTCCACTGAGTTGATCACTCACTCCCACATTACGGGACGGTGTTCCAAACACCCACCAGACATTGTCTGATTGCAAATGGCGACGCTACTTCTGAGGCGGAGTCGAACTTTTGTGACGACGAGGATACTTTCTCGTATATGCTATTTTCTGGCGGCTTCATGTGAGCCATGTCTTGATCGACGGGATTACAGAGATGTCTAGATGACACTATACCTTTGGTATATTTTGAAATTGTACTTGTAATTCATTAACCTGGTAACCTTATCACACTCTGGAGACTTACTATAGTTTATATATTTTTCTATCTATCACAGTCTTCCGCTTACAATTTAACTGTCTCTAGAGTATGATATGCTGTTTTGGCTTAATCTCACTCATGTTCACTACACTAATACAGACAACATTCAATCATCATTCATTTTGTTGCATAAGTGATGCGTTGGAACTCAGGAGTTGAGTTTATGCTCGACCCCCGATTTTCAGGGCGTTACATGAAAACCATTTGTCCAAATTGTAAAACTTCTAGGTACAAGACTGAAATGAATTATGAGAGAAAACAATCTCAAGTACCTGCGAAGGTGTTAAGTTATTTTCCATTAACACCAAGGTTACAAAGAATGTTCAGTGTGTCATGGTTGGAGAAAAAAATGTCTTGGCACTCAATCAGGAAATTGCAACATGAAAAGATAGAGCATCCGGCTGATTTTATTGCATAGAAGAATCTTGATGACAAGTATACAGATTTTTCTACTGAGCCTCGCAATGTTCAATTGGGTCTGGCTATAAATAGGTTTAATCCATTCGATGCTTTCAGTACGTCATATAGTTCATGGCCCGTTATGTGTATGATGTACAACCTTCCACCAAAACTTTGTATGAAAGTTCAATTTACTATGTTGACTTTGCTCATTGAGGGACTGCAACAATCGGGAAAGGATATTGACGTTTATTTACAGCCATTGATTGATGAACTGCAAGATTTATGACGAAAAGGAGTCACGACGTTTGACGCATACCATGAAAATAAATTCAACATGCGTGTCATTCTACTATAAATAATCTATGACTTTCCAGTATATGGTAACATTTCTGGTTGTAGGACCATGGGTAAGTATGGTTGTCCTGTATGTGATCCCAACACAGATTCTTTACGACTCTAATATAGAAAGAAATATGTTTATATGGGCCACAGATGGTGGTTGCCAATGTTAGACCAGGCTAGGAAGGACACAAGTGCTAGCACATTCAATAAGAATGTGGAGATACGACATCAACCGATCTGTCTAGATGGGATTAATGTCAAAAGACAAACTATAAACTTAAATATGTAGTGGGGGAATACTAGGAAGAGTAATATAAGGGATATTGATGGAGGCTGACAAAAGCTAGCGGATGATGTTGAATCACCATAGTTCTTTAAACTATCTATATTATTTAATCTGGAGCATTAGAAAGATATTCTCGTGGGTCACAACCTTGATATTATGCATATCGAGAAAAATATATGTGAAATCCTTGTTGCCTTGATGTTGAACACATCTGGCAAAACCAAGGATGAGGTTAATGTGCGCAGGGACTTGAAACAATTGGGAATTAAGAAGCGTCTATGGCTAAAAAGAACAATGGCAAAGTGATTTAGAAACAAGGTCCTTTTTGTCTAAGAAAAGAAGAGAAAAAGCTTTTCATCCAAACTTTCCATGAGCTGCGTGTTTCGATCGGTTTTTGTACGAATTGGAAGACTATCATAAAGGAAGATTGCATGGACTTAAAGGGAATGAAGTCTCATTCTTATCATGTGTTGATGCAACATCTGCTCCCAGTTCTCATCCAACATGCATTCATGGATAGGAAGGTCATTCGTCCTATAATTACAAGCTTTTGCACTTTCTTTAATGCCTTGTGCTTGACAACCGTAGACCTTCAAACGCTCCTTACTCTTAAGAGGGGCATGGCTAGGAAATTATGTCAACTTGAGATTATATGCCCGTGATCGATATTTGTTATGATGATGCATTTGTCGGTCCATTTGGATTATGAGGCTCATATATGTGGTCTTCTATACTATTGATGGATTATCCATTCGAAAGGTACGCTATGAGCTTAATAAGAATAAATCGGCTTAATATTTACAGTTACATGTATATGTAATGTATCATTATCTTTGTTAGGTTCATGAAGACATTCAAGGCTTGTGTCCATAACAAGACACGACATAAGGGTTGTATTACAAAATAGTATATCCAAGATGAGACAGTTATATTCTGCAACCAATATAAAGGAAAACAAAAAACAAGCCTATTGGAAAAGCTGGAAAAAAGGTTTAACGGAGTCATTCCAAGACTACATAAGTTGCAAGATATCATTGATGATAACTTTTGAGGGTCAAATATTGCATATTAGACCCCAGTTATTACCTGATTTTACAAGCATGATACCGTTTAACGCCCTGCTTTGATCGTGTTTGTGATGCAAGGTGTATTTAGGAGTTTGCACTGGAAAAGGGTGCTAAAAGCATGGATTTAATGCTCTAAAATCACAAAGGCAAGGGACGGACCCCAGAGATCAAAGGATTTACATGCTAAAGATCCAAGAAAATCACACCACTTGCATTAAACGGGCCTGAAAACCGTTCAGAATGCAAGATCATAGGATTCCCACCCTCCGTTCGGCTTGAGACTTCATATATGGCCTGATGACCATAAATTAACCGTACACACCAAATTTCAACCATTGGATCCTTGTAAAAGTGGCCTTACGGATAGATTAGCACATAAAACACTGATCTGGGGCCCACCTGAAATCTAGATATACTTCAATTTTGGTCTCAACCTCTTAAATAGGGTGAAAAAATGGATGGAAGGAGCGTATTTTGTACACGCATCACGATGGATGCCAAATGCTGACGTGTGTGTACGCACATGCGCACGCGAGCCACACCGAACATAGGATCTGGTCAAACAGAGGGCTGACCGACTATTTCTAAAAAATTTCAAGACGCAACAGTGTCTTTGCATGCAATCGTCAGTTTTTCATTGTGGGCCCCACCCATCATCCAAATGGAAGATCTAAACCGTCTAATGTGACCAAAGGGGGGGCTTGACCCTCGCCTAGGTATCCTTTTGGCCTCATACATACATACACACGTGGATTGTCGAAAAATGTAGGATGAACGGCGAGTTGAGTTGGTACAGTGGGCTACACTAGAACCTACCAAAACTATCCCTTCCCGACTGGTTTTTTCGCTAAGAATCCAATGAATGGGGTGGATTTCATCAAAAACATCACTGTGGGACCCACCGATCATTGCAGTGTTAGTTTTTCGCAGGCCATGTGTCCAAAAAATCTGGATGTTCTGGGCCGTTCCGCAATCATGTCCGCTATCGGATTCACCATCTGAACCGTCCAGAGGCAAGATAGGGTAGCCATAACCCCGTCCAAGAAGTCGGAATGTTTGAGTGGAGCAATCTATCCTCCCAAAATCAAATCAAACGCAGCTATTTTTGCTGTTTCTTGCACAGAAACAGATGCCCATTCGTTTGCGAATTGAATGGCAGAAATAGGGTTGGTTCATCTGACTCTGACCGACCTAGCTATTCCCTATTGCCTATAAAAGAAAGAAAGAAGGAGACAATTGGGGGAAGCACGTGAGCTTGATCTTGTGCAGCCGTAGAGGCATCTTTGGGCAACCGTAGAGGTAGCATCATGAGATCAATCGGATCTTGAGGTGTGGACGTGAAGCAGAGAAGAACGTGGGACGGCTGGCCGTTGGCTGAGTTCATCTTCCCCTTCCTGGTTTTGTTTATGCCTTTCCTTTAGAGGTTTTTAGCTTAATTATGGTCATGATTAGCTAAACCTTTTAGCTAGGGCTAAGAGATGAAGCTTGTAGCATGATGGGTTGTGCCTATGGCTTGGATTCATGTTTTAATTGAACTCACTTTTAATTCTAGTTTATTAATAGGAATGCTTTCAGTTTTTAATGGTTTGTTGTGACTTAAATTATAATGAATCTACGATAGCTTTGAGCATGTTCTTAGCATTATATGGTTTATGAATTTGGGCACCCTGTTGTTCACCATTGTCCCCTGGGCATGGTTGAATGATGGAATCTTTCCCAACATTCATACATCCCTTAGACTGGTTATGAATTGGCTAAATTCTGTTGTTTGCTTTATCTCATGGGCATGGTTTTGTGATGGAATCAATTCTAATTCGCATACCTATCTTCTCTTGAAAACTAGATCATAGGAAGTTCTGATTTGGATTTTAATGGAATATCTTCCAACTGGATGAAGATGGGACTCTGAATCCAGTTGCGCTTATGAACCAAGCATAAATTTCCCTAATCTGTACAAGTGGATCCTTGGCACCCTAGTTTCCTACCTTTGAATTTTACAAGTTTTAGATTGATATTTCACCATTATTCCCTCATATTCCTCTGATTTAGATTACATCTTCATCTAGTTCTATTTCTGGTTACTTTCAGATTACGTATAAGGTTCAATCCCTATGGATTCGACCTCGGTCTTACCGAGATTATTACTATATCACAACCCTATACTTAGGGTGTGAAAAATAACCCTAATGATGACGATGTTGGTCCTGTAGGTTTGGGTCAAAGTGTTATCCTAGTGGGTATCGAATACGAATAAGCTCGTACATGGGTACTGAAGAGTCATCCCAGCTACAATGCATAGGAAGGGTATGTACAATAAGCTCATATGTATATATCTTCCTTACATTATGCAATTTCAAATAACAATGGTATCAGATATTATGCAGGAAGTACAAAGATTTCTTGCAGCGATGCTACAAGAGGACCAACAGGGTGCCTAGCGAGGATGAATTCATACCTTGGTTGAAGAGGCAACTAGAGTTCATTAAATCTGACGATAAAGAATTTAAAGACATAGTGAGACGACCTCTAGCCTTTTCTGTGCAATACAATAAGTATTGTATTAATGGTTTCCTCTTTGTCATTAAGGACTATGAGGAGAATAAAACAAACCAAAACAGTGGAGTTATGATAGAGGGTATGACAACCTTCCGATCGAGTGCTAAGGATATGAATACAGTGGATGAAAATCAACCTTACTACGGAGTCCTTCATATAATTATCCAATTGGAATACTGAACAGGGTACAAGCCCGTCCTATTTAAGTGTGATTGGGTGAAGGTGACGCATCATGGTGTTTCTTTTGATGTCGAAGCAAAACTAAGATTAGTAAATTTGTCCAATCTTTATAGTTCGGACAAAGTCGATGACGAGCCCTTCATTCTTGCAGAGCATGCCACGCAAGTTTTCTACTCTAGAGATTTAAAAAATCCTGACTAGCATATGGTTTTGGAGGTTCCAAAAAAGATTTTTGTCGAAGAAGAGACGTACATTCTATTGGAACGATTAAAGGCTGTAAGTAATGCTGATGCAGGACCTAATCTCACCTTATTAACAATTGTTGATGAGTTGATATTCAACGAACATGAAGACGTCAGTGTTGTATTCAAGAAAACAAAGAAAAGAAAGCAATCCAGGAGAATCTATTGAATTGTTTGTATTTTCTAAGCATGTAACAAAATGATATTTATTAGAGGAAATTTAATGAAGGTTTGGATAATATAGTGAATTATTTGTACTTTATCTGTGATCTAAATTATTTCTTAACCATTAGTATTTTTTTTTCATATTAATGAATAAATAGGCACATGGATTCACAACCAGAGGTATTGGGTGCGCACTTACTTGGAAGTACAGATGCAAGCAACACCAAAGGTAATAAGATACTTCTCCTTAATTAGATATGTAAATTTCATTTTTCTTATATATTGGCAATAATCAATGATGTGTATATATAATTGTTATTTTTTTATGTAATTGTGTCAACTTCTTCTTCGTCTAGAAAGAGAGGCATTACTAGGGGGATTTCTTTACATGTGCAACTTGATAGGAAAAAAAGTCCTAAAGACGAATGAATTCGGGCAACTGAATGAGGATTGTCCCGATCATAGAGACTTTGCATCACATATCGGTGTCTTCACCCGTACTCATATCCCAATCATATACCTGGACTTGCACTAGGTGCCTCATGAACACATTCATATGGTCATAGAAACATTGTCACGGTTTTATGAGTTTAAGGGTCAATGTTGGGATGCAAGTCTTATATACTTTACACAACGCATCAATGAGAGGAATTAAAAGAAAAGGTTGATTGTAAAATTATTAAAAACAAGGATCCTATTGCTGTGAGAGATAGTCCCACCCTCCCCCCCCCCCAAAGTTCCTATGGAGGATTGGAGGGTCTTCTTTGATCAACACACCACCAAGAAATTCAAAAGGGAAAGCGTAAGGAATAAAGTCAATCAGGCCAAGCTATAAGGACCTACGTGCCTTGGGAGGCGCAACATGGCTATTACTCACCATAAGATGGTATGTATTTAAAAATAGATATTATGATTTAAAATTAAATTTAAATTTGAATTAACATTCATCTAACTCCATTAATGATGTGTATTTGAACAATATGTAATGTACCAAAGGCGATGGAGAGAAATCTTACTTCTGATGCCGAGATAGGTAGATTTGAAGTCTACTTAAGAGCCCATATAAGAAAGGACAAAGTTGTCTAGTATCTTGACCTTGTTGTAAGTGCACCCCTCGTACCACTAACTAGTACCCTTATAAAAAGCCAATGTATAACTTTGAATTATTTTACATTCATTTGTATTTTTTCATAGGTAAAACTAGATGAGCTCTATAGTAGCAATCCTGCTTCTAGGATGACTGGCGTGGACGATGCCCTTACAGAGGTACTAATAAAATTTAAAAATTACTTAAGTTTTATGGTAATTATAAATATCTTAATAACTTGATCTACAATGTTTTACAGTTAGTTGGTTCTAACAGTAGAGGGCGAATGTGAGGTCTAAGTTGCTCAATAAGCAAGATAGGACTGAAGAAGTCAGCCCCTACTCGTTCAAAGGTAGAGAATGTGACAAAAGAAAAAGAGATATTTAAGATGGAAAAAACATTGGTTGATATTGTTGAGAAGTGGAACCACATTTGGGGCCGCGCTTGACCAGTCATGGACTGGTTCGATTCAAAGTCCAGTGAGCTTCTGATTTTGGGTTCTGAGGTTCTCGACCGGTCGAGGCTCATGCTCAACCGGTCGAGGGGTCCTCTCGACCGGTCGTGTAGTTTGCTCGACCAGTTGAGGTTACGCAGATTGGTTTCTGAACTTGATACGGACTGTGGATTTTGGTGTCCCCTTTTATAAGGGTGCGAAAGGGAAGTTGCATAAACTATAAATAGGAGTCCCTAAGGCTTTTCTAGGGTTAAAAAGGTGAATATTGGGGAGTTATTCTAAGGTATGGGCAAAGGGTTTTCTCTGTATTTCTAAGAGAGAGGTTAGTATATTGCCTTGTAATCTTCGTTCTCTTCATAGTGGAAGTTTGCACCCGTGGTTTTTTACCCTAGTTTGGAGTTTTTCTATGTATATTTTGTCTTGTGGTTTGTTTTGATTGCTTTGATCTATTTCTAGTTTATATTTCTTCATGTTTATCGTTTGTGTGTGAGGCTTGAGATTGGATCTAGGCTCACTGCGTTGTTGGCATGCTGCACAATAGATATAAAGGCCTAGGTGGATATGCAGAAAGAGGCATAGTATACTCAAAATCTCTCATCACCACTAAGTGCTAGATCTACTCAGGCATCGTCGGTATGCAAGTATAATTTTTTTACTGTATTGAGATTATAATTATATTATAAATGTTAACAATACCAATGCCATTTTATGTGTAAATGTAGCCAGATATTATATATATATATATATATATATATATCGGTAAGAGATGCGACTTGCTTGGTTTTGGAAAACGTGTAGTTGCTCATGGTCAAGTACACGAAGTTAATTCAAACACAACTATCCATTGTGAACCATTGGAGGATGGAGCTTTTGTTGTTGTGTTGACTGAGGTTATACAACCTGGCACTCCTTTGTGGAAAGAAGATGGGTTCGCATCTACACTTAGAGAGGCTGGTTCGAGATCATTTGTATAATGGGGGAAGGAGTCTTTGAGAATTCAATAATTTGAACAAATTTGGTACTCTATAACTGAACATGTGTAGTGTGCATGGTTTTTTTTCTTTTTTAAGTTACTTTATATGATATTTGGCTTGTTTGTTTCTTAATTTTGAACTAATTTGGCACTCTATAGTTCAACATTGTTACAGTCTTCATTTTCTTTATAGTTACATTATATGTTATTTGATTTATTTTTTGTAATTTTGAATGAATTTTGTACTCTATATTTGAATATATTTATAGTCTTAGGCTCCATTTGGTCATCACATTAGTATTTATGAATATATATTTTTTTCAAACCAAATAGGGCCTAAGTCCTTTTTTAACTCCACTAATGCAACTCCTTGCATTGCTGGTCCCAAGCCCGAGTAAAGGAGGAGGGAGAAGGGCTTTAGAATGAGATCATTAACTATGTGAGTTTTAATTGTAGTTCCCTGCTATTAGTTGCCCCATTTGTTATCCAAATTAAATAAGAAATATGTGATGCAGGTAGAGATGGAAGTTTCAAGGATGGAGGAGCTGAAGGTAAGCAAGATTAAAGAGCTTGTATATAAAATAATATGCAAGAGAAGTGACATCCAAACCTCCTTATACTGATTATGTTTCTACACGGTGGTGAGTCTACTTAGTTATATCAGATCATTTCTTTTGTTATATCTTATGTGCTTATTGAAAAAAAATTACAAGTTTTCAATGCATCATTGTATAACTTTTTGTAAGTTTTGCTTGTTATGTGTGCAAGGTATCGAACACCAGAAGTTTTGTTGCAGTCTTCATCATACACCCCAACAATTGGTATGATATATACTATTTCCTTGTCATTTCATGTGTTCCTCAAGTAGCAATAGAAAAAAATAAAAATAAAAATCCTGATGCACTTCAAGTAGCTGACTTTCAAAGTTGAATAGGTCTCTAGCCTGATAATTCTAAAACCTGTAGTTCAAAATAGTGGTTACAATTTGTTATATTTATTAAACAAATCCTGATGCACTTCAAGTAGCTGACTTTCACAGGTTTATTTTTAGGGGAATCTCATTCATCAAGAGAACATAGAACTGTATAAGAAGGTAAACTGTTGATATAAAGTCCTCTATAATGTTTACTTGCCATCTAAATGATTTGCAGGAATCAACAGCAGTATAGAGCTTGAAACAGATGAAAATATGATGTTAGGAGGATTTGTGTCCTCAGGTAACTGATCTTTTTTATTCTTTTTTTCCCCCATGCCCTTTCTTTTTTTTGATTTTCTATTCTGCGCTTTGTATTTGTTTTGCATCATCCCAGTCTTCCTTTAAAAATAATAATAATAATAATAATAATAATAATAATAATAATAATAATAATAATAATAATAATAATAAATTGTTGCACATTGTCTTGGGGTTAGTTACTGCAGCAATCTCAATTTTATGCAATTTTAGCCAACCGTTCCATGGCTTAGACAAAGTATGGGTATAGAAAATAAGACCAAATAAATTAAAGATGGATTGGATCATTCAACTGGTGTGATTTTTTCATGGGAACAGATGAATGTATTCTAGAAAAGTCTTATTATGATACTCAAATATGGTATTGTAAATGGAAAGGCTCGCCTTGAAAAGGAAATTGAGTTTTATTCATTGAAATTACTACCATTGAAACCTCCCTAGGGCAACAGTGATGTTTAAATTGCATCCACACCATTCATAGCATCATTCCTACTGAAATGAACTGAAAACACAAATATTATCATGATTTAAAACTTCTATGCCCCACGAATATTTCAACTATGGACATTAAATCCTCACATTTTCGGCCCACTTGAGTCTTGTATCTAGCTCAAATTTGGCCTCATGTCCTAAAATGATCTTAAAAAATGGATGAACCGGGTGGATTTCTCACAAACACCATGGTGGCCCCACCTTGGTTTCTAACGCATGAACTTCCTGCAGCTTTTGTAGCTAGTCCAGCGGATTATGCCTCGCATGGACGGATGGGGTCATGCAGGGGTTCTATCGGGCCCACCACGATATGTGGGTTTTATCCCTACTATCCATCCATTTTTCCAAATCATTTCAAGATATGATCCTAAAAATGAGTCAGATCCAACACTTAGTTGGACCACACACTGGGAATTGAACACCTGCCATTAAAAACTTCTTGGGAGTAGCAGAAGTTTTAGAACAAGCTGATATACGTGGTTTCCAGTTATTCATGTCATAGGAGAGAAAACTGCAACAAGTATATGAGTGAAATTAGAGAACATCTATGTGAAGAAATCTCTTGAAAATTGCTTGTACTTTTTTTTTAAAGAAGATTATATTCATAAGGGAGAGCGTTTATACTTAAAGCTTTACTTGTTCAAATTGAAGATGTCAGAGGGGGTGATGTTAAGGCATACATTAGTAACTTGAACAAGTTAATTTGTAAATTGCTGGATGTGGAGGAAATGATGAAAGATGATCAGATTCGTATGAGTCGTTCAAGGACTCGTTGTGCACTGGTAGTCATTTAAGGACTCGTTGTGCACTGATAGTCATTCAAGGATTGGATGATGCACTCCTTGAGAAGTGACATGAAATCATGACAGATGAGGAATGGAACAAGGTGGATAGGAAAGCGAGAATAACTATCCAATTGTGTCTAACGAATGAGGTACTCTATAATGTCATGAGAGAGAAAACTGCAACAAGTTTATGGGTGAAGTTAAAGGACATCTATGCGAAGAAATCTCTTGAAAATTGCCTATACTTGAAGTTACAGTTGTTCGATCTACATATGAGAAATGGAGATGATGTTGAGGCACACATTAGCAACTTTAACAAGATGATCTACAAATTGTTGGATGTGAAGGAAACAATTAAGGATGAAGATCAGGCATGTATCTTGTTGAATTCATCTTGGCTTCTTATGAGTCATTCAAATACACATTGTGCACTGGTAAATCATCCCTCAGTGTCGATACCTTTATCTTAGCCCTTCAAACAAAGATGATGGGAAAGAAAAACGGTAACATGGCCACCTCTATTGATGTATTGGTTATGAGGAGGTGAAATTTTGAGCAAGACAATGGATCTTCTCGATCAAGATCCAAATCTAAGGGCATGGGCAAGGAAAAGTTGAAGTGCTGAAACCGTAAGATGTCTGGGTACATGAAAAAGAATCACACAAATCCTAAGGCAAGAAAAGAGAGCTCAGAGGCTTCTTCAAGGGAGCAAACACTGCCGAGTTTGTTGAAGGTACGAGTGAAAGTGACGTGTTGTCAGTATTTATGATTAGATACTTATACGATGATCATAGGGATAAGTGAATTTTGGATACTAGGGCATCATATCATATGACTCCTCATAGGAGTTGGTTCACCAGCTATAAAGAGTGCGATGGTGGCCAGGTATTTATGGGCAGTAATAGAAAGTTCAAAGTATTTTATTTCTTTTATTAATGATTTCAATTCAGAAAAGTATGAGTTTATATGCGCGGGAGTGGAAGTGTTTAGATTAGGCTAATCATTTGTCTTGTTGCTTTCTTCTTTTCCTTTTCTTTTCCTGTAGAGGATTATGGGCATATGATAGGTGTTGTGTCATTCTTTTTTATGGCACCACTTGAAATTATATTGGTTGGCCATATCTTCTATTAATAAAATATTTCTTAAAGAAAGTATGAGTTTATATGTTGAAAAGGAAAAGTGATGCCCTTACTTATTTTATTATGTTTAAAGTATTAGTCGAAAATTAAAAGAAAAAAATTTTAAGTATCTGAGAACTGATAGTGGATGAGAATATATCTCGAAAGAATTTAAGAATTTTTGCAGTGAGTATGACATTGAAAGGCATTACACGGTCCTTGGTACTCCATAATAAAATGGAGTTGTGGAACATATAAACCATACGCATATAGATCATGTTAGGAACATGTTGAGTTTGACTAGACTCGAGCAATGTTTTTGAGAGGAAGTCGTTAATACGACTTGTTATTTGATAAATTAGTGTCTTACGACTACACTTAATTGCGAGATCCCTACATACGTATAGTCTAAAATACCTGTTAATTATTCGTTCCTTCATAGTTTTGATTGTGATGCAAGGTCCAAAAAGTGTAGTTTTGTTTGTTATAAAAATGAAACAAATGAGTACAGATTGTGTGACCCTGCTATCCACAAGTTAGTGATTATCCGATATGTGATTTTCAATGAAGATTCATTACAAAAGATAAAGAATTGTCAAGCCCAAAATGAGAGAGATAATTGCATTAGAATATTCAAATGATGTTCAAAATTAGCTTATTCATTTAGATTATCAGCAAGTTGATGATATCGTTAAACATGAAGCCAATGAAGAGTATGCATATAAGATATTAAGTGCTAAAGCTTAAAGTGATTAAGGTCGACTGGAAGGGGCTACAAAACATTCTGTTTGGCTCAAGGATTATGTTACGCCTTATGCTTGCATAACAGAAGAGTGCGGGCCTTGTTCATACCGACAGGCATGTGAATCTATGGATGCTCGTCATTGAAGAATGTTCATGGATGAGGAGATTAAAGTTCTGCATAAGACATGAGAATTTTTTGAATTATGCAAAGGTCAGAAGGTTATTGGTTGTAGATGGGCTTATAAGCTGAAAAATGATACTAATGGGAATGTTGAAAGATACAAAGCCAAATTAGTGGTAAAAGGGTATGCTAAAAAAAATCAGGTATTAAGTTTTAATAAAAATTTCTCTCTAGTTGTCCATTTAAATACTATTCGTATTATGTCGACAACGGTTCTTTACTTGAACAATTATATGTAAAAACTGCTTCTTCTTTTTTTACACGAAAATTTTGATGCCCATACCTGAGTGTCGCAGTTTCTTAGCCATTTCCAAGTAGGATCCGGCTTTTGCTTTTTGAGGATTCAGGTTCGGTACAAGAGTCTGCTCTATGCTGGTAGCACCCTTCTGGCTCTTTGCCCTAGCAATGGAGATGACTCTTCCATCGATTCTCCTTTCGTCCAGACATTGCACAACATTATAGGGTTCCTGTTCGTATTTGAAGCGAATGAATGCGAATCCCCAAGATCTATTGCGGCTCTGATAGCATACCAAACCTCCTAAAAATACGGAGCAGGTCTTCCTCAGAAGTGTCTAAAGTGAGATTTGCTACGAAGATGGAGAAACAGGACGACGAGGCTTGCATTCTCCTTGAGCACACCCACTCCCTTGGACGTTCCCTTTCCTCCATGTGTTGACTCATTGATTTTATTTTTTTTTTGTTAGCTTATTAGTACATAACACTGTCAGTTCACACTGCACTGTTAGCCACCCCCACTAGGGATCGATGTCAAGACCTCAGTGTTGAAACGAGGTATCTTTCACTCAGTCTACCACTTGAGCTTTGACTAAGCCTGAGTTCTTGGTTTTCTCAAATAATGATTTGTATAATAAATTTCATAATTTTTTAGCTATTTATTGGAGTTAATATTGCAAAAATATAGTGGTAAAAATACAATACTTTAAAATGACTGATATTTCAAAAATCTCATGATAATATTTTCATGACATTATCTTAAGATTTTCAAATATTAGTGATATTGGTCACCCTGGTCATCAAATAGGTGTTTTCCTTTCTCTCCCATCTTTCTATCCATATACATAGTATCAACTCCTTTGGAACGATGGATTAAGTGGGATGGAATTACATTTCTTCCATATGAATTCCATCCAGCAGTCCTAATAATAGATCCCTTGGGATTTCTGATGAATTTTGAAATCTAATATATCTGTGGACCTACGTCGATGCATGTGTTTTATCCATGCGGTCCGTCAATATGCGCCCTTTATGTGTGACAATTGAGTTGCATGTATACGGGGGACTGGCATCCATTGTGAAATCTGGTCTGTTGATTACAATTCCACTACCCAACTAATATAATTTCATACCATTTTATTGTGCATTCTAAATAGGACCCTAGGAAAGCTGATTGTATCCTATCCCCACCTGGACAGAAATCAATCCAAGCAACGGCCCACCGTAAAGTATGAGTTTTATCCACATTATTCATCCTTTTTTCCAAGATCATTCATATGTGCCAAAAAAAAAATGAGGTAGATCTAAGGCTTAAGTGGACAACACCATAGAAAGCAGTGGCGATAATGAAGCCCACTTTTGAAACCTTTATATTCATTAATAAAATTATTTCAAATATTTTAGAATTAAAAATAAAAAAATAAATAAATAACTGTTGAAACCTTCATATGGCCCATTGTGATGTTTATTCTTTGTCGTTCTGGAAAACTCTCATTGCTAGGGTTGGCCAGTTACCTTTAACGATTTCTTCGGCAATGGATACAAATAGGGGGAAAACACAAATGTCACCTTGATCTAAAACTTCTCAGTCGCTGAGAAGTTTTTAATTATGGCATTCAATCCCTACTGTGTAGTCCCCTTGAGTCTTAGATTTGCCTCATTTTTGGGCTCATATCCTAAATGATATGGAAAAATGAATTAATAACATGGATAAAACCCATACATTAAGGTGGTCCCCATAGAGCCCCTACCTGGACTGATTTTGTCCATGCAGGGTAGGATACATTCCCCTTTTGATCATAGGGTTAGTACACTAGAGGGTATGGGTGCTACGATTTTAATATGGAATTTTTCAGGACGCTACAATCCATTGAGTACCAGAGGATATGGGTACCCACTGACAGCCTAACATGGCTAATTTACAACCCATCCAAAATGTTACATGCTAGTAGTTTGGCACTGTATCGATCGAGCTTTCCATGTACCAACTCTATCAAGGAATGGGCTGTGATCGGGTCTCCTCACTTAACATTTGGTCCTTAAAGAGGCAATGACCCTAAGCTCTTATTAAAAGAAATTTGTTCTTATTAGACAATTGTATACGTAATCTGGTCTCTTCATCCGGGTTCATGAGGTCTGGTAGTTTCGGAAGAAGCTGAAGCATTCAAGGCCCAACTTGATGAGGAGAAGTTGAAGCATTCAAGTCTGAATGTCTCGATCTCTACCAGGCAGTGGGTGGAACAGGCTTTCTACTACCCTGATATTCTCCCTCAGAAGGTCCAACATGATCAGGTCTCAGTTCCTCCAATGGCCCCTCCCCTCCACCTATCTCAAGCTCCTAACCTGCATCCCCAGTCTAAACCCAGCTTATCCAGGGATATTTCCAGGTCCCTTGTATGCAAGATCAAAGTATGAGGCTCACCCGTTACAACCTCCTGGCCCATGTATCTAGCCCGACCAATCTCGCCAATCGCCAACTCCTCTACGGGCTTAAGTCGTTCACCCAAAGGCAGATACCACCCTGAATTCACAAACCGATTCAATTATAGCTGCTAAGGACCCGATATATGTTCGAGGGAGTGAGGTGCATCCTGTTGCCTTCGCCACACTTCCTACCCAGCCAACACTTCAACACTTTCATTCAGATCCCGTTATAGAAACTCAGGCCTATACAATGCTTCTTGCACTTCCTCCTCTTCACGCTAATCATCCCAGCAACCTGCTAGGTAGCTCCTTGCCTCCATCTCCGCCTCTAAATACTGATATCCCCTCAACCTAGAGATTCTTGATGAAGGCGCTTTCAGAAGGATACAGTCCCCTTAAGCTAGGTGATATCTTCAAGGAAGACGAGGAAGACTCCCGGGTAGATACTTGGAATTCTTACTCCCCCCCCCCCCCCCCCTCAGCCAGTAGGGGTGATCATTTCATCGAAGACAATCTAGCCATCGATCTCTCGCCTTATTTCATCCCGGACTCCCTCGTTCCTAGTCCAAAGAGCTAGCAAGAGCTCAGAGCAAGAGGTCACGTTGCAGCATTTCCATTCAGATAAGGGTCCTATCCCTTCACCACAACAGAACCCTTCTCCTGCTCAGGATTTGTTGGAAGCCCCTATCAGCTTGCAAGGTGCAGCCATAGAGCTTCTAGAGTCTCTGCCTCTTGGAGACTCTACGCAGGATCCTGCTATCCTGCAATTGGGTCTACTGGCCCCTTCAAATAAGACCAAATCTCCATATCTTAAGCGAAAGAAGTCTTCCAGGTCCAGCGTTGATTTTACCAACAAAAATTGGTATGGTAGGCTTAGAAGCCTGAAGCGTCGAGGCGAGAAATTTATCAAATATACCCATGGATAGTATTCTAATTTGGAATGCCCACCAGGTGGGCAACGTTCCCACCATCCGTACCTTAAAAAGTATCTCCAAAAAATTCCACCCAGCCATCATTGTTATCCTTAAATTGATGCTTTGAGATGATAAAAACATCAGAATTGGCCTAAAGTTAGGCTTCCACTCGTCTCTCTCCAATGGGGTTCAAGGAGGTAAGATCTAGATTTTCTATGCACCATGTATCCAAGCCAATGTGGTAACCTCTTCTAATCAGATGATCTCGCTCTCGGTTGGCTCCCTTGGTAGTTCCAACAGGATCAGATTATCCTTTGTGTACATCAAATGCTCTAGAGTATTGAGAAGAGACCTCTGGGAGGAGTTAGCCATCCAGGGCTAGGGTGTGTCCTCCCCATGGGTTGTTTGTGGTGATTTCAATGCAGTCTTATTGTCTTCTGAACAGCTTGGGGCAACCACATTCGACTCCAATAATGCAGCTGAATTTGCAGATGGTTTGGATAGAGCGGGCCTCCATGATGCGAGATTTTTGGGTAAATTACCTAGTACAGCAGTCAGACAGGTCAGCCACGTGTTTGGGCTAGACTTGATAGGATTTATTGCAATGATATATGACTTCAAGCTTTTCCTAATTTCCTAGTGAGACACCTCCCTAGGCGTAACTTAGACCATGCTCCGCTGCTCATCTCCATCGTTAGCCCCCATCCATCGGCCCCCAAACCTTTTAAGTTCCAGCGCATATGGATTTCGCATGAGGGTTACAAGGACCTAGTCAATAGTAGCTGGGTCGGCCACTCCCTTGGTATTCTGATTTAGGCTCTTATCGGTAAGCTGAAAAGAACCAAAGTTGCCCTCAAATACTAGAACGAAGAGGTCTTTGGAAACCTGTTTCTAAATCTAAAGAAGGCCGACATGGAACTGTGATCAGTTGAAGACGCAGCTCAAGGTTCGGCTAATCCCCCTGCCTGCAATTCCTCTAAGATGCTAAAGATAGAATGGTGCACCTGGAGTTGTGTGAAGAAATATACTGGAAGAAAAAGTCGAGAATTCACTGGTTGAAGGAAGGGGATAAAAACACCATATTTTTCCATGCCAGCACTTCTGCTAATCTTAGGAGGGCCAAGATCTAGGAGATCATGAAAGAGGATGGTGAGGTGATTACGAACTGCGACGACATAAAAAATGCAGCTGTCTCTTTCTTTCAGAATCTGATGCAGGCGGATCAGGAGTCTTAAGTGGGAGACCTTCTTCAACCCATCCCTCTTCTGGTGACCCATGAGTATAACAGGGACCTTCTCCTAGAGCCTTCTATGGAGGAGGTCCGGGAGGTAACTATGGCCATTTTGCTGGATGGTGCTCCTGGCTCAAATGGCTTCTCTGGAGCCTTCTTCCAAGCAAGCTGGGACACGGTTAGCCACGACATCCTTGAAGCAAATAGATAACTCTTCAGAGGAGGCATCCTTCCTAGGAGTCTCACATCTTCCCCCATATGTCTCATCCCCAAGATAAGCACTCCCAGAACCTTTGCTGAAGTTTATACAATTGCCTGTATAAAATCTTCTCTAAAGTTATTGCTTCTAGATTAGGAAATATTCTTCCTGCTATCATCTCACTCGAGTAAGGAACCTTTGTGCAGGGTTGATCTATATCTAAAAATTGTGCGTTAACCCAGGAAATATTTCGAGATATCAATAGAAAAACTCAAGGCGGGAACTTTAATGCCCTAAAAAATGGCACCCGAGTACAACAACTCCGATCTCGAGTTCCCTGGTGTTAACCTAATGAGAATGCACGTGTGTCCTCATTTAAATTCAAATTCATTCACACACAGATAATCAGAGTAGCGCAATTCGAATTAGCAGATCCAAAATGAGGTAGAGATAATAATAGATTCAGAAATATAGGGCTAAGAGTTAAAAATACAGTTTCAATTGTGATGATCACCCTAAATGGGATTATACAAACCACAATCCACAATATACATACCCAAGACGGTTAAAGTGTAAAGCCTTTAGTCTACACCCAATTCTCCAAAACATAACGGCGTTGGCACAACCCGATATGAGCCTACCTGTCTGAGGTCTCACTAGTACCTACATCAATGATACGCTTGGTTGGTGTTTTAAAACACCGTCCTAGGTGGGAGTGACTAGCTAACTCAGTAGTTCCATTAGTTCTAAGTTACACATGCTATCGACACAATCAGTATAGTTAATGATATACAAGAAATCAAACAATTCCTAAATACTCTTGTTAAATGTGCATATGAAGATATGACATAATGCATGCCCTTTCCAAATAACACTCCCTCACACGCAATTCCGACCACCTAGTTCACAAATGACAACACTCCCTTAAACGTGTGACTTCAACGCCTGTTTCGCCATATTTTAATCTAATACGATGCGATGAATGATCATGTTAACCAAGTAATTATTAAGTTCAATTCATCCAGCATGTTGTGAAGCTAGGATACCGACGTTATATCACGAGTCCTTATCCGGATCACGTGGCTCGTTGCCGCACTAGCGACTCCTTACTAATGTCCCTTAATCCAAATTTAAGTGTCACCCATTTATCTCACAAATCAACAATTCTAAGGGTACAATATGATACCTAAATGTATGAGGATCAACCCGGTATGGGTCGTCACGCAAACCGAATATGATCACTCAATTTCAAGGTTATAACAACCCACATCATGCTGCCCCGATCGACTGGAGTGTTATTTTTAAAGAGGGTCCGGATCAGACGGCTCACCCCGACCCACGCTCGGACCACAACCCGGATGAATAGTGGCTGGGGCGTTATAGAGGTCCGGATCACATAAAACCAAATTACCACAAGGAAATGGCTCATCACCCAATTCTATTCACGCCCATGTTGTTCGAACGGTACTCTAGCACGCAACCATCGGTCGAGTAATTTGATGGGGGCCATTCGAACAACGGTCTATCACCTCCATTAGTCCCCACTGGTCACTATGGAAAGGCTCGTCACCCCAGTATAGGCCGAAAGCTCGGACACGGTGTCCCATACCACCTTGCCCGGCTCATGAGTCTTAGGGGGATTGTATCGCACAAATGGTTATGAATGTACACATCCATTGGGAACGGGGTATCCTAGATTCCATTTAGTCTTGTCATACATTGTGAACATACATGATCAGTCGGCTAGTGCACTAATTTGATTTACTTGGGAGAACCATAACACAACCGACATTAGGTAAAAGCAACCCGTGTAGTGCAACTACTGTCAGTCGTCCATGTTCACTCGAGTCAATCAAACAAGTCTAGGGTGGCCGGCCTAACTAGGGCTACCCCTTGGTTTGGGCGATTTACCGACTGACCCAACATCTTAGCAATCTTAAGTATTTCTATGTACTAAACTCTATATCACACAATTATAGCATAAATTTCACTACATAACCACTTAGGCATTTCATTGAACACGTGTGCATCCATAGAGTATTACACTCACTAAAGCATTAAATCAAACGTGTTTGCATGCATAAAGTAATACAATCACTTAGGCAATAAATCAAGTATGTGAATATCAAAAAAGTAACACATTCTACCACTTAGACATTTCATTAAACATGTGAGAATCCATATTCAACCAATAGTATATAATACAATCAAACATGACATATGAACATGCTAGCTATTACAACACATTCAATATAAGAGACCATAACTGAGACCCTCAAGGGTCAATAAATGATAACTTAGAGATAATGGTCCACACCTTAAGAAGGAATATCTAATTTTGAGCTCGTAGGGTTAGGGATTAGGAAAAAATCACAAATTCCTATATAAACACCAAGAACTACATGAGATTTATGCAATTTATTTTAGAAAAACCTAGGTTAGAAAGTAAGATTTGTTTCTTACCTCCCAATCACAAGTAGGGTGGATTCGGTGGAGAAAAATGGTCGAGGCTAGGGCCTTGGTTGGAGGAGACCAATGAAAGGAAGCACAAAAACCTCCAACTCCTGCTCTCGCTCTTCTTCTTCTTCTTCTTCTTCTTCTTTCTCTTTCTCTTTCTCTCTTTCTCTCCTTTAGAAAATGTAAATTCGTATAGAGAGATGGGGTGCCCAAATGAAGCCCTTATATAGTGCCAGATTTGGTGTAAATGGCCCCAAGAGCTGGGTTTTTACTATACTAGCCCTATGGGAGGGTTTTTCTACCCTCTAGGGCCCTATGGGGTGTACATGCCGATATACACCATAAGATATTTAGTCCTAATGATGATCTACGTATGGATATGATCAGCCCGCCATTTGGATGCGCTGATCGACAGATATGATTAGAAATCTGTTCAACGGTGACCGATAATCGATCTTTGCCGCAGTTATACGAATATGAGCAGGGAAATATCCTTAGTTGGTACCCCGACTTTGGCCATAAATTGGTGGTTTGAAAGTCACAACTTTGTGAAAGAACAAAGTGACTAGTTTCACTTAGGTTACAGATTTCAACCTAGGGGATTCACACGTTTTAAGTACTTAAATTATAGCCCAAGTTGAGTAATTTTGGGCACTATCTTAGTTTAGTACCCGCAATGGGCGTTAAGCCCAGTAAGACAGACATTATTTTATAGTTTCAGATTTAGTGGGTCGATAATGAGCGGTCTAAAGCTTATTTAGATAATCAAGACATTTCTTGAATGAATTGGGTATCGAGATTTCTCGTGCATAATCATAAGGGATTGGATTAGCTAAGTTCATAATGTAGCCTATTTATAATTAGCAAAAATAGCGATTCGGTCTTAAAAACCCTAAACCGTTGGTTTTTTTAGGTTAAAGGAGTAACTCAATTGATTTAGTTTGTTAATTAAGATTCAACTCCTACTTGTCTAGGCTTTGGGTAGATCTTTATTTAGTTACATTTGTCTTGATTAGTTAGTGATAAGTCGGCTAGATTTGGACCCTACGTAAACAAATCATATGGCTAGAGTCGGTGTTTAAGTGATCGGCAGGATTCGTTGGCTTCCTACGGTTGATTGATAAGATTTGTGCAGTTTTTTTTATTGGTACCACCCGCATATAAGCTAACATGGAGTGTTATCGGTCAGTAAGTGACAACATAAGTTAATCCTAATGAAAATTTTCAAGAGTTTTTAGAAATTCAAAATAGCAAAAATCTAGGATGTTACAGGAACATCTTGATGAAATTAGATGTGGAGAAGGCCTGTGACAGACTTAATAGGTCATTTCTAAAGCAGGCGCTAGCTAAATTCGAGTTTGGTAGGGAATGAATCGCTTTGGGGGAAATGTGATGGTCCAACTCTTGGTTCTCTATCATCATCAACAGTGAATCAGTGGGCTTCTTCAAATCGTCTAGAGGTCTCCGCCAGGGTGACCCTATATGTCCAGGCCTTTTCATTCTGGCAGGTGAAGTGCTTAGAAGGGGACTCAAGCAGCAAATGACTAGATGATGTAGAGTGGGTCGCGGACAGTTTCATGGCCAAGATGGACCAAAAAAGGCCTAGTCGACGACAGAAGTAATCCGGACTGGCGGACCTTAGATTTGGTGTATCTCACAATCCGGAATGAGTTATCCGGCGTAAAATATGAATTTGTGATAGAATGAGCAACTTTAGCTAACCAACCCTGTTACGCCGGGTTGCGCAACCCGGAATTGAGAAATACCGCTGGATCAACGGTATTTCCCTGTTTTAATTTCATTTTTACTGTAAATAGTAAGTTTTAGTTTGATTATAACTCTTCATCTGCAACGTCTCGAAAAAATCCGTACAAAGACCCGAGTACCACCACAGGCAGAAATCACTCAGGACCAAATCCTTTAGAAATTATACGAAATTAACTAAGTGTTAAACTAGACAAGATCTAAAAATGAGCTGATTCAAAACTCAGGTGCACTCCGCCGCGTGAAACATAGTGAGTGAGAATGGAAACGCCTACCACTGAAACCCCTGTGGAGCCCACCATGATGTTTGTTTACCATCCAAACTGCTCACAATGTTAGTCACACTGCGATGAAATGCAAAAGCAAATATCATCCTGATCCAAAACTTGTTGTCCCCGCCAAGTTTACATTGATGATCTAAAATTTTTGCGGCCACACTTAAGTTTCTAAGGCGGGCCTTCAATCAATACCCTTTCATGTGAAGTCGTCTATCATGTGAACTTCCAGTTGGCGGGGCTCAAGGGACAGGCATAGGTAGGATGTGGACAGTCCAACGGATCTAATCAGTGAAAGTAAACGGTGGAGCCCACACGTTGGAGTGCGAAATTGGATTTGCAATGATCTCGTGTGTACCAATGGGAACAACCTACTAAGTGTGTCCACCGCAGAAAACTCATACATTACACTAATTAGTGATACAGAACTTGGTGACGTCACTTCAGTAGCAAATTCGCTACTGACGCTGCCAGTAGGAGTGAGAAACTGTCGATACAGATCATCGTGGGTTTATGACCTATTGTATATGGCATCTATTGTACATGTGGGCCCACAATATCATCTCTATGTGTACTATTCATCTATATTAAAGAAATTAATAGTCACGATTTGGCCTACCGTACATGTGGGGTCATCCATCTATGTCTTATTGGACACATAATCATGTATGTACTGCTTTCTAATTAATCTTTATACATTTTCTTGTATTATGTATGTTTAATTAATGTACTTATGTGGCCATACAGATGACCACCATATGTGGGGCTACTGTGCATGTGGAGCATACTATACATGTCACTAGCACACTATATGCTTACATGAAGTAATAGTTAATTGTTTATATTTAATAATTTCTCATCAAAAAAGGAAATTTGAATTATTGAGCAAAATGTGGCTTACAAAATGATTTGTTTAATATAAAGATCAATTATAAGCTTTGTTAAATTGAGCTTATCTTAATTATCTATCTTAAATAAAAAATTTATATGTCATTTGATGATTTTTAAAGAGTTTAGCATTTCGAGCTCTGTCATATGTGAATACCTAATTATAAACTATAAACAGTTTATAAGTTATTCAAATACAAACTTTTTATTATTATTATTATTATTATTATTATTATTATTATTATTATTTTGGGTTAGCTTGTTAGTACACACCCATGTCAGTACACGTACACTCCATGTTAGCCACCCCCACTAGGGATCAATACCAAGACCTCAAGTGTCGAAACGGGGTATATATCTCCACTCAGTCTGCCAGTTATTCAAATACAAACTGTTTATTAATAAATATATTATAACTTAAAGTCAGACAAAATAGATTGTAAACACTTTACACTTGTAATTAGGGCTGAAAGTTGGGCGGGTTGGGTCAGGTTGGTGCTCAGCCCTAGCCCAACCTAAGGTTCCTATATCTTAACCCAATGTAACCCAACCCAACCCTAGGTTGGGAATTCTCAACCCAATCCTAATCCAAGCGGGTTCGATCCGGTTAATCGGGTTGGTCGGGTAGATACATGCTAATATTTTCGTTATTACATTAGTCTATTATATTTCAATACACGCCTTATTTTTTTTTATACTTATGATTTTTTTAATTATATATATAATTATTTATCATTAAAAAAACTTCATTTTTTTTCTAAACAAACAGGCTAAAATATAAGACTACTACTTTAAAAGATGTGTTGTGTAGCACATAATCTATTTGAGAGAGAGAAATATGACATATCTTGTTAGCTTGAGTCATTGGAAATGGCGTGGACCAATGAGACCCGACATCATTGGAATTTCCTATGCTTTCAACACAGACGATTCACACATAATAATAATAATTTATAACTCATATATCGATTGTGTTTAGGTTGGCTCGGGCAACCCGAGACCTGAACTGACGCAGGGGAGGACGTGAGGTCGAGCACCATCTTCCTCAAGAGGATAACTATTCCGAATCCATGGAACTTCTCTAGACTCCTTGTCACGCCCCAAACTCGGAAAACAGGCTCACAAAATTCCCGATTTGCCGAATCCGGTGCCGACAGCCTCCATAGTACCCCATTCTCGGCTCCCAGCGTTCATACGCTGGATTCCGATCCTAGGATCCTACAAGGAGGATTTTCGGTATGATTTTTTTTAATGGAGTATAATCACAAGCATAACTAGGTCACAAAAGTAACATCATCATCATATATCCACTAATATAATCATTTGAATATAATGCTGAAAGAGAAAATACATATGTTAAAAAAACAAAGCTCCAAAAGACCGCTGCACGCTCCAAGCTCAACGCTGCTGCAACCTAACGCCACCTGCACACATCTATGGTGCATAAGCTTATAAAAGCTTAGAGGGTGGTGTAAGTGTGTGCGCAAGGCAAGTGCCAAGTATACCATAAAGTCCATACATCATCGGAATAAGTAAAAATACTGATAAGATTATGAATCATATGATATCAGAGTAAACAGAAATATACTGGTAAGTCCATGAGTACTATCAGCCATACCAAGGCTATGCGATGCAAAACATAATAAGACAATAACAGATGCTGAGGATGCAATGCAATATATAAATCCTGACGAGCCATGAATACCATCAATCTCATCTAGGCCATATAAGTGCAACAACATAGTAACCCAACAATGCTAAGTATTGTGGATGCAATGTAATATGCGGTACGAATGAAATGACCATGCAGGAATGTGAAGTCAGGATGATAGTACGAAGTATCACAGCTTATGGGGTCCATTACAAGGGACTTCTATCCAAACCAATCCCATACCTAAATTTGGATAGTCAGACACAATGTGGTAAACTCTTGATCTCAGGTTAGTCGCACGCCCAACCGAAATCCTAGCCATGCGATGGTGCACGTGACAAATAGTTATGCACCACCAGCCCGAGTGGATAGTGAATGAATGAATGAATGGATATGCAATTTCTACTCAATAAGTCCACATATCAGTATGGTTGCTCTTTGGAGAAAATCACCAGGGTCTATTACACTCGACACCGAATGCCTCCTCCTTAGCTGCACAGCACAGCGAGTGGAATAGACCTCTCTATCCTCCTGACTAGTAGTCTACCAATACCTATCCGGCTCGTCGATAGCGGACCCATTTACGAGCTGGTCATACTCAGCCTAGTTTATAGCCTCCTCACTCAGGCGGATAAGGCCACACCCCTTCCCAACCTACCACGACACAGTGGGAGACGCAGCCTACTGGTATTCGGCACTCGGGCGCTCATGTTCCACTCGGTTTAGACATTGGGGCTACTCCTGGCCTCAGAGGTTCTGGAATTTTCACCCAAGGACATCCTAAGTGCTCACAGTGCTAGAATCAAGTATTTTCAGTATCCCATTTAGCCATCCACGATGTGCCTGTGGAGGCTACGACCCTGATGTCGCTAGGGCGTACAATGATCATAACTCACAATGCAAAATGCATGAGTTATACAATCCAGTCATGCATCAATCCTGTGCATACCGTGCGCTCATGTGAGATAACCTCTGCCTATCAGGGAGTCTCATAACAATCTGCCCAATGACATATGCAATGGTCAAACATTCCTCATATCAAGTATACATATGATGCGTATGGGAATGAATCATGGAGCTATATTAAGCACGTTATAAAGTGATAAACTGTCCTTACAATGAAGATGGGCCTAGATGGCTTACACACAACAAGTATGGGCCTATCAATGGGCTCTAGGAAGAGTTATAATGCGGACATTTAACCAACATTATTCTTACAATGGAGACGTCAAACCAACATTGATCCCAAGGCATGGCCCGCCATAAATATCATTACACAAACCATGGTGGAATTACACATTAAAATGGGCCTTATGTACCTCCCATTGGGCCTCAACCCATGGGCCTCCAATACATTAAATGACCTCATAACATGGGCCTTATATTTATCAAGTGGGCCTCAACAACGGGCCACAATTATATCAAGATGGGCCTAATCACATGGGCCTCACATATATACCAAGGTGGGCCTTAATGGACGACCACAAATACATCGAGATGGGCCTCACACATATACCAAGGTGGGCCTCAATGGACGGCCACAAATGAATTAAGATGGGCCTCATACATATCACGGTGGGCCTCAATAATGGGCCTTGAATACATCACAATGGGCCTCAATCCATGGGCCCCAAATACATCACAATGGGCCTTAACCCATGGGCCCTAATACATCACAACGGGCCTTAACCCATGGGCCCCAAATACATCATAATGGGCCTCAACCCATGGGCCCTAATACATCATAATGGGCCTTAACCCATGGGCCCTAATACATCACAATGGGCCTTACCAAATGGGCCAGAAATATATCACAATGGGTAGTATCAACGGGCCGAATCAAATGGGCCAAAATAAATGGGCTTCATGTATATCAATCGGGCCCACCCTTATGTATTTTTGAGATCCAACCTATTCATAAGTTAAATAGAGGTAGATAAAGTGAAAACAAAAAATCAACTTGATTGGAACTGCCGTGGCCCTAAAGAAGTTTTGAACGGTGGATATCACTGACCTTACTATTTTAAAAGAGGGGGGGGGGGGGGTCCACTTGAACTTTAGATCTGACTTATTTTTAGTCTTAAGCCTATAAGACAAGCTTGCCAAATGGTTGGACAGCTCGGAGGCAACACATGCATCATGGTGGGGGTCCACATGAGGGCCCATCATCATGTATATTATATATAATATAATATATCATCTATATATAGTATATATAATATATGCAATATTATATATACACACACACACACGTGGGGTGGGGATAAAACACAAACATTACTGTGGGCTCCACCGTCCGCCTGGACGGTGGGAATAAAACACATCATTGTGGGTCCTACGTGGGGCCCACCTTAATGTTTATAAGCCATCTGACCCATCGATAAGGTCCCACGGACCTGGCCGAATCGGAAAAACAAATTTCATCTTCATCCAAAACTTCTGTGGCTCAAAAAAAAAAGTTTCAAAGTTAGCCATTCAATCTCACTGTTTCCTATGATGTGGGCCACCAGAGCGTTGGATGTGGCTAATTTTTGGAGGGGACCCACTTCCCCTAATGAATGGTTTGGATGATATACACACATCATGGTGGGGCCCACGGCTGGGGGCCGTGGGACCCTACCATCCGCCCGCCAGTAGCAAGCGTTGCCTACGCCTCTGACAACAGCAACGTCTGTTGCATGTATTTTAGTTTTTTTTTTTTTGAAATCGCGACATATTGCGGTTTTTTGTGTGTGGGGTCCGCATCAGTGGAATCTGATCCCGCCATTGGTCCCCATAGCTCAAGACAAGCTAAACAAGCCCAGTATTGAATATATTTTGGCGTATCGAAACATTGGGATGGATTTCAATGGTACTCACACTATTTGCTATGCTATGGCCCGCTCGAAAGTCGGATTGGTCCCATTTTTCGGCTCAACGCCTAAAATGGTATGGGGAAAAGGATGGATGACTTGGATTAAATATATACATTGAGGTGGGGCCTACATGGACATCCCTTCCCAAATTTTCTTTTTTTACTTCTTCTGCTGCCATTAGTACACCCACTATCAACTCACACTTCACTTGTTGGCAACGTCCAGCGTCCCTAGACGCTGGATGGTTGCATATAACACATATTTTAGGTGGGCCCTACCCACATACATGCTACTAGGGTGGGCCACCAAATGGTTGGATGATGTGCATGGGACCCACATCAAGGTGAGGTCCCCTAGATGAACGTTTTGACATCTCACAACTCATTAAGTGGGCCACACAATCATATTATCACACACAAAATAAATGAAAAAGAGAGAGAGAAAGAGAGCCACACGTGTGATGGAGGGACCCCGACATTATGGGCCCTCCCTTGCATGATGTAAAACATACGTCAAGTGGGTCCCATTTCATATGGGCCCACCGATCAAAATCAATGGTGGAGATCCTTTCTCCACCGAAATGGAGGGTCTAGATGACCCTATCCATGCAAGGAAAATAACCATCATGATGAGGTCCATGGAGAATGGCCCCATCATGGAATGATCATGAGGATGAAGGTGGTCCATCGGCCACATCTTAGGGTCCAAAGAGAGATCCATACCATTGATCGGTAGGCCTCACTTGGCTCATCATAAAAATATAAAAATTTAGCCTATAGGAGCACCCACCGTTCGATCTTCTCAGTCCATTGGAAAGCCAATCTCCTTGTGCTTCACTTTGATGGTGGAAGATAAGGTTTGAAGAGCTAGGATGAAGGTCTTTGGAATGGAAAAGGTGGGCCACACAAACTCATTTTTTTTTCACATGGAATGCTTGGACGTGAGCTCATTTTGGTGCTTGAAAAATGTGAAGAGAAAGAAAGAGAGAGGTGTGGTGGTTGTAAGAGAGATGTGAGTGATGGATATGAGGTGAGTGATGAGTGAGGTGAGTGATTGGTTGACTTTTGGGGTTTGCTTGACTTGTGGAGAAAGGAAGCATGGGTTGCTCTTGTACTTGACATGAGGTGATTGATTGATTGATTTGAGTGATTGATTGATGAGACATGTTGTAGAGATTCTCTTGAAATTGTAAAAACGCGGCGTTTTCTTTGAAATAAACGCCGACCCACATTTTCTTATTAGGGTATTAGATCGGTGCGTGAGTCGCGGCGTTGAAACAGCGGCAACGGTGCGGTCGTAATGATACAAGTCTCGGGTTAAGCCGACTCAATTCTACAGGATACGACTTAGGGTCGCTCGCAAACATTGATTATACGTCGCAGGTTGTCGGACTTTGACGGGAAGGATTGCGGGAGTTGACTAAATAGTACGGACTAGGATACAGGTCTTAGAGCTCTCCCCACCTAATAAAAATTTCATCCTCGAAATTTAAAACACGACACAACCAATACAGAGTTCACAAGGGAGGGAAATCTTATCACTATAGATATAATCATCAAACACCTAAGAGATGGAGACAACGCTTACGAATATCAGCCTCTTACTCCCAAGATGCCTCGTCAGCACTATGATGATCCCTCTGAACCACAGATCCTGAATCAGAAATGATCGAAATTCGAACGCTAAGCAGCCTCACAATCTCAACAGTAGGGTGCTATATCAGAAAGTTTCAAAGTCATTCGAATTCGGGGATCTAACCATTCTAAGTTCTCAACAATCATAGAGTGTAAGGTAGCTATTAGTAGATATGTGATGTTATGCTCAGGTATTTTCAAGTTATGCTCTGATACCAACTTCTATCATGCCCCAAACTCAGAAAATGGGCTCACAAAATTTCTGATTTACCGAATCTGATGCCCACAGGCTCTATAGTACCTTATTCTCGGCTCCAAGCGCCCATAAGTTGGATTTCGATCCTGGGATCCTACAAGGAGGATTTTCAGTATAATTTTTTTTTGTAATGGAGCATAAGCATAAGCATAACTAGGTCACAAAAGCAACATCATCATCACATATTCACTAATATAATCATTTGAATACAATGCTGAAAGAAAAAATACATATGTTAAAAAAACAAAGCTCCAAAAAACCGCTGCACACTCCAAGCTCCACGCTGCTGCAACCTAACGCCACCTGCATGCATCTATCGTCAATAAGCTTACAAAAGCTTAGAGGGTGGTGTAAGTGTGTGCGCAAGGTAAGTGGTAAGTATACCATAAAGTCTATACATCATCGAAATAAGCAGAAATACTGATAAGATCATGAATCATACGATATCAGAGTATGCGAAAATATACTGGTAAGTCCATGAGTACTATCAGCCGTACCAAGGCTATGCGATGCAAAACATAATAAGACAATAACAGATGCTGAGGATGCAATGCAATATGCAAATCCTGATGATCTACGAATACCATCAACCTCATTTAGGCCATATAAGTGCAACAACATAGTAACCCAAAAATGCTAAGTATTGCGGATGTAATGTAATATGCGGTGTGAATGAAATGATCATGCAGGAATGTGAAATCGGGATGATAGTAGTAAGTATCACAGGCTATGGGGTCCATTACAAGGGACTTTTATCCAAACAATCCCATACCTAAATTTGGATAGTCAGACACAATGTGGTAAACTCCTGATCACAGGTTAGTCGCGCGCCTAACCGAAATCCTGGCCATGCGATGGTGCACGTGACAAATAGTTACGCACCACCAGCCCGAGTGGATAGTGAATGAATGAATGAATGGATATTCAATTCCTGCTCAATAAGTCCACATATCAGTACGGTTGCTCTCTAGGGAAAATCATTGGGGTCTATTACACTCGACACCGACTGCCTCCTCCCTAGCTACATAGCCCAGCGAGCGGAATAGACCTCACTATCCGCCTAACCAGTAGTCTGCCAATACCTATCCGGCTCGTCGATAGCGGACCCATTTACGAGCTGGTCATACTCAGCCTAGTTTATAGCCCCCTCACTCAGGCGGATAAGGCCACACCCCCTCCCAACTGACCACGACACAGTGGGAGACGCGGTCTACTAGTATTCGGCACTTGGGCGCTCATGTTCCACTCGGTTTAGACGTTGGGGCTACTCTTGGCATCGGAGGTTCTGGAATTTTCACCCAAGGACATCCTACGTGCCCACAGTGCTAGAACCAAGTATTTTCGGTGTCCTATTTAGCCATCCACGATGTGCCTGTGGAGGCTACAACCCTGATGTCGCTAGGGCGTACAGTGATCATAACTCACAATACAAGATGCATGAGTCATACAATCTAGTCATGCATCAATCCTGTGCATACCGTGCACTCATGTGAGATAACCTCTGCCTATCAGGGAGTCTCATAACAATCTGTCCAATGACATATGCAATGGTCAAACATTCCTCATATCAAGCATACATATGATGCGTATGAGCATGAATCATGGCGCTATGCTAAGCACGTTATAAAGTGATAAACTGTCCTTACAATGAAGATGGGCCTAGATGGCATGCGCATAATAAGTACGGGCCTATCAATGGGCCCTAGGGATAGTTTTAATGCAGACATTTAACCAAGTCAAACCAACATTGATCCCAAGGCATGGCCCGCCATAAATATCATTATATAAACCATGGTGGAATTACACATTAAAATGGGCCTTATGTACTTCCCGTTGGGCCTCGACCCATGGGCCTCCAATACATTAAATGGCCTCATAACATGGGCTTTATATTTATCACAGTGGGCCTCAACAACGGGCCACAATTATATCAAGATGGGCTTAATCACATGGGCCTCACATATATACCAAGGTGGGCCTCAATGGACGGCCACAAATACATCGAGATGGGCCTCATACATATACCAAGGTGGGCCTCAATGGACGACCACAAATGAATCAAGATGGGCCTCATACATATCACGGTGGGCCTCAATAATGGGCCTTGAATACATCACAATGGGCCTCAATCCATGGGCCCCAAATACATCACAATGGGCCTCAACCCATGGGCCCTAATACATCACAACGGGCCTTAACCCATGGGCCCCAAATACATCATAATGGGCCTCAACCCATGGGCCCTAATACATCACAATGGGCCTTAACCCATGGGCCCTAATACATCACAATGGGCCTTACCAAATGGGCCAGAAATATATCACAATAGGTAGTATCAACGGGCCAAATCAAATGGGCCAAAATAAATGGGCTTTATGTATATCAATCGGGCCCACCCTTATGTATTTTTGAGATCCAGTCTACTCATAAGTTAACATAGAGGTAGATGAAGTGAAAACAAAAACATCAACTTGATCGGAACTACCGTGGCCCTAAAGAAGTTTTGAACGGTGGATATCTCTGACCCTACTATTTAAAAAGGGGGGGGGGTCCACTTGAACTTTAGATCTGACTTATTTTTAGTCTCAAGCCTATAAGACAAGCTTGCTAATTAGTTGGACGGCTCGGAGGCAACATATGCATCATGGTGGGGGTCCACATGAGGGCCCACCATCATGTATATTATATATAATATAATATATCATATATATATATATATATAGTATATATAATATATACAATATTATACACACACATACACATGCACGCACACACATGTGCACACACACACACACGCGTGGGGTCGGTCCCACCATCTAGGGTAGACGGTGGGGATAAAACACAAACATTGCTGTGGGCTCCACCATCCGCCTGGACGGTCGGAATAAAACACATATATCATTGTGGGTCCCACGTGGGGCCCACCTTAATGTTTATAAGCCATCCGACCTGTTGATAAGGTCCCACGGACAAATTTCATCTTCATCCAAAACTTCTGTGGCCCAAAAAAAAAGTTTCAAAGGTAGCCATTCAATCTCACTGTTTCCTATGATGTGGGCCACCTAAACGTTGGATGTGGCTGATTATTGGAGGGGGCCCACTTCAAGCAGGGGCTCGCCTAATGAATGGTTTGGATGACATATACACATCATGGTGGGGCCCAGGGTTGGGGGCCCTAGGACCCATCCGTCCGCCCACCAGCAGCAGGCGCTGCCTGCGCCTCTGATAGTAGCAGCGTCTGGTGTATGTATTTTAGTTTTTTTTTTTGAAATCGTGTAATATTGTAGTTTTTCATGTGTGGGGCCCGCATCAGTAGAATCTGACCCCGCCATTGGTCCTCATAGCTCAAGACAAGCCAAACAAGCCCAATATTGAATATATTTTGGCGTATCGAAACATCGGGATGGATTTCAACGGTACTCACGCTGTTTGCTATGCTATGGCCTGCTCGAAAGTCGGATTGGTCCCATTTTTCGGCGCAACGCCTAAAATGGTATGGGGGAAAGGATGGACGGCTTGGATTAAATATATACATCGAGGTGGAGCCTATATGGATAGCCCTTCCTAAATTTTTTTTTCCTTCTTTTGCTATTGCCGTTAGTACACCTACTATCAACTCACACTTCACTTGTTAGCAACGTCCAGCGTCCCTGGACACTGGACGGTTGCATATAACACATATATTTTAGGTGGGCCCTACCCACATACATGCTACAGGGTGGGCCACCAAATGGTTGGATGATGTGCATGAGACCCACATCAAGGTGAGGTCTTTTTGATGAACGTTTGGGACATCTCACAACTCATTAAGTGGGCCACACAATCATATCATCACACACAAAATAAATGAAAGAGAGAGAGAGAGAGAGAGTCACACGTGTGATGGAGGGACCCCGACATTATGGGCCCTCCCTTGCATGATGTAAAACATACATCAAGTGGGTCCTATTTCATATGGGCCCACCGATCAAAATCAATGGTGGAGATCCTTTCTCCACCGAAATGGAGGGTCTAGATGACCCTATCCATGCAAGGAAAATAACCATCATGATGGGGTCCATGGAGAATGGCCCCATCATGGAATGATCATGAGGATGAAGGTGGTCCATCGGCCACATCTTAGGGTCCAAAGAGAGATCCATACCATTGATCGATAGGCCTCACTTGGCCCATCATAAAAATATAAAAATCTAGCCCATAGGAGCACCCACCATTTGATCTTCTCGGTTCGTTGGAAAGCCAATCTCCTTATGCTTCACTTTGATGGTGGAAGATGAGATTTGAAGGACTAGGATGAAGGTCTTTAGAATGGGAAAGGTGGGCTACACAAAGTCATTTTTTTTCACATGGAATGCTTGGACGTGAGCTCATTTTCGTTCTTAAAAAATGTGAAGAGAAAGAAAGAGAGAGGCGTGGTGGTTGTAAGAGATGTGAGTGATGGATATGAGGTGAGTGATGGGTGAGGTGAGTGATTGGTTGACTTTTGGGGTTTGCTTGACTTGTGGAGAAAGGAATCATGGGTTGCTCTTGTATTTGACATGAGGTGGTTGATTGATTGATTTGAGTGATTGATTGATGAGACATGTTGTAGAGATTCTCTTGGGATTGAAAACGCACAGCATTTTCTTTGAAATAAACGCCGACCCACATCTTCTGGTCAGGGTATCGGATCGGTGCATGAGTCGCAGCGACGGTGTGGTCGCAATGATACAGGTCTCGGGTTAAGCCGACTCAATTCTACAGGATACGACTTAGGGTCACGCACAAACGTTGATTATATGTCACAGGTTGTCGAACTTTTCGATGGGAAGGATCTCGGGAGTCGATGGAATAGTACGGACTAGGATACGGGTCTTACACTCCTCATAGAGACTTCTCGAATCCACGAGGAAAGAAAGCAGAAAATAGAAATAAATTTTAATAAATTCGAAATTGATTAATGAATGAATAAAAATGAGTTCACAACCCTTTAAATACGGGTACCAAGCAATAAGAAAGAAATCAGAATCAAACTATAACTAAAACTCATAGAATTCGTAACTTACTATAAATAGTAAACTTACTATTTATAGATGGTCGTGATGTCTACTAGTGCGCAAGGTTTTCGGCCAAAAATAGTAAGTGTCCTATTTGGCTTCACCAAACTGTTCTCCTAATTATTCTAAGCTCTTTTCATGTTGGGTGCAACTCCTAAAGCCCGACGGATGAAGAGTTATAATCAAACTAAAACTTACTATTTATAGTAAAAATGAAATTAAAACAGGGAAACGACCATCGATTCAGGGGTTTTTCACAATTCCGGCTTCCCAACCCAGAATAATAGTGTTGGTTGGCTAAATTAGCTCGTTCTACCCCAAAATCATATATTTTATGTCAGGTAACTCATTCTAGATTGCGAGATACGCCCGATCTAAGGTCCCACGGTCCGAATCACTTCTGTCATCAACCGGGCCTTTTCTGATCCATCTTGGCCATGAAATTGTCTGCAACCCACTCTACATTAGTCCCCTCCACTTCAAAAGAACTCGTGCTCGAGTTCTCATCATGCGTTGGTTCAGGATACTCGATTAGGTCTGCGACGTTGAATGTCCGTGAGATCGCCATGTCATCTGGAAGATCAACAACAAAAGCTTTGTCATTGATCTTTCAGATGATTGGTACCGGTCCAATCTTTTTATTCTTCAACTTGTTGTACATTCCGGTCAAATTTTTATGCATGTAATACCCCGTACCTTCAATACACGGGTGTTACCCTTTGAACCCACATTAACCTAAAGTAGATTGGGTTAATCAAAAACTTGTCTCAACATACACAGGATGGGGATTTCAGTCAACATTAAAGCCATCCATCAGGGCCTCCAAGGGTCAGAACATGCCCCATGGCAATCGGGAAGGTGAGACTACTCGAACACTCTAAAATTGAAGCTATTAATGTAGTTAGTACTGGTGTAACTCACTTGTCGCCAACACTTGAGATCTGGCTGGTAACAAACGAAGCCCTCATTATAACTAGTACCTTATAGTAACCATTGAAAAAGTTTATCAAGCTCACCTAATCGACGGATCATGACAGATGGGCCATTGATGGCCCAAGGATGTATGTGGCGGGCCACCTAGGTCTCACCATCGGGCTAAAATGGGCCAGGGTCCCTATGAAGGGTTCCCAACGAGGATGAACGAAATGGATTATGATATTGACATCTTAGCAGGCCCCTACACAGTGCATGTGCACTAAGAACACTGGTACACGAGCCACACTGGGACCAAGCCTTTTTGCAAACAAGAAATATCTCCCGCCTTTCTCTCTCTGTTTTAAACCGACTCACTTCAAGCCTCTAGGTGGCCCACCACAACCACTTTCCGAGCCATCCAAGCCATCCAATCTCTCCATGAGATCCACACGAACACAACGGTATGGCCGTTTGATCACTCGAAAACGGACAAAGGAAATTGAACCCCACCGTCCAATCCATGCCAAATATAACCCGACCCGAGCCTGAGTGGAGAGAGAGAGAGAAATCGACTTTCCTTTTTAGGAAAGGCAAAGCTGGGCCATCCACGATGGGGACGATCACCACCGTCCATCTCTTTCTCACTAGCTATAAAAGGATGACACTGTAGTCCTTAAAATCTACGCTAAGTAAGAAGAAAGATAGAGAGAGAGAGAGAGTGACCAGCCGACGGTGGGGACTCGATTTCCATTGCTCCAACTCAGTCCCTGTGAGGTAGGACCGAGTTAGATCAGTTGCGATCGCAGCTTCACAGGCAGATAGGAAGGAGAGTGGGGGAGAGAGAGAAGAAAGACTAGGGAACCCACCTTGGTGAGTTCAGCTGTAACTGAACCGGGGGAAAACACTCTCCCTGATAGTTTTTTTTCTTCCTTTGGTTGTTTTTCATTTCTCTGTTTCTTTTCTTTTGTAGCAATTGTTTTTCATTTCTCTGTTTTTTCCTTTGTAGCAGTAACAAGTGGTGGGTGATACTCACCTGGGACCAGGCAGTGGCTGTAGCTCGGGCCTGAGATCAGCCAAATGATGGCTGAAAATAGACCAAGAACTAAGTTAGGAAACAGCCTAGTCTCAGACCAAGGTCAAGCCAATCAATGGCTATGAGGTTGTCTAAGGAAGTGGTGGCGTTGAGTCTCTGTTTTGAACCAGGACTAAACCAAGAAACGGCCCTGTTCTAGGACTAAAGCCGACCGCGCAATGACCAGATTTCGGTCGGAACAATGGACCTAAATGCTGGCCATGTGTCAGACCATAAAATGGATAGGGCAGAAGCTCCGTTTGGAGTTGAATCGGATGACCACATGCAGGGCCATGCAAGGGACCATTTGGTGGGCCCCGTACAAATGCCAAGGGCCACCCTGTTGCATATCCGCACCGTCCACCATCTTCCTCTTGAAATTTTGACCAAGGATGGTAAGCTTTAATCATCTGGTGATGTGGCCCACCTAGATAATCAAGCCTCAAAAGCAGCCGAATGGTCTTCTTTCGGTCGTCGTAGAGACCGCGTAAAGGTGCATGGCTAAGAAATGTCAACGTGGTGTGGAATGGTTTTCCTCCCTTTATCAGATGAACGGTTCAGATCCACCGTTTACTCCATGATGGTGACCTACAACAAAGAAACGGAACCTCTGTTACGAACAGATTCGACGCACATCGACTCTGTGTAACGTGAAGGTTGGTGGGCTGACTGACGGTCTGGGCCCTACAAAATGCAGGTGGGCCTCGTCCAACATCTGTGGGCCGACCCTGATTGTGAGCCCTGCATCGGCCGTGGGCCCCACCAAACGTCTGTGGGTTGCTCTAGTGCCAGGCCACCATAGGCCATTCAAGTTTGGACCATCCATCAGGGACGTTAAATCCAGAAAAAAAAACATGGGCCGGACGTCCAGTACTGGGCAATCTCCCTTATTTCTTTCTTTCTTTATATTTTGTTTAATATATGTATATATGTATATATATATATATATGTATATTTATACATACGTATACGAATATATACCTGATAATATGCGTAGATAAGTGGTGGGCCCCACCTGGAACCCACCTGTGAAATGCATAAACGGTGCATGCATGTTAAGGGCATTGAATCAGAGAGTACTGTACATGTATGGTTGAACGCTCCTCTGCCAATCAGTTCACGTAAACTGATTACAAAAAAAAAGGTTGAGATCTCATCATAGCTGATGAGTCTGGGAAATCCGAATGGTCCACATGAAGCAAAACCTCATAAAACCCCTTGGTTTCAAATATTACTTTAAACTGAAACTTCGGTGGGCCACAAGGAATGGAAACAGTTTCTTCCTTTGATTTAAAATTATTCTTGCTATGGCTCATCGGAATCTTGGATCAGGGTGAAAACTCACGCCCTAGGGTTTCTTGGAATTCCACATCTTATGGACCGTTCGGATTTGACACCCATGTTTACATGGGACCCACGTGTGAAGTAAATGAACGATGCATGTGGGCAACAGGATGCTGCAACAGAGGATGCCGCCACCTGCCAATCAGTTCACGTGAACTGATTGCAAAATTTTGAGATCTCCCCATGGCTGATGAATCTGGAAAATTCAAATGGTCCACATGGAGCAGAACCTCAAGAAACTTCCTGGCTCCAATCTTTACTTTGAACCAAAACTTCAGCGGGCCATGATTAATGCAAACAGTTTCTTCCCTTACGATTGCATTTATCTTTGCTACGGTCCACCCGAATCTTAGATCAGGGTAAAAATTTAACCCCTAAGGTTTTTCGAGATTCCACATCTCATGGACTGTTCGGATTCAACACCCATGCTCCTGTGGGACCCACATTGATATACATATCATGTACGTGAGGGCCCATGTGGAACCCACACATGTGTGAAGCCACATTGTTATACGTGCATTAAAAATGTACCATTCGCTGCAGATATAACATACCATATATGATATACATGCTGTATACATAGGTATACTAGACGATATATCTGTAATGTATATGATGTGTACATACATGCCATATAATGTCAATATGATATACATACTGTACACATAGGTATACTAGGTGATATATCTATAAGGTATATGATGTATACATATATACCATATAATATACACCATGTATACATAGATATACCAGGCGATATATATATCATATATATAGTATGTAAGCTCCTCTATAGGGTGGTGGCCACATATGGGGGCCCCACCACGAGGTAGATATTTATTTGCATGGTCTGTGCAATGGATCCCACCAACTAGATAAACTATATATTGAGCCCACCTATTGGGACAAGTATTGTTGGGCCTGTACTCCTCTTAAACAAGCGCCGGACCATCATGATTAGGGCCATTCGACCAACCATGACATCCTAGAATTTTAGAACTTATCAACTAATGCAAGGGATGTCTCCAGGAATTTGTTCAAGTGACGCAGAGACTCTAGCTTCTCGAGAAGGCTTACACCAAAGAACACCCTACAACGTATCTGGTGATGATTTCTTCCTCTTAAGCTTTTCACCCTTAACTAGACTAGAAATGACAATTTTGTTAGTGTAAATGGTTAGCTAGACTGATAATAAACTGTGTAGAAATAAACTGTATTTGCTTGTTTTATCTGTTAAACATGATAATTCTCATGCTTACTATTGTTTAGATTCTTGAACTGCCCAAGTGAATAATCTAGTCATTTATGTTATGTATATTTCAGTTGTTGTATATTGATAGGAATACATGTGTCATTCCTTATTTTCCTTTTATATTGTAAATGTTGCTATGATACACATACTGCTAAAATCTCTCCATGGGAAATTCTAGCAAAGGAGAGTCCGTGCTTGGGGTGTAACTAGATTGGTTGTGACATAAGTAGGCCCCTGACATGGAGGTTTTGGTTGTGGTGCTTGACCATAGGGTTTACCATCCATGTGTGGTTTCACCTGACTGACTTGGGGTGGACTTCTTACAATTTCCAAATATCGTTGTTTACTCGCTTTTGAACCATTCATGCCGACATGTGTAAATCGCCACTTTTGATAATTTCAACATTTCATCCCTAGTCGGCATTGGTGGTAGTCCTCTATATTGAATTGATTGACCACATGTTAGTGGGTGCTACACACACCCTAAGATGATAGTCTCATGGGCCGAGGATGGTGGTATGGGACACTATGCCCGAGCTGTCAGCCTACACTGGGCCATGTGCTCCCCGTAGCGACAGTGACCTTATTTGAAATGGCTGAGTGTAATTGGATTAATAATGGACTGGCTAATCATGCATACATCGCACAGACCAGCATCTATTGCTATCATACGTGATGTACGTATCGTTCCAACTAGATGATGTGTCTTGGGTTTGATGTTCCGACTGGATGATATTTTTCAGGTTCGATGATTGCATGGGTGATGGCCCACTGTCCGCACGGATGAGCATCCTCGGGCCTGAATGCATTCCATACATCCATGCACTTAATAAGATTGCATCTACAGTGTTTTAGATTATTTGTATGCTTTTATGCTATTCTTTGTTTAGGGCAGCGGTGTGTAATCTTAGCGGGAGATCACACTGAGTTAGTCACTCATTCATCAATATTCAACCGTACAGAGGACACAAGGACAGAGGGACTTGCGGAGGAGACAGAGGTGACAGGAGTCGAGAAGGAGGCTTACAATGAGGAGCCGTACCAGGAAGCGGCTGCTTATTTTGGATTAAATTAGTAGTTACTTGCTTATTTACATTTCAGTTCATCTTGAGAATCAGTAGTCGAGAATCAGTAGTTAGTTGCTTATTTACTAGGAGGCGGCTGCTTATTTTGGATTATTTACCAGGAGGCGGCTGCTTATTTTGGATTAAATCAGTAGTTACTTGCTTATTTACATTTCAGTTACTTGCTTATTTACATTTCAGTTCATCTTGAGAATCAGTAGTTACTTGCTTATTTACATTTCAGTTCATCTTGAGAATCAGTAGTTACTTACTTATTTTGGATTAAATCAGTAGTCGAGAAGGAGGCTTACATTTCAGTTACTTGTATATGAGCCCTAGCTGAGTGGCCCAGGATATTATTACTGTTTGGGTTTTATCTATACTACGCTTGGTTCCGTTAATCGCACTTTGATTTGAGCTTAATTATCCTTTTGCTTGTTAGTTAACACCTGGGTTTTCAAGAGACGAGTGATATACTCGGGTCTCGAAAACCGGAGCGTTACAGCGCAGATGGACCATTACTTGGCCGCCCACCTCAAACACTTTTTATCGCTGATGCTTGTCCACTTGCTCATTGTACTTTTAGTTCGAGGCATGTAGCTTATTTTGTACCTCCGCGTGAATGCCCATGATCTTGTCAGTCATATGTTCTACTGTAATACTCATGCCTGAGAGCTTGGGCAGAGGGACCAAGTCTAGTGTGTGGCGAGGGACTCGTCCGTAAATAACTTGGAATGGAGATTTTCCTATCGAGCAATTCACCATGTTGTTTAATGCAAACTCTGCTTGAGACAAAGCCAAATCCCACTTCTTCAATTTTTTTCTTGAAATGCATTGAAGGAGGTTTCCCAACGTACGATTCACAACCTTAGTTTGACCGTCAGTTTGTGGGTGGTAGGCGCTGCTGAACTGAAGTCGTGTAACGAATCGAGTCCACAAAGTCCGCCAAAAGTAGCTTATGAACTTCCTGTCACGGTCAGAAGTAATAGTCTTAGGAACCCCATGTAGCCATATAATTTTTTTGAAGAATGATTCGCCACATGTGTTGCCTCAAGAATCTTCTTGCATGGAATAAAGTGCGCTATCTTGGAGAAACGATCTACTACCATGAACACCGAATCCATGTTGCGTTGTGTTTGTGGGAGACTAAGCATAAAATCGGTAGATAAATCCTTCCAAGGGCCGTCAGGTACAGGTAACGGGGTGTAGAGGCCCGTATTATGAGATTGCCCCTTAGAGGTCTGACAGATATAACAACGTTGGACTGCATTTCCCACATCACGTACCAATTGCGGCCAATAATACCGTTCTTCCACAAGAGCTCGCGTCTTGTCTCGTCCAAGGTGTCCACTGAGGCTACCTCCATGTAGCCCTTGGATTATCTGTTCCCTTAGCAAACTGTTCGGGATGCACAGTCGATTTCCCTTGAAAAGGAACCCGTCTTGCATATGTAAGTCGCCGGGGTGACCTTCTTGGCATCTAACCCATACGTCCTTGAAGTCGTCGTCATCGGCATATATGTCTTTGAGGTGCTCGAACCCGATAACCTCATTGCTCATAGTGACTAACAAAGTTGCATGGCGACTCAGTACATCAGCTACTTTGTTCTGTTGCCCTGACTTGTGTTTTAGTATGAACGTGAATTCCTGTAAAAATGAGATCCATCTAGCATGCACATGGTTAATGTTAGCTTGACTATTAATGAATTAGAGAGCTTGATGGTCCGTGTAAAGTATGAATTCCCTTTGAATCAAATAATGTCGCCAGTGTCGCAGTGCCTGGACCACCGCGTATAACTCGATCTCATATGTAGACCACTTCTTATGTGTATCGCTAAGTTTCTCACTTTAGAAGGCTACAGGCCTACCTTTTTGAGACAAAACTCCCCCAATTCCGACATATGAGGCATCACATTCGACTTCAAACAGTTTGTCGAAGTTGAAAAGTACAAGAACCAAGGTCGTGGATAATATGCGCTTGATTTCAGTAAAGCTCTTGTCGGCTTTGTCAGTCCACTGAAACTGCCCTTTCTTTATGCAATCTGTGTTTGGTGACACACTGGTACTAAAATTTTTCATGAACCGACGATAGAATGTCTCCAGTCCATGAAACCTTTGTACTTCATGAATATTTGTGGGAACCAGCCATTCTCTGATTGCCTTCACCTTTTCCTTATCCACCCGAATGCCCATGGATGTTACGACAAAACTCAGAAACAATAGGCTATTAGTCAGGAAGCTACACTTTTTTAAATTGAGATACAATTTATTTTTAGTGAGCACTTGAAGGACCTTCTTAAGGTGTTCCATATGGGTGGTTTCGTCTTGACTGTATATCAAAATATTATTGAAATAAACCACAACGAACCGCCCAATGAAAGGTTTCAGAACTTGGTTCATCAATCTCATAAATGTGCTAAGCGCATTCTAAAGACCGAAGGGCATGACCATCCATTCGTATAATCCTTCCTTGGCCTTAAAGGCCGTTTTTCACTCATCACCCCGCCGTATTCGAATTTGATGGTAGCTGCTCCTTAGGTCCAATTTAGATAATATTTTTATACCCTCTAGTATGTCCAACATATCATCCAACTGTGGTATAGGAAACCTGTATTTTATGGTGATTTTGTTGATGGCTCGGCTGTCGACACACATGCGCAAACTCCCATCTTTCTTTGGAGTTAATAAAGCTGGTACAACGCATGGACTCATGTTTTCTCGAATAAAACCCTTACGGATCAACTCCTCTACTTGTCCTTGTAGAATCTCGCACTTATTCAGACTCATTCGATAATGAGGACGATTAGGTAAACTGGACCCAGAGGCAAAGTCGATATGGTGTTGGATATCCTGCATGGGGCCTAAACCATCGGGAAGGTCATCAGGCCAGATTTCTTTGAATTCATGTAGCAGGGGCCTTAGTCTTTTAGGGATGATGGTAGGCTCGAGTTCTTCCCCTTTTACAATTAATGCATAATCTGTCGTATTTCTTTAGATTCTTCCACGAAGTCCCATATGATTAAGAGAAAATGATCCTCCACTTTAGAAGTTTTATGTGGTCCCTCTGGATTCATAGGGGCCAATATGGTCTTCCAGCCGTCCTTGACGAAGATATATATGTTATCTCACCCTTTATGAGTAGCGTCACGGTCAGATTGCCAGGGCCGACCGAGTAGTATGTGACATGCTTCTATGTCAACCACATCGCATACTACTTCATCCTTATAATGTTTGCCAATTGAAAAGGATATGGTGCACTATTCAGTTACCTTTATTTCGTTGACCTTCTTAATCCAACTGATTGTATATGGAAAAGGATGACGCTCCATTTTCAATTATAATTTTTCCACCATGACCTTGTAGACGATGTTCTCGCTGCTCCCACTGTCAATGATTACGTCACAAACCTTTCGATTCACCATACACCTTGTGCAGAAGATGTTATGCTGCTGTGGATGCACTTCCTTTCTTAGCGCATATAATAGTCGCTTCACGACGAGCGACTCGCCGTGATCTTGCTGAACTCAACCTGAATCATCTGCCTCGTCCTCGGTGGTATGCTCCTGTTCTTCAATATTTGAATCTTCATAAGCGTTATCAGCACTATCATCATTGATGGCGAGGTTTGCCACTTTTTACTGGGGACAAGTACTTGATAGGTGGCCCGGTTGGCCATAACGATAGCAGTTGTCGGGCCTTGGCTGAGCATAGGGGTTCGGGATTCTATTTGGACCAGCAGTAGTCGATACGCCCCTTTGGGTGGCTCGTCCGCTTCCCTGATTTCGGTTCTCAGACATAGGAGGTTGAGTGCGTGCTCCTATGGGCTCCTTCCCCTTGGGCTGTGCAGTTCCCTGGGGTGGACCTACCACAGGGATCCTTGCAGTAGGATAGGTCCGTGTGTTAGGACGTTCAAGTTGCGCTGATGCCCAAGTAGCCAACTTGATCGCATCATTCATCGTCCAGACGGACTGCATCTGGACCCGATCCTGGATAGCCATACGTAATCCACCGTTGAATCAAGCGACTTGCTGTGATTCAGTCTCTACCAAATTATTACGCACTGCCAGGCGGTAAACTTCTTCTGCGTATTCTCTCACCGACCGACTACCCTGTCGACAATTTTGGTATTGTTGGAATAATACCTGATCGTAATCGCTATGAGGAATCGGGCACGTAGTAGCTGCTTCATCCGCTGCTAGGTGCGGATTGGTGCTTTCATCTGCTTGGTTCGTGCGAGTTGCAGTTGTTCTCACCAAGCTGAAGGTCCTTCTTTCAACTTGTAGGCCACAAGCTTGACCTTCTTTGCTTCGGGGATGTCCATATAGTCGAAAAATCGCTCAACTTCAGAAAGCCAATCAAGAAAATCCTCAATGTTTAGTTGGCTATTGAAGCTGAGAATATTAACTTGCATCTTGAATTCTCGATCCGTTCGATCTACTCGATCGCTGCCATGTCTGGGGTATTGGAAAATTATGTCGTTAATTTCCTCCTCACTGGAGCCCCCTTCCTCAGGAATGACCCTTGGATGCACTGCTGGTACTATCCTGCGATCAGGGTGATCATGAGTTTCAGCAATTAGCGGTGGAGGATTACCACCAGGAACACAGAGTTGCCTTAGGTTTTCTGTCAAGAGATTCGCTATGCGGTCGATGGAAGCCTGCAGCCCTTGCATGGCTTGCCGATTCTCTTGTTGTGCTACTTCGAAAGTTGCCGCCGTTAAAGGTAAATTCCCTGGAGCACCGCCCATGGGATTGTTGCCCGACTCGTTGTTAGAAGCCATCGATCCGAGGCGAAACCTCGGTTTGATACCAAACTGACACAGGGGAGGATGTGAGGTCGAGCACCATCTTCCTCAAGAGGATAACTATTCCGAATCCACGGAACTTCTCTGGGCTCCTCACAGAGACTTCTCGAATCCACGAGGAAAGAAAGTAAAAAATAGAAATAAATTCTAATAAATTCAAAATTGATTAATGAATGAATAAAAATGAGTTCACAACCCTTTAAATAGGGGTACTAAGCAATGGGAAAGAAATCAGAATCAAACTACAACTAAAACTTGTAGAATTCATGACTTACTATAAATAGTAAACTTACTATTTATAGACGGTCGTGATGTCTACTAGTGCGCATGGTTTTCGGCCAAAAATAGTAAGTGTCCTATTTGTCTTCACCAAACCGTTCTCCTAATTATTCTAAGCTCTTTTCACGTTTGGCGCAACTCTTAAAGCCCAACGGATGAAGAGTTATAATCAAACTAAAACTTACTATTTATAGTAAAAATGAAATTAAAACAGGGAAACGACCGTCGATCTAGGGGTTTTTCGCAATTTCGGGCTGTACAACCCAACATAATGGGGTTGGTTAGCTAAAGTAGCTCGTTCTACCCCAAAATCATATATTTTACGTCAGTTAACTCATTCCGGATTGCCAGATACGCCCGATCTAAGGTCCGACGGTCCGGATCACTTCTGTCGTCGACCGGGCCTTTTTTGATCCATCTTGGCCATGAAACTGTCCACGACCTGCTCTACATCATGAACCCAAGCCTGACCCAACCTTTATCGGGTTGGTGTTTATATAGCCCAAGCTCGAGACCAAACTCGATACATTGTACCCGAGCCCAACCCAATGTCGGGTCGATCACGGGTTGGTCGGGTTGAACCCGCCCGACTTTCAGCCCTACTTGTAATCCAGTTATCTATAATCGAATTGCTACCCAACTATATGGTGTTGCACGTTGCATGATCGACCATGATGTATATCTGTTATCCATCTGGTCCATCCGTTTTTGCCAACTCAGTTTAGGAAATTAGCTAAGAAAATGAAGCAGATCAAAAAGCTCAAGTAGACCACACCACGAGAAACAATGGTGATTGATCACTTGCTATTAAAAACTTCCTGGGGTAGCAAAATTTTAGATTAAGCTATTGGTGTTTTCCCTTATTCCATCAATGTTTAAGGGAACTCTTTTTATTTTTATTTATTTATTTTTTTTATTTTTGAAAATGTGGGATTACACCGCGTGTAAGTTTATTACTTTGCAAAAAGAAAAAAAAATGTTGTACATGACATTCCCGTGGGCTGCATAGAAAAGGACAGGCCTTGCCTATCATATGCAACCACTATGCAACACGATAAAAATATAAAGAACCAAATGAGTGTTATCATCTCTAATACCTTACCAATAGGTAGGATGGTGAATAATAAATATTATGGTGAACCCTGCGAAGGTTTCAATGGAGAGTGTAGTAATCTCCACTTTTTCTTTGTTGTCATCCAATTGAGCTTTGGATCTGCTTCATTTTTGGTCTCATGCCTTAAAATAAGATGACAAAACAAATGAACATCGTGAATATAAAATGTGACATAGGGATGGGCGTGATGAGGTCAAGCACCATCTTCCTCAGGGATAACTGTTCCGAATCCACGGAACTTCTTTGGACTCCTCACAGAGATACCTCAAATCTACGAGGAAAAAGAAAAAAAGAAAATAATTTCTAAAAAATTTGAAATAATTTTATTGATGATGAAAAATGAGATTACAACTCTTTAAATAAGGCTAGGAACCCTAGGGAGAGGTTTTAGAATTTAACTACAACAAAAACTCCCAGAAATTGTGACTTACTATAAATAGTAAACTTACTATTTATAGACGGTCGTGATTTCCACTAGACCTCATGGCTTTCGGCTAAAAATAGTAAGTGTCCTATTTGGCTTAACCATGCTATTCTCCTAATTATTATAAGTAGTCTCTATGTTGGACGCAACTCTTAAAGCCCAAGGGATGAGTTATACTCAAACTAAAACTTACTATAAATAGTAAAAATGAAATTAAAACAGGAATTTGACTGTTGATTTGATGGTATTTCACAAGTTAGGCATGTGCAACCAGGCAGGTTGGGTGGCTAAAGTAGCTCCTCCTACCCTAAAATCATAAATGGTATGTCCGATAGCTCATTCCAATTTGCGAGATATGTCCGTTTTAAGTTCTAACGGTCCGGATCATCTTCGTCTCCGATCGATCCTTTTCTGGTCCATCTTGGCCATGAAATTTATCCACAACCCACTCTACATCAAAACGCATACATCATGATGGGCCCAGTGCGCCCAACACCACTTAGCTGGGTGGTGTTAGGGTCACCCACCAAATTCACTTCTTATATTAAACCGAGTAAGTTGTAAAACCCATTGTATCTAAGAAGGGTCCAACATCGAACGATCCTAACCTCAGATTTGTAGACAGTTGTAACGCCCCGTGTTTTCAAGACTTGAGTATATAACCCGTTTCCAAAAAACCCTAGTGTTAGCCTATAAAATCCAGTGTAAATTTGAACCATTTTTCATTAATCAGAGTTAACAGCAACAAAGCTAGAATAAACCATGCATTAAATAAAAACATTCTGATCATCACCAAATTTGCAAATGTGATGCCCATACAGGACTTATACAATTCTAAATATAAAATTCATTAAATAGGAACAAAAATGTATCATTTAATGGTGGAGCTCCATATGGGCCACATGTACCCCGTCTAGCTCCTCAGCTACCCGATCTGCCCTAGCAACCCAGTGAAAAGCATCGGCTCGCTCTATACCTGCATCAACTGTTACGGTTTGATAGCGTCAATGGCTATCAGAGTGAGGAGCACCCTCTAAGATTGCGCACTCATCATTCATAATCTATTACAGATCATAAGTTATGAATATATTAAGCGGGGCATTTCATAATCATGATCATATACTCAAAAATCAAGCCAATCAATAGAATCTCATTATAGGAAAAATATAATAACAATCGCAATGTAAGGAAATATGTCCAGATAATCAAATAATTAACCATGCGACTTTCTATTACATTCGAAAATCACATTGTACGTGAACTTCGCAAGATGGCTAGAAAATCGATAAGCGAACTTCAGCTCCACCTGAAAATCATAGTACAAGTAAAATCCATAAGGTGAATAGAAAATCAATCTTTAAACCCCTACTTCATTCGCGAATCATATTATACGTGAACTTCATAAGATGGCTAGAAAATCGATGAGCGAATTTCAGCTCCATCCGGAAATCATGGTACAACTGAACTCCGCAAATGAAGAGACAATCAACATACAAACGTCTACTTCACCCGGAAATCATATTGTACATGAAAACCGTAAGATGGCTAGGAAATCGTTAAGCGAACACCCGCTCCACCCGGAAATCATGGTATGACTGAACACCGCAAGATGAAGAGACAAGCAACATACAAACTCTAGACCACCTGCAAATCATATCGTACGTGAACACCGCAAGATGGTTAGGAAATCGCTAAGCGAACACCTGCTCCACCCGAAAATCATGGTACGACTGAACACTACGAGATGGATAGAAAATCAACATATAAACTCTAGACCACCTGGAAATCATATCGTATGTGAACACCGCAAGACAGCTAGAAAATCGCTAAGCGAACACCCGCTCCACCAGGAAATCATAATACGACCGAACACCATAAAATGGCTAGGAAACAATAAGATATACAAATAAACCATTAAGCCACAAAAGGGCAACGACGACCCATCAAAGCCATGAAAGGCAAATAGACAATCCAAGCCATGTAGGGCAAACATGAACCGCAAAATGGAGTCCACAACAAGTCACATTCTATCCATTAAATGATCACAAGTAACAACGTCTAATTAACTAGCAGGTTATACAAATGGAAATAGTATGTGAGTATCAAATCATTTATACTTACTAAATTTAAAGAGGCATGTCCATTATATGAATCAATTTCACTACAGATTAACATATTCATATAAAAAGGTAAGTAACTCAATAAGAGAAATCAATGTACCATCTATATCTAGATTGGTGAATTTAAGTGGGAAGCTCAAAGGGTGAGTCCTCACCTTATGTTTGAACCGCCTGCACCATCGCTAAAAATGCGTGCTTCCTTGGAATTAATTCCTACCATCAATTGCAAAGTTGTACAATTAGACCTAAGCTCACACACTTTTTAGGGTTAGGGTATTAACCTAAACTTTAGGTTACTTAAGTATATTTTATCCTAGAATTTAGGTCTAGTCTAAGTCTTAGAGTTTGAATTCTAGCTAAGGTATAATTTATAGAAATGTTAATTTACTAACTATAACATAATTATTATCATTTATGATATAATTACTATTAGTTTGTCATTGTAATAATAATCATTATGATGGTCGTGCACGGCATGTCATGCTGTTAATGAAAATATTTCTGAGTAATGAATGGGATATAAATATCTAATAATTGTAACTTTGTTTATAATAACTAATATTAGCATAAATAGTTCATTAATGGCTAATTTTATATATATATATATATATATATATATATATATATATATATTAAAATTTATCATGATAATAGTAGTAAGGATGATAATTTGTACATCGAATTACTTTAGTTTGGGAAAAAACGTGTTGACTCACCATAGTCGACTTGCTAGTTCAAAGGTTTACAATTTATTTATAGTTAGGACCAACGTTGGGATCTTGGTCATATCATCTAGTGGGCTTTGACCAACACCCTAACTAAGGTCAAGGTTTGAGAGATACAAGCTTAATAGCGAGAACATCTAATTAGGTTATCAAATATAATTTACAACATAAGAGGGTGGAGGGCTTTATACCTCAACGGATGGCGGATGTGGCCTAACTTGATGCCCGGCGAGTTAACTCGAGAGGTTGAGTTGACACGACCACCACTCTTCTTCTCTCCTTTCCTCCTCATTTTTTTCTTCCTTTCTTATTCTCCTTTCCTGCTGCTGGAAACACAACATGACCCGAACCAGGACCAACTCGAGCCGAACTCAGCAGATTTTAGCCGAGTTGACTAGGCAGCCACCTACAACTCAAACGCTCTCCCTTCTCACCTTCCCTCGCTTCTTCTCTCTTCCTCTCCTTCCATTCTTCTTGCTTTCATAACCCAACAACCCAACCAGCTCAGGACTCAACCTAACCAAGATTGAGTGAGTCAGCGACTCAGTCCGGCTTGAGCTAGTGCGACAATGCACTTCTCCCCCATTGTTTCTTCTTCTTTCTTCTCTTCCTTCTCCTTTTTCTCAGACCCATCCAGCAAACCTGGATCCGGAATCAGCCCGAGTTGAGCTGGTGTGGCAGCAGCAGCGACACAGTGTTAGCGGCAGCAACAGCGTGCCTCAGCTTGCGTCCAATCAGGAGTGCGGCTGCACTCCTCCCTCCTTTTCTCGTTTCTCTTTCTCTCCCCTGCCTTCCTCTCTTTTCTCTCCTCCTCTCTCTCTGTTTTTCTTCTTCCCTTCCTGTTGCCTCTCTGACGGCTAGACGGGCTGCGCATTCAAACCGAACTTGGTCCGAGTGACGCTGGTGCGGCAGCAGCAGCAGGTTGGCAATGGCAGCGGCAGCGACGCTCTCCCTCACTCTTTTTTTTTTTTTTCTTTCTATTTGGGTGGGCTGCCCTAACCAAACGAGAGCCTAAATAGGGCTCCTTTAATCCACCTCTTAATGCTCCCGACCCCACTAATCCGGGTTAGTTAATCGGTTGGCTTTACTCCAAGCAACCAGATCATATGAATGGGTTAATGCCCCGTTCGGCATGGCCCTCATCAGACATCGGGGTTGATACTATGATATCCTGGTCCACCTAATGGATGGTTCAGATCTACAAACAGGGCCCATTGAAAGCTGGTCGATATTTCAGCCAATGGAGAAGATGACGGCCCTTGCTAATGGCAAGCCCTAATCGGACGGGTATCCTGATGATCTGACGCGCTCGGACGGTATGGATTGCTTCTCTGATGACTGCGGGGACCTTCATATGGACGGTGATCAACGGTTCTATTTAATGGGTTCGAGACGCAGCGGTGGTTGCAAATCTTAGCTTGGCTATGAAGGAAACCCTGGTACAAATGGCTAGGATGGACTTTCAATGAAAGGCTGAGATCCCAGGAGGAGCTTTCATGCTGATTGCCAGCGTGGAAAGTAGAAAGAACGGATTTCTATCTATTTTTGGAAATGTGGTTGTGCACGGCCTTCTTGCACCGACATTTGTGGGTGTATCTGTGTGATCCAACGAGTGGGTTTAGCATGAGTCTGGTAGGTTTTAAATCCCCTACAAGATGCACGGATCAGATCGTCGAGGTGTTTGATCATGGTGGTCCAGATCCGAGCCAAGTGGACGGCATTCTCGGACGTTGTTGCTGGCGCGAGAAAAAGGAGAGAAAAGCTCTCTTTTGAGTTGAAATCGGGTCAAACTCGTTTGAACGAGCAGCCCAACTCAGTGCACGTCGGGTGTCTGTGCACACGCACCACAAGGTGGGGTCAACTAAGGTGATTTTTGACGGATCTGCTCCATCCACCTGATTCCTTGATACGTAGGGCCTTGAGTTTCGAGAATGAGGCTGATCCAAAGCTTAGGTGGGCCATATCAGCTGAAACATGGCCTTTGAGTGCCACTTATAATCAATCCGATGATGATCTGTTGTCCAATCCCGCCATCAGGGCCATTCATCTAATTGGTGAGTCAATCAGGCCCCTCACCCAATTATAGTGGTATCTTCTTACACGTAAGTATATGTATTTATTGTATTATTTTGTATTTAAGCATAATTACTAACATATTACACATTTTATATAAATAACTATTTATCAATTAATAAAATATTATAGATAAATATCATCAACAACGTTTTGGGTGTATTATAGGTAGTTAACATACTATTCTGACATATTTATTATAGTAACTATTAGTGACTAATATCTTAGATTAAAATATATTTACATATTTGTTTAGCACCATACATTAGTAGTTATAGGTAAGTATTTATTTACAATCACTAACATTTACAAGGCATTTTTGTGATTATACATGTACATATAGTATAGTATAATTAATATTAAGTAATATTTTATATATATATATATATATATATATATATATACTACAATAGTATAAAGTTAAAAATGTAAATATACATCAATTAGATAATGATGTGTGGGCGTAATTCATGTAACATACAAATAATTATAACATTACCCTATATTATAGTACAATTACATCACATTAAAATGAATTATTAGGGTATCAATTTAAGATAGGCCACCCATTTGACTTGAGGTAGATCCATAGCTTTAGATCTGACGATCACACCTAAAATTAGATTCCCCTACATATCAGTTAGATGGTAGATCTCGAACCTCGTAGTTGCTCCACCATCTCGATGGTAGGATTTAGGCCAGAGTGTGAATGTTCACATAAATTGGGGTTGTATTTATACCAAGTCAGGTTCTCATGGTAATACCCGAGTACAGAAAGTACGGGGTGTTACAATAGTTGTTTATTGAAACAGGACCATTGGATATTTTCCATCATCAACAATCCAATGAATGTCCACCAATTCGATAGTAAGATGATCAAGTAAAAATTATTATTGGTCCATGATACATCTAAACTGACCCATAATTTGATCAGTTTAATTTGAATAACTTACTTGATACTTATGAAATATATGCAATTTCGTAGTAATTAATTCCTAAGTCCCTACTTATCATCCTTCACTCTCCTACAATGTTGAAGTCTGTGACAGAAAAGAAAGCTGCAAATGGGTCCAAATATGTGTCACATACTCTCCACCATTCATCAAGTGGACCCCACCGGAGTGTGGCCACGGATCAGAAATGAAACTGATGTGTGGATCTAACCATATTTAGGTAATACAAAAAGGCAATTCAGAGCTTTCAGTGGCTTCCCAAGAAACAGCAGCCCATGAAGAGATTAAGTGACGCGGGGAGGGACGTGAGGTCGGGCACTGTCTTCCTGAAGAGGATAACTATTCCGAATCCACAGAACTTCTCTGGATTGCTCATAGAGACTTCTCGAATCCATGAGAAAAGAAAGCAAGAAAATAGAAATAAATTCTAATAAATTCAAAATTGATTAATGAATGAATAAAAAATGAGTTCACAACCCTTTAAATAAGGATACTAAGCAATGAGAAAGAAATCACAATCAAACTACAACTAAAACTCCTTGAATTCGTGGCTTACTATAAATAGTAAACTTACTATTTATAGACGTTCGTGATGTCTACTAGTGCGCAAGGTTTTCAGCCAAAAATAGTAAGTGTCTTATTTGGCTTTACCAAGTTGTTCTCCTAATTTTTCTAAACTCTTTTCGCGTTGGGCGCAACTCCTAAAGCCCAACGGATGAAGAGTTATAATCGAACTAAAACTTACTATTTATCGTAAAAACAGAATTAAAATAGGGAAACGATCGTCGATCTGGAGGTATTTCGCAAATCCGGCTTGCGCAACCCGGTATAATGGGTTGGTTGGCTAAAGTAGCTTGTTCTATGCCAAAATCATATATTTTACGTCTGATAACTCATTTTGGATTGCGAGATATGCCCGATTTAAGGTCCGACGGTCTGGATCACTTTTGTCGTCAACCAGGCCTTTTCTGATCCATCTTGGCCATATAACTCTCTGCGACCTGCTCTACATCAATAAGTGACTGACTGTTGGGAACCTTTAGTTAGGTGGGCCAGGCGGTGCACCAAACAACAACCTAAGAATTAAAATACCACCCTAAAACCATGTTTTGTTCCCTAATTAAAAAAAAACCCATATCAGCATTGGGCTGCTCCAACACATTAGCAATGGATTCTCAAAAGTATAATTAGAGATTGTGAAAGGGACGTTCATGCATGTTTTTTTATCACCTCCGTGACCTATGGATGGCCCACCTACCTACATCAAGGGCCGTCTCATTCGGACAAAGATTCCCACATGTTTTTTGGTTTTTTTTTTTTTTTTTTTCATGTTTTGATGACTATGAAAGGAACAAAACAATCACAATCTTTGATTAAATGAAAGTTTTTCGAGTTCCTCACATGTAATTCCCACAGAATTAGATGCACATTACAATCAAGGGATTATGGTACGTGTGGCCCACATCATGGTTCTGTAATCCAGGCTGCTGGATTGTTGTGTCCTGCCATATATGGCCTATGCCTCAAAATATCTTCGACAGTAATGACTGTTTGGATGCCACCCATTTTTCATTTTTTATGAGGCTTTTTTTTTTATAAAAATAATTAAATTAAATTAATGGACTAGTTAGGGAGGGAGAGCGAGAGCGAGAGGGAGAGCAAGAAGGAGAGCGAGAGGGAGAGAATTGGCGGATAGAAAGAGGTAGGGTTTTTTTTTTTTGGTTTTTATAGGGGTATTGTTTGCCTGTGGCCAGAAAAATAGGTTGTGGGCAAAGGATTGCCCATCGGTCGGCTTAGGCCCTCTTTGCTGTAGTGTGAGAGTCTCTAAAAAGTGTTTTTAATTGTGAGGAGAAATACAGTGATGGCCCATATTCGACAAAGAAATGACCTAATGTTGCTCGCCATGATCTTATAATCTGGGAAATTTTATATGAGAATTCTTCTTTCACTATGAGAGACTCAACATGCTAGTGGTTAGATTGAAAAATACTTTGATTCTCGGGCTGGGTGTGTGATGGATGATATACAGGCAGTTGGAAATTACTAAGAAATTGCATATATGACGGTGGCATACAAGTAATTCAAGATAAACCATCTAAACTATAGATACTAGCTTAGGGTATTATGAACAAAGAATTGCTTTTTATTTGGTTATCTAATTATCAAATAGCTGGACGTTTATTGGAGGGTCAAATATGAAAATATTCACTGGTTTTATTTTCAAAAACAAGTTTTTCCTATTAGAAGTTAGGATTGTCCAAACAATTTGATTTTTAGATGGTAACTTTTTTTTAAAAAATAAAAAAAAATAAAAACTTATCTAATTTTAATAATAGAAAGGATCCCAAAAGGATATACGACCAAGCCTTCAGGATGGCCTCGCACAAAAACAATGGGATGGTCCTATCATATGCCCTACATGCATTGTAAAAAAATGCGCCAAAACTAGGCCCTATCCACAAACACTGGTGCTTACAAGACTTGAGGGCCCTACCTCATAAACATCTAGCGATAAGATGTGATATAGAGAAGTTAATATGTTGTGAGTGAACCCGCTTTATATCACACTACAATGACGTAAACCCAATCCAACAACAAACTCAAATCAAATTCTGGGTGTCAGAAATTCGGATCTAACACCACCACCAATTTATGAGCTTAATTTGCGGAAGCATGATAAACAAAGATGGAACAATATAATACTATAGGATAACCAAACCAGAAGCAAACAATTCACAAACACATGATATTTTACGTGGGAAACCTTTGTGGGAAAAAACCACGACACAAATCAATAGAAATTCACTATAATCAAAACCTTAGAGTTGTACACACTTACCTTATTCGAGTACAAAATCGCTCGATCTTCCCTTATGATGCACAACTCTTGGAAAACCCTTTCCAAGCCTTTACAAACATTGGAAAACCTCGCCCTTAGCAAAACCTTAGCCTCTTGAGAGAAAACATTTATAATCTTTGAGCCCTAATGAAAAATCGAACTTAAATACCATATTTCGCACAAAATTGTGAAACCCGATGATCGCACCATGGTTGATCGTGAACATCACAGCGAGTCACGGTCGACCATGGAATTCCACGGTCGACCATGAATATCACAAAGAGTCACAGTAGACCATGGATTCTCATGGTCAACTGTGAACCATGTAGAATGCAAGTCGTCTGCACAATAATCTACACATTGACTTGTATTCTACCAAGTCACCTTGAAGACCTCTCGTACAACCTCCACCTTGAGCGTAAACGGCTCCCTACTTCTCTCCACCTAGAACCCAGCTCCATATACACCCCTTTCCAAGGGATCCTAATCTCATTAATGGCTAATGATATTGATCAAGCCCAAGCAATATTTGAACTTCTTTGTGGTCACCATCTTTGTCAACATATCCGTAGCATTCTCGTCCGTATGCAACTTCTGAAATAAAATCTCCCATAAAGCAATGAGCTCTCATATCTTGTGGAACCTTATGTCGATGTGCTTGGTTCGCACATGATACACCTGATTTTGGATAGCAATCTTATTATCACAATGTAACCAAATCACCTCCTGCTTCAACCCAAGTTCACCTATTAGACCTTTCGATCATAATGCTTCCTTTGATGACTCTGTCACAGCCATGTATTATGCTTTAATTGTAGACAACGATATCATAAATTGTAGTGTAGATCTCCAACGTATCAGTTTGCTTGTTGATGTGAAAACATATCTTGTAGTGGATTTCTTGTTGTCAAGATCACTTGCGTAGTCTGAATCCACATATCCTATAACTCCACCTAAAACTCCGTGTCTACCAAACATTATTCTAGTATCGACTGTGCCCCTGAGATACCTGAGAATCTATTTAACAACATTCTAAAGCTCCTTCCCTGGATTCGCCATTTACTTGTTAACTACGCTGACAACTTGTGGGATGTTCAGCCTTGTGCAAACCATTGCATACATCAGACTCCCCATTACACTAGCGTACGACAACCGTAACATTTTTGAAATCTCTTATTTTGCACTTGGACACGACCTGACTGATAAGTTAAAGTAACTTGTTAGAGACATGCTAACTGGCTTAACACTTTTCATATGGAACTTCTTTAATACCTTCTGCACATAACCCTTTTGCGAAAGCCAATTTCCTAGACTCTCTGTCTCAACTTATCTCCATGCCTAGGATCTTTTTCGTAGCCCATCACTACCAGAAAACTGGGCAAAGGCTATGGATTTAATCCATACCGTAGCCATAGACCTATGGCTACGGTTTTCGTCCGTAGCACGACCGTCGTCGTAGATGCCGATCCGATAGGTCTAAAATCTATGTCTACAGATTTAATCCGTAGATATAGATTACAATAGCTACAAATATTATCTGTAGCAACTATTTCTGTAGCAAAAAGTACATACAACTACGGATAGTATTTGTAGCTAAAAGTAGTACTAGATTCGTAGCAATATGCTGAATTTAATAACAACTACAGTTGTAAGATTACCAGCTATGGTCAATATCCGTAGCTATTGCCTACATTTTAAAAAATATATAATCATTCATTCATTCAATTACTACCTACATAATCATTCGTTCATTCAAATTACAATCATTCATTCATTCAATTACAATCATTCGTTTAATTACAATCATTCATTCATTCAATAGTGAATCAATTACAATCCTTCATTCAATCGGCTTGCAACATTGTGCATTGTGATCAGATAGACGCCTGCAGCAGCTTCACTTTTTCTTATCAAACTTTGCCAATTCATGAAACCTACAATGTAGTCAAATAACTACAGTATCAATATCCTAGAAACAAATTAAATGGATTCCCCACTTCAATGGATTCAACTTTTGCAACATAAGCAAGTAAAAATCAAGCTACGAGTCAAACTGAAAAGAGTGCTCAACCAAGTTACAATTTGGGTGTGGCTGTAAGGATTTTTTTCTTTTTCTTTTTTACTTTTTTATGGCATTGCTATGAGGGATTTACAAACTATTGCAGTAAATAAATGGAGATATGCTGTCTGTGACTCTGCATGCACATTAACATTAGAATAACATATGAAAAACATTTACAAGACAATTCATGAAGGTCTTGCAGGATACACTACGGTATTATTACCAACTCAATGATATTAACATGCACAAAAAATAACATAAACTATCTCAACGAGAAACAAACTCACAATGCAATAACTCACCAATTCGTATACAAGGCATTGTTACGTGATTAATCCTGAGAACAACAAGGAAGAAAATGTGAGGGACCAGCTGAACAAGGGCATTGTACTTGATGACATTGATGTTCATTGCCTAGCAGGTCTAATTAAGGCCAGGTTCAGAGAGCTTCCTGTAGGAGTACTTGATGGTCTTTCCCCTGAACAAGTTCTGCAATGCAACATAGAGGAAAAGAGTGTGGAACTTGTGAAGAAAAATCACGACTTAATCAAAACCAAAATGAACAAGAAAAACACTCGACCCAAGACCCATTTGGACTCTCTCAATTTCCAGTTCATCGAAAAACCAGCAATACCCAATATCCAAAAGTAAGATATTAAAGTCCAAGTAGATGTAGGAGTTCAAAATGACTGTGGGATTAGAAAAACTCATCAATTGATAAAAATTAATTGCAAAATAATAATAGTAAGGCAATTGTATAATTAATCTAGAAAAAAAAAAAAACAGAATTACATAGCATTAATCCCTTAATTTTACATGATTCCTTCATAAATTTTCCTTAAAACAGATCTATTGAGGGGCTATAATTTTCATTTTTGGACCATCTACTATGTTAATGGGACCTAATTGCTTCAACAACAGAAAGACCACTTTGTTTAGTAGTCTTGTGGACTGACATCCCAATACATACTAATGGAAAAGGCACAGCTCATGGCAATCAAATCAAGTAGGATGCTAAAGTGAAAGTGCAGGGGGAAGTCATGGCCACCAGACCATGATCAATTGAGCTATGATGATGATGATGATCATGGTCTAGTGGCCATGACTTCCCCCTGCACTTTCACTTTGGCATCCTACTTGATTTGATTGCCATAAGCTATGCCTTTTCCATTATGTATTGGGATGTCAGTCCACAAGACTACTAAACAAAGTGGTCTCTCTATTGTTGAAGCAATTGGGTCCCACTAACATAGTAGATGGTCCAAAAATGAAAATTATAGGCCCTCAATGGACCTGTTTTAAGGAAAATTTATGAAGGGATCATGTAAAATTAAGGGATTAATGCTATGGTCCAAAAATGAAAATTATAGCCCCTCAAAACCTGGTGACGGCTCCTATTCCTCCCTCCCTTCGGCCCTGGAAGGTCCACCATTTTCTTGACATCAACGGCCTTCTCCCTCCCATTGTGGTTTTCCATTTCCTGCCGCAAGAAGCGATAGATGTCATCTTCCAGCAGGGTTTTTGCCTTTCCGACGACCCTGATGTTCCTTTTTAGCTCCTCTCCCAATCTGGTATATTCACTGTCAAATCAGCCTGGGCGATTAGTAGACAGCCTCGCGCTCGTAAAAACTGGGAGTCCGGTGTGTGGCATTCCAAGATGCCCCCCACCCCCCCCCCCCCCCCCCCCGTATCTCGATCTTCCTTTGGAGAGTGCTGCATAGGGCGCTGTCGGTCGACACCGAGGTCCAGGTCTGTGGGATTTACCTGGCGTCAAAATGTATGTGCTATTGTGGCTCCTCGGTGAATGGCTCTTCAGTGAAATCCATCGAGCATCTGTTGCTGCATAGTGGGCTAGCGAATTAGCTGTGGCAATACTTTGGCGTGCAGTTCAGGATAAGTGTCTTGCCTGCCACCTCGGTCGAGGCCAGATTGCTGCAATGGTGGGGTGCACAGTCAGTCGACAGAAATCAGTCCACAGCTAGACTCCTGACGCTGGGTTTTCTGATGTGGGAAGTCTGGAAAGCCAAGAACTCAGCGCGTTTTGAAGGTAAAGCCTACTTTCTCCCTGCATTGGTGGCGAAAGTTCGCTGGTGGCTGTCGTCCGTTTGTAGTCCGCCGTCCTCCGAGTCCCAGCGAAATAGCTGTCCTGTTGCTACCATCCGACAACAGAGGATCTCTCCTGCTCGTCTAGTAGCGATCCACTCTGTTTCTGCCCGGGATTCATTATACTGAGTAGTGGCCTATTCACGTTGTTGTGATGAGGTGGTGAGGTGGTTGAAGCCAGCTGATATGTGGGTGAAAATTAACGTTGACGGTTCCTCTGTAATGAACCCAGGATCGGCAGGCGATGGAGGAATCTGCAGGGGAGACAAGGGGCAATTTTTGTTTGCCTTTTCCATTGGGTATGGAGTGGGATCAAACTCCTTCACGGAACTTCAGGCGGTGCATGACGGGATGACTGTTGCCTCTCTAAGGGTTATAATCATATCATAGTAGAATTGAACTTGCTACATGTGGTGAATATGTTGAACGGTTTCTCCCAACCGAGTTGGAAATGACACTACTGGATTAGCAGGATCATTAGGTTGAAGGGTAGGGGGCAGTTTCTGTTTTCCCACATCTATTGGGAAGGAAATGCCCTAGCAGACACCCTGGCCCGCCTGGGTAGTGAGAAACAAGGATCGGTCTTCTTCTATTCTGTTTCCTCCCTCACGCCCCGGATAAGAGGCCTTCTGTTCCTAGATTGAGTTGGGCCGGGGTCGATTAGAACCATGTAATTGGAGCAGAGTTGCTCCCTAGTCTTTTTTGGGTGCTTGTTTCTCCTCCCACTTTTGGGCTTTGTTTTCTGTCTTCTTCTTTTGTGGGTCCTTGGTCATATGATAGGTGCGGTCCATTTCTTTTTGTTCGGAACCACCCGAAGGTCTGTATATTGTTGTAATTAATGAAATTTGGTGGCGCCTACCACTTCTCTTAAAAAAAAAAGGGATTAATGCTATGTAATTCTATTTTTTTTTCTAGATTAATTATACAATTGCCTTTCTATTATTATTTTGCAATTAATTTTTATCAATTGATGAGTTTTTCTAATCCCACTGTCATTTTAAACTCTTACATCTGCTTGGACTCTAATATCTTACTTTTGGATATTGGGTATTGCTAGTTTTTTCGATGAATTGGAAATTGAGAGAGTCCAAATGGGTCTTGGGTCGAGTGTTTTTCTTGTTCATTTTGGTTTTGATTAATCGTGATTTTTCTTCACAAGTTCCACACTCTCTTCCTCTGTGTTGCATTGCAGAACTTGTTCGGGGGAAAGGCCATCAAATACTCTTACAGGAAGCTCTCAGAACCAGGCCTTAATTAGGCCTGCTAGGCAATGAACATCAATGTCATCAGGTACAATGCCCTTGTTCGGCTAGTCCCTCACATTTTCTTCCTTCCTGTTCTTGGGATTAATCATGTAACAATGCTTTGTATACGGATTGGCGAGTTATTGCATTGTGACTTTGTTTCTGGTTGAGATAGTTTATGTTATTTTTTGTGCATGTTGATATCATTGAGTTGGTAATAATACCATAGTGTGTCCTGCAAGACCTTCATGAATTGTCTTGCAAATGTTGTTCATATGTTATTCTAATGTTAATGTGCATGCAGAGTCACAGACAACATATCTCCATTTATTTACTGCAATAGTTTGTAAATCCCTCATAACAATGCCATAAAAAAGTAAAAAAGAAAAAGAAAAAAATCCTTACAGCCACACCCAAATTGTAACTTAGTTGAGCACTCTTTTCAGTTTAACTCGTAGCTTGATTTTTACTTGCTTATGTTGCAAAAGTTGAATCCATTGAAGTGGGGAATCCATTTAATTTATTTCTAGGATGTTAATATTGTAGTTATTTGACTACAATGTAGGTTCCATGAATTGGCAAAGTTTGATGAGAAAAAGTGAAGCTGCTATAGACATGTATCTGATCACAATGCACAATGTTGCAAGCCGATGAATGAAGGATTGTATTTGATTCATTATTGAATGAATAAATGATTGTAATTTGAATGACAAATGAATGATTATACAGGTGGTAATTGAATGAATGAATGATTATATATATAATTTAGGCAATAGCTACGGATATTGACTGTAGTTGGTAATCTTACAACCGTAGCTATTATTAAATTTGGCATATTACTACAGATCCAGTACTACCTTTCGCTACAGAAATAGTTGCTACGGATTATATCTATAGCTATTGTAATCTATAGCTACGAATTAAATCCATAGCCATAGATTTTAGACCTATTAGCTCGACAGCTACGACGATGGTTGTGCTACGGACAAAAACCGTAGCCATAGGTCTATGGCTATGGATTAAATCCGTAGCCTTTGCCTAGTTTTCTAGTAGTGTCAACCATTGTAAAACTAGAATATGCTTAACGTTCCGCTGTCATAAATTGAAATTGTTCTTCCCATCAAACTTCTTTATATCGAATTTTGATACTATTATCTTCGTTGAATCCCAAATGTCTAATCTAATCTGACTCTTTGATTCCACTTTGTCGTAAGTGAACCCACTCCATATTAGACCACAACAATGTAAACCTACCAATAGCACATCTGGATCAAACTCTAGGCATTAGAAATTTTGATCTAACACCAACGCCAATCCGTGCACTTTGTGGAAGCATGATAAACAAAGATAGAACTATATAATAGTATAGGATAACCAAATTAAACGCAAATAATTCACAAACACCCGATATTTTATGCAGAAAATTCCAGCTGAAAAAACCAGGGCATAAAGCGATAGAGATCTACTATAATCAAAATCTTAGACTTGTACACACTCACCTTCTTCGATTATAGAATTGCCCAATCTCCCCTCATGATCCACAACCCTTGGAAAATCCTTTCCAAGCCCTTAAAACATTGGAAAACCTCTCCTTAGCAAAACTCTAACCTCTTGAGAGAAAATGTTTGTAATCTTTAAGGCCTAATGAAAAACTGAACTTAAATACCTTGTTTCGCATAAAACCATGAAACCCGACAATAGCACCACGGTTGACTGTGAACATCACAACAAGTCATGATTGATCATGAAATTCCACAATTGACCAGAAACATCATAGAGATTCACAATCGACCTTGGATTCGAACCCTTTAAAATGCAAGGTAATTGCACAACATAATAGAAACCCGTTTTTGGAGGATGTTGCCCATTTGATACCAAATGTTCCACAATCCATCTCCACGCAAGTTTGAAGCTGCATCAACTATCACCTAAGAGTCCAATTCGATCACAATGTTAGATAATCCCATTTCCACACATATTTCCAACCAATCCACTATATCTTGAGCCTCTGCTACCATGTTGGAAACCTGATTATACCATCTATTAAAGGCAAAGATTACCTTTCCATTGTGATCTCTACCACTCCTCCCCCTCCCGAGTTCCCTGTAGATGACCCATCGATGTTCAGCTTTAGGCATCCTCTAGGTGGCCTAGACTACTTCTTCACTCTCTAACTGCCTTCTCTTCTATGCTATGAAACCTTTTGAATTTCGACTATAAAGCAACTTTGTTAGTCCATAGGATGATCCATTGTTGGATTGTTTGATTTTGCTGGACATGCATGTCGAATACTTGGGAAAAGAAAGCCCATACCTAAGAGGTTAAGAAGCCCATATTTGTGAGAATGTCAATGAGAACATCATGCCTGCTTCAGAGATCAACCATCTCAAACTTTGCGATGCCCCACCAGGGGGAACTTTAACCATCACTCCTCCAAGGATACCGGTCAATATTCCTGCTGTAAACACATCTAAGTCGACATGGAGGAGCAAATTCCTATCACCCAGAAATCGGCAGCACCTGACAGTGACTCTAACAAGGACCACTTTGGACACTATTCTTGCTCCATTCAGGTACCAGAACCGCCTCTACCTTCATTCCAGTGGTCTGATGAGAATATGCATTTAGGTCCCGCGTCAAATGCAAACCTCCATTCCTCTAGATCAGAGGGGAATTCTCCAATTAGGAGCCATCCCGACTACGAACCTTTTGATCGTTTCTTTGGTGATGATTTCTCCAACACCCCATCCCCTCTGCGAAGACATTACCCCTCTCAAGAGTCTGACTGATGGATGCGTCTCTGTCTATAGATAACTGGATCTGTCAGTGGATTTTTCTTCGTATCACCTTCTCGAGAGCGGACAAGGTGATCGAATTCGTAAGACTCCCTCTAGAGATAGTTCACATCTTCAGAAGTCATCAACTCCTTTGCCTCATGAGGTGGATCATCTTTCCAATTCCAGAGTCCTCCCCCAGAAAATGGAAGATTCTGATAAGCCCCATATCTTCTTGAGGAATACGAGAAGGGAGACTCTTCAAAGCATTAGAGAGATCTCGGCGTCCCGTTTTATGTTAGATGTTGCAGGCAATATTTCATCGGCAGTAGCAGGGCATATTAGAGATAGAAAACTGAATGGTTAATTCGGGAAATGTGTCCGATGGATAACATCTTAATTTAGAATGCCCAGGGCATGGCTAATTCCGCTACCATCAGGACTTCCTTCAGGCTTATTAGAGAGCACAATCCAGCTATAGTGGCTATTCTTGTGCCAATGGCCAGAGACAGAAAGAGAGTTAGTATTGGGTTAAAGCTAGGCTTCCATAATTCCATCTCTAATGAAGATTCCAGTGGAAAAATCTGGATTTTCCACAGGAGCTCTCTCTCCATATCTATTTTGGATATGACTAACCAAATTATTTCTTTCGATGTATCCTCGCAGGCCCAACCATCTTATAACTTTCGTCTATCCTTAGTTTATGCTAAATGTTCTATGTACAGCAGGAGATATATATCTTTGGTATTCCTTATAAGCTTTGGCAGCCTCAACATCTGGGCCATGGGCTGTTGGTGGAGATTTCAACGCGGTCCTAGAGAGTACGGAAAGAAGGGGTAGCCGGAGTCAGGACACTAATAGCTCAATAGAGTTTAAGGCTGCCATCGACAAAGCGGGTTTGCTAGATACGTCCTTCATTGGGAATCGATTTACTTGGTGTAATAACCATGCCGACGCTTCGTAGGTTTGGGCCAGGCTTGATAGGGTGCTCTATAATGGAGATTGGCTCCATCTTTTTCTAGGTTTCATTGTTAGTCACCTACCAAGACTTAACTCGGATCATGCGCCGCTGCTAGTCTGCTTCCCTAAGCCATCCTCTCCCTCTCCTAGGCCTTTTCGTTTTCAGCGAACGTGGCTGCTAGACGGTTCTTTCCATCAGATTATGTAGCTAGCCTGAAAAGTCGATCTGACTGATGACCCCATGCTGAACCTTATGCTTAAAATCAAATAGGTGAAGATTGCTCTTAAGGCCTGAAACAGAGACGTCTTTGGGAATGTTTTCCAAAACTTGAAAGTAGCGGAGCGGGACCTCGCTCAGCTAGAAGTTAATGCTCAATCTTCCCCGGATCTTGACATCTCTTCCCACATTGCCGCTGCTAAAGATAAGTTAAATCAGTTGGAATTGGCAGAAGAACTCTTTTGGAAGCAGAAGGCCCGCAACAATTGGCTTGAGGAAGGTGATAAGAATACTAAGTTTTTTCACCTCTCAGCCTCGGAGAGGATTCGTAAATCGGGAATTCACAGCATTAAGCTCGAGTTTGGCGAGTTGATTATGGACCCGCAGTCTATTAATGATGAAGCAATCAGATTTCTCCAATCCCTTCTCTCTTCCTCTTCTACGGTGGACGTTGGAGATTTGTTGGACTGTATCCCTTCGGTCATTTCGGCTGAAGATAATGAGTTGTTGCTGTCCCCTCCCTCCATGGACGAGATTAAAGCGGTTGCCCTTTCTCTCCCCAAGGATGGTGCTCCAAGCCCTGATGGAATGTCGGCTGCTTTCTACTCATCCTGTTGGCCTATAGTCGGCTCAGATATTCATAGAGCTGTGGCTGAGTTTTTCCATGGAGGGCTCCTGCCCAGGGCCTTCACATCCACTTAGGTTTGCCTGATTCCCAAATCCCTCGAGGCCAAAAGTTTGACTGATTTCCATCCTATCAGTCTGTACAACGTGATTTATAAGATTTTTGCCAAGGTTATTGCAAGGAGGCTCAGCTCCTTCCTTCCGAAGCTGATTTCCCTAGAGCAGGGGGCTTTTGTCAAAGGTCGTTCCATGGCCGAGAACATCGCCCTTGGGTAAGAGATCTTTAGAGACATTGGCCGGAAAGTCTGAGGCCACAACCTGGTCCTGAAACTAGATATGGAGAAAGCGTATGACAGGGTTGATTGAGGTTTTTGGGTCCAAGTGCTGCTCAAGTTTGGTTTCAGCCCTTCTTGGGTGCAAATGGTGGAACGCTGCTGGAATAATAACTGGTTCTCGGTCCTTCTGAATGGCGAGAGTTGCAGTTTCTTCAAATCTTCTCGAGGATTGAGGCAAGGAGACCTGCTTTTCTCCAGCCTTTTCATCCTATGTGCTGAAGTTTTTAGCCATGGAATTTCCAAGATGGTGGCAGCGGGGAGTGTCACTCCATTCAAGCTCATACGAGGTTACGTCCAGGTTTCTCATCTTCTTTATGTAGATGACACCGTCCTGTTTCTTAATGGGGCAGCCTCCTCGCTCTCCAAAGTGCATCAGTTTATCAATAAATACCAGGACGCTTCAGGGCAGAAAGTTAATCCAAGGAAAAGTTCGTTCTTCGTCTCGTCTAAGGTTTCGCCCGGCAGAGTGAGAGCAATTGAGAGATCGATTGGCTTCTATAAAGCTGCTGGGATATTCTCCTATTTGGGAGTTCCAATAGTTGAAGGTAAAATGTTAAGCAGCATTTTTAAACCGTTATTAGACAGAATTTCAGCTAGAGTGCAAGGCTGGAACGTGAGACTTCTGTCCAAAGCAGGTCACCTCACGCTCATCTCCCATGTCCTAAGCAGCATCCCGATCCACTCTTTGGCATCTACTGTTCTCCCTACGAAAGTGATTGGGCTGCTAGAGAGATCCTTCTCCAACTTCTTCTGGGGCTGGAGAGAAGGTAAAAGAAAGCTGCATTGGATCTCATGGAGCTCGGTCTCCATGCCTAAGGATGAGGGCGGTTTGGGAATTCAAAAATTGAAAGAGGTTATGAGGGCTCACCATTTAAAGATGGCTTGAAATATTAGGTATGAGACCAATAGGAGCCTTTGGGCTGATTTCATTAGGTCCAAATATTAGCAATCTGATCCAAACGCCGGTCCTCCCACATTTTTTATGTCTTCTTCTCCCTTATGGAAGAGATTGGTGGGTCTGTTTATTGTGCTGGATAGTAAGGTCCGTGTTGACATTCATCAGGGGGAGTGTAACATGTGGGACCATAACTGGTCGGGTCTTGGGCGGTTGATTGATATCCCCTCACTTGTTATCCCTGACAATTACAGGAGTCTTAAAGTGGCAGATTTTCTGGACGATTGCGGCCTGAAGTCGGAACCCCCATTTGAGCTTCCTGATTGGATTAAGGCCCATTTTCTTCAAGGAGGTTTCTGCTGCTTTGCTAGTGATGATCGTCGTATTTGGCCATTTGATCCTTCTGGTTCCTTTTCTGTGAATTCCGCCTAGAGTGTGTCTAGGGTGGTTGGCCTAAAGAGGCCCTGGTCAAGATGGGTGTGGCACCCCAAGGTTCCGCCGAAGTTGTCCACATTTATGTGGAGGCTCTTGTTGGGATCGACTCCAGTTGATGAGAACATTCAAGCTAAGGGTGTCAATTTAGCTTCCCAATGTTTGTGCTGCAGGCTGTCCTGGACACAAAACCCGTCCCAAGAGTCATTGCCTCACTTGTTTATGGACGACATCCTGGCGGGTAGGATCTTGAAGCATTTAGCAGACTATTTTGGAATTCCTCTTTTCTCTCACCAATCCATCTAGCTCTGGCTCCACTGGTGGTGGAACAGAACCATCCCTTCAAACGTCAATGCTACCTTCTTTCGTCTCTCCCCTATCTTCTTTCTTTGGCAAATCTGGAAGGCCTGGAACGAGGCAAGATTTGACGACCTCCCTATTCACTTTCAAACAGTCTATCAGAAAGCGAATTGGTGGAAGGAGGCCCTGCTCAAGAAGCCCAGTCGGAGACCCTCTAGATCAGTAGTGGGGCAGCCTTCTAGGCCTATCAATTCCCCCTTATCTCCTCTTGTAGTGAAGTGGATTAGGCCTCCTGCTGGGGCTTTTAAACTGAATGTTGATGGGTCGGCGTTGGCCAACCCAAGCCCGGCTGGGGGTGGCGAAATTTGCAGGGACAACAATAGCAAGTTGATCTTCGCGTTTTATTCTGAACTCGGGGCTGCTTCCAACAATATGGCCGAGATTAGGGCCCTGTTCGAAGGGCTGCATTTTTGTGTCATCCTCAGAATTGATAATGTTTATGTAGAATTGAACTCCAAATGGCTGATTGATTGCTTGTTAGGCAAATCCAACCCTGCTTGGATTTGGAGACATTGGCTGGATAGGATTAAAGCGCTTGCTAGTCAGGGAAAGTTTATTTTTTCCTATATCCCATGTGAGGCCAATAGGCCGGCTGATGGTCTGGCAAAGGAGGCAGCTTGAAGCAAAGTAAGGGTCTATTCAATGATCCGTCATGTCTTCCTCGGTTAGTGAATGGTAGTTTGTTTCTGGATAGAGTTGGGATTGGTTCTATTTGGAAGGATATAAGTATATTTGTATAGCATATGATAGATGGGGCCCTAGTTTTTTTTGTCTGGCCCTATCCAAATAGTGTTTTGGTTCAAACTTCCTGCTGCAGCATCTGCTTGCTACCCATTTGAGGTCCTTTTGGGGTGAGGCCCGTTCATTGTGTGGTGCCCCCCTTTTCTTTGTAAAGCTTCTTTCCGTTCAATGGAAAAAAAAAAAAAAAGCTATTGCAAAACAGGTGGTCTAACCTTCTCACATCACCTTGGAGCTGTAAGTGACCCCCCTCAACATTAACAATGGGGGCAACCGTTCAACTGTCTCTCAATAGTGGAGTTTAGAGTATGGGAAAATGATTTAGCTGGTCCCACGACCATCTAACAGGGTTAGATGGTAACTTAATGACAATGGCTTCGGTAATTAGTTAGTTTAATTTGAAGTAAAATATTCCACATGCACCATTTAAAATGCCTGCATATCAAGCATCATACAGAACTAGAGTATCAGATAGCTCCTTGGCTAGATTATGGGAGCGTGGCCCCCACTTGTGTAGTGCGATGAATATTATTGAGATTTTGAAAATCTCATAATACTTTAGCAGGAATTTTGTTAAATGATATTGTTGCCAGATTTTTGAAATCGTGGTAGTTTTTAATTTCTTGTAACTTTAAAATAAATGTCTAAAAGTTTAATTAACTAAATTCATTTTACCCAAATTTTAAAAATTAAAATATTTATTAATTTATAATAAATTTTGTTTAGAATTTTTTTTCCATATAACGGCCTGTCTTTAGGGCCATTGAACTATGATAACCTGATTTTAAAAATTTAAATCAATAAGCTTATGCTTTGCAAATAATACAAAAGCTTTTTCTTAAACTTTGACCAGTACTTAGGGATGAAAAACACCATTAGGTGTGAAAAAGACATTTTCCCCTGCACCTTTTTGTTTTTTTAATTTAATACTCTGTCGTAGGAGGGTTGGGTGTGTAAAAGATTTGTTGAGGCTGATCTTTATCTAAATGTATGATCAACACCATCCATCTATTTTGCCAACTCATTTTAGGTTATCAGCCTAATCTGAATCACATATGGACCTCACCACAAAAGATACACTACAAGAAAATAGACCTTTACCGGTGGCCAAAACTGCCCCTAAGAGGCCAAAAAACCGCTGCTAAAAGAATTACCGGCGGTCGGGCGCGTGCCACTAAAAGGGGGAGTCGCTGTATCATTTAGCGGCGGTCGCTCCATTTTACCAGTGTTTTTAACGCCCGCCGCCAAAAGGCAAATTTAGTGGCGCTTAGTATACTTTACCGGCGCTTCTGGTGGCTGTAGCCAAAAAGTATAAAGCGCCCATATAAAAAGCGCCGCTAAAAATTTCCCGAAGCGCCGGACGAAGCATCAGTAAAATGCCGTAACAAACGCCGCTAAAAAGGGATGAAAGCGTGAGTAAAACTGTAAGAAACGCCGCTAAAAAGGGATGAAAGCGTGAGTAAAACTATAAGAAAGTTATTAGAAACACTGGTAAAATCTTTGAAAAATGCCGGCCGATAATAGAAATTCCTACTAATTCTTTACCTTTACTAATCCTTTCACACAAATTCCTGTTGATTCCGACTAATCCTTTCCTATAATTGCTGTCCTACAATCAAATCTCCATCGATCTGACTATCAAATCTCTATCTACATACTATAAAAAACCTGTGATTGAATGACAAGATTTTAAATTACCCAATAATCTAACATTCATCAAGACAACAAGAATTTGAAATACGCAATAATCTAACATTCATCAAGACAACAGTTAGCACAATATCAATAAAACAATTAATGGTCTATTTAAAGTTTTCAAAACAAACTATAAGTGTCTTCCTTTCCTAGGCTTCCACATGAACTGTTTCAGTAAGGTCCCCTTTTGCACCGATCATATGTCTTCCTTTCCTAGCCACATCTTCTGGCAAATGTCTACAACACCAACCTCACTGCCCATGATCATGTGTCCACTATGTGTGATGTAGGCCCTTTTCTTGCAATGAGCCCAAATTCCTCCTTGGGAAGTTTCCCTGCAATGGGCTGAGAAGCATAGCTGATTCGGTAAGTGGCACAACGTTGAGATTATACTGCTTGGAGCTATAGAGTGCTGCAAAAGGACAATCAACTTCACAAGTCACCTCTATATTTGTTGAAGACTTGAACCTTTATAGTTGGGAAAATAAAAGGACAATCATCTTCACAAGTCACCTCTATATTTGGGAAAGTGTCACAGTAAAAAAGAATAAATTTGTCATTGTATTAATTGGAACTTTTCTTCTCTTTTCTTTCTCTTTTCTTTCTTTTTTCATTTCCTTTTTTCTTAATGGTTTGCCTTCAATTGGAACTTCAATCACATTAATAAATAGTCATTGTATCAAACTATATGGTGCTACAAGGCTTACAAGCACCGCGATACAACCCCTACTCAATTGCTTGCTGGCAGGTATCGCAAATCATAAGCAACAAAGGAAACAAAAAATTGGCCTTGTAAAAGAAAACCAGTAAGAAAATCACACCAAGTATGAAAAAGTTTAGAAAGAAAAAGCAAACAAAAGTCATCACCTGATATTCTTGAAGTGGATTTCGTTGCTAGTCAGGCATGTACAGGAAGCATCCAAAACCTGAAGAAATAAGAAAACTCAACAATCAGAATGTAGATTGTTATTATGGGTAGGAGGGCAAAATATTTGTCTAGTGGGGCCGTAGTCCAAACAAATAGCCGCAGCCAAATCCAAACCAGTGGAATGGTGGTGGTGCTGTTGCTAATGGTGGTTATTATGGCTATGGGCAGGGCTATGAAGTGTATGGATATGCGCCACCTGCGCAAGATCCTAATATGTACGCTTATGGAGCTTATCCTGGGTATGGGAACTATCAGCAACAACAGTGATCTTCGCTGGTGATCAGAAAGATGTGGGAGAGAGAGGAGCAGAGCATTGGTTTGCTTATGTTTGTTTTGGGGGGAGAGTATTTTAATCTATTCATGTAACATATTTATTTACAGTCTGTCTAGCTCTTCTTTTGGAGGTTAGTTTTTATCCTTCTATCAGTTCTTTTTCTTTATGAAGCTATTGTTTATTTGAGAAAAGAGCTGCTGCTGAATTGAGTCGGGTCTCCCATGGAACTGTCTCACATTTGGCATATTTTAAGACCAATCTAACGATATGAAGATACTTTGCCTGGTTGGGTGTGAACTTGTTATTGTTTATGATCAGGAAACTATAAAATCTTGCATTGGAGTCTGAGAGACAGTATGTGCTTGGGCTAGCCACCAATACTGGGTCTTTCTCCCAATTGAATGTTGGCAGTTGCGATGAAAAAAAAAACCAGATTACACTTATAAAAGTTACACTCTTGCTCACTTCATTTGCTCTCGTTTGTTGAACTCAAGAATGCCGACTTCGGTCAAGAGAGTTGAACTAGAACATTTACAACAACTGCTACAAATCGATCACAATCTGAGATTTTACACCACCTCAGCTGACACTGAAAGGACCGAATCCTCACAACATCTAGATGGCCACCTTAGTGGGCCAAGACTTTGGCCAGCTCACCCAAAAATGTGACAGACCCTAGACTGAAGTGGGCCATGCCACAAGAAAAAGTGATGATTGAACACGTATCATTGAAACCTTCCCTAGGGTCACTGAAGTTTTGTATCAGTCTAATATTTGTGTTTTCTGTTCATCCTTACGGGTATAATTGAAACTGTATGAACAGTTTGGATGTCATATAAATATCATGGTGGGCCCAAGGAAGAGTCAATGGTGAGTTTTTCCATCCCCATTGTTTTGTGGCCCATTAGAGTTTTGGATGCATTCAATCCCCACTGTTTCCTATGGTGTAGCCTACTTCAAGTTTGGATCTGCTTCATTTTTAGGCTCATGCCTTAAAATAAGCTGGCAAAATTGATGGACTGCCAAGATAAAAACACATAAATTATGGTAGGGTCCATGGAGCTTTGACACCAGCTAGCTGACTGGTGATTGGGTCACTAACCAAGCCGCATCTCCATGATACACACCATATGGGGGCCATCTCTGCAACACTGTGTGCAGAGGTTATTCACATGGACCAAAGCTTGCTCACATCATCGCCCATGGAAAACGTTTTCACCTACTGAAAGTTTCTCATCTTACCGTGTGGGAACGATTCCGATTGGTTGTGTTTTTTTTTTTTTTTTCTTTTTTGGTGTATTATAGTTTTATAAGATGGCCTACCAGATGGTTGGATGAGCTGGATTGAATTTTTGGGTGATCTGGTCAAGTTGGTCGTGGTGCAACTATTGCAGGGGTTGGATCTCATAATCACTGTCTGGGCTTTAACACTAATATCAGACTGATCCGAAACTTCTGTGGCCCACAAGAAGTTTTGATGGTGGTTGTTCAATCACCACTGCTTCTTGTGGTGTGGCCCATTTGAGATTTGAAAATGCCTTATTTTTGAAATGACGTCCTAAAATGAAATACAGAAACATCCAAAAGTAAGGAAAAATAATTCAAGATAGAGAACTCACAGTTTTGAACTTCTCCATGTTTGTCTCAAGACAACTCTCTAATTCTAACATTTTCCCAGTGCCATAGCTATTTCTCAAGTCAACGTAAGGCTGCCATGAAGAAACATTTTATGAGTGTATTAAACTTAAACTTAATTGAATATTATCACAAAAGACATAAGCATACCCAAAAAAACTTAAATTTAAGTGCCAAGATACCTGCATTCACATTAGGCAATCAAAAGATTGCTTTCCTTCGCAATAGGCAATTTCTGTTGGAAGCAAATTAGAGATCAACAGTTGCACAACAAAAGACAACACGAACTAAACTGACAACTGCAGTATCAATGTACACAGGCATGATACACAAGGAAAACAGAACAAAAAGGAAAAAGAAAATGTGAACTTGTTAAGATGTCAAGACATGATACACAAAGCTCCCAACTCAAGAATACAAACCTGCAGTCAAACAAGGGAAAGCTACATGAAGCACTCCAAATAGTGAAGAAAAAGAAATATATTCATGGAATTCTAACCAATCTGTTTCAGAATTTTCCAATGGGACTCTTGATCCACACATGATTGAGATCCTGACTGTTCATCGGTTGGAGCCACAACTTAGATGTGTTGGCCCAAAACTCGGGTCTATGGATGGAAGGGATTGAAGTTAAATCCCGAGATTGGTTGGGTGTGCCAAGCAGAGTCAGTTATTTGATCCCAATCCCATGGATCTTAAGACAATCCACTGACAACACCATCATTACCTTTAAATCCCATCCAATCCACCCTAATCCGTTCAAATTTGCTTGGGACATGTTTGGTTCGTGGGATTGGAAGGGATGGGAAGGTTTAATCCCCAGATTGGCCAGGCATGCCAAACAAACTGGATATAGCAATCTAGGGATATTGCAATCCCATGGATCTCAAGACAATCCACTGACAACACCACCATTACCTAGAAATCCATGTTATCCACCCTAATACCATTCAATCCCTTCCAATCCATCCGGCCAAACAGGGCCTTAGATATTCTAACAGGACCATGATAGAGGTGGTGATAATGGACAAGATGGCTTTTTCACTCGCACAAGATAGGGTCCTTGATAGGAATTTTGGCAACCAAGGAAAAAAAAAATCCTTGAAGCAGACCCTAAGAAGCTAGGACAAGATACTTCTCTTCTCCAACAAAGAAAAATAAACAAGGAGTAGCCCGCAGTTTCTAAATGCTAAGTAAATTCCTAGCATTTCAATAGAAAAAGGAAACAAACCAAAATCGCAGCTTGCTATGAGAAACTAACGAAAAACAAATAAAAAACAACAATAAGGCCACTGAATCCTAGCTTTTTTAACATAAGATGCCTTAAAATGTAACCGAAAGGAAAACAAACACAATCTAATTCTCAGGCAATATCCGACCAAAACTTAGATATAACCAAATTTGCATGGTCCTGCAACCCCATTTAGAAAATTAAAATAAAAAATCGCAAGGAGAGATGAAATGCCAACCTTCTGCTTCTTGAGCCTTTCATTCTCTTCTTCCAGACGTGAAACCTTTTTCTCCAGCTTGTTCGTGTACGCTTGCCACAATGAGGAATAAATTCTCAGTCTTAAAAAAATAGAAAATGGAAGTAACTGGTTTTCAAAACAAGCAACCTGATTTTGACAGACACACAGACAAATAAAGTGCTTATACACTGCACAATTCTTCAGATACTGTTCCTACCTGATTGATGGCACAAACAGCAGGAACATTCATATCAAACAACACTGAGTAGATTGTCTCTTTTTGTTGTCTTCTAGATGCCTTAGCAGATTCAGTATCTGAAGAAAATGAAAAAAAAAAGGTATCAGTTTAACTGAAAATGCACCCAAATAAATTGAACGTACCCTATATGGTTGACTTGATTTCTCCTTTCAATCATCTATCCATTACTATTGCCCCTATCAAGGAGAGATGATACCATTACCAGTTAAACTTCTGATTCCCACTGGGACACTATGCTAACTACACTTTGGGCATAACTTCCTCAATTGGGTCGGGAACACATTCTCTTCTTCTTCTTCTTCTTCTTTCTTCTTCTTCTTCTTCTTCTTCCTTTTTTTCTTTTTTTTTTTTTTTTTTTTTTTTTTTTTTTTTGCCACATAAATAAGTAACTTTAATTCCAAAAGTTTGAGATTTGAACATAGAACAAATATCTCAGGCTGCAGTCTCATATTTTGATTGGGCTGTCCAAACATCCCAAACAAATCAATCATCCTGCCTAGTCCATTTTAACAAGATTACACTTACAAAAGTTACACTCTTGCCCACTGCTGCTCCTGTTTGTTGAACTCAGCAATGCCAACTTCAGTTCAAAAGAGTTGAACTAGAACATTTACAACAACTGCTACAGAAATCAGATCACAATATAAGATTTGACACCACCTCAGCTGACACTAAAAGGACCGAATCCCTGTCAGCATCTAGATGGCCACTCGCTCTCCTTGGCTTCTCAGACTTCGCAAGATGTTTAAACATTATGGATGCCTGCTCTTGAATGATGCTCCTGGCTTCAACAAGTTGAGCCTCAAGCTCAAGCTCCGTCAACCAAAAGAGAATCCCATTCAACGGAAAAAGAGAGATGGGTGAAGAAGCCAAGGCAGCGGCTATGATTCCAGAATCTGTGCTGAAGAAGAGGAAGCGGAGCGAGGAATGGGCATTGGCCAAAAAGCTGGAGATCGACTCTGCAAAGAAGAAGAATAAGGAGAACTGAAAGCTTATTTTCAATAGAGCGAAGCAGTATGCGAAGGAGTATGAGGATCAGGAGAAGGAGCTGATCCAGTTGAAGCGCGAAGCAAGGTTGAAAGGTGGATTTTATGTCAGCCCAGAAGCTAAGTTGCTGTTCATCATCCACATCCGTGGTATTAATGCCATGCACCCAAAGACAAGAAAAATTCTTCAGCTCTTGCGTTTGAGACAAATATTTAATGGTGTGTTTCTGAAGGTCAATAAGGCCACTGTGAACATGCTGCATAGGGTTGAGCCCTTTGTGACATATGGCTATCCCAATTTGAAGAGTGTCAGGGAATTAATTTACAAGAGGGGTTATGACAAGCTGAACAAGCAGAGAATTGGTTTGACTGACAACTCTGTTATTGAGCAGGCGTTGGGTAAGTTTGGCATAATCCGCATAGAGGATCTTGTTCACGAGATCATGACTGTTGGATCCCATTTCAAGGAGGCCAACAACTTCTTATGGCCGTTCAAGCTCAAGGCGCCACTGGGTGGTCCTAAGAAGAAGAGAAACCACTATGTTGAGGGAGGGGATGCTGGAAACAGAGTGGATACTGCTAACTGAAGGGGATTATAAAATCAGATGTCAAGGACGTCATTTTACAACTTAAATGCGTACAATAATGGAGACATAGCAAGAAAAAATGTTTGCACTACTTGAACGATTACGGTTGACAATTTAAAAAGAGATTACTTGAATCATCCCAATTATTTTAGGATTGTTGTAAAATTTTGAAATCTTTGATAAAGTGCAAGCATTTCAAAGTTGATCTTTAAATTTGTTCAAGTAATTAAAGACAGGAAAGAAACAAAAACCTTCATACTTAAACCTCAAAATAGTTAGTAGCACATGCATGTCTTGCAATATGATGGGAACGAAAAGCAATGATTAGAACCATGGAAATGAGTTACAAGTTACAAACATTGTCATCATCATCATCTAGGCTTTGTACCAATTAATTGGGCAGTTGAAGTTACAAACATGAACCCAAAATCCAAACAGAGCGTTTTGGTTTTTCTGCCTTTATAAAAAGAAAGAAAGATGTAGCCGTGTTCGTATAACTAACACCAGAAGCAACAGGAAATAAATGTTGATCATATTTGCATCCAGCTTGAAAATAGACCGCAGTTTGTTAATGGCATAAAATGAATCAATGGGTGACAAAAATATTACACCCACCTCACATCCAAGGGCTATGTACACATCACTGTACTCAAGGCCAATATAACCACTTCCTATAATAGCTATCCAATCTGGAACAAACTCCAGCTTGAACGCATGATCACTTGTAATTACAGTCTTCCCTGCAGGTCATTATCCATGAGTCATTAATCAGTCATCATATAAATATAAAAAGAAAAGTACCGGTCTCCTATACACCTCAAGAGTCTCCAAGTTTCTTATTTGTTTTTTGAACAGTAATAAAAACTATATTAAAAACCAAACAAAAGAATTTTCCAAGCCATCTCTAAGAAGTGAAAAAGGCCCCAAAAACCATTGACATTTCTTTGCACCCCAGATGTGGATAACAACATCCACCCCAAATGCAGAAGAAAACACATGATGGTAGCTGAAAGAATTTCATCTGCATGCAAGATTTGCCCCAGTAAAGGGAAAAAAACCAGTAAACTTCAAGTAAACATGATGGTAGCTGAAAGAATTTCATCTGCAAGCTAGACACAGTTAGAAACAACAAGTAAACAACCGAAGTCAACTGAAAAAAGAAAAAGAAAATATATGTGTATGTGTGTGGTACTGAAGCATAAAGGAGGAATTTTCTAAAGGAGCTAAATGGCATGGCACAACACTTCCAAAACTGTGATATTTGAAGAGACCTTTTTTTTTTTTTTACACACGCACACACACCCCACACACGCACGCCATGGGATTTCACCACTGGTGGGTACTCGAACCCTTGACCCAGTGTTGAAACTCCAGGGAGTCTACCACCCAAGTAAGAGTAAGGACCCTTAGGTAAATGTGATATTTGAAGAGACCTATCTTAGGTAAATGTGCTGTATGGAAGAGAGGACTTACTGACAATGAGGGAGATGTATTAGCCCACTTGCCATCACCAGCAACTGCTTAAACAGCTTGTGGTGCCTTTTAAAGCTCCTGCTTTCAAAAACCTATGACATGGCCAGAGGAAGAGAAGGATGAATTATCTTTCTTTTACTTTATCAATATCTGCGGGATTGAGAAGCAAAGAATGAAGAAATTCGACATGTAACTATATATTTGTCTGATCATTTTTTTTTTCTCCTGTGTTTAGTTTTCTTTTAAAATGGAATTCATCTCTCTTTTATAAATACTCTTTATTTCAACAAATTTTCAACCTTTTTTTCCTTCTGTTTAAACAGAGAAGTGGTTGTTCTTTAATCCATTACATTTATCTTTGCAATTAATGGAAGACAACAATAAGTTTTCCGTAACTCACTTTAACATAGTCCACATGTCCTGGGCAATCCACGTGTGCATAGTGCCACTTAGTAGTCCCATATTCCACATGGGCCTGCAAATCATGTCACCTAAAATAAGCTTCCAATATCTCCAAAATAAGTAGTTATTAAGCATAAAAAATGCCAATAGAAGACAGCATTAAAACATGCTATGTACTTATGCTAGAAACATATCCAACACATAATGTGCATGATGCAAGAAAGAAAATGGCACCCTAACCATTGCAATGGTAATTCCTCGAGCTTTCTCCTCTGGTGCCTTGTCAATCTCATCAAAGGCAACAGCCTTACCTTCTTCTGCCAGTACCTATAAAAAGCCCATATAAATTAGAATGCTGCACAAGCTCCTTGCAGGGATAATGCAATCATAAACTCAGAAAAAACAAATCAACTCTAGATCTAGAGAGAGACAAATAAGATCAATGTCATCATCATCAACATCTACGGCTTATCCCAACTGATTGGGGTCCGCTAGCTAAGATCAATATATGGAAGCATAAAATACATCAACTAGAATCAACCTTTGTAATGGCTGCTGTGAGTGTAGTTTTCCCATGATTGACATGTCCAATAGTCCCAACATTTACATGGGGTTTCCTGCATCAATAAACACAACAAGAATACAAATGTAAAGAATTGTACATGACCAAAGTACATTCACATCATGAACTCAACAGACAGATTGAGGACAAGCTAAATATTATCTCCCTTTGAAGAAACTGAATCAAAGATACCAAACACATCAATGAGTTGTATACTATCACTATGGAGTAGTATTTTTCCATTTATGCATGTGAAACTTTATTAGAATTTAATACAAAATAGCAACTCAAAAGATCAAGCTGGAAATATTGCATACAAAAATTACAAAACAGGCATACACAGCAAAGTCTTTGAAGAGTAGAAAGGTTGTAACCAATGCTGATTTGATGACTAGACTATTGGTTCCTAATGTATGTAAGAGGTCCTTCCAAATCTCCATAAATCCTAAAAAGAGCTAACAAGACTATTGACTGATGTTATTGATAATATCGACGATGCCAGATATTGTCTCTACCAAATAGAAAGCTCAAATTTTCGATTGGACCTATTTTTTCATAGATGGTTTTGATATGCCATTGATCAGATGACTAGATTCATCCCATCAGTATGATCTTTACATGGTAGCTCATGAAACCTCTACTGGAGCTAATGGATTGCCTAGATTGAACTGTATTACTGAAGAGAGAGTTCTATATTCCATAAAACAACAACTCTAAATATGGATTTTTAATCCAAGGAAGTTATTAAACACTTGACATGTATATATGCAGTATGTTCACTCCCCAAGTGCAGGGTTGTGATGTAGTAATAAACTCGGTAAGACCGAGGTCGAATCCACAGGGACTGATACTTGTACGTCGTCTGAAACTAAGTAGAACTAGAACTAGAATAAGATGTAATCTAAATTGAATGAATATGAGGAAAATATGGTGAAATAGAAAACTAAAATTGGTGAAATTTAAAGGTAGGAAACGAGGGTGCCAAGGATCCACTTGTAGAGATCAGGGAGATCTTATGCCTGCTTCATGGATATTAAACTGAACTTACTTGATGTAGTTTTCAAGAGATGAAAGGTATATGAATTAGAATGGATTCCATCACCAAATCATGCCCAAGAGACAAAGTAAACAACAGAATTAAACTAATTGACAACCAATCAGATGATTATGAAGGTTAGGAAGGGTACCGACATCCAACCATGCCCAGGAGACGATGGTGAACAACAGGGCTTCCTGACGTCATAAACATGAAAGAAAAAGAACATGCTCTAAGCTATCGCAAACTCATTGTAATTTTAGTCACAACAGGCCATTAAAAAACTAAGAACATTCCCATAATAAAACTAAAGCAAGATCAAGTCAGTCTAAACAAAAGGCATAAGCACAAATTTTCCCATCACGCTACAAGCTTCACCTCTTAGCCCTAGCTAAGAGGTTTAGCTCCACATACACATGATGAAGCTAAAATCCCTTAGAAAAACAAAGTATAAAGGAGAAGAAAGGAATTAAAGAAAAAGGAAGAATAAACCGTTGAAGGCCTTCCACTGTCTCTCTCTCTCTCCTCCGTAAGTTTCCAAGCCCCCACGGCTGCCTCTTGAAGCAACCCTCCCCCTTTTCTCTGTTTTCTTTTTTTCTTTTATAACACGGCTGTCCGGTCGGTGGAGAAAGATCCTCCGAGCAATGTGATTCCCATTCGCGCTAGGACTCCCTATCCTCTGTTTCTGCGCAAGAAATTCATAAGTTGATTGTGTTTGGAATGACTTCCAGAGGAGGAATCTTCCCCTCTTCGAAATATGCCAACGTGGTGAGGGTAAGAACCCCTAGACTGATCAAATGGACGGTTTGGATCAATGATCCACCCATGATCAAAGTCAAGCAACCGGCCCTATCGGCCGGTTTTCTCGGACGTAAAACCAACGCAATCTCTACGCTGGACTGCTGGTGGGGCCCACGATCTGGTTTCTTTGGTAATCCACTTCGTTCATTATATTACCCTCAAAATTTCGGTAGGTAATGACTGATTTTGAATCTATTTCGGTGCGCCCCACGTAGTTTTCATTCAGCCATCCATTCTCCGTTTGGATCCTTCAAGGACACCAAATATCTGAGGAAATCCATATGTAGATCAGGGCACGGTCGGTTTGACCTCGTGAAACGAATGGACGGTCCGGATTGATCGCTTGATCGAAGGTGGTGGCCCACAAAACATCACAGTGGATGCCCTGTTGCACGCTGTGTCCGTTTTGGAAACGGAAGTCGGGTCAGCCGCGTCTGACCAATTCCTGCTAATGCGGTGCACCTCTGGTGCATGAGCGCTATGCAGGTACTCCATGTGCATGGGGTCCACAGGGATGACCATGAGAAATCTGACCCGTCCATCCTCTTTGTCAGATTATTCTAACAGTTAGGACCAAAATTGAAGCATGTCCATATCTCAAGCGGGCCCCACTTAATGAATTAAGGAGCTGATCTGTCTATTGGGGCACTTCCATAGTGATTTGAGGACTGAAATCTGATATGTACGGTTAATTTATGGTCCCCAGGTCACGTATAAAGTTTCGAGCTAATCGGATGGCAGGAAACCTGTGATCTTGCACTCTGGTTGGTTTTCGGGCCCGTTTAATGCGAACGACTTGATTTCCTCTGATCCCCAGCGTATAAATTCTTCAATATGGGTTCTCTGGAGTTCGTCCCTTGCCTTGGTGTCTTCAGAGCGTCAAATCCACGCTTTTAGTAGCCTTCTTCAGTCTACGTTCGTAATTCCACCTTGCATCACATACACAGTTAAATCAAGCTGTTAAACAGAGTCATGCTCATAAATCTAGATAATAAATGGGGTCTGATATGCAATATTTGACCCTCAACACAGTATGTGTACAATATCTAGGCCTTTCATCAGTTACACATCATAATGGATGGGGCATCCCAAAAATCTAACTATTTCAGGCTCCAATCTTTAGAATGAATAACCATAGTGCAAGAGTCCATACACCTCAGATCTGGCACAACTATTAAAGGAATAAACACAGACCTTAATTCTAGCCAACAATTGTTGACGCCAATAGCAGTATCCTGTAAAAAGATATAGACTAACAACAACAAATCAATGTGTATTTACCTCAAGCTGCTGAATGATCCAAACCTTGCCACGTGCAATTTGATCACAATGCACCAAAAAAGGAAACGGGTGTGCTGCACTCCAATTAGTTTCCTCTTACAAAATATGCATCAAACACACTATAACAAGTACACTGTGCCACTGAAGCAACAAGTGGATCAAGCTCATAGTTTTGAAATTTTCTCAAACACCCTCATTCTAATAATCATGTAGTCACGCTAGCAAGCAACAACACCCAGTTGAAGAGATGCATTCAAATCAAAATATTGACCTAGGCACATCACAAAATCCCCAGAAATAAAGTGGAAAAAATACATGAAGAAAAAAGAGGAGAGAAGCAAAACCAAATTACAAGCATACCCCTCTCACCATGTAGACCTGATGAAGGATCTTCTCGATTACCATTTCCACCTGGTCTTGACAATAAGCATCTTACAGCATTAACAACTTGCAGCATACGCAAAATCACCCAAAACCCATTACTAGAATCTTAAAAAAAAACAAGAACCTAACATGACTAGACTCTCTTGTTGGGGTTTTTGGCTTGCGGAATCACACAGATCTAGATCTAGGATGGCAATCCAATGGCACCAAGCACACACAAGAAAAGAGAACACACAAATTTAACGTGGAAAACCCTTGCGGGAAAAAATCACGGCACAAAGAGACAGATCACCACTATGAAAGCATCAATTACAAAGAGAAAGGACTTACCCGATTCGAACAACCTCGAATCTCACCCTTGCTACACCCTTTAGAAACCCTGGAACCCCTTTAGAAAGCTTTTGCATATATTACCATACCCTAGAAAAACCCTAGGAATACCTATTTATAGTTTAGAAAACTTCCCTTCTGCATCCCAGTTGCGAAAGGACTCAAATCCGCAGTTTCGCGCAAAATCGCGGAACAAACTGCATAACCTTTGACTAGTCGTAGCTCTCCTACGACTGGTCGTAGCCCACCTTCAACCAGTCGTAGCTGACCTTCGACCAGTCCTAGCTACAGTAAAAAATAGCAAAAACTCGCTGGACTTTGAGTCATACCAGGGCTCGAACCTACGACCGGTCGAGCGCTTCCCACGACCAGTCGAAGCTTCCCACGACCGGTCGAACGACCTCAAAACCTTCTGATTTAAGATTTTTCTCAACAATCTCCACCAAGTCTTCAATCTTCAACAGTGTAGCTCCTTGACCTTTTCTCTTATCTCTGCTTCTCATCATAGCTCAAGATCACACTCCGTCCTTCTTTTCCGTCATCGTCGAGCCCAGAGAAGTTTCACAGAACTTGAACTTCTCTACAGGAATTTCTTGTTGATTATGTTTGCCGGATCTAAATCCATATGCCCAACCACCTTTACTCCTGTCTTCACAAAAGAATGACGTAGTCTTCTTACCATCTCACCGCTACCCAATATTGCTTGCCAGGGTACTTGCTCACAACACTGATAATCTGTGAAATAACCGGTCTAAACCAGACCATGGCATACACTGCCCACCGTATTCGAATAAGGCTCATGAGATATCCTGCTTTTCCTCATCTGTTTTGGGATATGTCCTGAGGAAAACTTGAGAAGAGATGCGTAGGGAACGCTCTCCAGCTTTACTTGGCCCATCACATCCTGGATCAATACCTACACACAAGGTATTTCTCATGTGATTACCAAAGCCTACTCCTCCTTCAGTCTCAACGCCGAGAACCATCTTTACAGCCCCTCGATCCTTCATCCTGAATGTCCCACCATGAAGGAATCTAACCACTGCCTAGGCGACAGGTCGAACCACGACCTCCTCCAAAGTCTTTTCTCAGCCCCTTTAACTTAGAACCGCTCTGGTTGCTTCATGTAGATCTGCTCTTCACTTTCCCTTACAGAAGTGCAGACTCCACATCCATCCTTCCAGCTCAAGATCACGTTGGCCAACCAGCGCCAAACACGGATCTAATAGACACCTGCTATACCGTCGATGTGAATATCTCTGAGAAGCCGATCCCTTCTCTCTGAGCATAATCCTTCACTACCAACATCACCCTGTATCTATGCTGTATCCTCCTGAAGATCCACCTGCATCCAACCGCTCACCGGCCCACTAGAAGCTCCGCAGGCTCCCATATGTCAGTCTGGTATAACGAATCCATCACATCACCCATAGTCACCTTCCACTTCTCAGCACCAGGCTCACCTAGAGCCATCTGAATAGAAGATGAATCTCCTACGATATTGGAGTCGTCCATGTACCTCGCCGATACCCTGCGATCATGCCGTGTGATTCTTCTCACAGGTGGCTGCTCCACCTACTCTGTATCCCTGTCCACACGTCTCAGCCTTCCTGCCCTGCTCGCTCTTGTGGCCATGCCCATCATGCCACACACGTGCAGAGGTGGAATCTGCTACATCCACTGTAGCACCACTTTTTGAAGTGCTCCCGATCAACCTGTAAACATGATCGAGTCGTTGCGCTTTTATGATTACCCGTGCCCCCTTAGATACTTTAAGAGCATCATCAATACATGTGTACTTGCATCCTTTTACCTCAAGTATACCAAGAGAAATCAGATTCTGCTTCAAATCAGGAACGTGCCTCACATCTGTCAAGGTACGCTCCACCCCATCAAACATCCTGATGCGCACAGAACTAACAGCCACAACATTACAGGCAATATCATTGCCCATGAATACCTGTCCACCATCACACTCCCTGTAGCTGGTGAACCAACTCCGATGAGGAGTCATGTGAAAAGATGCCCCTGTGTCAAGCATCCACTCATCCTTACGATCATCGTATGACCGTCTGAGTGTAGACACAGATAAAACATCACCATCACATCCACTCGATCCATCTAACGTGGCAACATTGGCCTCCCTGCATGAAGCCTCAGAATCTTCTCTCTTCGATTTAGGATTTTCACAATCCCTCTTCACATATCCTTCCTTCCCACAATTCCAGTACTTTACCTTTCCTTTGCCCTTGCCCCTGGATTTAGATCTAGAACCAGAAGAACCTGTACCTTGTCCAGAATTCCTACCCACTGTAAACAGTGCATTAGAAGACGTCCCCATGTCGTTGTTTAGTTGTCTCATAGCCTTCCCTTGAAGAGGTGAGATAACTGTATTGACACTCAGGGTTTTGTTCGTGCTGCACATAGTGTCCTTGAATGCCTCAAAAGACGCCGGGAGATAATTCAGCAACATACATGCCTGTTCTTCATCTTTCATCACTTCCTCCATATCCAGCAATTTGCAAACCAATTTATTAAAGTTGCTGATGTGAGCCTCCAGATCTCCACACTCTGCCATCTTGAAGTTATACCACTGCCGCTTCAAGTGCAAGCGATTTTCAGAGGATTTCTTCGCATAGACATCCTTAACTTCGCCCATAACTTAGTCGCAGTTTTCTCCCTCATGACGTTGTAGAGAACCTCATCCGTGAGACATAAATGGATCGATGATAATGCCTTCTTATCAAGAGTATTCCAATCACCATCAGTCATAGTGGACTTCCGCTCCTCAAGAGCACCATCCTCGCCTTGCTTGGTTAACAGGCTAATCATCTTAACCTTCCATAACTCAAAATTATTTTTTCTTGAGTACTTCTCAATATCATACCTTGCGCTTGCCATTATTACTAATTTCTCAGATTCAGATCTGTGCCCTAACCGATTGCTTTGATACCACTTGTTGGGATTTTTGGCCTGCGGAATCACACAGATCTAGATCTAGGATGGCAATCCAATGGCACCAAGCACACACAAGAAAAGAGAACACACAGATTTAATGTGGAAAACCCTTGCCGGAAAAAACTACGGCACAAAGCGACAGATCACCACTATGAAAGCATTAATTACAAAGAGAAAGGACTTACCCGATTCGAACAACCTCGAATCTCACCCTTGCTACACCCTTTAGAAACCCTGGAACCCCTTTAGAAAGCTTTTGCATATATTACCATACCTTAGAAAAACTCTAGGAATTCCTATTTATAGTTTAGGAAACTTCCCTTCCGCATCCCAGTTGCGAAAGGACTCAAATCCGTAGTTTCGCGCAAAATCGCGGAACAAACTGGGTAACCTTCGACTAGTCGTAGCTCTCCTACGACTGGTCGTAGCCCACCTTCGACCAGTCGTAGCTGACCTTCGACTAGTCCTAGCTACAATAAAAAACAACAAAAACTCGCTGGACTTTGAGTCGTACCAGGGCTCGAACCTACGACCGGTCGAGCGCCTCCCACGACCAGTCGAAGCTTTCCACGACCGGTCGAACGACCTCAAAACCTTCTGATTTAAGACTTTTCTCAACATCTCCAACTCTAAGATGCTCACACGAAAGAGAATCCATGCTGGAGGGCAATCACAAGCACCTCCTTACTGAAGTGAGAGGAGTCATAACAGGGGATAGGTCAAGTATTTATGCATTAAAAAAAAAAAACTTTTAAATAATAATAATGTGGGAGCATTGTCACGCGGTTGTTGGGAGTGGCATCCACTACCGCTACTTCATAAAAATATGGATATGTGGGGAAGTGTCGTTTTGTTATTTTGGCGATGATACATGTGATATTTATAAATAAGTACTCAATGTGAAATGCAAAAGAAACCAAATAAAAAGTGTGAGGGACCATATTCAGCTAAGAAGGTGAGGACAGTGACACAAGCATAAGCATGTAATAACTAGTTAGATTGGTGGTATTGGTTGCTGCTGGTTTTCTTATGTCCACTTCAACGTACCCCGGTTTCATTTGGCCCATAGAAACTTCCTGACTTCCAATTTCCATATATAAAATATATACATACTAAGTACGCATATGCATAAATATTAATGGGCACTATTACCAAATTAATATAAAGTATAGAATATTGTCTGGTTGTACATGCATGTTATGTTATGTTATGAGAGAGAGAGAGAGAGAGAGAGAGAGAGATACATGGATGCATGATGTGCGCATGTAAAGAAAATAGCGTTCATCAATGAATATTGCATGGTATTTACTGGATGTGAGGTTTGGAGCATATCCTTTTGGACATACTCCTAAAGTTGGAGATCCGATCTTCTGAAATCATTCATAAATTCTTGTGATGGGCGTTGATTGTGTAGTGTTAGTCAAGAAGAGCCAAAGGGATTTACGTTCCATGCACCCAACGTGTAAAGGCAAGTAACTAATTATGCCAGAGACCCAGCAATCAAACTATCAAAGTGACGTCATCCCTCAAACGCATGACACCTTTGTTAGAAGGAATCCATTGCCCCTTGAATGATATCTTGTCTCTATCTTCTTATCACCTTTCTTTCTATCCTTTCTTTTATCTTTTCATCTACATGTAATTAAAATCCAACGTTAAAATGAAAGTGAACCCCACGTAGTGGATGTCTCCTTCAAATCACAAATTGGCAGCAACACAGAATATTGTCCCATCTTCATGCACGACACAAACAATAGCTGGAAACCAAGTACTCTTGAAAGGGATGGAAATTAGAGGGTGATTCCGTGCATCCAGAGGCTGGGCCTTTTCTGTGTCTCATTTTCATTCTGAACCCGCCACACACGTGGATGAGATCTGAACCATCCGTTTCATATTCCCAATAGTGAATGGGCTGTGGCCCAAAAAACTAAGGAGTTTGAGCCAATCTAGCCCTTTAATTGGTGGCATATAAATCTAAACTAAGAGACCAAAATCACTAACAGCTCGTCAATCAAAAAGGCCCATTTTTTAGATGGTTAAGATAATCCTATCAAAGGTAAATTTGGTCAGTGGCTAGTAATATGGATGATCCCATGTGATGCGAGGTTCAGATCATCATATGTATGTTTTATGTGCGAGGTACACAATCTGGATGCTCGAAAATGCAGTGTGCCACCATGGGCAGGGTAGGCCGATTTGATCATATCAGCATTCTACAGTGACTAGCTTTCTGTGTATCCCTGTGCAACCTTACCTTCAAGTTCGAGAGCTCATTTTCCACGTCACGTCATTCTTCCAAAAGGAACCAAACACATTCATTTCGCCAAGGTAATTCAGCAGCACGAGGCTTGTCTCAGTCAGCGATTACTACCATCTCGAATTAAACAGGTAATTTTAATTTGAGATCAATTGGCTTTAGCATTCATTTAATAAGCCTCATGATCAGAACCTAAGAATTACCCATTCCAAAACTTTAAGTGGGCTATGTGGCATGAATTGAGAGGTTTTTAGGGGTAATTTTCCAGGGTGGCCACCTAAGTGTTGAACTAGTCTGATTTTTGAAGTCTTGTCTAAATAAAGGTGTACACTATTTCTAGTGAAAAAGAAGTAAGCAATGAATGTCTAGGTGCAGATGTTGATGATCTTTACGAGGAAAATGGAAACATGGAGTTTTGTCCTTCACCGGAGCTCAACTCAGCATCTGAGAAGCCAACGTTTGATGACTCTACTAAGATTCAGCACAACTTGGAGGATACGGAACTTGAGAATGGGAAAGCTAACATGTCATGCTAGGGACAAGCTGCAGCTGTAGAAGTGAAATCAAATGGTTGGGGTGGCTGGGATGTTGATAAACATCCCAATTCAGGCAAAAATGATATAACACCATCCAAAACAAGTGTTTGGTCTAGTTGAGATACTAATAAAATGGAAACACAGGCAACTCAATCTATCCAATCATCAGAGTTGCCCGAAACTAATTCTCGGAATAGTATCAGAGATGCGAAAAAGAAGCACCTTACACAATCAGATCAGTCTAATGCCTGGGGTGGCTGGGGTGGTAATAGTGTGAGAGATGCGAAAAAGATGCACCAGACGCAAGCAGATCAGCCTAATGCTCACGGTGGCTGGGACAGTAATAGTATGGGAGATGCGAAAAAGCACCAGATATAGTCAAATCAGTCTAATGCATGGGGTGGCTGGAATAGTAATAAAAAGGAAACACAGGCAAGTGAATCTAAAAGACCAACAGCTGAGGAGTGTTCTGGATTTAATTCTTTGAATAGAACGGAAGTGCAAAAGAAGCAGCCCATTCAATCTGATCAATCTACTCCCTAGGGAGGTTGGAAATCAAATGATGCAGGAAAATTTTAAAAAAAAAAAAAAAAAAATCAGACTTTGTTACTAAAAATCCAACAACATACGAATTCAGCCAAACCCATCACAGAAACAGTACTCAAACTTTAAAATTTAAAAAAAAAAAAAAAAATCCCCAAAATAAAATCTTTTGAATTTCCAATCAGCTACACCAAAAATCAGTTTCAAACAGTAGTTGAGAAATAGCAGGTGTTTTTCCCTACAGGTTAGAGAAATGCTTTACACAGGTCCAGGTGAAACAATTTGAGAACAGGGAAACAACATCATTATAGGTTCCTGAACACAGTAAATATCTTCGTGAGGCTAAACCTTTGTAACAATACTACAAATGAAGCCAACTACTGCATTCATTAAAACAAAGAAAAACCATATCAAAAATTAAATGATTAAAGATGGACATCAAAAGGATTAATTTGTTGTTACCAGTGCTGTTGCATTTTGCAAAACAAAAAACCACTCCCAAGAGGACTCAGACCTTTCCGAACTATCACTCTCTTTCCAATATGCCAGCTTTTCACAACCACTCAATTCCCACCTCAAGGAAAGAGATGATGAGTTTGCAAAAGCCCTTCCTAATGAGGTGGATCTATGTTGATTGTTCCCCTCCCATACATCAGGTTAGTCCACTCATGGATGGGCCAAAAAAGTATGAAAGAAATAGAGAGATTAAATGTACAACAGTGATACACGTTATTGGTTGAAGCATTTCTTCAAACAATTAACCAGCAGATGTCAGCGGCCATGGACAACCGCGAATATGGCTGCTGCTGCTTGATAATCGAAAGGAGAAGTGAGAGAGAGAGAGAGAGAGAGAGAGAGAGAGAGAGAGAGAGTACCTTCGATTTTCTCTTCTTTCAAGAGAGGCCGGAGTGGAGGGACGTTGGAGAGAGAGAGACTTTCGGGATTTGGGGATGGGGCGCGTGATTTGGGGATGGGGCGATTTGGGAGAGAAGAGGGAAGAAGGGTTTTTGGGAGAGGAGGGAAGAAGGGTTTTTGGGAGAGAAATATTGGCGCGCGCGATTCGAAGATGGGGCGATTTGGGAGAGGAGGGAAAAACGGGTTTTGGAGAGAAAGAAGGCGGGCACGATTTGGGGATGAAATTCGGGAGGCAAAAGACCTTTTTTTTTTGTTTTAATTCCAGCGGCGGTGGCTTATCCGTATACAGGCAGCCACGTAAAAACGCCGCACATTTTGTATCTACACGGGCGTTTTGTTGGGGCTGCCAGCGAGAATCCACCGCTGATTATGATATTTCTTGTAATGATAGTGGTGATTGAATGCCTACCATTATACACTTCTTGAGGCCATTAAAAGTTTTGATCAAGCTGATATTTTTTTCCCTTCATCCAGGTTTGTGTGAACTTATGAATGTGTTGGATGAAAAATAAACATCACTGGGCCTTGGGAAGTTTTTATTAGTTTTGTATTCACTGATCATTATTTTGTGTGGCGTGGCCCACTTGTGATATGAATCTGCTTCAAATTTTGGCTCATACCGAAAATGAACTGGAAAGACCAGTGGGCGGTGTGAAGATAACACATACATCATGATGTGCACGCCCACAACTTTTTCAGCATTCACCTGTCAATAATCATTGGTACAATCATTGCCTGTCGCACAAAGCTCTCAAAACACTATTATTACATCTTCCAGAATTGATTGACGTATTACAGAACATAACTTTTACCTCTCAGAGAATGGATTGACTAATTACATGACACAATTTTTAATCATGTGTGACTTCTCTAGCCCCACCATGATTTATATGTTAGATTGAAAGCAGTGGGGATTGAACAAACTACCATAGAAACCTTTTTAGGGCCAACATGCTGTTTATTTGCCATGTAACTTGTTCATAAGGTCACATGACCTGTATAAAAGGAAAATACAAATATCAGCTTCAGAAGTTTTTAACAGTAGGTGTCCAATTCCTATTGGACGGTGTAGACCTAAGAAATAAGTCATGGTGGGCCATGTAAATCTCACATGTTAAGAAATTCCTTTGATTGTTGTGCGGTGCAACACATTATACAAAGGGAAGAAAACCAAAAATGTTGTCATATGGAACTTCCATGGGCTCCATCATGATGTATGTGTCAGATCCACACCATCCATCAATATTTTCATATTATTAAGGGCATGAGACCAAAAATGAGGTAGATATACCAGTCTCAAGTGGACCGCACTTTAAGAAATAGTGGGAATTGAATGCCTAGTGTTGAAAACTTTTCTGGGATACAAAGGCTCTGATGAAGCTAATATTTGTGTTTTCCTTTCATCCAAGTCCGTGTGTAAGCCTATGAAAAGGTCAAATGGCAAATAAACCTCATAAGACCCTAGGAAGGTTTTAATAGTAGTTGTTCAATGCCCACTGCTTTATTTGGTGTGATCCATTTGAGCTTTAGATGTCTCTCATTTTTGGGTTCGTTCTTTGAAGTGATTTGGACAAATCAATGGACAGTGTGGATCTAACACATAAATCATGGTGGGATATAGAGAATTTTTACACGTTAAAAATTGTGTTGTGCTGGTGTAATCGGTGATGACATGCACTAATAATAAGCTAGCCATGACACTGAATTTCCTCATCCCTTCAACATAACATCTCATTCTTAGTAAAACAGTTGGTTGATTTTATTTAGAGGGCAATTTTGTTATTTTAAAAAATATAAATTTTAAACCATATAAAACACTAACACCATTAGACACCGGGTGTTAGGATGACTAACGGTGCAAAGCATAAGTTTATTAATTTAAATGTTTTAAAATCGAGCAATTATAAATCAATGGCACTAAAGAGGCAGTTATAAAAAAAATTATATGAAAAAAAAATTAAAAAAATCCTATTTTTAAAATTTTATTTTTAGTGATATTTTCCCAATATCATTGCAAGAAAACGTCAAAAATCAAAAACTCTCCTCAGAAATTTTCACACTGAGAAATTGTCAAGAATGAGATTGATCGCTACGGATGTGGGTGGCTATCATACAATTAACTCTTTGCCTTTACACGCTTTCGTAGACTTTGTTCCCTCATAATACATATGGGGCCCAAATTGCATCAACTAGACATTTTTAGTCACTTTTGTGAGTTCTGATGGTTGTGTGTGAAAGATTGTCCCAGTGATCTTGCAGTACACGCAATGGAGCACCACCATATTCAAATCCCTCCAAATTAATCACCAGAGCAATTAATGGTCCATACCACTAAATGAAATATTGGTGTGGAGAAATCAAACAAAGTAATGTTGTAGTAGGAAAGTCCTGAAAGGCCTGAAAATTTTCTAGAAATGGAATTGAAAAGAAGGCAAGTATTGAGGAATCTATTGTAAATGCAAACTCATGAATCATTTATCATTTCATTAGGGAGAGAATTTCCGGGACCTCCCCTTTTTGTCCCGTGGAGAGTTCCTTCTTGACCACACCGGGCTTGGCTCAATCAGGGAATCCTAGTCTTTTTTAATTTAATTTAATTTAATTTAATTTTTAAAGGAAAGTGGGACGATGCCACTAGAATTTCATTGATCTGAAACATGTACAGGCTTTCGGGAAGGTCCGAACAAAAAGATTACGGACCACTCCTATCATGTCAACCTATAAAGGCAAAACACAAAAGGGAACAACAGGCAGCCTGAAGTCAGCTAATTACAGCTCATATACGGCTAGGTTAGTGCTTTCGCATGGAGCCTAGTCCTGAGTTGTCCAGAACTAAGATCCCTCTGATAGGCCTAGTAAGGTTGGAGGGGTACGTATATCAGTCTTTTCCCTCTTAGTTCTTTCCTTCAATCACTGTTTGTTGCCTTCTCTCTTTTTTTTGTTATGGAGGGGCATCATCCATTTGTTTTTTCTCTTTTGTAAAGTTCCCCACAGATGAAATATATACACAGCCTAGGCTCTTTTTTTTTTTTTTTTTTTTTTTTTTGAAAAAAAAAAAAAAAGAAGTCATGAATCATGTATCATTTCATGCATAACATTTTCCTAATTTCTAGAGAGTAGAGGGCACATCACATCTCGCAGAAGGTGGGCTGCCAGAAGAATGGAGGCCATGAAGAGGACTACTACCACATTTTAAGCCCTTGATGTCCCAATCACGATTTGGAGAGCTTTAAAAAATAGAAACAAATTGGTACAGTAATAGAAACATGTAAAAGACCTTAAAAGTGTCTACAAATAAAATGTGAAAAAGAAGACAAAATGCTGAATAATAAATATGTCCAAAATGCTTCATCATGTATCATAAATAATTCTTCCCTTGCTTGACACCCAACTAATGTATTTCTAATTCACATCAGGCGTCATGTCTTGTAATTGTCCAAATAAAGATTGTTAGGGTCATGCCTTCACCAATTCTTCAAAATGTCAAAGGGTGGATACCTTATTAAAATTTCCAGCAACTTAATCATGGTCTTTTTTTTTTTTTCAAAAGAGCTCTTGAATTGTATTGAAGTTTGAACTTTATAGAGACGCTAAACTTCGGGCACCCCAGGGACAAAAGGCCGGGGCGCCTATCATAAGGAGACCACACACGACCTCAAACAAAAGAGCGTGAACCAAAATCTATACAACTACACACGAGAGACTTTGATAAATCCGAGACCAATCTTATTGAGGAAAAGGAGACCCCGAACGTGGGGAGGGAGCAGCAAGGGATGCTAAAAAACCTGACCAGTCTGCTCTTTACTTCCTTCTTTTCCCATACCATCAACTGGCTCATTCCCTTCTCTCAAATTACAGAGACCTCAAACGACATTTTCTGCTTTAGGCTTAAGATTCTCCCTACCCATGGTTTCCAGTACCAAGGAATAACATGCTTCCCTAAGAGTAGGTCGGCCACCATTTTGGAGTCAGTTTCTACTTCGATGTTATAAAAACCTTTCTCTAAACAAAGAGGCCAGACCATCGTAGACCACCCTGAGTTCCACTCTGTTGTTTGTCCCCTCCCCGTAGGCTGAATGGAAAGCAAACGCCAGGCTACCATCGTCCCTCCTATAGATGCCACCCCCTCTAAAAAGGCCTAGATTGCCCCTGGCTGATCCATCCACATTTAGCTTGACCTTACCTAAAGCAGGTTTGGGCCATCTGACAATAGAAGAGGATGGCGAGAGCATGTGCTGTTTTGTTTAAGGCCTAAATTTCATAACTAAAATCATGGTCTTAATTTCATAACTAATCAATGGTCTTAATTTCATAACTAAAATCATGAAAGGCACAATTAGAAAGCTATAAACTAAAAGTGAGATAAGCCACATAACTTGAAGCAAGCCAAATAAATGTTACACAATATATATTCCCTATGTAATTGGACTTGATAATGAATGGTTTCGATCATAGCTCCACATGGTGGAAGCCCGACATGTTTTATGGCTTAGATGGATTCTCTTACTTGTAAACTTCTTTTTTTTTTTTTTTTAAATTTATTTTAAAAACAAGAGGCACTGCCTACGATCCATTGATAACTCCAAAACTTGTACAGCCTTTCGGACCGCCTCCCACAAAAAGCTCTGGAGGCGGCCTATCATATACGAGCATACAGACAGGACCAAAGAGAACAAAAAAAAACACAAGGGCCGCCATGAGAGGGACGGCCGGGTACAAGAACACCACCGCCCCAGACACAACGCTTAAGACTCTTACTTGTAAACTTGAATATCTTATCTTAGCATAGAAACAAAGTCTTATATGAAATCTTCTTTCTTACACATGTTAGGTTTCTTTAATGTTAAGTTACCTTTTTTATGTTTGAGCTTTAAAACTTAAGAGCCCGAGTTTAAAAAAGAAAAAGAAAAAAGAAAAAATTAAAAATCAAAGGCCATGGTTCTAACATTCCTAATCTAAGGAATCATCACCGGCAGTTATAAATGGCCGCCGATAAAATTTGCGCCAGCAAAGACATTTTTTTGTAATGAGAAGAAGACGAGCTAACATTCCTAACCTAAGGAGTCATTCTATGTGGTCGCATTAATATACAATGGGTTTTACAATAAGGCTAACTAGGGCCATGGTTTGGTAATACGTACATACGCGGATTAGCCTTTTGCAGTACTTTCATGGATGGAAAATGTGCAAAATCTCCCTAATGTTATAAAATCCCACCAACCAATATTAGTATCGCTTTCAGTTCACACTACACCAAAATCCCTATTTAGGAACGTAGATGATTGTTACATTTCTCTTCCCTACCATCTCTCAGATAGCAACAATCAGAAGGTTAAGGTTGCTGTGTATGAAGGAGATTTTGAGACATACTCCATCTATGGTGGGATTTGATGGACATTGATCAGAATGATGGGCGAATTTGTCAAAACTGAAAACTTACGCGAGCCATTTAAAGATATGGGCCATGTATCATATAAGTCCGCATTTAAAGTTGCCACGTCCATTTCCATGATAAAATTAGATTTTGGTATTTTGATCGTGTTAGCTTATCCATATTTCTTCTGCTTGTAGACATCCTTTTCAAGATCTCATAAGGGAATTAAACTTTCTTTCTATGCACCGTTTGTATTATTTGTTTATTTTTTTAAATCTTAAAACTGTCTCTCCATCTCTTAGATAGGATGAGCTATGGAAAACGTGTGAGATTTGAGCTTTACAGAACACGTGTGCAGATATGATCTTCAAGGAATACGTGGGCTACGTAGTTTAGATTTCTACCTAAAAAGTCATGCTATGTCGAACCTTGGTGGGCCACCTCATACGAAAACAAATGGACAGCTAGAAAACATTGTTTTAAACGTGGATTTACATTGTTCACTGTTGAATAAGTAAGGATTATTTTATTGGGAAGATGCGGAAGCAAACTTCAAATTTAGATCATGTGACGTTAAACAAACGCAAACAAAGCATACACAAATAAACATGAATTTTGTTGTTCATGGCTCCCAGCCCCATGCCATTGAGACTCTGCTTCATCTGTTTGTCAACAGCAGCGTAGCTCAGACTGTGTGGCGAACTGTGGGCAGATGGTTCAAAATTAATGTTATGGCAGCATTATCGGTTGAAGCTCGGCTTTTTCAATGGTGGGTGGCGGTCTCTTCTAAGCGAAACAAATCGGTATGCCAAATGCTTATTCCATGCATCATATTATGGGAGATCTGGAAATCACGAAATGGGCCGTTGTATGATGGGGTGCCGGTATCAACTGATCTGAGTTCTTGCCAAAATTAGGTGGTGGGAAGCTCTTCTCTCCAGCTCTCACATTGACGGTGGTGCGCCTAGATCAGGGTGGTCTGATAATACGAGGATTAATGCTGTCTTACATTCTGTCTCTAGAACTATCAGTCGTGCAATTCTAATTAAATGGGAATGGCCATCACCAGGATGGGTTAAAATCAATGTTGATGGCTCATCCAGAGGCAATCCAGGCAATGCAGGAGGTGGTGGTATATGTAGAGGGGAGGCGGGTAATTTCCTTTTCACATTTTCTGTAGGGTATAGAGTCGGCACTAACACGATAGCAGAATTGCGTGCAGTGTATGACGTCCTTACTCTCAGAATTCAAAGGGGATACAGCCAAATTATTTTAGAATCGGATTCTAGTCTGGTGATGGATTTGCTCAATGGCGATGCAGAGCCGGGTTGGAAATGGAAGATGTGGTTATATAGGATTCATCAGTTGTAGCAAAGAGGTCGTATCAGATTTGTGCATGTTGTGCGGGAAGGGAACTCGTCAGCGGATTTTATGGCCCGGTTTGGGAGTGCTTCTCAATCTTATTCTTGGATCGATCGTCAGGTGGAGCTTCCTGAGCAGGTTAGAGGCTCTATCTTCCTTGATAAGGTTGGATTAAGTTCTATTAAGATGATCTGATCCCCTTGCTGAAATCTTTTTTGTAATTAATACGTGCTTGTCATGGATGGACCCCTATTTTATGTATAGGGGTACCTCAGATGTATAGGTGTTGATTTTTTAAAATGGAAAATAGGTTCAAACAGAAAAATAAATAAATAAATAAATAAAGTAAACATGAATTTTACCTAGAAAAACCATTGCGGGAAAAAATGACAGCACAAAGCGAAAACAAAATCCAACATATGAGAGTAGACTCGACTTACAGCTAAGGTTAACAACTACTTGATTACTGCTATGAATTACACTAAAGAATGTAAATGAAAGATAATGCTAAGTACCATAAAGTAATTGAAAGATATATTTGATTTGGTTTTGTTAGTATTAGACGCATTTTCTGTTGAATTTTCTTACTATTTATAGCCTTGAACTGACAATTTAAATGCTTCCCATGTTCTGACAATTAATTACAACCATTTCAGTATTACTGACCTTCTGAAGATTTCCTTTTTAGTTTACCACCTGTAAAAATAACCACTCCATGCTTCCTTACCGACTTGACCATGTTCCGTTTGGCCACCCTTGCTCTGTGGATGATGTAACATCACTCGATAGATGCCACTTGTATTATCATAAAATCCTTTTCGAGAATATCTTTGTAAATTTCAAATACACCACACAACTCATATAAAATTACACGTGTCCCTCTTTGATTGGCTCTTGTAAGAACATATAGAAATATGGTACAACAATGCTAGCGAGAGGTTGGATGTTTGACATTAAGAGAATGTAACTCATAAGACAATTCTATTCATTACTTTTTCTATGGTTCATCTGACTGCATATTTGTTTTTTATTTATTTATTTATTTGTTGTATTTTTCTTCACCATAGACCAGTTTTTTTTTTTTTTTTTTTTTGTTAATTTTAAAACTAAAATTTATTGCAAAAAGGGCGAGGCCCAAGGCTGTACAAAGACAGATTCGGGAGAGCCAACCAAAAAAGGGGATTGGCCCTCCTATCATGTACGAAAAGGAAGCGACAGGGTAGAATTGACGAATGTATTCCAAAGCTACCTCATCGAGGAAGATATGGCCTCTAGTGGTGGCAGGGAGGGGGCCCACATCGTTGAAGATAATATTGGACTGGTTCATGTTAGCTAGCCTGGCCAGCCCATCTGCCACTGCATTTGCCTCCCTCAGGACTAAGGAGATGGACACATCCAGATTTCTTCTCCCATCTTCTATCCTTCTTCTCCAGTACTGCGAGGTCCAAGGGTTAGAAGAGAGGCTCGATAAAGCAGAAACAACTGAACTGGAATCGCTTGCCACCTCCAAGTTAGTAAATCCCTGGTGGGTTGCCAGGGAAATACCATCCAACACAGCCCTCATTTCTGCCCTGTAATTGGAGCCGAAGTCGTACCCTGATGAGCAAGTAGGAAATTACCCTGGTGGTCTCGGCCCACTCCTCCTCCACCCAATTGACCCAGATTACCTCTTGAAGCACCATCCACGTCCACCTTGATCCAGCCTAGCGAAGGTCTCTTCCACTTCACAATCGTCGAGGTTGGCTGATTTTGGGGAGGAGGGCTGATGCCAAGAAGGCTAAAGGTGAACTGAGCTAGCAAGTTGAAGGACTTGGGCCGCAGAAGTGGGTTTCCAACGAGAAGAATCCAGCTACGCACCTTGGCGATGATTACTGGAGCTTTCATCTCTTGGTCTTTGAATCTAGCTTTGTTTCTAGCCATCTAAAGCTCCCAGAGAATGAAAACTGGAATGAGGCCCTTCAGCAACAGAATCGAGTTGGAGGAGGGGGTGTTTTCCCACCAATGAAAAGCTCTTGTTAGCGTTGAGGGCGAGGGGGTGTGGCGAATACTGAAAATGAGCTTGAAGTGCTAACAAACCATCATGGTCGTGTCACTTTGGGAGAAAAGATGGTCAGGCGATTCCACGTCTGGGGCTAGAGGAGCAGGGTAGTAGTGGCATCTAGAGTAAAGGGTGATCCCCTTCCTTTGGATGTTGTCGTCAATCGGGATCGCTTTGTGCAATATTTTTCAGGTGAGAAGGGACAATTTTGGAAGGAGTTTGGTGTGCCAAACCCAATATGCCCAACGCTTATTGTTCGCTCGAGGCCTGATAGAGTTTCACACTTGGCCCACCAGGAACTTGCAGGCGGAAGACTATGATAGATATATAAAGTACATAGATGTGTTTCCTCTTACGGTCGAGGCGTGCACCCCTTCCTCTGTGCTCAATACCAACGCCAAAGGCACATGCAATGCAGTACATGAGCATGATTACCGAGTTCTTATTAGACCTTTTCATACAGCAGGATTGAGAAGTTAAGGTGCCTACCTTATATCATTTCCCAAATAATGATCCATTCTAGAGTCATCAGTCCTAGCTAGTCTCATACAATGTTACGGTTCTAGGTCGCTACAAAGGGCTCGTCACTTCAATGCAGGCCTAGTTTATACTCTAGTTGCTAAGGAAAGGCTCGTCGCCTTGGCGCAATCTTAGAATATGCTCAAGGTTACTACGAATGGCTCGTCACCTAGTTGTAGGCTGACAACTCGAATACAGTGTTCTATACCAACATATTCGGCTTACGAGTCTAGGTTGCTCACTGGACACTACGGGGAGGCTCGTCGCCCCAGCGTAGGCCAACAGCACGACCACGGTGTCCCATACTACCATGCCCGACTCATGAGTTTTAGTAGATCGAGGTACCAAGGTTAAACGGGTTTTGCACTGGTAAGTTGGTACCTTAGATTTAAACAGTAGCGTCCATACATGGTGAACATTCCTAGTACCTTCAATCATATCAACAAACACATAGAATACACTATTTTCAACATAGTTTGTCTATGTGTAAAGCGCGGGAAACGTCGTATCTAAACATGTGATAGCATTCAAGTCAGTCATAAATCATTAACTGACATTGAAAGCCTTGAAAACCATAACCTAAACGTTTATGGTCCGCATCTTTCACCGATAAACAAGTATCAAACTCAGTTTGTATGTCAAGTCTTCGTCTACGGCACGACGGCCACCTATAGCATGAAATAGGTTAGCTATTTCATCACTTATACTATTTGAAACTCTAAAATATATTAGGGTTAGGATTTCTTACCCCAGATTGGAGTTGAAATCACCGGGATAGCGATTCAGAAAAGCTAATTCAGCCCGTGGAGCGGCAGGGAGGAGTCCCTACAACTATCACTCACTCTCTCTCACTTCTCCTCACTTTCTTCTTCTATTTTCTCCTCTTTCTCTCTCTTAGGGTTGCAAATTCGTATGGAATGAGAGAGAGAGAGAGAGAGAGGGTTTAAGGCCCTTATATAGGCCCAGCACTGATGGAAATGGCCCCAGGGCCAAGGTATACTTAGGTTATAGCCAAATAGTGGATGTTTCGATCCAACAGAGCACATCTAGAGGCCCCTTTTCTGCGTGCGGTCGGACTTAAGCTCCCTAACATTGGATCTAGGTCGAGTTAAGGTTTTGGTCCGATTGGATTTATAGATCGATCGCGGAGGACCAGTTTCAGATCAACGGTCACCGGTGTTTGATCAGGGCTACAAGTACACTGACATGTGTTAAAAATTTCCCCTGATCCGAGGTGTAATTGGGTCAGATTTCGACGGTTTGAAAGCTTAGATTTGGCCCGCAAGCGAACAGCCAAAATCACTTAAATCTGAGTTCAATTTTTAAAGGTATTCACATTTCTCACACACTTCGCTCCAGGCTCAAGTTGTGCGTTTCTGGATACTATCTTGATTTAATTTCCGTGATGGTTGTCAAGCCCAGTAAGACAACTATAAGTGTATAGTTTCGCGGTAATCGGACTTTCAACGCATAGTCCAGGTCCGATACAGAGTTTTAATGTGCTCCCAAGAGCAACTAAGTTTAGAGATTGATCCTAGATTTTAGGGTAATGTAGTGTTAATGATTCTACAAGTTTTGGGTTTTGCAGTTTGTATTTAAAGAGGTTCAAGCTAATTTCATAGTTAATCTAGTTTAACACTTAGTTAATTTCGTATAATTTCTAAAGGATTTGGTCCTGAGTGATTTCTGCCTGTGGTGGTACTTGGGTCTTTATATGAATTTTTCCGAGACGTTACAATCTACCCCTCTTAAAGAAAAATTTCATCCTCGAAATTAGTATCTTTTCGTACTCCTCAAGAATATGAGGGTAGTTCTTGCGAACCTCGGCTTCTGTTTCCCAAGTAGCCTCTTCCTCGGTGTGGTGTGTCCATAGAACCTTCAAAAGTGGAATTACTTTACTGCGCAACACCTATTCCTTCCTATCTAGAACATGCGTTAGTCGCAGTATATAAGTAGCATCCTCACTTAACTGCACCCGCTTCCACTTGATAATGTGGGAAGGATCAGGAACGTATTTCTTCAGCATAGATACATGAAATACATTGTGCACGCCTACGAGTGGTGTGGACAAAGCAAGGCGGTACGCGACCACGCCCACGCCCACTCGGTCTAGTATTTGGAATGGACCAATAAATCTCGGCGTGAGCTTCCCCTTCTTCCCAAATCGAAGTACTCCCTTCATGAGAAAAACTTTCAAAAACACGTGGTCCCTGACCTTAAACTCTAGCGGTCGTTGCCTCATATCGGCGTAACTCTTCTGTCTGCTCTGCGTTGCCAGAAGTCGACGCTTGATAATGTCGATCTTCTCTGAGATCATCTGAACTAACTCTGGGCCAATCAGGCTCTTCTCGTCAACCTCTGCCCAGCAATGCAGTGCTCTACACAGATGCCCATACAGTGCCTCATAAGGTGCCATGCCAATACTCGCTTGGAAGCTGTTGTTATAGGCGACTCGATATAAGGAAGACAGTAATCCTAATTGTCCTTGAAATCGAGCACACAAGCTCGCAGCATGTCTTTTAACACTTGGTTTACCCGTTCCGTCTGCCCGTCAATCTGTGGGTGGAATGCGGTACTGAACTTCAACTTTACATCCATTGCTTCCTGGATACGAATCCAAAAGATAAATGTGAATCGCGTGTCTCGATCCGACACGATCTCCATAGGAACTCCATGTAAACGCACAATCTCCCTGATGTACAATTTGGCCAAGTCGTCTGCCGAGTTCGAAACTTTAATAGGGAGGAAATTGGCTGATTTCGTTAACCGGTCAACAATCACCCAAATGGAATCATGTCCCTTCCTCATCTTCGGTAGCCCTAAGATGAAATCCATAGAGATGAAGTCCCACTTCCATTCAGCTATGGGTATGGGCTGAAGCAGTCCAGGAGGTCGGCGATGTTTAGCCTTGACCTGCTGGCATGTGAGACAATGTGATACGTACTCTACTATGTGGGCCTTCATGTTGTCCCACCTGTATGATCACTTCATATCGCGGTACATCTTCGTACTGCCAGGATGCATGCCATCCTTGAATTGTGAGCGGCTTCGAGAACCTCTTTTCTCAAGTCATGAAGATTTGACATGATAGGCGGCCATGATAATGTAAGCCCTCATCCGTACCAACTCTCCACTCATAGTCTGCTCCTCACTAGCTCATTTCCTCAACTTTAACAACCCTTCATCTTCTCGCTGAGCCACTATGATTTGGTCATCAATCAGTAGCTGTACACGCATGTGTGCGATGCTCCCGAACGGCTCCTCTACTGTAAGTTTCTGCTCGAAGTCCTGCACAAACTCTACCATATCCCACTCTGCTATCATTAGTGGAGCCGCAAATGCTATCGTCTTCTTGCGGTTCAACTCGTCTGCCACAAGGTTAGCCTTGCCGGGATGGTAGGAGACCTCAAACTTGAAGTCCTTCAAGGTTTCCATCCATCACCGCTGCCTTATATTTAAGTCTCTCTGTGTGAATATGTATCTGAGGCTCTTATGGTTGCAAAAGAGCTCGAACTCCTCTCCATAGAGGTAATGTCTCCAAAGCTTTAATGCAAAAATGATAGCCGCTAACTCGAGGTCATGCTAGGGTAGTTTTCCTCGTGTTTCCTCAGCTGTCGTGATGCATAAGCTATCACCTTGTCCTTCTGCATAAAAATGCAGCCTAAACCAACACGAGACGCGTCCTTGTATATCGTATACTTGACCCTTTGCTCTGACAATACTAGCATAGGGGCGGATGTCAACTTGTCCTTTAGCTCCTGAAAAGCTGCCTCTGCCTTCTCATTCCAGGCGAACTTGAGATCTTTCTGAGTCAGCTGAGACAACGGTCTGGCTATATTGGAAAAATCTCAAATGAATCGACGGTAGTAGCCTGGTAGGCCAAGAAAACTCCTTACTTTGGTAACCGAACCGGGCTGCTCCCAGTCCTGAACTGCGACTACCTTAGCAAGGTCCACAACTATCCCTTCCTTAGACACCACATGTCCTAGGAACTTGACTTATTCTTTCCAGAAGTCACACTTCTTATACTATGCAAACAACTGGTTCTTCCTAAGAGTATCAAAGACTACTCGCAGATGCTCCTCATGATCTTTCCAACTCTTGGAGTATATAAGGATGTCATCTATAAACATAATGACGAATCGGAATAGAAACGGCCGAAACACCCTGTTCATCAAGTCCATGAACACAACCGGTGCATTTGTGAGTCCAAACGACATCGTAAGGAACTCGTAGTGCCCAAAACTGGTCCTAAAAGCTATCTTCTGCACGTCCTCATCCCTAACGCGCAACTAGTGGTACCTCGACTATAAGTCAATCTTCGTGAAATACTGCGCCCCCTTCAACTGATCGAACAGATCATCTATCCTGGGTAAAAGATACTTGTTCTTCATCATTACCTGGTTCAACCTGCGATAATCAATACACAATCGTAGTGATCTATCCTTCTTCTTCACAAATAACACGGGCGCTTCCCTAGGAGATACACTCGGTCATATGAAGCCTGCATCCAATAAGCTGTCAATCTGTCTCCTCAATTCCTCCATCTCACATGGAGGCATACGATACATGGGTAACGAGATGGGTGTCGCACCAGGCACAAGATCAATGGTAAAATCGATCTCACGCTAAGGAGGTAATTCAGGAATCGTCCTGAACACGTCCTCAAAATCCTGAACTACTGGCATGCCCTCAAGTGTCGGACCATCAACATTCTCTAATAAGGTGGCATAACAGCTAACACGGCAGGGCCAACTGACCTACACTGGAAAAGTAAAGACTGTGCCCTTAGGTCCGTAGGCTATCACTACCTAGGTATGGCAATCAATCTCCACCTTCATCTCGGTGAGCCAATCCATACCAAGGATAATGTCGTAATGGTATAGTGGGACAACGATCAGATCCATAAGTATTGTCCGGCTTCCTAAGTCTATTGAGCAACCCTCATAAGTTCTGCTAACGTCTGAAAAAGTCCCTATAGCTATAAGGATCCTCACTCCCCTCGTAGGAGCAGTACCTAACCCCAGTCGCTTGACTGCTACACATGATATGATCAAAATAGTGGACCCGGTGTCCACCAATAAGAAGACGGGTGTACCTTGAATGTGAGTCGTGATTTTGAAAGCCATCAGGGCTGTAACTGACGTCTCAGGCGCTTCAACCACAAGCGCTTCAACCACAAGCGTGTGTATTCGAGCCTATTGCGAACAGTTTGGCTATGGTACCATAGGCCGTTGAGGCAGCCTGAAGCGAGGTGCAAGTGGTTGAAATGATGGATGTGCTAGTGCTGATCGCAGAGGTGGGGCTGTAATGGCCTGATGAAGTTGGCGGTTGATCCTCTGAGGTAGTGAGAAACCGTTGTCCCTCATCTTGGTAAAATAATAAGTATCTGCATGGCCCACACACTTACAATATGTGCACCACAAGTCAACTTGTAATGCCCCAAAATTCGAGGGTCGAGCAGGAGCTCAACTCCCGAGTCCCAGCACATCACTTATGCAACATAGATAATGATGATTAAATGTTGTCTGTATTAGTGCCTTAAACATGAGTGAAATTATACCAAACAGCATATCATACTCTAGAGACAGTGAAATTTTACAGGCGGAAGACTGTGATAGATATATAAAGTACATATATGTGTTTCCTAACCTCCCGAGTATGATGGCAATATTGAGCTGAATAAATACATATCTGTTCCAAAAAATACAAAATGACAAAATGTGAATGTCTAACTAATCATATATCCCTGTAAACCCGTTGATCAGAGCGGTCTACGTAAACCCGCCTGATAACTGCATGTATGAGAACTCCTCATCGTCGTAGAAGTCTGGCTCAGCCTCATACGTCGTGCCCGAATCTGCATCTAAGACAGAGTCTGATTGGTGTTTAAAACACCGTCCCAGAATGTAGGAGTGAGTGATCAACTCAGTGGAGCTATAAAGCAAAGGTTAACATGTTATCAATTCAATCAAGCAGAAATGATAATGTAGTACAATCAAACATCCTAAGTACTCTGGTTAATGCAAACATGATATGTATTAATGATACATCCCTCGCCTGCACTCCCTCTGCGATCTTCCTCTTACGGTCGTGGCATGCACCCCTTCCTCTGTGCTCAACACCAACGCCAAAGGCACATGCAATGCGGTGCATGAGCATGATTACCGAGTTCTTATTAGACCTTTTCATACATCAGGATTGAAAAGCTAAGGTGCCTCCCTTATATCATTTTCCAAACAATGATCCATTCTAGGGTCATCAGTCCTAGCTAGTCTCATACGATGTTGCGGTTCCAAGTCACTACAAAGGGCTCGTCAAATCAATGCAGTCCTAGCTTATACTTTAGTTGTTACGGAAAGGCTCGTTGCTTCAGCGCAGTCTCAGAATATGCTCAAGGTCACTACGAATAGCTCGTCACCTAGTTGCAGGCCGACAGCTCGAATAAAGTGTCCCATACCACCGTATTCGGCTCACGAGTCTGGGTTGCTCACTGAACACTACGGGGAGGCTCGTTGCTCCAACGTAGGCCGAAAACACGACTACGGTGTCTCATACCACCATACCCGGCTCATGAGTTTTAGCGGATCGAGGTACCAAGGTTAAACGGGTTTTGCATTAGTAAGTTAGTACCTTAGATTCAAATAGTAGCGTCCATACATGGTGAACATATATCGGGCCAATCGGGTTACTTGATAAGCTCAACTGGTATGAGTGTATGTTGACTTGATTGACATGGAGCGCGTAAGCACTCCGCATGGCCTAACCACTGTCGACTAGCAGTGTACGACTTGGATTCCTCGAACCTATCTGAAGCGGCGAAATGACCTCAGCCACTAACTCGAAAATGATTACCGATCGCTTGGACTACGTTGTAGCCCCAAACACACTCCAAAACAATATCATTCACATGTGATAGTCAAGTACAACATGTGACAACCAATCTACATAGAGATCTCATTTGAACATTTTAACAAATATAAAGTGTATATGTTAACATACATAGACATTTCATTCATAAATCACGTAATAGTAAGATAGGTTACATAAAGGAAACTATAACTATAGATAAGGGGATTGAGAATCTTATCTCAACACCCTTATTACATACATTTAAACAGGCATTTCCTCATTTAGGCATTTTATCAAACACTTAGATTACACATTTCAACGTACATGTATTAGACTAGTTTTTACATTTATCCTGGCAAGTCCTTTTACAAAGGAGTTGCCACATACACAACAAGTATATATTCATAGTTAATAATCATGACAAGCATAAATCCAAATTCCATACTCATTCAATCATATCAACAAACACATGGAATACACTATTTTCAACATAGTTCATCTATATGTGTAAAGCATAGGAAACGTTGTATCTAAACATGTGATGGCATTCAAGTCAGTCATAAATCATTAACTAACATTGAAAGCATTGAAAACCATAACCTAAACATTTATAGTTCGCACGTTTCGCCGATAAACAAGTATCGAACTTAGTTTGTATGTCAAGTCTTCGTTTACGGCACGACGACCACATATAACATGAAATAAGTTAGCTATTTCATCACTTACAATATTTGAAACTCTAAAACAGATTAGGGATATGATTTCTTACCTTAAATCGGAGTCGAAATCACCAGGATAGCAATTTAGAAAAGTTGATTCAGCCCGTGGAGCGGCAGGGAGGAATCCCTACAACTATCACTCATTCTCTCTCACTTCTCCTCACCTTCTTCTTCTCTTTTATCCTCTTTCTCTCTCTTAGGGTTGCAAATTCGTATGGAATGAAAGAGAGAGCGTTTAAGGCCCTTATATAGGCCCAAAACTAATGGAAATGGCCCCAGGGCCAAGGTATACGTAGGTTATAGCTAAATAGTGGTTGTTTCGATCCAACAGAGCACATCTGGAGGCCCCTTTTCTGCGTGCGGTTGGACTTAAGTTCCCTAACATTGGATTTAGGTTGAGTTAAGGTTTCGGTCTGATTGGATTTACAGATCGACCGCGGAGGACCAGTTTCAGTTCAATGGTCATCGGTGTTCGATCAGGGCCACAACTACACTGACATGTGTTGGAAATTTCTCCTAATTCGAGGGTGTAATTGGGTCAGATTCTGACGGTCTAAAAGCTTAGATTTGGCCCACAAGCGAATAGCCCAAATCACTTAAATCTGAGTTCAATTTCTAAAAGTATTCGCATTTCTCACACACTTTGCTCCGGACTCAAGTTGTGCATTTCTGGATACTATCTGGATTTAATTTTCGAGATGGTTGTCAAGCCCAGTAAGGCGGTCATAAGTGTATAGTTTCGTGGTAATCAGACTTTCGACGCACGGTCCACATCCGATACGGAGTTCAATGTGCTCCCAAGAGCAGCTAGGTTTAGTGATTGATCCTAGATTTCAGGGTAATGTAGCATTAATGATTCTATAAGTTTTGGGTCTTACAGTTCATATTTAAAGTGGTTCAAGCTAATTTCACAGATTCTTAACAAATACTTTAGCAAGCATATCTCATTCTTTTCCTTTGTAGCAATCAGCATGTCATCAACATATAAAATCAGTAGAATGTATGACCCATCCTTAATCACCCTGTAATATACATAATAATCATACTCACATCTGATAATCATACTACTTCAGCCCACATAATGACTTCTTCAGCTGACACACGTGATCTTCCTTACCAAACTCCTTGAATCATTCTGGTTGCTTCATGAAAATAACTTCCTCCAAGTTTTCATGAAGGAATGTCATCTTCACATTAAGCTACTCCAATTTTAAATTGAATTCTTCTATCATAGCCTGTAGCACTCTAATTGACGTATATTTCACAATTGGAGATAAAACTTCATTTTAATTTATTTCTTACCTTTACGAGTACCATTTTACTACAAGTTGTGTCATCGAATAACAACACTAAAATGTTCCAGCAACCAACATGGGATTTTTCAAATTTTCTCAATGGAATCTAGCACCTGTCGATATCATCAAGTGGTCTGCTAATAGCATCAACAAACCCTGTTATTGACATATTTAAGACATCAACGGTACCCAAAACATGTGAAGAGGTTTTATTGATTGGGCGTCCTCTCCCATTTGTCCTCCACATTGCGGTTCACCTAAGTTTCCGTTTACACTAAATTTTTGCCCATGGCCTAACATCGAAGCCCAACCGCAATGGATGGTGCGGGTTTGATGCACACATCACATGGGGACCACAATAACTAGTACTACTACCAAGTAATTGTTTTACTTAAATGCCCTTTAAGTTACTTAATTAAAATCATTTTTATTTTCTTTTATAGGGATTTTTACCTCAAAACTCCTCCTAATACATGACATTACATGAAGATGCTTTAACGTAGGATATTTACTAAAATGGCCCTCCAGCAGTACAGACATAAGGTGAAAAGTCTAATTTACCCTTACGAAGGAAAACCTATGTATCTAGCTGCATGGACCCCAATCGTATGTGGATCCTACCGTAATATGTTTCTAAATTTCACTCTGATCGTCAATTGTGTGATCTAATTTTTAAAGTATGGCTCAAATTAAAACCATCCTAATCTATGATTAAGGTGAACCACACAATTGAAACAGGTGTACAGGGCAAAGCCTACCCTCTACGTTAATGTGACCCACCTGAATCACATATTGACCTGATTGTTGGGCCCTATAACTAAATTTTTATATTGCATCTAATGGTTGAAGTGGATTTTACATAATCATCACAGTAAGCCCTATAAAAAATCAAAAGTGGATGTCTCTCTCAACTGTTTCCTTTGGTGTGGCCTATATTAATATGTAATGTCCCGAGTTTTTAGAATCCGAGTATACAACTTATTTTCCAAAAATCCAATTGTTAACCTTTAATTAAAGATAATTAACTTTCACGCACATTTTTTTTCTTTTCTTTTCTCTTTCAAAGTGAGCAACTTAGTGGAAGAGGAACAAATCAAACATAAGGAAAATTTACATATACATTCAAAATATACAAGCGGCTGCCCATAGAGCTTATACAAACCAATGTCTTAATACCTACAATTACAAATGAAATAGTCAAACACATGAAACCAAATACATTGCAATTATTCTTAAGCTGCAAAATCACATAGTAGCTCTTGAGCAGACTTTGTACCCTACTCCTCATCAATCTGATCATGAATATCATTTAAATCACTTGCGCTACCTGTACGGTTATATATTCGATGAACGAGTGACTAGCTCAGTATGAATTCCCCTCAAGATTACACATTGTTGCATTAGTTAAGCATGGTTTTAAACAATATGACATACAAAATATTTCATGATGCTATCTTGTTTAAGTACATGGATGCGTGAATGCACATCAACTGGGGATGCTTATCTAGTCGGACTTGGGCTCATCACCCATGCATAAGGCCGGTCACCAGTGTAGCACATCACGTGTGTACATCACGTACAGCATAATGACCAATCCATCGTACATCACGTACGTGGGTTGATAGTCGATGGTCTGTGAGCTAGCGAAACGATACTCCACTAAACCTAAGGGCACGTGCTACAGCATCCAGAATTAGCCACCCGTCATCGCCCGTATGTCATGAATGCATGATTAGTCAAACCATTATTATTCCAATTACAACCAGCAAATTTACGTAAACTCAAATGTCACTATGGGGGTTCATCACCCAGCGTAGGCCGACAGCTCGGGCATAGTGTCTTATGACCACCATCCCCGGCTTATGAGGTTTCTCACCTTAGGATGTTTAATAGATGTCCATCGACCAGCTGTCAATCAAATTTAATAGCTAAGGATTATCATCGCATGGGTATAAACCATCGAAGTCACGTAGGAAAAATATCAAAACATAGGATAGATGTTAAATCGAAGTAGTAAAAAGTTGCTCAGACATTAAATTGAGACGGCAAAGGAGTTAAGTAGGGCAAGGTTAAATCAAAGCGGTTAAAGAAGTCGTTTCTAAGCCATGTAAGAAGTATGACATATGGATGGTAAATCTCACATTAGTGTTCCATGCCCAAGATAACCTCCAAGTTGAGGGTCCATTTCCTACCACGTTCTGTCTTGTTACATCCTAAGTATGGGTTCACATACACAAGGGGGTTCACATATGCTGGTGCTTTGTCCCTGCTACCTCAGCAGGCAATTTGTATCTTTTTGGTCTCTTTTTAATATATCTCTCGTTGCTTTAAAAAAAAAAAAACATACACAAGGGGGTTTGCCTACTAGTAAGTGTAATGAATAGAGATCCATAAGCGACTTATAACAATTCATGTGAAAGCATATAGTTATAGCATGCCAGGTGTATGTTAAGCATTTGATTCATAATAATCACAATAGGTCATGAATTGAAATTTAAATGGAAGCTATTATGTAAGTGACTATTGCATGCAATTCATGGTTCACAACTATCAACTATTATGATTAGGGGTGTACACAAACCGGGCTAGCCCGGTTAGCTCGCTCGACTCGGCCCGAAAAAGCTCGACTCGGCCCGACCCGAAACTGAGTTCGGGCCGAGACGGGCCATTTTTCTCAGCCCGAAACTGAGTTCGGGCCGAGTTCGGATAGGGCCCAGTTCGGCCCGACTCGGTTCATGAGTGAGTAATGTATCGCTTTTGTTAAAAAATCCAAGCCATTGAAAAGGGTGGGCTGCACCATAACATTGTATGTGAACATTTCTCCACTAAGTATGATAAAGATAAATGAAAGCGGCTCGGGTTTGAAATTGGTCCGAACTATCACCCGATTCTTCTTGGGCCGGTTGGTGAAATCGGCCGAGTTCTGGCCGTGCTGTGTGTGGCCGCCTCATCGACCTGTACACCCCTAATTATGATTCCCCCCCGAATGATAACTAAACTGGGCTGTGGCAAAATCAGTCCTGCCTCACAACTATCAACTATAAATCAGATATAAGTCATGCCTTAAGAGTCTATAACTAATGTAAGAGATCGCACGCTATGTAACGCCCTGAAAATCGAGGGTCAAGCATAAGCTCCACTCCCAAGTTCCAACACATCACATATGCAACATAGATAATGATGATTAAATGTTATCCATGTTAGTGCATTAAACATGAGTGGGATTATACCAAAACAGCATATCATACTCCAGAGACAGTTAAATTTTGCAAGCAGAAGACTGTGATAGATATATAAAATACATGAACTGTTATAAGTCTCTAGAGTGTGAACATATTACCAGGTTAAATATATACATGTATACTTCCCAAAATGGACCAAAAAATGAATATACATGTGCGTTTCAAAAAGATAAAATAGCAAGTATAATGGCATCTAGTCAACATCCCAGAAATTTCTGTCGATCAAGACACGGCTCACATGAAGCCGCCTGAAAATTGCATGTAGGAGAATGCCTCCTCATCGTCCTCGAAGTCCGGTTCCACCTCGTAGGCTGAGCCATCACCTGCAGCTAAGACAGAGTCTGGTTGGTGTGTACAACACCGTCCTAGAACGTGGGAGTAAGTGATCAACTCAGTGGAACTATAAAGCAAAGGTTAACATGTTATCAATTCAGTCAAGCAGTAATGGTAAAGCAGTAAAACACTCATATCCTAAGTACTCTTGTTAATGCAAAAATGATATGAAATAATGATACATGCCCTCGCCTACGCTCCCTCAGCTACTTCATCTCACGATCGCGGCATGCAACTCTTCCTCAGTGCTTGACCTGCTACCCCAAAGGCACAGTAATGCGGTACATGCACGTGATTAGCCAAGTTCTTACTTAGGTTTATTCACACAGCAGGGTTGGGAAGCTAAGGTACCTCCCTGATATCATTCATAAACAATGATCCATTCTAGGGTCGTCAGTCCCAGTGAATATCATTCGATGTTGTGGTTCTAGGTCACTACAAAGGGCTCGTCACCTGCTAAGTGTAGGCTTAGTTTATACTCTAGTCGCTATGGGAAGGCTTGTCGCCTCAACGCAGCCTCAGAGTATGCTCGAGGTCACTACAAAGGGCTCGTCACCTGATCAATGTAGGCCGACTGCTCGAATACAGTATCTCATACCACCGTATTCGGCTCACGAGTCTAGGTTGCTCACTGGACACTACGGGGAGGCTTGTCGCCCCAGTGTAGGCCGACAGCTCGACCACGGTGTCCCATACCACCATGTCCAGCTCATGAGTCTTAGTGGATCGAGGTACCAAGGTTAACGGGGTTTCCACTGGTAAGTTGGTACCTTAGATTCAAGAGTAGCGTCCATACATGGTGAACATACATTGGGTCAATCGGGTTACTTGACGAGCTCGACTAGTACGAGCACACATTGAGTTGATCGACATGAAGTGCGTAAGCACTCCGTGTGGCCTAACCAATGTCGACAACCAAAGTACGACTTGGATTCATTGAACGCGTCTTATGTGGTGAAACAACCTCAGCCACTGATTCGGGAGCTATTACCGATTGCCTGGACTAAGTCATAGCCCCAATCACACTCAATTGCAATTTATACATCACATATGATATGCATAGCAGCATTGAACAACAATTCAACATTTCAAGCATTTGAGCATTTCATGAAACACATAGTACACATGTTATCTCACATATACATTACATCCTTCAATCGCATAGTAGTAAGATAGGTTACATAAGGAAAACTGTAATTATAGATAAGGGGATTGAGAATCCTATCTTAGCACCCTCATTACATACGTTTAAACAAGCGATTTCTCATTCAGGCATTTTATCAAACACTTAGACTACACATATTACTCACATGTGATAGACTAGTTATAACATACATCATGGCAAGCCCCTTTACAAAAGGGTTGCCACAGACACAATAAGCATATATCCATAGTTAATAATCATGACAAGCACGAATTCAAATTCCATATTCATTCAGTCATATCAACAAACACATGGAATACACCTATCCAACATAGTTCATTTGTATGTATAAAATGCGGGAAACATCGTATCTAAGCATGTGATAGCAATCAAGTCAGTCATAAATCATTAACTGACATTGAAAGCCTTGAAAACCATAACTTAAACATTTATAGTCTACACCTTTCACCGGTAAACGAGTAACGAACTCAGTTTGTATACTGAGTCTGTGTCTACGGCACAACGGTAACCTACAATATGAAATAGGTTAGCTATTTCATCCCTTACACTATTTGGAACTCTAGAACAGGTTAGGGTTAGAATTTCTTACCTAAGAACGGGATCAAAATCGCCGGAATAGCGATACCGATGCGATAGTTAAGCACATGGAATGGCAGGGAAGAAACCCTGGATCAAACTCCAACTCTCTCTCACTTTCTCTCTCTTTCCTTCTCTCTTTTCTCTTTAGGGTTACAAATTCGTATGTGAAGAGAGGGTGAGGGTTTAAGGTTCTTATATAGGCCCAGAACTGACCGGAATGGCCCCAAGGCCATGGTATACTTAGGTTATAGCCAAATGGGGGTTGTTTCGATCCAACGGAGCACTTCTGAAGGCCCCTTTTCTGCGTGCGGTCGAACTTAAGCTCCCTGACATTGGATCTAGGTCGAGTTAAGTTTTTGGTCCGATCAAATTTACAGATTGACCCTAGCAGACCAGTTTCAGTTCAACGGTCACCAACACTCGATTAGGGCCACAAGTATACTGACATGTGTGTGAAATTTTTACTAATCCGAGAGTGTAATTGGGTCAGATTCTGACAGTCTGAATCCTTATATTTGGCCTGCAAGTGAACGACTCAATTCAGAGCACGTTTTCTAAAAATATTCGCGTTTCTCACACACTTCGCTCCGGGCTCAAGTTGTGCATTTCTGGACATTGTTAGGACTTGATTTTTGAGATGGTTGTCAAGCCCAGCAATGCGGTCATAATTGTTTAGTTTCACGAAAATCAGACTTTCGACGTGCAGTTCAGGTCCGATACGAAGTTTCAAGGTGCTCCCGAGAGCAACCGGGTTTTGAGATTGATCCTAAATTATATGTACTGTAGCGTCAATGATTCTGCAAGTTTTAGGTCTTACAATTCGTATTTAAAGTGATTAGTGCTAATTTCACAGGTAACCTAGTTTAGCACTTAGTTAATTTCGTCTAATTTCTAAAGGATTTGGTCTTGTGCGATTTCTGCCTAAGGTAGTACTCGGGTCTTTGTACGGATTTTTTCAAGACATTACACGCTATGAGATAACATTTGTAATTCTGATCAAGACTATTACTTAAACTAATTTAGAAATGGAAAGCTTAAGGGGAAGAAGTCATCACCTTACGACCCGATTCGCTAACTAATGTTGCTAGGAAGTGCAGACACCTTAAGAATCAAGTCCTACCATGAATTGCAAACCGCATAGTTAGATCAAAGTTTACAAACTATCTACGATTACATTTAACAATAGGATCTTAATTATGTTATCTAGTGGACTTTTACCTACCATCTAACCTAAGGTTTGGATTTTGGGAAATATAATATTCATAGTTATAATGTTTAAGTAGATAATTAAATCTAAATTTCCACACAAGAGGGTAGAGAGTTTATACCTTAGGAAAAGTTGGATGCGGCCCAACTCAATATCCAGTAAGTTAATTTGGGAGGTCGAGTTGAGTCGACATAGCCGTCGCACTTCTTCTTTCCTTCTCTCTCTCTCTCTCTCTCTCTCTCTCTCTCTCTCTCTCTCTCTCTCTCTCTGATTTTCTTCTCTCCCTTGCTAGAACCCCAGCCATGCCTGGACCAGGCCCAAGCATGATCCGACCGAGCTAGACTCAGTTCTAGTCGAGTTGACTCGGTTCCAGCTGAGTCGACTCATTCCCTTCTCTCTCTAGTTTCTCTTCTTTTCTCTCTCTTTCTTCTTCTTCTTGATTTTTCTTTCTTTCTCTCTTTCTTCCCTGGGGTGAACTGGACTGAACCAGGCCCGCCCCATCTTAAACCGAGTCAACAACTTGGTGGGCAGAGTAGCGCCACGGTGCAGCCGCACCACCTACACTCTCTCTTGCTTCATATCCTTCTAGCTTCTCTTTCCTTCTCTCTCTCCATTTCCTTCTCTTTTTGTCTGACCAAATGAGTCTGGCTCAGCCAAACCCAACGTGATAGTGGCCCTCGTGCTCGTCTAGCGACTCGAGTGGACCGAGTCGATGCCACACAAACACCGACACACACACTTTCTCTTTCTCTTCTTTCTTATTCTTTCTTTCTTTTCAAGAGATGTCTAACACCGAGTCCGAACATAACCATGTTTGAACGGACTCAAACTGGGACAACTTAATGCAGTATGATGGCGGGGAAGAAGACACGGGCGTTAATGGCGAATTCACCCTCGATGCTTGTTTTTTCGAAACATTGCTTTCGGAATGTCAGGACTAGTCCATGGGAGCTTAGGGAGGTGGTTTTTCGAAGCATCTTAGAGGTTCGGGTGGTGGGTTTAAACAAAGAGGGAAACGGCTATGCGGCTAGTAGGATTTGGGGCAATGATCCTCTTACTATATACACCCTTCTCTTAAAGCCCTGGACTCCCAAAAGCCATCAGATGGAGAACGGATGGTCTAGATAAGATCTAGGCCTTCCCACTCTCTCTTTCTCTTTCCGTAAAGAGATCCAAACGTTTGGTTGCACAGCTGGCATGAGAGCCTTAACTCGAAGGGTTTAGATTCTCCCAAATGGAGGGTTGAGATCGTAAGAACCCTCCGCACAACAATGGCTAGGCTGGCAGCAGGACGGTGTGGTTTTCGTTTTCAAAAATTTCCACCGCACACACCCTTGCTTGCACTGAAGTTTGTACGAATGCAAGGATGTCTCATCATGCGGGATGAGTTGGGTTCTGGTCAGCTCCACCTCCTTAATCAGATGGATGGTTCAGATCCTCCATTTAGATGGTAAATGTGGGCCATAGCTCGACGCTAATGGTGTCTCATTCAAACGCCCTACCGGTAGGGAAAAGGAAAAGAAGAGAAATCTCTTTCTTCTTTTGGGTTTGACGAGTCAAACCAACTTGACCGGCTTAGTGCACTACGGGTGTACCACTCCCGGTGCACACACAAATTGTGTGGGGCCCACAACGATTGTCAAATCCCAAATTCGAAAACCGGGCTCACAAAATTTTCAATCGCCAAATCCGGTGCTGACAACCTCCGTAGTACTCCATTCTCGGCTCCTAGCGCTCATACGCCAGATGCCAATCCTGGGATCCTATAAGGAGGATTTTCAACACAAATTTATCTCATAAGAAGCATAACCACAAGTATACCCAAATCACAAGAACAACATCATCATCACATATCCATTAATATAAACAGTTGAATACAATGCTGAAAGAGAAAATACATATATCAAAAATCAAAGCTCCAGAAGATGGCTGCACGCTCCATACTTAACGCTGCTATAACCTAACGCCACCTGCATGCATCTATTGTGCATAAGCTTATAGAAAGCTTAGAGGGTGGTGCAAGTGTATGAGCAGTATATGCATGCTCAGAATGTAATATCAAAGTAAACGGAAATACTATTAAGTCCACGAACCATATAATATCAGAGTAAGCAGAAATACTGACAAGCCCATAAAAATATCATCAGCCTCATCCAAGATATGCGATGAAAAGACATAACAAGCCAATGTCATATACTGAAAAAGTAATGTAAATCGGCTATATAATGCAGAAAGATAATGAACCAGATATCGGATATTGAGGATGCAATACAATATGCAATTCAAAAGAGCTACAAATACCATCAGCCTCATCTAGGTCATATAAATACAGAAACAAAGCAACTCAAAATGTCATATGCCGAGGATGTAATGCAATATGCAATATGTGGTGTGAATGAAATGACCAAGCTGCAGTGTTAAGTCAGGATGATAGTACGTGGTATCACAGGCTATGGGGCCTATCATAAAAGACTTTTATCCAAACCAGTCCCATACCTAAATTTGGATAGATGGATTCAATATGGTAAGCTCCTGATCTCACGTTAGTCGCGCGCCCCAACCGAAATCCTGGCCATTGCAAAAGTACATGTAACAATTAGTTGTGTACCACCAGCCCGAGTGGATAGTGAATGAATGAATGAATGAATATAATGTTGAGTATGCAACTCCTGCTCCACAAATCAGTATTATACATCTCTCGGATCATCACCGGGGTCTAGTACACTCTACGCTACCTGCCGCCCCATCAAGCGCACAACTGGGTAAGTGGAAGAGACCTCATTATCCGCCTACCAATATCGGGCCCGGCTCATCGATAGTGGACCCATTTTTTAAGCTGGTTAGACTCAGCCTAGCATTGCCTATTCCCTCAGGCGGGTAAGGCCACACCCCCTCCCAACCAACCACGACACAGTGGGAGATATGGCCTCTTAGTATTCGGCACTCGGGCGCTCATGAATCCACTCGGTCTCGACGTTGGGGCGTCCTCTGATACCAAGAGGGTTTAGGGATTTTCACCTAGGGCTATCTATGGCGGCCCGATGCTAGTAACAGATTTTCGGTGTCCCATCTGGTTATCCATGACATGCCTGTGGAGGCTACGACCCTGATGTCGCTAGGGCGTACAGTAATCACAACACGTAATGCAAGATGTATGAGTCATACAATCCAGTCATGTATTAATCCTAAGCATTCCATGCGCTCATGTAAGATAATCTCCACCTATCATGGAGTCTCATAACAACCTGCACGCTGACATGTACAATGGTCAACCACACCTCATAACAAACATGCAGATGATGCGTATGGGCATGTATCATGATGCTATGATGTCATATAATGTCTCATAATTGGTATCGACAACTGGCACCGATAATCGGCCTCAATAATCGGAATCGACCTGGACAATCGAAATCGAAACGGCCTAAGGGAAGGTCACAATGTGGACATTTAACCATCATCGCCCATCAATTTGGATATTTAACCACCACTGCTTCCAAGGAGTGACCCATATAGAGCCAAACATAAAGTGGGCCCATGGGCTCACGCAAAGGCCTAATATACCTCGCAATGGGCCTCATACAAGGGCTACATACACATCACTATGGGCCTCACTTAGGGGTAGAGCTGGGTAAAACAGATCTGATCTGGTGGATCTGACCCGATTCTAACTGAACCGACGGTCTGGATCGGTGCGGATCGAGTCAGATATTTCAGATCCGAATGATTTTCGGATAGGGATCGGGTCGTTGTCAATCCAGACTGATCCGGTCTGAAACCCGATCCGAATGGATCCGATCCGATCAAATCCAACTCGATCCAGAGCCTTAGGAGGATTTTAGTGAAGGATATTCAATCATTATTATTTTCTTGTGGTATGGTCCACCTGAGGTTTTTATCCCTCTAGTATTTAGTATCAAGCCTTTAAATGATTTGTAGAAATGGATGAACAACATCGATGAAATACATACATCATGGTGGGGCCCATAAATCACCGACACCACTACTGCTTTCCGTAAGAGGTGTCGTACCATACCACTAACACCAGCTACTGCCCTAGCCTGGGCTAGCTGTAGCTAGCTAGGTACGTGGTGTGCAAAGACGGGATGCGGATTGCATACTACCCCAGCCTATCCCTAGCTCCGAATGGGCAGTTCTGTGGGTGGGCCCACCGTGATGTATCTGTACATCCAAACTGTTTATCCCTTTTCTCATATTATTTTAATGCATCAAAACAAAAATGAGGCATATCCAACGATCAAATGGACCACACCGGATGACTCTTGCATTTAATGCAACTGACATTTAATGCTTTGTGCATTTTAATGCAACCAAGCTTATTATTTGGTGTGGTCCACTTGAGCGTTAGATATGCCTCATTTTTGTGTTCATGCCTTAAAATAATATGAGAAAAGGGATTAACGGTTTGGATGTACAGATACATCACGGTGGGCCCGCCCATAGACCTGCCCGTTCGGAGCTAGGGACGGGTGGGGGTGGTATGCAATCCGCGTCCACAAAGATGAGACTGACGCTCCTTGGGCCTCTTACAAAGGCTACATACACATCACTATGGACCTCACTTATGGGTAGAGCTGGGCAAAACAGATCTGATCCGGTGGATCCGACCCGATCTTAACATAACCGACGGTCTGCATCGATGCAGATCGAGTCAGATATTTCAGATCCGAATGATTTTCAGATCGGGATCGGGTCGCCGTCAATCCGGACCGATCCGGTCCGAAACCCGACTCGATCCGGAGCCTTAGGAGGATTTTAGTGGAGGATATCCAATCATTATTGTTTTTCTGTGGTGTGGTCCACCTAAGGTTTTTATCCCTCTAATATTTAGTATCAAGCCTTTAAATGATCTGTAGAAATGGATGAACGGCATCGATGAAATACATACATCATGGTGGGGCTCACAAATCACCGACACCACTACTGCTTTCCATAAGAGGCGTCGTACCATACCACTAACACCAGCTGTTGCCCTAGCCTTGGCTAGCTGTAGCTGGCTAGGTACGTGGTGTGCAAAGACAAGACGCGGATTGCATACTACCCCCGCCCGTCCCTAACTCCGAACGGGCAGTTCTGTGGGCGGGCCCACCGTGATGTATCTGTACATCCAAACCGTTTATCCCTTTTCTCATATTATTTTAATGCATCAAAATAAAAATGAGGTAGATCCAACGATCAAATGGACCACACCAGATGACTCTTGCATTTAATGCAACTGACATTTAATGCTTTGTGCATTTTAATGCAACCGAGCTTATTATTTGGTGTGGTCCACTTGAGCGTTGGATATGCCTCATTTTTGTGTTCATGCCTTAAAATAATATGAGAAAAGGGATTGACAGTTTAGATGTACAGATACATCATGGTGGGCCTGCCAACAGACCTGCCCATTCAGAGCTAGGGACAGGCGGGGGTGGTACGCAATCTGCATCTGCAAAGACGAGACTGACGCTCCTCGAGCTCCGAGTTATTCAAACAGTTCAAAGTATATCAAAGTTATATGGGCCCACAGTTATGTATTTATTATATCTACACCGTTCATATATTTTTAGAGATCATTGGAGAGCATTATCCAAAAAATGAATAATATCCAAAGATCATCTAGACCACACCACAAATAGCAGCAGAGAATGATTTTCACCGTTAAACATTTCGTGTGGTCCACTTGATAGTTAGATCTGTCTTATTTTTCGTCTCAAGCCTTATGACGAGCTCGCCAAAAGGATGGACGGTTTGGATATAACACATACCCCATGATCATACCCACATAACTTGTTAACGTCGTTACATGCTTACAACAAGGAACCTGCGTGGAAAGTATTAACTGGACTTTTGTGCAGTGCACGTAACATATGTCCGGTAAAAGTATATATACGGTAAAGGAGAGTTCCTTCAAATTCATGTGGGGCCCACCTTGATGTATATGTTTTATCTAAGTCGTTCATCCATTTTGACATATCATTTTAGGCATTGGGCATAAAAAGACGGTATATTAAAGGTTGAAGTAGACCACACCACATGAAACAGTTAGATTAAATTTATACAATCCGAATTCTACCAAACCCGATCCGACTCGGTTTCACTGACCGAGTGGGACTCGGTTCAGGTCAGGGCAACCATCCATCGGATCGATTCGAGTCAAGTGACCCGGACTCGGTCCCGGATCGAATCGAGTTTGGGTCAGGCCATTGAGACTTCGGATCAAGTCGAGTTGAACCCAATCCGATCCAATCCGAACCGATGCCCAGCTCTACTTATGGGCCTCATAAACACAACAAGTGGGTCCTACGCATGGGTCTCATATGCATCAAATGGGCCACGTATCTAGGGCTCGAATACATCAAATGGGCCATGCGTCATGGGCCTAATACATATCACAATGGGCCTTGCCCATAGGCCACGAATACATCACAATGGGCCTTGCCCATGGGCCTCAAATTCAAGCAGGTGGGCCCATCATATGGGCCTTAAATACAAGGAAGGTGGGCCCTATCACATGGGCCTCAAAAAACAATGCAGGTGGGCCCTACACATGGGCCTCAATATACATCATGATGGGCCTCATGGATGGACTGCACCAATGGGCTTCAAATAGACTTGGACCACACCAAAAATCATTTCAATGGTTGTTAGTGTAACATGTGTATCACTGTACACTATCATTCCATGGGGCACATGGCCCACTAATGATGATCAGCACTGTCCAAACATTGTCTAGGTAAATCAGCACCATCCAAACATTGCCTATGTAAATCAACACCGTCCAACACAATCTGGACAGTGTGGATGAAATAAATACATCATGGTGGTGTCCACAGAACTTGCTGATTTGATTCAGCAGCTAATAGCTAGAGTGAGGTACACCTGTCAATCTGCTCACAGCAGGTGGGTCCCACTGATCTGGACAGATGGGCGGAGTGGATATAGAATAAATACATCAAGGTGGGTCCCATTGATCTGAACAGATGGATGACTTAGAGAAATACATGCATAACGGTGGACCCTCGAGATGGACGGCATGGAATAGAGCACATGCATCAAGGTGGGGTCCACGTCCCCTTATTGGACAGACGGAGTGGATATAAAACACTTACATCAAGGTGAGTCCCACCAAACTTGCTGACGTCAACACATCAGCTAGAAGGCTCGTGTGGGACCCACAGAACTTGCTAACTTTATCTCAGTACTTATATAGCTGGTGTGAGGTTCCCCAGCCAAACCGTCTAGCAGGTGGGTCCCACATGGGGCCCACCACGTTCATATATACATGCAATATAAGTGTATATATATATATATATTTATAATATAATACAATAAACCATCCAGCAAGTGGGACCCAGATGGGGCCCACCACGTACATATATATACATATAGAACCGTATGATACCTTCCATACGGTCGAGAGCTGGCAACACACAAGCGGTCAGATGTTAAAAATGCCAACCCAACGGTAAGATTTTAGAGGATAAGTGGAGAAACAAAACCAATGAAACCGGTTATTAAAAATGACTCGGAGTATTTCCTGCAAAAGCCTTCAGCATGAAGTAGTGCACTAGAATCCTTGGTGGGGCCTACTGTGGGATTTTTTGAGAAATCCACCCCGTCCATCCTTTTTTCCGTATCATTTAAGGGGTTGAGCCTAAAATTGAACCAAATCCAAGTCTCAAGTTGATCGTATCACAGGAAACAGTGGGAATAATGATTTCAACCATTAAAATCATGTTAGGCCCCACGGTGATGTTTATTTGTCATCCAATCTATTCATAAGATCATACAGACATGGATGAAGAGAAAAAAACAAATATAAGCTTGATCCAAAACTTCTGTGGGCCCCAAGAATTTTTTTAACAATAGATGTATAATTCAACTGCTTCATGTGGTGTAGTCCATTTGAACATTTTATATGATTAATTTTTGGGCTCAAGCCCTAACATCATATGGTAAAATGGATGGACGGAGTGGATCAGATACATAAATCATGGTGGACCTCACAGTGTCTACTCAGTGCGCTAAGGGTGGTGAGTTACTTCGCAATCTGCTTCCGTCGAACAGGGGCGCGGATTAGATAATGACACGCTGAGTAGTAAGACTCACTACTGAAGTGACATCACCAAGTTCCGTGGGGCCCATTATAATGTGTGTTTTGTATCCACTCCTTCCATCCACTTGGAGAGATCATTTTAGGGCAATATCCAAAGAACGAGTTAAATCCAAAGCTCCAATGGACCCCTGCACAGAAAACAGTGGGACAGTGACGCCCACCATTAAAAACTTTTAAATGCCACAAAAGTTTTAGATCAAGCTAATATTTGTGTTTTCCCTTCTTTCATGTCTTTTTTAACTTTTAAACAGGTTGGATTTCAAATAAACATTATGGTGGGCCTTAGGATAGTTTCAATTTTGGGAATCACTCTCCCCACTGTTTTCTGTGGTGGGGTCCACTACAGATTATTATCTACCTCATTCTTTGGCTCATGCCCTAAAATGATATCTCAAAATGGATGGACGGTGTGGATACAACATATACATCATAGTGGGGCCTATAAAAACTTAATGACGACACTTTAGTAGCGGAATCGCTACTCAACCTTTCAGTATCTAACCCGCGTCCGTCAAACAGGCCCGTTCCGGAAACGGATTGGCTACTCCCTGCCACTGAAAGCAGATTGCGTAGTGAGTGCGGATTGCGTAGTGAGTAACTCACTACGCTTAGCGTACTAAGTAAACTCTATGGGGTCCACTGTGATTTATTTATTATATCCACTTTATCCATTCATTTTACCAAATAATTTCAGGGGTATAGCATAAAAATGAAATATATAAATGTTTAAATGGACCACACCACAGGAAATAGTTGAATTGAACGTCTACAGTTGAAATTTTTTGGGGGCCACGGAAGTTTTGGATCAAGCTTATATTTATTTTTCCCATTCATCTATGTCTGTATGATCTTATGAATAGGTTGAATGAAAATTAAACATCAATGTGAAGCCTAACAAGGTTTAAACAGTGGAAATCATTATCTCCGCTGCTTCCTGTGGTATGGTCCACTTGATCTTTGGATATGCTTCAATTTTGGTCTCAACACCTTAAATTAGATGGAAAAATGAATGGACGGTGTGGATGGATCACATACATTCAAGGTGGGCCCAAGTAACTCAGTACGCAATCCGATTTCCCTGCCACCTGCCAATGGCAGGTGGTCAGTGCTCTGTGGGCCCCACAATGATGTATGTGTTTCAATCATGTCTACCATCTATTTTTCTAGATCATTTTTGGATATGAGACCGAAAATAAGGTATACCCCAATCTCAAGTGGACCACATTACAGGAAACAGTGTTGATTGAATGTCGACCATTAAAAACTTTTTGGGATCCAAAATAGTTTTGGATCAAGATGTCTATATGACCTAATCAACAGATTGGATGTCAAATAAACAGTAGAGTGGGCCTTAGGAGGATTTTAATGGTGGATATACAATCACTATTGTTTTCCTATGGTGTGGTCCACCTGAGATTTATATCCCTTTCATTTTTAGGATAAAGCCATAACATGATATGTAAAAATGAATAAACGACATGGATGAAACACATACATCATGGTGGGGCCCATAGAGTACCGACCATCACCACCCGGCTAGTGGCAAGGGAATAGCCAATTCGTCTCTGGCCGTTCCATACTAACGCAAAGAAAGAGGACAGGGATTGCGTCCTACCCGGTAATCTGTTCGGCGGGGCTCTATGGGGCCCAATGTGATGTAATTGTTTTATCCACGTCGTTCATTGCTTTTCTCATATTATTTTAATTTATGATCCTAAAAATGAAGCAGGTCCACATCTCCAATGGACCACACCAAATGAAGCTACAATAATAATGACACCCATCGTTGAAATCTTTTTAAGGGCCACCGTGATGTTTTTTTTACCATCCTACCTATTCAAAAGGTCATGTAGATGTGGATGAAGTGAAAACACAAATATCATATTGATCCGAAAATTCTTCATATCCTAAGAAGTTTTTAATCGTGGATGTTCAATCCCCAACTTGTGGTCCACTTGATCCCTGGACCTGACTCATTTTTTGGATCATAACTTAAAATGATATGAGAAAAACGGATGGATGGGGTGGATTTCTCAAAAAACCCCACGATAAGCCCTACCTAGGTTTCTAAGGCAGGACCTTCATGCGGAGGCTTTTCGTAGGAAATATACGTGAGAGAGAAAGCCGGTTTCATCGGTTTTGTTTCTCCACTCACCTATAAAATCTCATCGTTCCTTTGAAACTTTGGCCATCCAACTGCTAGCATAGTACCAGCTCTCGACTGAATGGAAGGTAACATACGGTCGAGCGCATAGTACCTTTTCCATATATATATATATATATATATATATATATATATATATATATATATATATATATATATATTATATTTTACTTTATCATACTTTCTTCTTTCTTTCCTTTTTTTTTTTGAAAAAAATTCCAGCGTCCAGACCTGGACGCTGGACAGATGGACGGCTTGGATTATAGGATGGATGGCGTGGATGTAATGCACATATGTCCAGGTGGGGTCCACGTGAGTGTGGCCCACCTAGTTTTAAATCAAGCTGATATTTATTTATTTTATTATTATTATTTAAAGCTGCTCCAGCGTCTAGATATCCACCGTCCAGGATTGGACGGTGTGGATACAATGCAAACATCATGGTGGGTCCCACCACACATGTCACACGTGTGAGGTGGGCCCACGAGCTACAAATGGTTGGACGGTTGAGATGTAAAACAGATGAACGGCGTGTATAAAACTCATACATCGTGGTACTCCCTACATCACCTGTCCAGTTGGACGATGTCGAAATAGACAGATATATCAAGGTGGGTCCCACCTGGCCACACGTGTCGCACGTGTGGGGTGGGCCCACCCTCAAATCGGATGAAGGGAGTGGATACACACATGCCAAAATTTTGAATCAAGATGGTATTTGTGCACCCCAGCGTCCAGGCCTGTATCAGGGTGGAATCCACCGTTTCCAAACGGGTGGACGGCTAAGATGTAAGATGTGTACATCAAGGTGGGTCCCACCCACACGTGTGGGGTGGGCCCACATACAAAACAAATGGACGGTGTGAATATAAAATCCCTACATCATGCAAATACCCCTGGACGGTGGATGACCTGGGTGAAACATATAAATCAAGTAAGGCCAGGTGGTGTGGCCCACCAACAGCCTTTAAACATAGCTGGTATTTGTGTTTTCTCATCGTCCAGTCCCGCTAGATGGCCTAGATAAAACAGATGGATGGCATTGATAAAATACATACAATATAGTGGATCCACGTGGTGGCCCACCCGAGCCAGGATCAAGCTGATATTTGTGATTTCCCTTCATCCAGATCAGGCAGCGGGGCTGGCCCAATGGCTGGACGGTCTGAATCACACATGCACAAAATAGGTGGGCCACATCAACAAGGAAGGAGAGAGAGAGAGAGAGAGAGAGAGAGAGAGAGAGAGAGAGAGAAACGTGAGAAGGGGAGGGACCCCGCCACTATGGGCCCTCCCTATACAATACATACATCAAGATGGGTCCCACTACATGTGGGCCCTCAAATCATCAAGGATCGAGATGATGAACACCCACCTTAGATCTCTTCTTCTTTCTTTCGCCAATGCATGCTAAAGCTCCAATGGATGAATTTCAACGGTTGAGATTGGTTTTGGAGGGTGGGAATGGATGGTAGGGAGTGGGCGACACCTAGCTTCTCTCATGGAAGCTTAGACATCCACCTCTCATGGGGTTGCTTGAAAAATGGAGAGAGAAGTAATGGGAGAGAAGGATGGGGTGTGATGGATGGGTGTACTTGGTTGTAAGAGAGAGAGTTGACTTTGGAGAGGGTGGTTGTACTTGGGGATGGGTGTGAGTAATGGGAGTGATGTGTACTTGATTGATGTGATTGATGAGATTGATGTGATGTTCTCTTGGATTTTGCAACGCACGGCATTTTCCTCAAATTGAACGCGGGCCCATATCGATCTCCTAGCCGATAACAAATCGCCGGTCACCGGAATTCGATCGGGAAGACCACGGAAGCTTATGGAACAGTACGTGCTAGGATACGGGTCTCACAGTGATGCCCTGAGAAATCCACCCCGTTCATAATGACTCCATAGGCCTAACTGGGTAATTTGACCGAAGATGCAGCAAACTCAAAGCTTAAATGAGCCATACTAATTGAATTAAGGTCTTTCAGGTGCCGATTACATCGATCTGACGGTCTAATCGATCCCAATCTGACCATCAACGGTCAAAAGAGTCCCAAGGATCCCTTAGTTGGAAATCAACCATTGGATTATGCATGATATGAGCTAATATTCATTTAAAACCTAAGTATTATTGCTATGATATTTTTAATGACATTATTATTACCAAATTTATTATTACTTGTATTAAATATGATGGCTCTTTCTAATTTAGAAGTTGTATTATACGCTTTTACAACTGATTCATCTATATGTACGTATTTACTATACTTATTTTATTTTATTTTAAATCACGGGTTGCCCTAAGGGAAGTTGGGGACCTAATGGACGGTTTGATTTGCCCATTGAGGTAGTTGAAGTTCTAGAAATAGGTTTGTCCTGATGATATGACGATGCATTTAAAAATCGTTAGGTGGACGACTTCATCTATGGATTAGCATTAACCCCAACGATCAGGCTCGTGCTAGAGCGTAGATGGGTCGTTAAACTAAGTTAACGTGACTCACATATGTATAACCTAATTTTAGTTTTTCATGGTAACACCTGAGTATTGAACGTGCAGGAATTGTCTGATTAGTGAGATCAAGTGGCAGATCATTTTACGAGATGTTATGGGCATGATGGACGGTGGATCAGATGACACAAGTCCTGATATTAAAATGAACAGTTTGATTGGTCTATCCAAGTGATTGAAGTCCTAGAGTAGGTGACTCTGAAGTTGTGATGGGCTATTTTGAGAATCAATCAAATAGATAGTTTGATATGTGGATAGGGATTACTTTCGACGGTCGGATTTAGACTGAGATGGATGTGAATGTCTAAGTATGTTAGGTTGGTATTTATACTAAGTTAAGTCACATGGGAACACTGAGTATTGAAAAGTACGGGGTGTTATATAATCATTGGTCAGCATGATTATTTTCCTGTACCTAACATGGGATTGCATATCTAATGATTAGAGTGGATTTCACATGCACATCAAGGTGGGCCTTGCCAAAAATTGGTTAGGGTGTCCTCAAATTTCATAGCAATGACATGGCACCTAACCATGATGTATGCTGGAAAATCTCTGTGGGCCCCCACCATATGATGTATTTGTTTTATCTACGTCGTCCATTCAATTTTTCAAATTATTTTAAGGTATGAGCCTGAGACAAGAAAGGTTAAGATCTTAAGTGGACCTTACCATGGGAACAGTACTGGTTGAACACCCACCATTAAAAACATCTTCATGGCTACAGAAGTTTTAGATCAAGTTGATTTTGTATTTTCCTTTCATCCAAGTCTATGTGACCTAATCAACGGGTTGGATGGAAAATAAATATTACAGTGGGCATTAGGAAGTTTTTAGTGGTGGACGCTCAATCACTACTATTTCCTATGGTGTGGTCCACTTGAGATTTGAATATAGTTTTTTTTTTTACCATGCCCTCAAATGACCTAGAAAAATGGATAGACCACGCAATCCGAATCCGAGAGCAATGCCCTGCCGATTTTTGGTAGGGCCCACCCTAATGCATGTATGAAATCTACTTTGAGAATTAGATATGTAATCGCCTATATTTATAGCCTTTAAAGAAAAAAAAAAAGCTAGCTGTCCTTTGATTCATGTGTCTATCAAATGAAACAGTTGAGACAGCTAGACATATCAATGATTGATTTTTTATTGGGCCTACCGCGACAATTATGTGAAATTCACTAGATGCAATATAAAAATTTAGTCCTCAAACCGAGGGAAAATAGTTTGGAATGTAGGGTCATCATGCGGTCCACCTGAATCACCGATGGGGATGTTTTTTGAGCCCCCTGCCTAAAAATAGGTTAGGCATTTGGTGGTCTGAGTGAAATTCAGAAACACATACGTGGAGACGTTAGTTTCACTTGAATGATTCTACCATCAAAGCCGAAGTATACTTTTCACCCTATATCACTGTCGGATGATTATTTTGGTAAATATCCAGCCTCAAAGCCCCTTTTCGTATTATCATATATTTTAGGAATTTTCATGTAAAAACCCCTATTAGGAAATTTTAAAAAAGGCAGAATTATCACAAATCAACATCTGGGTTGCTGGTTAGAAGCTCCAGCACAGTCCGAGTTAACTCGGAGGATCCTCGAGTTGAGTCATCACGTTTTAAAACTATGGTTTGAGTGGGCCTAAAAGATGTCCAAGGGACAGCCTACAAAGAGGTAGTTGGGATATTATCCACCCCAAGAAGGGTAGATGAAGGAATCCATCCAAACGGGCCACTCTATCGACTTTTATTTTTTTAATTTTTTTATTCATTTTATAACTGGTCCCTCAATCTTCTATCCAGTGTCCAAATTCAGTTCAGGAAACATAGAACAAGAAAGCAGAAATGGCTCCAAAGATCATGGATGGAGCGGCCAAACCGTACGTTAACAAAGGAGCATGGACGGCCGACGAAGATCAAAAACTATCTCAGTGTATCGCTGTCCATGGAGAGAAGAGGTGGCGATCGGTTCCGGCGAAAGCAGGTTATAGCTTCATTTCATAAAAACAAAACACCCAAGTGCTGAAATAGATTATTATCTTGATCTTGATCATGATATCCGTCGTGTGGTGTCCGCGCAGGTTTGAATAGATGTGGGAAGAGTTGCAGGCTGAGATGGTTGAATTATCTGAGGCCCAACATCAAGAGAGGCAACATATCAGATCAAGAAGAGGACCTGATCATCAGGCTTCATAAGCTGTTAGGCAACAGGTCAGTGACTGAGAGTGCGTTTGGACACACTATCAAACTGAATTGTGATTTGTAGTCCAATTGTGGAACGACCCCAATTCTACTTTCCTTATTTAGAATGCATATCAAGTGCCTGGGCTCCAAATTGCATTTACTTTGCAATTCAATTCACTTGTCCATCCAAACGCAGCCCACGAAGTTATCTTTTCTGTGCACCCTTGCAAGAACTATTCTACTTATCATAAGTTGGACACGTGGGTCTTAAAATTTCATGATCTAGACCGTTCGTAATATGGGTACCACGCCTTGGATCAACCACAATAGAGGTACCTAACCTAATGGATTATCCTAACTGTCCAATATCTAACCTGCAAATGAATGGTAGAAAAGTATGCAAAATAGCAAGAGTTCACAAATTGAATGGGTTGGATTGTCCATTGTGGGTAATTTGCTGATAGTGGACAGTCCACTGTGAAACTCGCATGATGAACGGTCCAGATCGTGCACTAGTTGTGCCATAGTACTGATCTGTCGTGGATTTCTTACACTTGGATTGATTTGTGCTTTAGGTGGTCTTTGATTGCAAGGAGGCTACCAGGAAGAACAGATAATGAAATCAAGAACTACTGGAATTCCCATTTGAGCAAGAGAATGAAAGACCAAAAGGATAAGGTGGGGCCCACCCCAAACAATAAAAGTCTCCTGGTGGAACATGGGGAAGTGAGTGAAAAGGGACCCACAATCAAGGGAGGAGATTCAAGGGACGAATTCAATGTGGACGACTTGTTTGATTTCTCACAGGATGTGGGGCCCATCATGAGCCCTTGTGAAGAGAATCCCATGGACATGTTTGATGGGATTGTTGTATCAAAAAGAGGGTCCTTGAATTTGGATTGGGTGAAGGAATTCCTTGAGACTGATGAGTGTGGATTCTCATGCAATGAAGGGAATAGAAGCCTTGCTTCTATTTCCTGAATTTACTGCAAGCCACTGTAGGTGGGCCCCACTACTCGCACCCCACTTTTTTTCACCACACCCCCTTTTTTCTACTTTTGGTAGTAGAATAGCAACTTGGATACTACTATAATGTGCAAACGCTTGATATGCAGACACTCAGAAATCTTGGACATGACATACAATTGACTCAAATTCGGCTGACTAAATTGTAGAACCCACTGTTTGTAAGTTACAATCTCAAAATCAGATTGGTTGAGCAATCCAAACTTCTAATCAGGGGCGTTTATCGGTTGAAATAAACCGTCCGCTTGAATTTTTACTTTGACCGACCGTCAAATAAGTGTCCACCAATTATCTAACAGGCAGGTAATCGGATAAACATTATTTTTGTTTATCTAAAGAAGAATCTATCATTTGGACAGTTCAATTTAAGTCACCTGTATGCCAAACATATACATTTTTAAGTAGTTTCTAGGTGCATGCGTATCATCCATCGCTCTTCCCGAGTAATGAAGTTTTTCTGGTAGAAGTTTCTCAGATTACACTGCACATGGTCACGGGATTTTCGAATGGATGTGAAGTGACCTGCAGTATGAGGAAGTACTCTTATTTAGTACAAATAATGGAGTGATCGTGGGGTACTGGCCTACCACCTTGACTTTTTTCAATAAAAATATCATTATTTTTACATATTTCTGTTAGTAAGGTGGATAGGAAAAAGGAAAGGATTTTCTTATCATGAGGTGGAGAAAAAGGGTGTAATAGCTTTTCATATGTTCTTTTAACGCGTGAGGAGAAGAAATAAGTGATATTTCTTGTTTGTGAGGTACATGAATGTTGTTCTGCTGTTCTATTCCATCACTGTCCTTATCTTCAATTTACTATAAGGTAAAAGATTGTAAAATTTAAATAATAATAATAATAATAATAAATAAATAAATAAATAAAAGAAGTGATGTTTCTTGTTTGTTCATTGTATAAAAGCAATGCTTCTCTTGTATGTTGTATTCTCCTTATTAGTTGGTGGAATGATTTGTGTTTACCTACGGTATTAATCATTGCGTGACAAAGCATGAATATTTTATATTTTTTCTCTACTCATTTTCACATACACTTAAATCTATGGCCGTGGATATTTAATATTATCTTTAAACAATCACCTACACATACGGTCGAAGCGATTATGCAATGGAATGCTTTTCCAAATAGGTAGTGTTGAGCAATTGGTTTTCACTGCAGTGGTAACTCCCACGTGCTTCCCTTGCACCGTATATTCTCTTTATTTGCTGATGTTTTCCTGTAGTATTAATAACAGTGTGATGAGCCATGAATATTTTGTGTTTCTTCTGTACTTATTTTCATGTGCGCTTAAATAAATGGCGGTGGATATTTAATATTGTTTTTACACAATCACCTACACGTGGTCGAAGCGCTTCTACAATGGAAGGATAGTTTGTTTTCTGAATAGATAGTGTTGAAATCTTGGTTTTTGCTGTAGCAGTAACTCCCACGTGCATGCACCTTGAAATGAACTGCCGAAATAGTTGAAGCCACTGTAGATGGAATATAGCCCAAAAGCTGCCTAAGTATGATTTTAACTGGTTGATTGGTGGACATCCAACTGTCAAGATAAAGATTGCAGACAGAACAAAAAAAAAAAAAAAAAAAAAAAAAAAAAAAAAAAAAAAAAAAAAAAAAAAAAAAAAAAAAAATACACGGGTTGGAGTGTTAAATGTTAGGTACCACGGAAGCACACAGAATGGAATCAAGCAAAATACATGCATTGCACAAACTAACCCAACCAAGAACAATCAGATTTGTACATGAAAAAACCATTACGGGAAAAAACCACGGCACAAACTGGGCAGCTTGCAGATCCCGCAAGGCACAGGTTGCTTGGTGCAGCAGAGTGTGGTCCCCATTCCTGCCACCAAAGATCTCCTTGCTGACTTGGAAAGCTCTCCACAATGCGGTCCCGGTGGAGAATGCCATCCAGTCCAAATGTATTCTGCTTGCTTCGCGTTGCATTTGTTGCGACGGGATCTCCCCCCAAGGGCCTTCAGCGGAATCCATCAACCATCTATTCTTTTTTAACCCCCATGCGAAAGCGATCTGGTCCCTCTTCGTAGCCATCTTCGGCAAGTCTCCTCTAGGTGGTTCCTCAATTGTAGATAGGTTGTCTCAATGGTGGAGGAGCCCTTCTTCCAGGGGCTGGGCTGGAATTATCTATAATTTGGTGCCAACCCTCATTATTTGGGAGCTGTGGAGAGGGAGGAATCAAGGTAAATTCGATGGCAACCCCCCTTCAATCCAGGTCCAGGTGGCTCATATAAAGGGCTGGATTTCTGGCATTTCGTCCACATGGGGCCGTGCCTCAGCCCACTCAGTCCCCAACAATTGCGCCCTCTTAGCGTTGGGCTTGCGGTCAACGTTGGGCTTGCAGTCAGCCTCGGCCCCCTCTCCTACAAGGTCGATCCAAGTAATTAGGTGGCTTAAGCCTCCCCTGGGCTGGGTGAAAATGAATGTGGACAGGTCGGCCAGGGGTAATCCAGGTATGGCCGGCGATGATAGTGTTTGCATAGCTGAGAAGGGTGAGTTCCTCTTCAGCTTCTACGCAGGATACAGGGTGGCTTCTAATACTCAGGCTGAGATCAGGGCTATCCATGGCGACCTCCTTCATTGTTTCAGCAGGGGCTTCTCCAAAGTCATTATCGAATCGGACTCATTGCTAGTGATCTCTTTCCTCTCCCTTAAATTCCAACCAAGCTGGAAATGGAAATATTGGTTAGCTGGGATTAAGGGGCTATAGGAGATCGGTGAAGTTAAATTCCAGCACACTTTCAGGGAAGGTAACAAGCCGGCAGATGGGCTGGCTAGGCTAGCAAGCGATTCGCAATTCTCTGCATTCATCGATGACATCAACAATCTTCTGAGAGAAGTGAAGGGGAGGGTTTTCCTTGACAGGGCTGGGCTGAGCGCACTTAGGAGATAATCTCTCACCCTGTTTTTTTATCTTGAGGTTTTACAATTTGTTTTCAGTCCTACGACAGGTACTTCCGGTTAGGTTTTTTGCCTACCAAGCCCGAATGTATAGCGGTTGTACAGTTTTTTGAAAAAAAAAAAAGTGATTTAAAAGAAAAAAATGCATAAAAAAATAAAAATAAAAATAAAAAAAGTAATGTACTATAAAAGAATAATTACAAGAGATAGATGATCTTACTAATTCGAACCAGCCTCAAATCTCCTTCAAACCCTATATATGCCCTTGAACCCTTAGGAACGTTTTAGAAAACCCTAATACACCTTAACCCATGCCCTAATCCCAATTACACCTGATATATATACTATCACAACTAGAATAGGAAATAACTAGAGCACTAACACAATTCTGCATGCAACTTCGATTGAACCTTCGATGGCATCGACATCCCTTGAAGACCTATCAGTGGCATCGAAGCCTCCTTCAATGCCATTGAGAAACCATCTAAAGTAGTCTAGCAACCAATATGGATTTATTCTAATTTTCTCAATGGGATCGGGCATCTGTCGATGGCATCGACATTTGCTCGATGGTATCGAGTGGGTTGTTGATGGCATCAACAAACCCTGTTATTGACAGATTTAAGAAATCAATAACATTAAAGTCCCTTGATATACATCAATACACCATCTTCTAAGGGCTCGAGCTTTTAGAGTAATTGGTTATTTGACATAGTATCAGAGTGAGAGGTCAAGTGTTCCCTCAAATTAATACATTCCCGACCCGTTTATGGCGTGAGTGTCCCTCCACTTGCCCAGTATGTTCCCATGCAGAGTTCCAATCCGCACATGCAGGGGTGCCATTATTTGGACAATTTGGAATTGAGGTGATCAAGTGGGCCACATATGCAAGAGAAGTAGACATTTAGAGGAACAAATCTAACGGTCTACTTGCAAGCTCATCCATTCCCTAAAGGAGGACTTGCAACGAAATATTTGTAGGACAGAACACTTAGTGCTAAAATGACTTGTGCCCAAGCCCCAGCCCAAAAATCGACAGCGTCGTAAATGCCGAACCCAAGTTCAGCGCACAGGCCAAGCTAATTGGTCCAGACCCGGTCAAAAGCTGGGCTCGTTCATTGGACTATGCAGACGCTCAGCCAGTTGCCAAACCTACCCAGGACTGCAGTTGTGGTGTTATACCCAGCATCAGCCTATCTTTCCCCTCAGTTGCGCCGCGCGTGTAACAGGCATGCATTGATGGATGGATGTTTTCAGTTTTTTACAGATGGGCCCATACGCACCCACACCATCCCAACCCTTCAATGGTCCACATTCCCAACGAGAAGTCCTAGTTTACATGTCCATGTGTGGACACACATGAACACTTGCACGAGCGTGTGCCACACATTCTAACAGCCCCTCACATGCATTCATAAAAACACCCCTCTCAGATCACGTGCATGCACACACGAAAGAGCACGTGCTTATGGAACGGTCCAAATTGTGTGTATTAGACATTGTTGCACCTCAAATCCAAGTGAGATTTGCTAGAATACATCTCAATGCATGCCGTTACAATCCATCACTGGACCAGTTATATATATATATATATATATATATATATATATATATATATATATATATATATATATATATATAAAGAGGGCCCACCAGCACGATCACTGGACCAGTCTTTTTAAATGGTCCAGGCCATTTAAATGATGGGCCACCATAGATGGAAGATACCTATAAGAAATCATCTTCAATGCATGCCGTTACAATCCATCACTATACCTACAAGAATACAGTTCCACCGTCCCATCCTATCATAGACTATATCCTCAGTTGAATTATAGGTCATCAAATCTTTTTTACTACCTTTCACGTGTCTTTTCACATGATTTTTAAGCTGCATTTCAATCACCTTAAACCCAGTTGGACTCAATTTGATTTTATACAATGAGTCACTTATGAGTCATTCCTAATCGAGTGAGTCAGACTCTACGCAAGATTGAAGAAATTGGACTAGGTCACCTAGTCTTTTAACCATGCTTTTGGGCCTTTCTCTTAGAGATTTTAAGGATAGTCCGAATTTAAATATATCGATCTGGATCACAATGGCTCAAAACAGCCCAATACATGGGTGATAAAGGGAAATACAGAAATAGTATTTATGTAAATGATATGACACCTGATTTAAACTTATAATTTCCTTTTTATTTAAGAGCTTTCAACTTGAACCAACTCACTTTCAACTTGTGCAGTTCCTAATCTCTATTACACATATATAACCATATCATTTAAGTATACTTTCTCTCATCCCATACCTATTAATGCTACTTTATGTTCTTGAAATCCCTCATTTCTAATTTTATTCTTCCTCATCTTGCCACTCATCTATCTCACTATCCTCCCCTATATTTATCTTATGAGCATGGCTTTTTTGGACCCCAACATTTTATCCCAGTCTTACAGTTATCCTGTAAAAATTTCACTTTTAAATTTAATTGGCTCTAAAGCTCCAGAGTTATCCTTTAAAAATTTCACTTTTAAATTTAATTGGTTCTAAAGCTCCGGAGGCACATCTCCACTTCATATACTGAGTTCTAGTTCTGCGAAGAACACTCATCTCAATTTCTCTGCTCTCATAACTAGACTTAAAAAGAGTTTCGGAGATAGTCCATATTCAATATAAAAAAAAAAAAGTTAAATGATGAATAGAGTTGAAATATTCATTTTTGTTTATTTATTTTATAGATATGTATGCCCTGTCTATGGTGGAGCCATTCGATAAACAGTTTGAATGATTGAAGCATGACTCTGGATTCGACGTGTACAGTCATTGAGATTTTCTAGAATACTTGTCCACGCATGGCAATTAAATAATAGGGAACTTTGGCAATTGGGTCTGGTCCATTTCAACGTCATATGATGGGATTTCCTGCGATGATGCTGTTGTCACTCCATTTCTTTTCTATCACGTTTAGTTCAGTAGTGCCTGCGGGCGTGCCAGAATCGATACATCAGCTCGATTTGCGCTAGAAAGGGCACGTCGAGATCGAGCACCATCTTTCTCAAGGATAGTTACTTCGAATTTATGGAGCTCTCTGACACCTCACAGAGATGCCTTGAATCCACGAGAAAAAATAAAAATTAATTCTAAAAAATTCGAAATAACTTTATTAAGATGAAAAATGAGTTTACAACTCTTTAATTAAGGCTACAAACCTTAGGGAGAAGTTTCGGAATCATACTGTAACTAAAACTCCTAGAAATCGCGACTTGCTATAAACAACAAAAACTTACTATTTATAGACAATCATGACTCCTACTAGTGCACATGAATTTCGGCCATAATAATAAGTGTCCTATTTGACCAAACCATGATGTTCCCCTAATTTTTCTAAGCACTTTCCGTGTTGGACACAACTCTTAAAGCCCAATGTACGAAGAGTTATAATCAAATTAAAACTTACTAAAAATAGTAAAAACAAAAATAAATAGGGATTTCAACTATCAATTTGATGGAATCTCGCAAATTCGGCGTGGGGAACCCGGCATATCCGGGTTGGGTGGCTAAAGTAGCTCGTCCTACCCCAAAATCATATAATGTATATCCTATAACTAATTCCGGTTTTCGAGATACGTCCGTTTTAAGTTTCGACGGTCCAGATCTCCTCCGTCTCCGATCGGCCCTTTTCTGATCCATCTTGGCCATGAAATTATTCGTGACCCGCTCTACATCATCTATTCTAACTGATCAAATTTGACCCCAAGCACCGAAAATAAACAGATACATAAGATTATAAGAAGATTGGTCGTTACTCAGCCACTTATATAATTTTGCGTAACGCCCTGGAAATCGGGGGTCGTGTATACACTAAACTCCTGAGTTCCCGGGGTCACTTATGACCGGTTTTCATTAACATGTGATTAATCCAGTCAATGCGCAGCTTGGAAATTCCTGGAACATGAAGCACAACCACACAAGTCTACTGAAATGGAAGAGATCAAATATATACATATATACATGTCCAAAAGAATAAAGGGATCGCACATGGCATCACCCAACAAAATCGCAAAAGAATAGCAAGTCCAAAAAGAATAGCACTGAGCCCGCTACTCAGCGATCCATTGGCTCATCTATGGGTCCGGTGAGATCCCGCGCATCAGCTGGAAGTATAACAACTCCTCCTCCTCGTCGAGAGTAACATCGTCATGCTCCACCTGCTTCACCTCCCCTGCATCTATGAGAGAGTCTGGTTGGTGTTTTAAAACACCGCCCCAGAGTGGGAGTGAGTGATCAACTCAGTGTGTACTATTAGTCTTAAGTTATAACAGGCATCAATTGTAATATGAACTTAATGAAAAGCAGTCAATCATCAACACCTAACAACACTCTTATTAGATGCGCATGCGTGCGGGATGATATGATGCATGCCCTTGCCACAACGCTCCCTTGAGCGACTCCATCTAACAATCGCATATGACAACACTCCTCAGAGCGACCTCGACTTCCGAGTCGCCACCCTAACTAATGCGATGCAATGCGATCGTGTTAGCCGAGTTATTAGTTAAGTCTATTCATCCAGCAGATTGGAGAATCTGATACACCCCACGTATCAATGCCCTAAACTGGTTGCGAGGCCAAGGCCCCCCAATGAGTGAGGCAGAGGCCCCACGGTCCGTGATCCTGTCGGGTTCCTCATCCCTGACTTCAAGCACATGAGGAGTGCCGAGAGAAAAGGATCGTTCGCGGCCAGTAGGGGAAGGCGCGACACCCCAGCGCGGGCCGACGGCTTGGATACAGTGTCTCATTTCACCATGCCTGGCTCACGAAGCTGTGGACCAGTTGCAATCGGTTATTGGTGGGCCACTTATGATTGTAGGGTGTTTCAGGTTCTATACATGTGTAAGCAAACAAGGTTAACAAACAAGGTTGGTCAGACAGTACGCTAGACCGCATGAATTCAGACAAGCACGTGGCGGAACAGCATCGGGTACAAGCGACCCATGTAGTCTAACTACTGTCGCTCACATGCACTCGCCCAAATTCATGGGTTTAGCCTCAAGACGGTCCTACCAACGGGACCGCCTTCGCTCTCCTCATATTCCTGACCAACCCCAAAGTTGGGTGGTGATTCATAACATGCCAAGTATACAAGTTATCAACTAACATATCAATACCATGTTCTCATGCATCTCAACCATACAAAACAAGGTGCATGTGAGTGTGTGGGTTTGTGAGGAAGTTAAGCGCTTCCTCCATCTTAAGAAATCATGAGCACAAGGGTAACAAATCGTACACACCGTGAAGCACCACATATGAGGGAAAAGAATCAAGCAAACATGAGCATACTATCATCCATACTTAATATCATGTGAGAGGCAAGATCAACACTAAATTTGAGAGCTAAGCATGCACATCCATACAATTCCAATAACATGTAATTCCTAGGGTTTCTTTAGAATTTCGAATATAACATCTAAGCCAACAAAATCATTAAGCTCATATTAAAATTGGTGCTAGGCCACCTAAGAACAATAGTCCGCACATATAGATCATTGAAGACTTGGAAAACGACCTAGGAAAGAGGGCTTTGAGGTCGATCGGCCGGAATCCCTAGAGCAAGCACTTGCATGTTAGAGATCCAAGCCAAACCCTTCTCAATACATGAATTTCAAAAAGAATGGGTGAAGGATCTTACCTAGATGACCAACGGACGATTGTTGTAGTAGTGGTGGAGAGTTTCTCCTTTGAGGAGAGGTAAGAAGTTGAAAGGGTTGATTTTCTTGGGCCCCACCTTGATTTAGGGTCCACCTTAGCTCTCCTTCACTCTCTCTTTCTTCTCTCCTTGCTCTCTAGCTCTCTCTTTACTCCCTTGGCAATAGTAGTTATGGTGAGAGTTATGAGATAAGAGGTTAGGGCTTTATTTTCTAAAGTTGGGCCCTTTGGCCCCAAGCTTCCACAAATTCCCAAAATAGCCCTATAGGACTCCCTATTGGTGTTGGGGCAGTCCTAATACCCCTCTGGCCACAAGACTTGGTGTGTAGGTGTCTCATGGCCCGATGAAGGATCATGCAAAGTTTGGGAACAAACGGATGAACGAGTATGGGGTTTGAGTATACGATTTCGATCTTTAAGTGGCCCTGTGGGGCCCATTCCGGTGATTGGGTGGCTCTGGTAGCCCTCTGGGCATGAAACTTACAGGATAGGTGATTCATGGCCCGATGAGAGGTCATGCAAAGTTTGGGAGCGATCGGATATGAGGTTTGATCGTACGGGTCCAGTTTGCGATCAACGGTCACCATGCCACGATCGAGTCCCAGATTTTGTGGACGGGCGTAAAAAAATACATTAGACCTTCACCATAAATTTGGAAGAAATCCGACGGCTGGAAAGCCTGGTATCTCGGTTTCATTTAGAAGTGCCAGATTCCAATTCTGGCACTGGTGGGGTGCATTTGGCAAGTGCTAGATCCCAACTATAGGTGTCCATTGGGTCCACAGTCCACGATGAACCACAAGCCCAGTGAGATTTATGATTTTCTAAATTTTTAGATTTTTCTGACCCTCCTCAGTCGCTGGGTGGCCCACACGAGCTGTTGTTAAGTGTAAACAGGCCATCTGGCTCGGCGGCCCGTACTTGGTCCAATCATGACCAGACTGGTCTACTCTAATGGGCTAAATCTAAGTCAATTAACTCGGGGTACCTCATCACAAGTACTTTGAATGAATGATCCTGCGGCAAATCCTACGAGGACACCTCAGGACACTGTGCTGGTTGGACGAGACGTTACATTTTGTAATGATCAAGCGATAATTGGTGGGTTATTCTGTAATGATCAAGCGATAATCAGAGGGTGGGGTTCTTCTTCTAAAAGTGAGTTATAGTTTGCCTTACACAAGAAACTCACGATCGGTCACTAAATGCTGATGCAAGAATGTCTCTTGAAAGAACTACTTGATATTAGATAAAAGACAAATCCAACGTGTGACCGTATATTTGAATTACAACTAAAAACTATGGTTAAGAATTACCACTACTTGACTATCGTCACTCCTAGGATAAATTGAGATAAAATATAGATTTGTTTTGATTTGATTGTGTTGGATGTTTTATTTTGTTTTATTGATTTCCTCTACTAGTTATAGATTTCTCTTACTGCTCTCATTCATACGTTCCTCTCATTCAATCCAATGGTTATGGTAGTTGAGGAGTCACCACGTCAACCTTCCGAATCCTTCCTTTCTTGATATGTGTCCCACTGACCATTCCTCTTCCGCTTGATCGTTTTTCACTTCTGGGGCCTATCGGTGGCTCATTCCGCTTCTGGACATCTTTCGACCGCATCTTTCCTCTTGACCACACCTTGCTCGATGCCTTTCAACCACTTGATTTGCTTTTAAATACCTCTCGACAATTCTTTCTTATCATCCTGCCAGGTGTGATTCTGTAAAAAGCACTTCAAATATCCTTGAAGATCTTTAGCATGTTATATCTTTACCTTTCTATAACACATGTACATCCATGATTGACTACTTCAGAACGGTCAAAAATAAGATACAACATTACCCCCATGTAGCTTCACTTTGGCTTGAAAAGGTGAGAGCGATGTTGATTCGTCATTCGACGCAATAAATGTGACTACTCAGCTGGGCAAAAAACATTAATTTCAGCCATCTTAGTCGAACTTGGTCGTCTTGAACGAAAAACATCAAAGTTGGTTGTCTTTGTCAAACTCAGCCATCTTAGTCGAACTCGATCATCTTGGTTGAAAAACATCAAAGTCGGTCATATTGGTCGAATTCATTCATCTTGGTTGAAAAACATCAAATTCAGCTACTCGATCGAACTCGGTAATCTTGGTCGAAAAACATCAAATTCGACCGTCTTGGTCAAATTCGGCCATCTTGGTAAAAAAAAATTTAAAACACACATTAAAGTCGGCCATATTGGTCAAACTTGGCCGCCTTGGTCGAAAAATGGTAAATTCGGTTGTGGCAATAGAGACTGCCGATTAATCCATTTTGAATAAGGCTTATGGTAGACCAGAGTGGTAGTTCGGCCGAGAACTTGGCCTGCTACTTCTTGGACCAATTGAATGATTCGGTCACAATCCAGATTGTCTGGTTTAGCCATTGGTAGCGGTTCCAAACCTACCTGGTTTAGTCTTCCATAATACTATGGATTCCTAAGGAAAAGCTATCCCTCAGGTATAACTTGGTTTCCTTTTGCAGGAATGACATTTCTAACCTTCAATTCTAGTCGCCTAAACTCAGCAGGTGGCGAAAGATTCTACAATTCTTGTACTAGAGTAGGAGGCAAGTTCCATCGTAGAGGAGGTGCTTGCGGTATTAGTTATACTGGGGGGTATCACACTACAAAAAAGAGGGTTTTTAGCGACGAAACTACATTTCGTCGCCAAAAGGCATTTTTAGCGACGAAATAAATTTTCATCGCTAAAAGCTCGACGAAACTTTTAGCGACGAAACTTTTCGTAGCTAAAAATAGGACATTAGACTTTTAGCAACGAAAATTTTCGTTGCTAAATACTCCAAACAATTTCTTTTAGCTGCGAAAATTTTCGCAGCTAAAAATACTGTATGAGACCTTTAGCGACGAAACTTTTCGTCACTAAAAACTCGGAACATTTTCTTAAACTTTCAGCGGCGAAAATATTCGCTGCTAGAAGTTTTGTAAGGTACAAGACTTTTAGCGGCGAAAATTTTCGCGGCTAAAAGTCTTATACCTTACAAGACTTCTAGCAGCGAATATTTTCGCTGCTAAAAATAAACTAACATATCTTTTAGCGACGAAACTTTTCGTCGCCGAAGGTTTCTTTTTTTAAAAAAAAAATATTCCAATTCAAAATCCGTATAAAATTTCTGATATACACCTGTTAACAATTAATTTCATCATATTCATCCTGATATCAACATTTTGTCATATTCACTACATAAACTTTTAGCAGCGAAAATGTTCGTCGCTAAAAGACACTATTCAAAACTTTTAGCAGCGAACATTTTCGCTGCTAAAACTAAACTAGCATATCTTTTAGCGACGAAAATTTTCGTTGCCAAAAGTTTCTTTTTAAAAAAAATATTATAACTCAAAATCCGTACAAAATTCCTGATATACATCTATTAACAATATATTCCATCATATTCACATTCACATCGAACTAAACCCAAACTATATAAAGTTTTAGCGGCGAAAATGTTCGTCGCTAAAAAATACTATACAAGACTTTTAGCCGCGAAAATTTTCGCTGCTAAAAATAAACTGACATATCTTTTAACAACGAAATTTTTCATCGCCAAACGTTTCTTTTAAAAAACAAATATTTCAGCTCAAAATCGGTACAAAATTCCTGATATACATCGGTTAACAATATATTCCATCATATTCATATTCACATTCACATCCATCTAAACCCAAACTACATAAAGTTTTAGCGGCGAAAATGTTCGTCGCTAAGAAATACTATACAAGACTTTTAGCAACGAAAATGTTCGTGCTAAAAATAAACTGACATATCTTTTAGCAACGAAGACTTTCGTCGCCAAAAGTTTCCTTTTAAAAAAATATTCCACCTCAAAATCCGTACAAAATTCCTGATTTGCATCTATTAATAGTATATTCCATCATATTCACATTCACATCCATCTAAACTCAAACTAAATAAAGTTTTAGCGGCGAAAATTTTCGTCGCTAAAAAATACTATACAAGACTTTTAGCAGAAAAAAATTTTCATTTGCTAAAAATAAACTGACATATCTTTTAGCAACGAAAATTTTCGTTGCCAAAAGTTTCTTTTTTTAAAGTAATATTCCAGCTCAAAATCCGTAAAAATTCCTGATATACACCTGTTAACAATATATTCCATCATATTCATCCTGATATACACATTTCATCATATTCACATTCACATCCATCTAAACTCAAACTACATAAACTATATTCATCCAAACACAAACAATCTTATCTGTATCACATTCATTCATGTATAAATACATATAAACTTAACATCATAAAGAAATAAACAAAAAATCACAAAGATGAAGACGGAGGTGGTGGGGCATCGGTAGGTAAGCGTGCAGCGAAAGCCTGAAACATCTCCGTCATCCGTCGCTCATGCTCCACCCACATCTCCGCCATCCTCCTCTCCTGCTCCTCCCTCTGCCTCATCAACTCCTCCTTCATCCTCCTCTGCCTCGCCAGCTGCTCCTCCCTCTGCCTCGCCAGCTCCTCCAGGTTTAGGTTTAGGTTTAGGTTAAGGTTATAAGTATAGGTTTTGGGATTTGAGAATAGGTTTAGGGTTTAGGGTTTAGGAAATCGGGTTTGGATTCGGGATCGGGTTTAGGTTTGGGTTTTCAAGTTTAAGCTTAGGTTAAGGTTAGGGAGTTAAGATTAGGATTAGGTGTAGGTGTAGGTTTAGGTTTAGGGATTTGAGAATACATTTAGGTTTTATGTTTTAGGTTTAGGTTTAGGTTTTAGGTTATAGGTTAAGGTTTAGGTTTTAGGTTTAAGTTACTGTTAGGTTATAGGTTATAAGTTTAGGTTTTGGTTTAGGTTATAGGTTTAGGTTTAGTTTTAGGTTAAGGTTTAGGTTTAGGTTATAAGCTATAGGTTTAGGGAATTGAGAATTGGTTAAGGTTTAGGTTTAGGTAATCGGGTTCGAGTTCGGGATCTGGTTTAGGCTTGGGTTTTCATGTTTAGGTTTAGGTTTAGGTTTAGGTTAGGGAGTTGAGATTGGGATTAGGTGTAGGTTTAGGTTTAGGGATTTGAGAATAGGTTAATGTTTAGGTATAGGTTTAGGTTTAGGTTTTAGCTTATAGGTTTAGGTTTTGGTTCTAGGTTTAGGTTATAGGTTAAGGTATAGGTTATAGGTTTTGGTTAGGTTATAGGTTTTTGTTTAGGTTATAGGTTATAGGTTTTGGTTTAGGTTTAGGTAGCGGTTTTAGTTTATAGGTTTAGGTTATAGGTCATAGGTTTAGGTTAAGGTTTAGGTTACTGAGTTTTGGTTTAGGTTAAGGTTATAGGCTTTGGTTTAGGTTAAGGTTTAGGTTTTGGGTTTATGTTAAGGTTATAGGTTAAGGTTATAGGTTTAGGTTAGGTTTAGGTTAGGTTTAGGTTTAGGTTATAGTTTATAGGTTATAGCTTTGGGAATTGAAAATAGGTTAAGGTTTAGGTTTAGGAAATCGGGTTCGGGTTCGGGTTCGGGTTCGAGTTTAGGCTTGGCTTTTCATATTTAGGTTTAGGTTTATTTTAGGGAGTTGAGATTGGGATTTGGTGTAGGTTTAGGTTTAGGGATTTGAGAATAGGTTAAGGTTTAGGTATAGGTTTAGGAAATCGGGTTCGGGTTCGGATCGGGTTTAGGCTTGGGTTTTCATGTTTAGGTTTAGGTTTAGGTTAGGGAATTGAGATTGGGATTTGGTGTAGGTATAAGTTTAGAGATTTGAGAATAGGTTAAGGTTTAGGTATAGGTTTAGGAAATCGGGTTCGGGTTCGGGATCGGGTTTAGGCTTGGGTTTTCAAGTTTAGGTTTAGGTTTAGGTTAGGGAGTTGATATTGGGATCGTGTAGGTTTAGGTTTAGGGATTTGAGAATAGGTTAAGGTTTAGGTATAGGTATAGGTTTAGGTTTTAGCTTATAGGTTTAGGTTATAGGTTTAGGTTTTGGTTTTTGGTTTAGGTTAAGGTTATAAGTTTAGGTTATAGGTTATAAGTTATAGGTTAAGGTTAAGGTTTAGGTTAGAGGTTTTAGTTTAGGTTAAGGTTATAGGTTTTGGTTTAGGTTATAAGTTTAGGTTTAGGTTTTAGTTTATAGGTTTAGGTTTTGGTTTTAGGTTAAGGTTTAGGTTAAGGTTATAGACTTTGGTTTAGGTTAGGTTTAGGTTTTGGGTTTATGTTAAGGTTATAGGTTTAGGTTAGGTTTAGGTTTAGGTTATAGGTTATAGCTTTGGGAATTGAGAATAGGTTAAGGTTTAGGTTTAAGAAATCGAGTTTGGGTTCGGGATCGGGTTAGGCTTGGGTTTTCAAGTTTAGATTTAGGTTTAGGTTAGTGAGTTGAGATTGGGATAAGGTGTAGGTTTAGGTTTAGGGATTTGAGAATAGGTTAAGGTTTAGGTATAGGTATAGGTTTAGGTTTAGGTTTTAGCTTATAGATTTAGGTTTTGGTTCTAGGTTTAGGTTAAGGTTATAAGTTTAGGTTATAGGTTAAGGTTTAGGTTATAGGTTTTTGTTTAGGTTAAGGTTATAGGTTTTTGTTTAGGTTTAGGTTTTAGTTTATAGGTTTAGGTTATAGGTTTAGGTTTTAGTTTTATGTTTTATGTTTAGGTTAAGGGTACAAGTTTAGGTTAAGGTTTAGGTTACTGAGTTTTGGTTTAGGTTAAGGTTATAGGTTTTGGTTTAGGTTAAGGTTTAGGTTTTGAGTTTATGTTAAGGTTATAGGTTAAGGTTATAGGCTTAGATTAGGTTTAGATTTAGGTTATAGGTTATAGCTTCGGGATTTGAGAATAGGTTAAGGTTTAGGTTTAGAAATCAAGTTCGGGTTCGGGATCGGGTTTAGGCTTGGGTTTTCATGTTTAGGTTTAGGTTTAGGTTAGAGAGTTGAGATTGGGATTTGGTGTAGGTTTAAGTTTAGGGATTTGAGAATAGGTTAAGGTTTAGGTTTAGAAATCGGGTTCGGGTTCGGGATCGGGTTTTGAAGTTTAGGTTTAGGTTGGGGAGTTGAGATTGGGATTGGGATTAGGTTTAGGTTTAGGGATTTGAGAATACATTTAGGTTTTAGGTTTAGGTTTAGGTTTCACTTATAGGTTTAGGTTATAGGTTTAGGTTTTGGTTTTAGGTTTAGGTTAAGGTTATAAGTTTAGGTTATAGGTTATACGTTAAGGTTTAGGTTATAGGTTTTTTTTCGGTTAAGGTTATAGGTTTTGGTTTAGGTTTAGGTTTAGGTTTTAGTTTATAGGTTTAGGTTATAGGTTTAGGTTTTGGTTTTAGGTTTAGGTTAAGGTTATAAGTTTAGGTTAAGGTTTAGGTTACTGAGGTTTTGGTTTAGGTTAAGGTTATAGGTTTTGGTTTAGGTTAAGGTTTAGGTTTGGGTTTATGTTAAGCTTATAGGTTTAGGTTGGGTTTAGCTTTAAGTTATAGGTTATAGGTTATAGCTTTGGGAATTGAGAATAGGTTAAGGTTTAGGTTTAGAAATTGGGTTTTAGTTCGAGATCGGGTTTAGGCTTGGGTTTTCATGTTTAGGTTTAGGTTTAGGTTAGGGAGTTGAGATTGGGATTTGGTGTAGGTTTAGGTTTAGGGATTTGAGAATAGGTTAAGGTTTATGTTTAGAAATCGGGTTCGGGTTCGAGATCGGGTTTTGAAGTTTAGGTTTAGGTTTAGGTTGGGGACGTGAGATTGGGATTGGGATTAGGTTTAGATTTAGGGATTTGAGAATACATTTAGGTTTTAGGCTTCCGTTTAGGTTTTAGCTTATAAGTTTTGGTTTTGGTTATATGTTTAGGTTATAGGTTAAGGTTATAGGTTTAGGTTCAGGTTATAGGTTATAGCTTTGGGAATTGAGAATAGGTTAAGGTTTACGTTTAGGAAACTGGGTTCGGGTTCGGGTTCGGGATCGGGTTTAGGTTTGGGTTTTCAAGTTCAGGTTTAGGTTTAGGTTAGAGAGTTGAGATTAGGATTTGGTGTAGGTTTAGGTTTAGGAATTTGAGAATAGGTTAAGGTTTAGGTTTAGAAAATCGGGTTCGGGTTCGGGATCGGGATCGGGTTTAGGCTTGGGTTTTCATTTTTAGGTTTAGGAATCGGGTTTAGTTTTAGGTTCAGTTTAGGTTTAGGTTATAAGGTATAGGTTTAGGGAATTGAGAATTGGTTTAGGTTTAGGTTTAGGAATCGGGTTCGGGTTCGGGATCGGGTTTAGGCTTGGGTTTTCAAGTTTAGGTTTAGGTTTAGGTTAGGGAGTTGAGATTACGATTAGGTGTAGGTTTAGGTTTAGGGATTTGAGAATACATTTAGGTTTTAGGTTTAGGTTTAGATCTTAGGTTATAGGTTAAGGTTTAGGATTTAGGTTTAGGTGAACGGTAGGTAATAGGTTATAAGTTTAGGTTATAAGGTTTAGGTTTAGGTTTTAGGTCATAGGTTTTGGTTTAGGTTAAGGTTATAGGTTTAGGTTAAGGTTTAGGTTTAGTTTTAGGTTCAAGTTTAGGTTTAGATTTAGGTTATAAGGTATAGGTTTAAGGAATTGAGAATTGGATTGGGTTTAGGTTTAGGAATCGGGTTTAGTTTTAGGTTCGTGTTCGAGTTTAGGTTATAAGGTATAGGTTTAGGGAATTGAGAATTGGTTTAGGTTTAGGTTTAGGGAATCGGGTTCGGGTTTGGGATCGGGTTTAGGCTTGGGTTTTCAAGTTTAGGTTTAGGTTTAGGTTAGGGAGTTGAGATTAGGATTAGGTGTAGGTTTAGGTTTAGGGATTTGAGAATACATTTAGGTTTTAGGTTTAGGTTTAGGTTTAGGTTTTAGGTTATAGGTTAAGGTTTAGGTTTTAGGTTTAGGTTACTGTTAGGTTATAGGTTATAAGTTTAGGTTATAGGTAATAGGTTTTGGTTTAGGTTAAGGTTATAGGTTTAGGTTAAGGTTTAGGTTTAGGTTAAGGTTAAGGTTTAGGTTTAGGTTATAAGCTATAGGTTTAGGGAATTGAGAATTGGTTAAGGTTTAGGTTTAGGAATCGGGTTCGGGTTCGAATCTGGTTTAGGCTTGGGTTTTCATGTTTACATTGAGGTTTAGGTTAGGGAGTTGAGATTGGGATTAGGTGTAGGTTTAGGTTTAGGATTTGAGAATAGGTTAATGTTTAGGTTTAGGTTATAGGTTTAGGTTTTGGTTTTAGGTTTAGGTTAAGGTTATAAGTTTAGGTTATAGGTTATAGGTTAAGGTTTAGGTTATAGGTTTTTGTTTAGGTTGAGGTTATAGGTTTTGGTTTAGGTTATAGGTTTAGGTTTAGGTTTTAGTTTATAGGTTTAGGTTATAAGTTATAGGTTTAGGTTCTGGTTTTAGGTTTAGTTCGGAGTTTAGGTTACTGAGTTTTTGGTTTAGGTTAAGGTTATAGGTTTTGGTTTTGGTTAAGGTTTAGGTTTTGGGTTTAGGTTAAGGTTATAGGTTTAGGTTAGGTTTAGGTTTAGGTTATAGGTTATAGGTTATAGCTTTGGGAATTGAGAATAGGTTAAGGTTTAGGTTTAGGAAACTGGGTTCGGGTTAGGGATCGGGTTTAGGTTTGGGTTTTCCAGATTAGGTTTAGGTTTAGGGATTTGAGAATATGATTGGGTTATAGGTATAGGTTTAGGTTGGGTTATAGGTTTAGGTTAAGGGTGTGGTACCTGCAAATACAGACATAAATACGGCCTGTCCAAATGGTCAGGCCCTTCCAATGCTGTCCATAGGAAATGGACAGCTTCATCATGGTCATAACAGCGGTTCCCACCTTCCAGGGACCCCCGCTCTTCCGAATAGCTCCGACGCACATCCGGGTCTGCTCCATTAATTTCGAGCAAATACATAAATACGGCCTGTCCAAATGGCCAGGCCCTTCCAATGCTGTCCATAGGAAATGGACAGCTTCATCATGGTTATAACAGCGGTTCCCACCTTCCAGGGACCCCCGCTCTTCCGGATAGCTCCGACGCACATCCGGGTCTGCTCCATTAATTTTGATTCCCACCCGATCAGTGGCTCAACCTGATTTAATAGAGGTGAGTAAGCCACTGTTTTCTCAGCTAGGGTGTTCTACATGTGTGACATTTTTGCAGAAAATGTGGTCTAGCATGATAAGCATAGCTGTGTATACTCATCCTTTGCAAGGATGGTGGGAAAGAAAGCTCAGGCAAAGTCATCTTGCAACAAGGAAATTTACCTGTGAAAAATATGTAATCAACTGTGCCAATGAAATCTCAAGTGTAGTTTGTGAACTACGATTCATTAGTCATGGGGTCCATTCTCCTTCTTTGTTGCTCCAAACCAATTCCAACTCCCACCATCCTTGCAAAGGATGAGTATGCACTAACCTGCAATAAAAGCGTAGCAATGTAAAAGAAAAGACCTATGTGAATAAATGTCAATGCCTAACAATGTAAAAGAAAAGAAAATGACACAGCTCACCTTGACGCCCTTTTCGCTCAGAGAAGATTCGAAGAAGTATCCTCTTCCATCTTGGAGAATTTGTAGCTACGAGTCCTCCCTGTGTTTTGTTGAAGTTGAAGCCTTTGCAAATGTTTTAAAGATATTCATCTATTGCATTGATCTTGGAATATCACTTCCAAAGCTGAAAAACATGTAGAGAACATCATAATTTCTGACTCACTGTTAATTTAGAAGAAATACAATAGAACGCATATCTTGGGTGTCAAGTAGGCAGTGGGATTACACAGAGAAACAAGATACAAAAAACCTGCATGTAGAAATTTCTTCTCAATGACCCACCCACAGCCTTGTGAAAGGAGTCCAACTGAATTTTTCATTTCATACTTGTAAATGATATAATTTTTAGAACAAAAGAAGGCCCCGTCACTTTATTTATGTAATACAACTAAGTTCTGCACACTTAAGTGTGACAGTTTTTCCATGATGCTACCAGGAAAAACTTCGAATGCAATTTACATAACAAAGCACTCTCCCAAAGCCTAATAATCAATACAAGATGGTTCAGCCACTTGTGCAATTAGGGAAGGTTCAAAAGGACATACATATTTATTATTTTTTAGTGATTTAATTGCTTATGGGAGATATGTAACACTTTAAAATGCATCTCCAATCAAGATTTTGGAATTGGGGTTTGATGAAATGATTGCTGATTTTATTTGAATTCTTCTGTTTTTCCTATGCTTATGGTTCTTTTCAGTGATTGAAATGCACATGTATGTCTTTCTTTTTTTCGTGCATGTGAATGATATAAAGCATTATAATTCAAGGTTCTTGTAGTCTGGGTCTAATGAATTAATAGCTGGGATTGTGTGATTTGTGTCATTGCTATGATTCTGTTTTTTTTTTCTTTAATATATATATATAGCGATACCAATGCTTGTGGGAGATTGGCATAGCTCTTTATAGTACATGTAAATGCCATAAAACATCTAAATTCATGGCTTTACTTTTATGGGTCTGATTAAATGTATGGCTAATTTGACTCAAAACTTGGCTGAGTCAACTTGACTTGGGAAGATTTTGAGCCGAGTCCCTGGGAAACTCAGAACTAGGAGTGACTTGGCCTACACTCAGAGAGACTCATTGAGTTGACTCGATGCCACTCATTGTCTTGAGCCAAGTCACTCGTCTTATGAAAGCAGGGATTTTATTAAAACAATGAGGCACGAGGTAAACATAGTATTTTTGCTTTGTAGTTCATTCTATATTATCTAATAACTATAATCATTTGAAATTCTTAATAACATTCCTAATAATTAAATATTGACTCGAGTTGGATCGAGTCTTCAATTCAACCCTGCCTGGCTGAATATCGAGTTGAGATTCTGGGTTTTTTGAACTATAGTTATACCTGGGCAAATTTTGCACAATTGCTGAGAACTTGTTCTTGATAGGCTTTGTACTGGAGTGGTGGCCTGCAGTCATATTATAACCAAAACACAGAACTAATAAGAGAATCTTAGAATAAAAATGCAATGCGCGTAGAAATTAGAAACAGATGTAGATTTTTCTTCAAATATATTGGATCAGCAATTCACAAGAATGTCCTTTGGGTTTATTGAACTGTTTGAGAGCAAGCGCTAAGCCAAAGAATTGTTTGATTGTGCGGACCACACTGGCTAAATATCGAGTTGAGATTCTGGTTTTTGAACTATAGTTATACACAGGCAAATTTCGCACAATTGCTTTGAGAACTTGTTCTTGATAAGCTTTGTACTGGAATGGTGGCCTGCAGTCATATTATAACCAAAACACAGAACTAATAAGAGAATCTTAGAATAAAAATGCAATGCGCGTAGAAATTAGAAACAGATGTAGATTTTTCTTCAAATATATTGGATCAGCAATTCACAAGAATGTCCTTTGGGTTTATTGAACCTGTTTGAGAGCAACTGCCAAGCCAGCAATTGTGTGATTGTGCGGACCCCCTTGAAGCCCCGGAAAGACAGCTGCATTAATTTTGTCTTCATAGTCATACAAGACCTTCAGAACCCCGAATGATAAGAGTGTTACTTTTGTGATGCATATTTCAAACTTCAAACTAGAATTTCACAATTGAAATAACTAACGATGAAAAATGATCAGTGCATATAGCAACAATTGGAGTGAAAAAAGAAACACTAAGTAGCAAAAATGAGTAAATTTCTCTGTTGCCACACCTCTTCCCCTTTTTTGTTGATCTCTTTTACCCCCTTCCTGAAAAAGATCATGGCCCCATGTGGTCCACGAAGTGACTTGTGCGTGGTTGTGGTCACTACATCTCCGCATACTCAAAAGGTGATGGAATAACACCCGCACCTTGACCCACTAATATGTGCCATATCAGCCAGCAGGATAGCTTTCTACTTGTCACAGACCTGTAGAATCCATGAAATATACTCATCAGGATTTCTAAGAAGGCGAACAGCATTGAAACAATGATTTGTGATGTTGCCTAAATTGAAATTTACCTTGCGAATACGTGCATAATCATAGAGTCGAGCATAAGCAGTAGCACCAACAACTATTAGTTTTGGGCGGAAGAGTGTGGCACTTTTCTCCAACTGTAAGGATATCCGGGTTTAAGAGATGAATGCATTGTGTGACCATGAAACTAACTAACATAGCTAGTTCAATGACTATAATGAATACTAATAGGAGTACAATCAAGATAAAGAGGCTTGCATAAACAAAATGGCTTAATTATATGCAACAACAAAGTAAGATATGGAAAAAACCCAATGGAAAAAATCAGGTTGTTTTACTCCTAGGTATGCCACAATATGGTAATCATAGGACTTAAGAAAATGGTTGGTAATAAAAATCCTAGGAAGAAAATGAAAATCAAAGAAATGATGATCTTGTCATGGAAATACAAGAACTTACAATCACATATTATGTTTTTCCTCTCCCAAAATGGCTTTGAGGCAAATGCGAAATCGTTTCTCTTGTAATGTTTTCCTTTTGCCTGCCAACAAATGTTATCATGTATTTATTTCCAAGTGGATAAAATAAAAAATTTGATGTCCTGGTTTGTGTCCTTTATATGTGGACATACTAGTGCATCTTTCCCACATGGTAGTGAAGCAACCATTTATGGAAAAATTGAAATCCCTCATAATTTGAAAATAAATAAATAAATGTTGGCCAAAAAAGATTGAAAATTAAATAATTAAGTCATTCTTGTGTCGTTTGTACTATTTAGGTACCAATTCTCTTGGAGGCTTATATTGGGGTTTTTGCCCAAATGTACCTTTGGTTCACATTTTACTTTAAGTCATCCAATTTTTATTTTATTTTTTTGAATAAGAATTTTAATTGCTTGAGATCTAATTAGGAGATTTGCCTTCCATCCAGGTGGGCCACAACTCTATAAGTCACATTGGAGAATCTCCTTCTGATCAATAGGAGGAAGATAGTTAATTCCATCCAATACAATGAACTTCCCATCATTTGTATTGGATGATAGGTTGCGGATGCTGGTTATGATAGACAGGGTGTTGCTGATCATGCAAATAATCTGGCTTAAAAAATTCGTAGTAACTTGACCAATTCAATGGTCTACCACGGAGTGTATCATTGGCAAAATGAAGGTGGGAAATCTAAAAATCTGCATGCTCCACCATCAAATTTCGACTGTTGTTTCAGCTTTTTCATTTTTGTCTGTTTACAAACCATCAGTTAAGAAAAATGGACCTTTGCTATAATTTCTCAATTTCTCTGTGTGCTGTCTTCACTGTAACTTAGCTGCACTGGTCCTTTGCAATACTATTGTTTGGTTTTTGGCTTTTTGTTAATCCTTTGCTTTTGAGATGACTCAACATTGGGGAGATAAATGGACCCTCCTTGAAACCATAATGATAATTTTGTTTTAAAATCTTAACTATTTATTTTTATAAGCTGGCTTATTGTCATTTGGTCATGTTTCTATTCTTAATAACTTCTCTGAACTCTGATCAAGTACACGAATCCTTGACTTCAGGTCCTTCTCATGCTATTGACATAACAAGGGAGGTACATATTTTCCTTGAAAGTATGATACATGAGCCTAGTTCATTTTTGTCAAATTCCATGTATGATAGTGATGTTAATTTTTTGTTTTTGTGTTACCATTTTACATTTGAACCATGACCATATGCAATCTGAGGTGTGGGGAGGCTCATGAGGTTCCTTGGAGATCTTTCTCAGTTGTCTCTAGCATCCCTGGATTAAGCTGAGAAAATGACCTTTTATGCAAGGTTGGTCATCTTGTGCACAATGTGTATCAATCATTTACTTTGTGCTTCCACAAAAATTGGACACATGCCATGATGGTTTGTGATCTGAATTTTTGGTGAGGAAACTTGTTTGACAGTCATGTTGAGGGTGATACTTTTGTCCTTCTGTATCATATGTGCAATTGATGCTTGATGTGGAAATCTGGCCCTTTTGAACCTTCCCTAATTGCATAAGTGGCTGAACCAGCTCTGTATGTTACACATAATTTGTCATCCACTAGTTTCTGTAAATGAAGATAAGAGGATTGATCTTAACAGTATGGTCATCATGCACATAGACAGAAAATGCTTGCAATGAATTTTTATGAGTACTAGGTAGCCTATTAATGAAAACAATGTCTCTGTCCATAATACGTCTGTTTATGATTTGACCAACTTTCAAATATGTATGTCCTTTTGAACCTTCCCTAATTGCACAAGTGGCTGAACCATCTCTGTATGTTACACATAATTTTAGAGTCATTGGTTAGTGTTTGGGCTGAAAGTACGAGTCCTGGAGCCGACGCTTTCGGAGTCTGAACTCATTATTTTGAAAAATAGAAAAATGAGAATATTAGTAAATATGGATTTTCTTGTAAAGAAAAAAATGGAAGATGGATTGAAAAAACATAAAAGAAATTTTTTTCTTCTTCTTCTTTTTTGCTTCAACAGAGAGAGACTAAGCTAACAATGAGCTTCTTTCAAAGGATCAATTTGGTTTTGTTTTTAGCATTCTTTGAGTTGCTTGATTTGGAGATAAGTTTTGAAACATCTGTTCTAAGATACCTTTGTACAAAGATTCCTATTGCATTTGTTTTTTCTCCCATGGTGTTTTGCATTTAAATCTTGGTCATTTTTCTAGGGAAAATTTTCTGCATGGCACATATTGAGGAATTATGTACAAAGCCTGCTTCTGTATGCAATGGTTTTTCTTTTCTTTTTTTTTGAGTTTGGGACTGTGTTCTTCACTTGTGTAGGAAGAAGAGGCTCTCATTTCAGCTCATAGAAAAGAAATTGAAGAAACGATGGAGATTGTGCGTGGAGTAAGTCTATCCTACATCAGCTCTCTGCTACCCTTTTAATTTAAATCACCGAAGGTTTCTCTCTTTTGCTCTCATATATTTTTGCTTGGATATCCATATGCTTGTACATGTGTCAAACAAGTCTATTTTAGACTTCATATGATAACTATATTTTTTTGACATTTAAATGCTGAGAAAGAAACCTCTAGAACTGTTAAAAGTAAAATTAGGAGCCAGGGGACATGCCAGTGGAGCAATCCGAACTGTCGATGTGGACTCCACTATAAATTATTGCTAATGGCGAGTTCTTCTTCTTTGCAGATGCTTTCAGACTACCGAACAAGCAGTAGTTGTTCATCAGCCAAACAAAAGTCATACCCAAATCTTGTGTTGTGACTTTGTATTATTTGTGGAACCTAATGTTGTGTAATAGTTTGATTGACTTTGTTTTGAAAACTTTAAATAGTAGACAAGTGAGATTGATTGTTTGATTGAGTTGTTAACTATTTTGTTGGTATTATGGCTTTCATGATTGATTGTTTCATGAGTGGATTGAATGAATGGATTAGTAGTTTAAATAAATATTTTAAAAAATTAAACATTTTTAGCCTCAATTTGTAACTGAGGCTTGGATGGATTTACTAGTTTGGGTTTAGCTGGATGTGAATGTGAATATGATGAAATATATTATATAACAGGTGTATATTAGGATGAATATGATGAAATATATTGTTAACAGGTGTATATCAGGAATTTTGTGCGGAATTTTGAGCTGTACATTTTTTATTAAAAAGAGACTTTTAGCAACGAAAATTTTCGTTGCTAAAAGTTCTGCCAATGGAAATTTTCGCTGCTAAAAGTCTCAGAAATTTTTTTGGCAGCGAAAATTTTCGCTGCTAAAATCTTGGAAATTTTTTTTTGCAGCAAAACTTTTCGCTGCTAAAGTTTTGGATATTTTTTTATGTAAAATTTTCACGCTAAAAAAAGTCTTGGAAGTTTTTACGTGAAACTTTTCGCTACTAAAAGTCTTGTAATTTTTTCGCAGCGAAAATTTTCGCAACTAAAAGTCTTGGAAAATTTTTTCGCAGCGAACATTTTCGCTGCTAAAAGTCTTAGATATTTTTTGGGTCTCTTAGAAAATATTTTTGACAGCGAAAATTTTCGCTGCTAAAAGTCTTGTAAAATTTTTTTTGCAGCGAAACTTTTCGCTTCTAAAAAGTCATGGATGTTTTTTTGGCGGCGAAAATTTTCGCTGCTAAAAGTCTTGGAAGTTTTTTTGGCGGCGAAAAGTTTCGCCGCTAAAAGTCTTGAAAATTTTTTTGGCGGCGAAAAGTTTCGCTGCTAAAAGTTTTGAAAATTTTTTTGGCAGCGAAAAGTTTCGCTGCTAAATGTCTTGGAAAAAAGCTCGACGAATTTAACAACGAAAATTTTCGTTGCTAAAAAGTTTTAACTGCGAAAATGTGACTTTTAGCGACGAAAATTTTCGTCGCTAAAAGTAGTGTTTCTTGTAGTGTCCGTTTCAGATTTTCGATAGAACTAGTATCAATCTGTTGCTGAGGCGCCACAAGTATTCTTTCGACAAAGAGAGACATCATATGATTCATGTTTTCAGTATGATTGGCCATCCATCTACCTAGAGTTTTTGACAATATATTGAATTCATCGTTACATATCGAGCATTTTGACTGATAAAATTTTAAGAGGTTCAACCCGAGATGAGGATGCCCTATTTGGGTTTAATGAAAATGGTATCGGATTTTGTAGCAAACTTAACTTCTCCGGTGCTTGATGAACTATCTTTGGCTTATGATTTCACAAGATTAAAGCACCGGTAAGTATAATACTACTCATAGTCCCATTAGGTGTGCCAAAAATTATTGGCACCCAGTTTGTTTTCTATCACATGTAGTGTCTGTGAGCGTGCCAAATTCAATATAGTGGCTCGATTTAAACCAATTAACTTTGATCCCAAGCACCAAAACAAGTGGATACATCCAATATGAACATATATAACCAAATTTTGAGAAGATCAGTCGCCTACTCAACCACTTATAGAATTTTGTAATGATTAGGTGATAATCGAAGGCTGGGGTTCTTTCAAAAGTGGGTTGCGCTTTGCCTTTCACAATAATGGACTTTTTAGTATACCAGTGCATTCAAACAAACGGAAAAACTTACAATCGGTCACTACGAGCAACTACAAGAATGCGCCTCTTAAAAAAAATGGTTGATGTTGGATAAAAGACAAATCCAGCATCTGAGCGTAGATTTAATTATAACTAAAAATTACTACTATAAGATTATCGCTACTCCTGGGATAAACTGAGATAAAAGATAGATTTTTTTTTTATTTCATTGTGTGTTGGATGTTTTGTTCTTTTGATTTTCTCTACTATTTATAGATTTCTCCTACTGCTCTCCTTCATACATTTCTCTCCTTCAATCCAAGGTTATAACAGTTGAGGAGTCGCCATGTTAGCCTTCCAGATCCTTCCTTCCTTTCTTGATGTGTGTCCTTCTGACCGATCCTTTTTCTTTCAACTGCTTTTCGCATCCCTCTGACCTCTCCTCTTCTGCTCAACTGCTTTCCACTTCCAAGCGTCCCTCGGCCGTTCGGTCTGCTTTTGGATGCCTCTCAACCGCATCTTTCCGCTCAGCCACACTTTACTAGATGTCTCTTAGCCATTTGATTAGCTTTTAAATACCTCTCGGCTGCTCCCTATCTTATCATCTTGTCAGTCATGATTCTTTCCAAAGCACTCCAAGTCTCCTTTAAGATATTTGACATGCTATATCTTTCCATTGCTATAACATGTGTCCATCCTTAATTGACTACTTCAAGAATAATAAGAAATAGGGTACAGCAGATGTCAGCAAAAAATTCTCTAATTAAAATAACTCATCCCTTTGATTATTCAAATGTTAAGGGAATTTTCATGTGCAAAAGAAAATAGTCAAATGATTGAACGGTTGAAATACACGAATATAAGATTTTATTTTTTATTTTACTGAATCTGCAATCCAATGTGAGGTCCATCACATAAATTGTTCAGATAATTGAGAGATGGTCCCAGAATCAAAGTAACTATATTAAATTCTTGCAAACCTTTATGTTAAGATGTATTCCAGCATAACTCAAGAGCCCTCATATAGGGCATGGATCCCACTGGTGGATGGTACACGTGTCACATATTTAGGCCTTTAATCAGGTAGCATCCACTATTATTGTATGCCAAAAATAGGGTACCGCACACACATCAAGTTAGCTAGGAATGTGGATTGAATTGAATGGTTGGACTTCCTTTTCTAACTGTCCGTTTATCTCATACACTGATATTGGTTTAGGGCATGCTCACAGTGCACACCACCTCTCACACATGTCATTAATTGTTTGGAGGATCTTCGATATTATCTATATTTTCAGCTCACCATGCCAATAACACTGATAGCAATTACAATAACATTGGCAATATTAGAAATTTCAGCTATTACCGATATATTGCTAAGTATCTCCAAGATATTGATATCGTCAATGTATCATGAATATTTTTTACTAAAATTCTAAGTATCTATGGCAAATATTTTCAACTATGTAAATTTCAGATGTTGCTTGTATCGCTAGTGTATCAATGATATCGTCAATGTATCGATATCGTCAAAAATCTATTTATTAAAAAATATTTTTTAATTTTTTCATGGCACATTTTGTATAATACAATGCATGTTTGTATGTGTATTTGTGTGTGTGCATGGATAAATGGATGGATGGATGTATGTGTGCATGCATGGATGGATGGTTGAATAGATAGATGGATGTGTGTGTGTATGTGCACACATGCATGGATGGATGAATGGATGTGTATATGTGTGATGGATGGATGGATGGATGGATGTGTAAACACTCCACTCAAAATGAGAATAAACTACTCTTTAAGCTTCAGCATATCTTTAATAAAACCATCTCCCATTGACCCGAAGATCATGGAAAATCTTAATGGGTGAAGCAATAAGCATCTTTGGTACATCCTGGAAACAACTAATGGACCATATTGGTAAATCAGGAGTCTGACAGCATCAATCATGGCCAAACTGCTTGGACCTTTCAAAATTTTAAAACATGTATTATTTCTATAAAACCACTTCCGGCCGATCCAAAAGGTCACAAAAATCCAGATGGATTGGATGAATAAAGTCCTTAGCATGACTCGAGAATGATTGACAGATAGGATTGATGGCCCGTAACTCGATAAATCAAATATCATCCTATTGTCTGAGTTACCCAAAAACCATGGCCATGCACAGCTTTGATAAAGTCATATTTGGTCGACATGAAGTCATCAAAAATCCAAATGGGTCATATAAAAAGGGACCTTAGCACCTCTCAGAAAAACCATCAAACTTGATCGACAGTTGCCAAATACAGCAAGGAACGAACCTCAACCACTCATCAAAACCCCCTGAACTTCAAAAATCCTCTATACATGACTTTATTGTTGCAAAAAAGGATGAAACAAATCATCGACGATTCAAGAGAATCATTTTCCTCATCTCACAAGTCGCCAACCTCATGACAATAAAGAAAGTAAGTATTAAAATACAGACATCTACCCTTATTGCAGTTTATTTAAAGGACTCATCATGGAGCCCCCAAGAAGCAATGTGGGGGGAGGGGGGGTGAGTTCAAAGGATTCAGAAAGTGGCACAGGGGTTATGTCCAAGGTTTCGCCTGTCTGGAAGAATCCCTGTAACACTGAGGGCTTGCCCAACCCAGAAGACCAAAATAGTCTCTTAAAGAACTTATTGAAGCCAAGAGTATAGTTGAAATTAGGGGTATCAAACATCCTTTTTTTTGCAAAAAGAAAAATATATTATTATTATTATTATTATTATTATCATCATCATCTAATCTGTCATTTTTCTTCTCATATCTCAACTTAAATCACATTCTACTCCACACATCCATGCTACTCCAGTAACAATCACCTTTGTTTTATTATTACTATTACTCTTTCTTATTTTTCTTTATTTTATTTGTTTACCCAGAGTCTCTGGATCTATGATATAAGGCTAGGATTGCATTTTTATTTTATTTTTGCCTACTCGACATCTCTCACACTGCAATGTAAGGTTAAATTGTATTTTATTTTTATTTACTACATTTTCATTTTATTTGCCTAAGTAGAGCTGCTTGGTTCTACAAAATAAAAGTAGATAATTTCTTTTGTTATTATTCATGTTTGTCAGGCCTTTGTGGTTATGTGAAGCACAACCAGATGTAATAATGCCAAAATTCTATCAAATCCCCAAAAACTAAAAAAATCTTATAAAGTAGATAGTGCATATTGTGCAAGCAAAAAAGAGTAATTAACCCCTTCATTTTCTATCACCAAAGTCTTTTACTCATAATCTACAGTCGCAAACTAAATCAGAAGAGTCACTTGAGTTGATGAATCTTATGATTCTCCATACTCGAAAGTGAGTTTATGATTTCTAGCCAACTATAGATTGTGAGCTTCATTTGGCTAGTGGCAGCTCTGGTCAAATATATTCCATCCAATTCAACATTATATCTCATTTGTACATAAAGGTGGGCATCAACTCGATCCGGTATTGTGAGAACCCTGACTTGAACTCGATCCGACTCAGGACCGAGTCCAGCGGGCCTGACTCGATCCGAACCGGATGTTGGCTGGGCTAATCCGATCCGAGTCTAACTCAGTCAAAGATACCAAGTTGGATCGAGTTGGCTACGGTTCGGATCGAGTCACCGGATCATTAAAAGATAGAAATTTTCTTATTTTTTTTCTTTTTTATGATTTGCAGAGAAATCACACACTTCAAGCAAGAAAAGATCTGCATATTACTGAAAAATTAAAATTAAAAAAATTAAAATTAAAAAAAAAAAAAAAAGTTTTCTCTCCACATTAGAATCAAGCATTTCATCTGGAAGATTCCATCTTCTTCGTATTAAGTTTCTAAAAATAGCAAAAAACAGAGGCGAAGAACATACCAGAGAAGGGTTCCGTTGGATTAGCGAAGTTCAGAAAAGAGAGTGATCCGTTATAGAAGGCGGAAATCGAAAGGGGAAAACGGAAGAGAGCTATCAGTAAAGTCATTTTTAAAGACTATTTTTAACAGTTTGTTGGACCACAGAAAAGTGTAGAACATGGGCCCCATCACGGATCGAGTTGGGTTTTATATTGGTTTGGATCTGACCGGATCGAGTTTCGGTTCGAGTCGGATCAGGTTACTATATAACCCGAATTTGATTCGGTCGAGATTCGGATCCGGCTGGGTCTACTCGATCCGAACCCGACTCGACCATTCGGTTCGGGTCGAGTTGGATCCGACCGAGTCGGTTGAGTTGAATCCGACCGAGTCGGACCTGCCGAATCGAGTCGGGTCCTTCCCAACTCTACTTACACATCGAAAAAAATGAAAGAAGTGAGGGCAACTGCTTGCGTGAGTGCATTCACAGGATGGATAGATCGATGAATCAATCATGCATGTGTGTTTGTATGTATGTGCATGCATAAATGAATGATTGGATGGATCCACTATTTTCTCCATATTTCCCTAATATTTTCCTGAGACAATGATACATACTTTTAGGTTCTATTAAAGAAAAACTTACTATTTGATACCTAAATACGTAAATATATGTCTTTTTTCTACTATTTAAATTTTAAATATATAAACACGTTTAATTTGAAAAAATCCAGAGTTTTCTCCGTAGTTTTTAAAATGTTTTCTTGTATTTTCGGAATCCGAGATAAGAATAAATGAAACGTGTAGTGATACGGATACTCAGAACACTAGTGCCATCTGATTGTGGAAACCAGGGCCAGTATGGTACGAGTCATCATGCTCCAATAGAGGATACACATGGCATACTCAATGTTTTCGGTTGGTTCAAGTGGGTCCCATGATCAATGATCCAAATTATTAGATAGATGTATCCCACCATGGATGACTATACCCCGAAAATCTCCCAAGTTCGGCCTGAGCTGCGAATCTGAGGTCTTTATCTGCTCAACCGTTTATTGGAAGAATGGTTAAAAGAGTCAACCACCCGTCTCAAACCGAGTCTTAAAACCATGATGTCGAGCCAAAAGGTGAACGGTTAGGATCCTCTCGTCAAGAAGATATTTTGAGGCGTGATGCAGTTCTGTAGGACCCAATTGACCAATGGCCTGGATCACTGAACCGGAGTTATTCACATGCTCAAAAGAGAAAAAGAATGTCGTTGGGTGGATATGGATCCTATATAGGGCTGCAAATGGTTCAGGGTTTGCTGTCAGACCCGTTAAAAAGTCTGGTTGATTTTGAGAGGTCACGTTGGAATTCATATGGATCCGAACCCATTTACTGAAAGGTCGGATCCAGTAAATTGCCCTGACCCATTTGCACCCCTATGCAGGAAATTACAGGATACATGGCCCACATCTCTGCACGTGCATATTACACACGTGTTTTCCATTATGATAAGTAGGGCTTATGGTTAGGTCATCCACTGTTTGAATTTTCGTGTATCAGGGAAATACCTGGGAAAAAGGTCATTATCACCTTTTTACTAGTTTGAAATTTAAAGTACATTTTCGTCTCCTAAATTGGTCCAAAAAAGTTCATTTAAATTTGTGGACTCCACTGTGATGCGCATGACATATCCACACTATCCATCTTTTTTATCAGGAGATTTTAGGGCCGAAGTCCAAAATTGAGACAGATGCAATGCTCAGGTGGCCCATACCACAGGAAACAATGGCCTTAAATGTCCACCATTGAAAGTTATTCTGTTCATTGGGCTCACATTGATGTTTATTTGTCATCTAACCTGTTCATGAAGTCATAAAAATATTGATAAGGGGTAAACACAAATATCAGCTTCATCCAAAACTTTCGAGGCTACACAAATTTTTATACGGTAAGCATCTAATTCCCACTGTTTCCTGTGGTGTGGTCCACTAGAGCTTTGGATCTGCCTCATTTTTTGGTTGATGTGCCTCATTTTTTGGTTGATGCCCTAAATGAGGCTGACATATATGATGAATGGTATGAATATGCCACGTACATCACAGTGGGCCCTACATTCATTTGGCAGTCATCCTCAATTCTAGCGCTGAAAAGTTAGGACGTAAACTTCTGCATCGGAAACAATGCGGTAATTACATGGGCAAGTAATTATTACCTATTTATCAGGTAATTACCTCTTACATGAAAAATCAAATAGGCCCTTTGTACCAGGAAAAAGCTCATTATTACCTTTTTCACTCTCTTTGAAATTTAAGTGTATTTTCATCTTGAAAATTGGTCCAAAAAACTTACTTAAATTTGTGGATCTCAGTGTGATGTGCATGACATATCCACACCGTCCATCTATTTTATTAGAAGATTTTAGGGCCTAAGCCCAAAATCGAGATAGATGCAATGCTCAAGTGACCCATATTACAGGAAACAATGGCCTTAAACGTCCACCATTAAAAGTTATTTTGTTCATTGGGCCCACATTAATGTTTATTTGTTATCTAACCTGTTCACGAAGTTATAAAAACATTAATAAGTTGTAAACACAAATATCAGCTTCATCTAAAACTTTTGAGGGCCACAAAAATTTTTATACGATAGACATCCAATTTCTACTGTTTCCTGTGGTGTGGTCCACTGGAGCTTTGGATCTGCCTCATTTTTGGGTTCATGCCCTAAATGAGGCTGACATATATGATGAACGGTGTGGATACGCCACGTACATCATAGTGGGCCCTACATTCATTTGGCAGCCATCCTCCATTCTAGCGCAGAAAAGTTTGGTTGTCGACGTCTACATCGGAAACGCCGGCCTGGGTTCTAACACTGAAAAGTTCGGTTGTCAACATTTGCATCGGAAACATGTGGTAATTACATGGGTAAGTAATTATTACCCATTTACCAGCTAATTACCTCTTACATGAAAAATCAAACAGCCCCTAACCTGTTTGATTTTTCCTGCACTAGGAAAATACCTGGGAAACAGCTCATTATTACCTTTTCACTCTGTTTGAAATTTCAAGTGTATTTTCTTCTTGAAAATTGGTCCAAAAAAGCTGACTTAAATTTGTGGACCCCACTATGATGTGCATGACATATCCACACCGTCCATCTGTTTTATCAGAAGACTTTAGGGCCTAAGCCCAAAATTGAGACAGATGCAATACTCAAGTGACCCATACCACAGGAAACAATGGCCTTAAACGTCCACCATTAAAAGTTATTTTGTTCACTGGGCCTACATTGATGTTTATTTGTTATCTAACCTGTTCACGAAGTTATAAAAACATTAATAAGTTGTAAACACAAATATCAGCTTCATCCAAAACTTTTGAGGGCCACACAAATTTTTATACAATAGGCATCCAATTTTCATTGTTTCCTATGGTGTGGTCCACTAGAGCTTTGGATCTGCCTCATTTTTGGGTTCATGCCGTATATGAAGCTAACATATATGATGAACGGTGTGGATACACCACGTACATCACAGTGGTCATTTGGCAGCCATCCTCCTTTCTAGCGCCAAAAAGTTTAGCTATCAACGTTTGCATCGGAAACGCCGTCCTCGGTTCTAGCACTGAAAAGTTCGACTGTCAACGTCTACATCGAAAACATGTGGTAATTACCTAGGTAAGTAATTATTACTCATTTACCAGGTAATTACCTCTTACATGAAAAATCAAACAGGCCCTTAAAGGTTGTTTGGTTTTTCCTGTACCAAGAAAATACCCGGGAAAAAGCTCATTATTACCTTTTCACTCTGTTTGAAATTTCAAGTGTATTTTCATCTCGAAAATTGGTCCAAAAAAGCTGACTTAAATTTGTGGACCCCACTGTGATGTGCATGACATATTCACACCGTCCATCTGTTTTATCAGAAGATTTTAGGGCCTAAGCCCAAAATTGAGACAGATGCAACGCTCAAGTGACCCATACCACAGGAAACAATGGCCTTAAACGTCCACCATTAAAAGTTATTTTGTTCATTGGGCCCACATTGATGTTTATTTGTTATCTAACCTGTTCACGAAGTTACAAAAACATTGATAAGCTATAAACACAAATATCAATTTCATCCAAAACTTTTGAGGACCACACAAGCTTTAGATGCTTTGGATCTACCTCATTTTTAGGTTCATGCCCTAAATGAGGCTGACATATATGATGAACGGTGTGGATATGCCACGTACATCACAGTGGGCCCTACATTCATTTGGCAGCCATCCTCCATTCTAGCGCTGAAAAGTTTGGTTGTCGACGTTTGCATCGGAAACGCTGTCCTTGGTTCTAGCACTGAAAAGTTCGGTTGTCAACATCTGCATCGGAAACATGTGGTAATTACATGGGTAAGTAATTATTATCTATTTACCAGCTAATTACCTTTTACATGAAAAATCAAATAGCCCCTAACCTGTTTGATTTTTCCTGCACCAGGAAAATACCTGGGAAACAGCTCATTATTACGTTTTCACTCTGTTTGAAATTTCAAGTGTATTTTCTTCTTGAAAATTGGTCCAAAAAAGCTGACTTAAATTTGTGGACCCCACTATGATGTGCATGACATATCCACACCGTCCATCTGTTTTATCAGAAGACTATAGGGCCTAAGCCCAAAATTGAGACAGATGCAACACTCAAGTGACCCATACCACAGGAAACAATGGCCTTACATGTCCACCATTAAAAGTTATGTTGTTCATTGGGCCCACATTGATGTTTATTTGTTATCTAACCTATTCATGAAGTTATAAAAACATTAATAAGTTGTAAACACAAATATCAGCTTCATCCAAAACTTTTGAGGGCCACACAAATTTTTATACAATAGGCATCCAATTTTCATTGTTTCCTATGGTGTGGTCCACTAGAGCTTTGGATCTGCCTCATTTTTGGGTTCATGCCCTAAATGAGGCTGACATATATGATGAACGGTGTGGATACACCACGTACATCACAGTGGGCCCTACATTCATTTGGCAGCCATCCTCCATTCTAGCGCCAAAAAGTTTGGCTATCAACGTTTGCATCGGAAACGCCGTCCTCGGTTCTAGCACTAAAAAGTTCGACTGTCAACATCTACATCGGAAACATGTGGTAATTACCTAGGTAAGTAATTATTACTCATTTACCAGGTAATTATGTAACACCCCGGATTTTCACTGTTTTGGATTTCCAAAAATCCTTGAAATTTATTTTTTTTTATTAACTTATAATATCACTTAATGACCATTAGCACTCAATGTTAGTTCATACTGGGGTGGACCAGTCTAGTTATGATGGGACAAGTACGGCCGTCAAGCTGGATAGTCCGTTACACCTAAGATCGGCCGTATGGGCCACTCAGTGACCGAGGAGGTTCAGAAAAATCTAAAACTTTAGAAAATCATAGATCTTACTGGGCTTGTGGTCCATCGCAGACTGCGGACCCAGTGGACACCCAGAAGTACCATCTGGAGCTTGCCCAATGCGCCCCACCAATGCCAGATTAAAATCTGGCACTGATAAAAGAAACTGAGACTCCGGGCCTTCCAGCCGTCGGATTTCTTCCAAATTTACGGTGAAGGTTTAATGTATTTTTCAACGCCTGCCCACCAAATCTGGGCCCCGATCGTGGCACGATGACCGTTGATTGCGAATCGGACCCGTACGACCAACCCCCATATCCGATTGTCCCCAAATTTTGCGTGGCCCCTCATCGGGCCATGAAGACCCTATCCTATAAGTTTCATGGCCAGAGGGCCGCCAGAACCGCTTCAATCACCAAAATGGCCCTCGCAGGGCTACTTAAGGGACGGAATCGCTTACTCAGACCCTATATCCGTTCATCCGTTTGTCCCTAAATTTTACATGGACCCTAATCGGGCCATAAGATACCTACCCGCCGAATTTGATGGCCTAGGAGGAGTTAGGGCCACCCCAACTTCAATAGGGAGCCCTAGAAGGCTAGTTTGGGAAATTGTGGAAACTTAAGTGATTTGAGTCGTCCACTCTTATGCCAAGTTGGGGATTTCGGACCATCAGTTTATGACCAAACTTTACCCGTGGATTAAGGATATTTTCCCGCTCACAACCGTATAGCCGCGGCCTCGATCGACCATCGGTGACCGTTGAACAGACTTCTAATCATATCTGTCGATCGGCGAGTCAAAATAGCAGGCCGATTGTGTCCATACGTAGATCATCATTAGGACTAACTATCCTACGGTGTATATCGACTAGTACACCTCATAGGCTAGAAAAACCCTCCTATAGGGTTAGTATAGTAAAGACCCAACACTTGGGGCCAATTGCACCAAAACCGGCACTATATAAAGGATTTCATTTGGGCACCCCTCTCCCCATACTATTTTGCCCTAAGAGAAAAGGGGGAAAGAGAGAAGAGAAAGAGGAGAAAGAAGGGAGAGCAAGGGAGTAGTGAGAGTGGAGGTGAGCAAGGTGGACTCTCAATCAAGGTGGGGCCCAAGAGGATCAAACCCATAACCTCCTACACTTTCTCCAAGAGGAAACCCTACACCACAACCACCGAAAATCGTCCGTGGGCCATCTAGGTAAGATCCCTCACTCCTTTCTCTTAAAATCCTTGTATTGAAGAAGAAAATGCATGGATTTCTCTCATGTTTGAATTGTTTTAGGGATTCCGGTCGGCTAACCTCCAAAACCCTCATCTCTAGGTCGTTTCCAAGCCTCCAACGAATCCGAAGGTACGGACTATTGTTCTTAGGTGGCCTAGCACCAATTTTACTATGGGTTTAATGATTTTGATTGTTTGGATGTTATGATTGGAGAAACTAGAGAAACCCTAGGAATTGCATGATTGTTGAAATTCGTATGGGATGCATGTTGATCCTCATTTGGTGTTGCTATTGTCTTTCACATGATTGGGTATTTGGATGATTAGGTGCTTATGCCTTGTTGATTTTCCCTACATTGTTGTTTCATAGAATGTATGATGATCGTGTGCATATGATTTCTTGTAATGGTGGAAGTGCTTAACTTCCTCCCACACACACACACCTCACTTGTACTTGTATTATGATATTGTTGGCCTTGCTTAGTAGGAGAATCTGAATTGTATGTTGAGAAGCTTGAGAACATGAAGGTTGTATATGCTAGATGACGCATTGGTAGGCGGCATGCTAGGGATTGCTACTCGTACCCTTGGGTTGGTCAGGAAACATGAGGAGAGCGAAGGTGGCTCTATTGGTAGGACCGCCTAGAGGCTAAACCGTGGATTTTGGGCGGGTGTGCTCGGGCGGCTGTAGTTCGACTACGTGGGACCCTTGTGCCCGAGGTCACTCGTCTCACACTCGCCTGACTCTTGCGGTCTAGCCTACTGACTGATCAACCCTGTTTGTTAACCCTGTGTGCTCACATATGTATGAAATTTGAACCACCCTGCAACCATTGTAGCCCATCGATAATCCACCTGAAACTAGTCCACAGCCTCGTGAGCCGGGCATGGTGGAATGGGACACTATGTCCGAGCTGTCGGCCTACGCTGGGGTACCGCGCCTCCCCGTAGTGACCGCGAGCGATCCCTTCCTTTCGGCACTCCTCATGTGCTTGGAGTCGGGGATGAGGAACCCGACGGGATCACGGACCGCGAGGTCTCGGCCTCACGTATTGGGGGGTCTTGGCCTCGCAACCAGCTTAGGGTATTGATACGTAGGGTGAATCAGAATCCCCAACCTGCTGGATGAATGGACTTAACTAATAACTTGGCTAACACGATCGCATTGCACGCATTAGTTAGGGTGGCGACTCGGAAGTCGAGGTCGCTCTGAGGGAGTGCTGTAATATGCGATCGTTAGATGGAGTCATTGAGGGAGTGTTGTGGCGAGGGCATGCATCATATCATCCCGCATGCATTCATTTAAATAAGAGTTGTTAGGTGTTGATGAATGACTGTTTTTCATTAAGTTAATATTACAATTGATGCCTGTTATAACTTGAGACCAGTAGTTCACACTGAGTTGATCACTCACTCCCACTCTGGGACGGTGTTTTAAAACACCAATCAAACTCATTCATAGCTGCAGGTGACTCAGGGCATGAGGAACCTAGCGAGGCGAGCTTGGACGAGGAGTACGAACTCTCTTACTTTCAGCTGATGGGCGGCTCTTCATCGGCTTGATCGGGCTTAATTTGGATTTGCTGAGCCGCGGCTCCGCTTCAGTCTTTTGGGATATAGCCTTCTTTTATTATCCTGTTGGGCAATGCCTTGGGCGACCCTTTATTATTTTTGGACTTGTATATTTGTGAGATTTCCTTCACTTCAGTAGACTGGTGCGATTGTGCTTCATGTTTCAGGTAATTGCAATTTGCGCAGTTAAATTTGATTAATCATAAAAACCATAAATGCATGATAAGTGACACTCGGGAACTCGGGAGTCGAGTCTATGCACGACCCCCGATTTTCCGGGGCGTTACAAATTACCTCTTACATGAAAAATCAAACAGGCCCTTAAAGGCTGTTTGATTTTTCCTGTACCAGGAAAATACCTGGGAAAAAGTTCATTATTACCTTTTCACTCTGTTTGAAATTTCAAGTGTATTTTCATCTCGAAAATTGGTCCAAAAAAGCTGACTTAAATTTGTGGACCCCACTGTGATGTGCATGACATATCCACACCGTCCATCTGTTTTATCAGAAGATTTTAGGGCCTAAGCCCAAAATTGAGACAGATGCAACGCTCAAGTGACCCATACCACAGGAAACAATGGCCTTAAACATCCACCATTAAAAGTTATTTTGTTCATTAGGCCCACATTGATGTTTATTTGTTATCTAACCTGTTCACGAAGTTATAAAAACATTAATAAGCTATAAACACAAATATCAGTTTCATCCAAAACTTTTGAGGGCCACACAAGCTTTGGATGCTTTGGATCTGCCTCATTTTTGGGTTCATGCCCTAAATGAGGCTGACATATATGATGAACGGTGTAGATAAACCACGTGCATCACCGTGTGTAACACCTCGTACCTTTGGTACACGGGTGTTACCTCTGAGAACCCCGGTTATAGGGATTAAAGACAATTAAACAAAGACTACTTAAACCTTACACGTGTAGGTCAGGACTTCCAGTCAACATTGAAGCCATCCACCAGGAGCTGTAGGAACCAAGTTGAGCCCGGCACCAGTCAGAGAGGTAAAACTCAACACAACACATCAAGTTAAGGTGATTTATCGATAAGTTAACCAAACCATAAGGGGGAAATACACCCACTAACAACCCGGGAAGAATAAATTGTAGTCAATCGAATGATCCACGTACTCTAGGCCCCCACTTAACCGTTGAGGCCAACTATCAGGTCAATCCAGCCGTTAGTCTAGTGTACACTAGTCAAATAAGACCAAAAATGGGCAGTACGGCCCACCTGGGCCTCACATATGCCCCAAACTGGGCTTAGGGCCCTACACTAGGACCCCTAAACATATGGTCGGTGTAGATTTATCAGGAACATCATGATAGACCCCACACAAGGTGCATGTGTACCTTGGGCTATTGTGCACGATATGCACTAAACCTAGGGGGAGCGGTCAACTGATTATTGACCGAACCATTTGCAAAATGAAAACTCTCTCTCTCACCATTTCAAATATTTGAAACTGGAGAGCTTCAAGCTCCTAAATGCGCCACTTTGGCCACTTTCCGGAAGATCCGAACCGTCCACTTCACTCACGTAGGTCCCCTGATCAAAACCGTATAAGGAAGAGGCCCCCCGAAAATAAACGAAGGGGATCAATAATTGACTGTTCGTTTTATCACAAATAACGGGATCTAATCGGACCGCTGGCGAAATGAGGAGGGCTGCGTCGGTTTACCAGGAGGATTGCCAGCATCCTCACGCCAGCCAGGGAGGGTCTTCTCTCTCAAACCAAAAACAACCAGGCCCCGAGAAATTATAAGCCGCACTTTCCATTTTAGGAAAGCAGGGACTGCCACCAACGGCCATCGCTTGGGGATCTGCAGAGCAAATCTCAGCCACTAGACCTCTCCTCTCCCTGCCTATAAAAGGGAAGGTTCAGCCCTCTCAGATTTCACACAGAAAGAGAGGTGAGAAAGAAAGGAAACAAAGAGAAAAGAGAGAGAAACAGAAAGAAGGTGTGAAACAAAGCGTGCTTAGTGAGCTCGGTGCACACTGCCCCAACTCAGTCCTTGAAAACCGAACCAAGTCGAGTCAGTGTGGAACCATAGCTACACCACTTGAGTGGGAGAAAGAAAGGAAAGTGAGAGAAAAGAGAGGAAGAAGGAGAAGGAGGTGGGTGCGTGCGTGTCAGCCCAAGCTCGGGTCGGACCTGACTGAAACAGGTAGAGCCTTCCCTCCACTTTTTAGAACTCTAAAATAAACTCAAACAAGGGCTCCATCATGCCTCAACCACACACGTTCATGGCTGAATTACACCCATCAGCAGGGACCGAACATAGAGCCAAAAACAGGCTCTGTTTTGAAGCTGAAGGTGGGCTGCATTCAGGCACTATTTTAAGGCCAAACCGGCCTGAGTTCGGGCTTTGTTTGAGGCCAAACAATGGCCTGTGAATGGGGCTGAAACTCAGTCGAAAAACAGCCTATGATCAGGCCCTGGTTGAGCTGCAATATGCCCCAGGAATCGGATTGATAACAGTCCGAAAAACCGGGCTAAAAATGCACCAGGTCGGGCCGTCTCCAGCTGGAAATGTAGCAGCGAGCGGAGCTCTGTTTGAGCTCTGAAACGTGTCGAAAAACAGCCCAGGAGTGGGCCGCATGTGGAGCAGAATCGGACGTCCCTCAAATCTATGAACAGATGGTTTCTCAGCTGAAAAATAGGTTGAGGAACGACCATTTTTCAGCATGAAAACGTCCCGCCTCGGGCTGTTCTTTGGTTGAGGGAACTGGCAGCCACCATGCCACCACTGGGCACCGATACGGGTAGAAAAACTGCCCCGAAAAGAGTCCCGTTTGAGCTAAAAATCGGGCCGGAATGGCCTCTAAAAACCACCTTGGTTGTGCACGTATTAAACAGGTTTTGGGCCTCACCAACTTGCAAGTGGGCCTCACCAAATGGAGAAGAAAAACTAGATGGGCCGCACCCTGCTGCACTGACGGTGGGCCTCATTCAGTGTACATGGGTTGTACGTTCAGGCCGTCCATCTGGGGACATTGCCCTGGACCGTCCATCAATGGACGGTGTGGTCAGGCCGTCCATCAGGGGACGTCAGTCCCTGGACGTTTTGTTTTTTCATATATATATATATATAGGGAAAAGGGAAAAGGTACTATGCGCTCGAGCGTAAAGTGGTCGTCCGTGAGGTTGAGTTGTGTGGGCCCCACCGTGATGCCGTTCGAAGATCCACACCGTCCACCAGATGCACGAGCCCAGGGTAGGCCGACACGGCCCAAAATTAGCCGTCCATGTAACTCAGGTGGGCCATACCATCGACAAACATAAGTATACACGCAAAAACATGTAAATGCACTTGGTGGGCCCCACCTGAGTTGTGGATACTACTTGAAACTTGGTCTAGAATTAAATTCAAGTGGCACACACATGATGGACGGTGTTGATCATCACAAAACGTCTCGAAAGGTCCCCAAAAATGGTTTTGAATGTTTCAATGGTGCACGGCCCCTCTCAACTTCTGTAGGTGGTGTGGCCCACAAAAGTCACGGATTGACTTGATTTTTAGCCGTGTGGATCCCCTCTGGAATGGTGCATCTGGTGGACGGTGTGGATTTTCGAATGGCATCACGGTGGGGCCCACACCAGCTCGACCTCACGGACGACTGCTTTACGCTCGAGTGCATAGTGTATATATATATATATATATATATATATATATATATATATATATATATATATGGAGAAGGTACTATGCGCTCGAGCTGATGGGAACGTCCCATGAGGTCGAGCTGTGTGGGCCCCACCGTGATGCGTTTCGAAAATCTACCCCATCAGTCAGATGCACCATTCCATCATGGGCCTAGGTCTCAAAAATCAAGTCAATCCGTGAGTTGTGTGGACCACACCACATACAGAAGTTGAGAGGGGTTGTGCACCATTAAAACATTAATAATCATTTTTTGGGCCCACCGAGATGTGGTTTGCAAATCCAGCCCATCCATTATGTGTGTCCCACTTGGATGAGGGTTCAGACCAAGTTTCAACAGCATTCAAAACTCAGGTGGGCCCCACCAAGTGCTTTTATATGTTTTTGGCATGTCTTCACATGATTTTAGATGGTATGGCCCACCTGAGTTCCGTATACGGCTGATTTTTGGGATATCCCATAATTTAAAGGGGACCCATCAAATGCACGGTGTTGATGGTCGACACGCATCATGGTGGGGCCCACACAGCTCGACCTCATGGGAGCTTATCGTGAGCTCGAGCGCATAGTACCTTTTCCCATATATATATATATATATATATATATATATATATATATATATATATATATATATATATATAAGTTTTAAATAATATTATATCATATAAAGTGCCTCTATGCATGCATATAACCGGTGGGTCCCACACGTGTGGACCCACCTTTGATATATTGCATCCATCAACGCAACGTGATTACATCCAGACCGTCCGTCAGTAGCTCTATGGGCCTGATCTGAGGATTGCATCCAAACCGTCCATTCTCAGCCCCACCTTGATGCGTCTGGGACCATTGATCCCTGGCCGTCCATCAATGGACGTCTCCAGACCATCCATCAAAGGACGATGTGTAGTGACCGTCCATCAATAGACTCCAGTGCTGGATGTGAACGCCTAGGTCCATAGCTCAACTGGCAGACTGAGTGGAGATACCTCGTTTCAACGCTGGAAGTCTTGGTATCGATCCCTAGTGGGGGTGGCTAACGGAGAAACGGATTGGCTACTCCTCGGCGCCCTGTGGGCCCCACCCTGATGAAGGTGTTTCATCCAAACCATCCACCCATCTGGTGGGCTTGTCCTAAAGGCTGAGGAGAAAGATAAGACGAACCCTTATCAAGTAGACCACACTGCCATACACAGTGGTAGGTTAAACATCCACTATTGAAATCCCTTGGGGCACCAAAGCTCTGGAACAATATGACAAATCCTCTTAAGACAGGGCCTGGTGGTTGTTTGAGCAGACTTAATAGGAAAGTAAACACCACGGTGGGCCCTGTGGGATTCCAACAGTGGAAATCATGGCCACCCTTCCTATTGGTGATATGGCCTAGATAACTTTTTCAAACAGAAATCAACCCCTTGGGGTAATACTCCAAAGTGATCCCTTAAAAATAACTAAGGGTGTAGGTAGGTGCATCTCATCCATAAGCCCTTATAACCTTTACCACACAATAACAACTGACTTAAAACCTTGGGATTATGCGGCTAATGCAAGTTATGAACTCTAGGGATTTCTTGAGTTATTCTTGGGCCATAGGATATTCAGGAGCGTTGAATCAAAGTAAAATACCGTAACCTTCCAGGTGATGACTTTCCCCTTGGGCTTTCAATTTCTAAATTAGCTAAACATAGTTTGCACTAGATTACCACCATTAATTTAAGGTCAATGTATTCATTATATCAAAATTGTGATACTTTGTTTTTACCATATAATAAGCTCACATGCTAGCTAATCCTTGAACAACGACCACTATTCACATGACTTGGTAGCATATCATCAATAGTTATTATTTCACGATACCTCCTTGCATGTTTTATTTGAAGTCATATGTTGTCACATGTTAACATGATTGTCGCTTTATATAATCTCTTAATGCTACACGTGGAGGATTCCATAATTGTATGCAAGCCACACTTGAAATATAATTAGACAAAATGTGTGGAAAAATAGGACCCTTGAACTGATGTCATTTTGATCAAGGAATCTTATTAAAACATCCCAAGGTGGAGAACCTCATGAGCCGAGGATGGTGATCATGGGACATTATGCTCGAGCTGTCGGCCTACGCCGGGTGACGAGCCCCCGTAATAACCTTTGAGTTACTTAAATTGGCTGATTGTAACTGGATTAATAACGGTTGGTTAATCATGCTTTCATAGCATATTGACGATGACAGATGGCTAATTCTAGATGATGTAGCACGTGCCCTAGAGTTGTTGAAGTATCATTTCGCTAGCTCCCAGACCATCGACTATCAACCCCTGTTCCGACTGGATAATCATTCCCAGGTCAATGATTGCATGGGTGACGAGCCCAAGTTCGACTGGATGTGCATCCCCAGGTCGATGTGCATTCGTACATCCATGCATCTAATAAGACTGCATATTGCCTGTTTTGGATTATTGTTTTGTTTTCCTTTAAACTATGTTTGTTGAGGCGGCGATATGTAATTTTGAGGGGAATTCACACTGAGCTGGTCACTCGTTCATCCACTATCCAACCGTACAGAGTATGCAGGGACAAATGTAGAGGATGACGATGCTGACCTTGATGGCGCAACCGTGGAGCTCGAGGGAGAGTATTATGATGACGAGCCGCAACAAGCAGCAACAGCCTACTTCGGGATCAACCAGTAGTTCAATATTTTAATTTCAGTAGGTTAGAATTTTGAGAACTTATGAAATTTTTGTAACTAAGACCCCCAACTGGGTGGGTCAAATATTTGAGCTCACATGGTTATTTGTGCTTCATTTTGCTATCGCACTCTGAGTTTGCATTTCCGCTGGTTCTCTGATTTATAAACTCCAGGATTTCTAAAGCGAGTCTCGTACTCGGGTTTTAGAAATCAGGGCGTTACACAGTGGACCCTACATTCATTTGGCAACCATCGTCCGTTCTATCGCCGAAAAGTTTGGCTGTCAACGTCGCTAGAAAAGTTTGGCTGGCTGTCAACGTCTGCATCGGAAACGCCGTCCTCGGTTCTAGTGTTGAAAAGTTTGGCCGTCAACGTCTGCATCGGAAACATGTGGTAATTACCTGGGTAAGTAATTATTACCCATTTACCAGGTAATTACCTCTTACATGAAAAATCAAACAGGCCCTTGGGATGGATGGTCTCAATTTGTTTCTTGATCAACAGTCAAGATGAAACGTAACAATTGTCCACGTTAAACTGAAAAGAGTCCCAATATTGATGGTTAGGATCTTCAGTCCGGATGAAATCTAGGGCACGCCCCAACCGCATTGGGATGGGGCAGATCAATTGTCTGGATTACATAAGGACGGGCCCTACTTATCAGATGGTTGGGAACACATCAATATCCCACTATCAAACTGCGTGACTTTCTTTGGTCATGGTTTTGGGTTCAACGTGATAGACTATGATCAGCTAATTCAGACCATCTAAAAGAAAGTTGTGGGGCCCACCATTATCCGTTTGAAATCCATTCCGCGCATCAGTAGTGCCAATTCATGTTCGGACGCTAGCCCAAAATCAGGCAGATCCAAAAATCAAGTGGCCCACGCGACAGGAAACACTGGGGATGGAGATACCTATCACTGAAACCCTCTTGGGGCGAAACGAAGTTTGGGATCAGGACTAACCTTATGAACGGGTTGGATGGAATATAAAAAGCATAGTGGACCCCAGGAAGATTTCAATGGTGGGCCCAGTTGAGTTTTGGATCTGCTTGATTTTTGGGCTCACTTGGGCCCAAGGAGTGGATGTCATACAGACATAAGTGGGCCCCACAGCTTTTTGTTGCATGGGCTCCCTACAAGTACTGTAGGAAATTAGTGTCGGGTCTGGACGAGGAAGAATTGAAAAGTCCAGTCGCATTTATTTGAAAAGCCATCTTTAATGAATTGCTACAATCAAACTCCAAGATGCAGCCCCAAGAGAGACTGAAGAAGCAATTTTCATCACACACATGCCAACGCTGCACATAGAAGATCCAGGCAATTCATCAAGTGGGCCACCATAAACATGCCCAGGCCAAAAAAAAAAATACCCACCCACCAATTGAGTGGACAAAACATGCATGAGAAAATGGAACCTTGAAAGAAATAGATCAGTGGCTTATATGATAACAAGAGCAGCCCATTCCTACGATGGCCCAGCAGAGGAATGGCATAGATATCATCCATCTAAGAGATGATTGCCTCAACAATCTCCCCTCATAGATCGCCCTAGAAAAAGTTTAGCTTGCTGGTGCAAAAGAATTATGTACATGTGGGGGCCCAACATTTGGTAATCCAAGCCATGGATTTGGTGATCCACCAATATCTAGCCATATGGGAAGATCCTAGCCCACCAATATCTGGCTTTTTCTGCCTTCAACAAAGCCATTGTTGTAATTCGCTCGGATTGGCTGGTATACCTCACACCAGCTATATAGCTGCTGTAATGACGTCAGCAAGTTCTGTGGGTTTGATCATGAGATATGTGTTATATCCAAACCGTCCATCCATTTGGCAAGCTGCCTTAAGACAAAAAATAAGACAGATCTAACTATCAAGTGGACCACAGTGAAAAAAGCAGTGGGGGATTGAACGTCTACCATTGACACCCTTTTTGGGTCACGGAAGTTTTGGATAAATATGAAATATATATATATATATATATATATATATATATATATATATATATATATATATATATATATATATATATATATTCCTCTTCATTCAGGTCTTTGTGACCTAATGAACAGATTGGATGGAAAATAAACGTTATAGTGCGTATGCACATGCCACCATAACCAAGGTTTAGAACAGAGACTGGCAATTTTCTCGGGCACCCACATCCACAGTGGGACCCACCATATCAACAGATCCGATCACCAAATCCAGTCCCCCACACCGAATCCAGCATCTCAGCAAACTACCATTTTCTGGAAGAGGAAACATACAATTCCCCATCGATCAATTTGCTTACCAGTGGGACCTACCTTCTGGTGACCCAAATAGCTCAACTGGGCCACCATTCAATGTGCCCATTGGATGTAACTGCCCACTCTCAGCTGGGTGGCCATAATCATCTGATCACGTACATATTTTTTTACACACACTCACGCTGCAGTGGGATTTCACTGCCTATGATACTCGAACCCTTGACCGGGTGTTGAAACTCCTAAGAGTCTACCACCCGCACAAGAGTAAGGATCACCATATTGGCGCATGGCCCACACTATGATGTTGGCGCATGGCCCACACTATGATGCCGCCCACAAGATGAAAACATGACTAGAACTCAAGACAGCATGATCACCATATTTTTCAATCAAGCATCATTTGACACACCACTAGAGAATGTTGACCAGACAGCAGTAACAAAATCAATCTCCCAACTGATTTTTAAAGGAAGCATTCAAAAATTTGCCAGTTAAAATGCTTATTTACAAATACAAATAAAAATAAAAATAAAAATAAATAAAGCTCACGATGTTCTTATGCTGCGTGGGGACATGCATGTCTGGTATTTGAAGCATTCGTAGTATATGAAGCTTTCGGTTTTTTTTTTTATTTCTTTAATTCATTCCTTTGTGAATATGCTTGATTTCAAAAACAGGAAGAGAAATAACAAAAGGAGGAAGGAGAAACATACGCAAGTTAGATGGGCTGGCGAAGATAAGGTGATGGCCTGCCTTCGTGTCTGCCTTCTTGCACTTGCAACTGTGGACCATCATGCAATCCACTATCGCATGATCAGAAGTGCCGCCAAAGAGTACATATGGGTTGTGTTTACAGGATTAAAGAGACGGGGCTCAGCTGCTTCCCAACCATCTCTCAGCCCCATGCCATGGAGCAAGCATAGTTCACCACCAGTTTCCCATCAAATCCAAAATTCTGTAATTCCAAATGCACAATGTCACATAATCGGTAAATGAATTTGGGTGTAGGTAAGTCATAGAAACATGTCACTTCACATAAAAATAAAACAAATAAATAAAATAAATGAAGGTTATTGGAGACAGCATAAACCCATCACTGCCTCAATGTGCCAACCTGGCACGTGGCGGATGTCCAAGCATTACTGCGAGACCTGTCTCGAAAAAGCGCGCGCAGGTGTGTCACGCGTTATCTGGACAATGGACTGTCTAACAGCTGCCGATCGGCAGTCTAACACACACGTCTGCATGTCACCCACACCTGATGAATGGATGGCTACATGCACGAAGTGACCAGTCTAATGCATGGCTTGGATGTCCATTAGGTGTCAGACCAAGTGTATGCATGTGGGCCAAGCAAAATGTTTCAGAATACATTGTGTGGCATGATTCCATATCAATCTTGCAATGAATGTTAAATACAGATATTAAAGCTTAACCCAAGACCATGGCATGGTTTCTTGCATATGATGTTCTAGCCCCACATGCACCCTTTACATGCAAGGCATGTGCCAACCTGGCTAGTGTGGGACAGTGGAGCGGTGAAGACAGTGGTCCCTACTGTGAAATGAATTATGCAAAAAAACAGGCTGGACTGCTCATTAGGTGGGCCAACCTATACAATGTGAATGGATGGTTAAAAACAGGAGGAAAAAATTTTGCCAACCTTCTACATTCAATGCATGAATGCATGCATGTGGCCTGCCCAATGTGTGGACCATCCTAACTTTTCCCTATGTTCATATTCACAGTGGGGTCCACCTTATGCAATGCTCAAGTGTCCCACACACTAGCCAAGTAGGGAAAAAATATCTTCCATGATCCTGATTTTATGGAGAAAAAGAAAGTCTTCACTGCTCACTCAAAATAATTGCCTGGCCATATGGGTGGGGGGGAAATGACCATAATGCCCTTGGTCCTTTTTTTTAATGTAGTTCAGCTGAGGACTTGGTGTGTTCATGACATCCAAACTGTCCAACAGGTGCACCCCACCATGACGGTCACATGCCCCCAAAAACCAGGCCATTACCTCCATCAGGTGGGCCACATCATAGAAGCAATGAACACCTTCCAAAAACCTCCAATATCATGTGTCATCCATCTGATGATTAGATCAGCCTCATTTTTTTTATCATAAGATCATCATGGCGGGGTGCACCTATTGGACGCGTAGGATGTCAAACACACCATCTGGGCCACACAGTGCTCAACTAAACTTTAAAATAGATAAGCCTAAGGGCGTTTTGGTCATTTTTCCCATCACCCGTACAATGAGAAGATCCTTTTGGGAACTCATAGTCAACACTTTTTTAACAAAATAAAAATAAAAAGAACAGGATTTCTAGGATCTTTTCATTAAATAAATTTATTTAAAAAACTAAAATTAACTAAGAGATTTCTAGTCTGAATGCAGGGAACCAATATACATATCAGGTGCTGCACACAAACAGAACCAATTGCATAGTGGTCCATGTTCTGAGCTGTTCATCAGCTGGTTACCATGTTTGATGGATCACTATCCATGAATTGCACGGTTGGATGATCCTAACCATGCAATGGACATATAATTAGGATCCCTTTTCACATTCAAAGCTGACCGTTGAACCATGGCAAATTCATGACACAACCGACTTGATGAACATGAACAGTGTGAATACTAAACAGTTGCTCCAGGTGTTTCACTTATGTGCACCACAATGAAATTAGCATACTGCCTCAGGTTAGGCTTCCATAGATAACTATGCATCCATGAAATGATCATCATGATCATGTAACACTTAACCCAACTAATTGGGATCGACTGCATGAATCCTTTTCCACCATGAAACAATATATAAGGAAATATAATCATCATCATTGGATCACCATCACACCCTTGTCCCAACTATTTGGGGTTCACTTCACAAATGGTGTCTTGCCAATGACCTTATCTGAGACCCTATACGGGCTGTCAATGGGCTGGATTTGGACCAGGCAGCCCAGACCAGGCCAGGCCTGGGCCCAATCCAAGACTTGAGACCAGAGACCCAGCCCACCATGGAACTAGCACAGAAGGCCCAATCCCAAGCCTAAAGAAAATTGGTTGGGCCCCGGCCCAGCCTGAAAATTGATAAAAGCTATATTTCCCACTTTAATGTTCATAATTTATCTGTTGATGAAGTGGACCACAAATGCACAAAGAAATAGACATTTTAGAGGAATGAAAGTGAAACCAGTGGTCTACATTCAAGATGGATTGGTTTTTTTTTAAGGATTTTCAATATCGATTGGTTGCCTAACCAGGGACTGCAATGCGATACATGGAGGATATAACATGTATATAGAAAGTTGGGTAGACAGGCTAAAATGACTTGAGCACAAGCCTAGCCCAAAAATTGATCAAGCCATGCATGCGAGGCCCAAGCCCGACCTATGGACCAAGCTAGTAGGTCCAAACCGCCCAAAGCCGGTAGGACCCATTGGGTCAGGCGGGCTACCTGGCCCATTGCCACCCTTACCTATACTCGGTAGAAAAGTCTACATATCCCTTTCCACCCTGATGCAAGACAATTAACCACTTGCTCTAAAAGCTCGAACTGTTAGAGTATGGCGAATTAATCCCTTTATCTCATTGCTCAGGCCCCACATCTCATGGGTTAGGCCCTTGGTCGAACCCCCCTCGTGGTCGTGGGCCCCAAATCACATGGGTACCGCCTCACACGAGCCACCCGAGTCACACGGGTGGGGCCCGCATCTCACGAGCCACCTGCCTCACACAAGCCGCCCACCCCGAGTGTGCCTCTACATCTCACAGGCCACCCCACTCGAGCCCGGTGCGAAAATGCCCCCACATTACACCCTTCAATCAGAGTAATTCTAGGTTCTCCTCTCATCCTATTTTCAGGTTCTTCAGCACTAATCAATGTTCCCCCTTATCACAACCTAGTCTTTGTTAATACATCAAAGGAAACATTATATACCTTTAAATGTAATGTCAGAATATAGTTATAAATACAAATATGTGTTGTAATCTGGTAAGTAAGAGGCCAGTTTGCATAGACTTCAATGGAGACTAAGTTACCATCCATCTTTGGCAGATGCATGTTTCACCTATGTAGCATATTGGAGCCAGAAAGAAAGTGGGCCTGCCATGAAGATCACCTACAAAAACTCAGGCTGATCTACTCATCAGGCAAGGCACGCCATACAAAAATAACAGGCGGCCAACTGATCTGATTCAAATTGTATGACCAGATGTTCTCCCACGTGTCACATACATGAAACATGGACAGTAACTCTACCCTCCGTTGAAGCATAGCCGCAGAGGTGAACATCCCTCCATTTACCTCCATATGCTTTACAATTTTAACATTTCCAAAATCAATGTGTCACTTTTTTTGTAGAGAGAGTGGAACTGGGAAGATTTACGAGGATAACTAGAGGCACAATAGAATGAAGTGCAAGTAGTACAAGAGCTTACATTATATAGATCGATCACCAGTTCATCTGGGTTCGGAGAAAAGGCACTGTTGACATACACAAACTGTGAAGTAAACGACAGAGTGATTAGAATTTCTTCACTCAGCATTGATATATATATATATATATATATATATATATATATATATATATATATATATATATATTCTGTGAAGATATTTACCAATGTGTCCCTGTGAAGTTGCCGGCGAAGGAAGTCAATGACCTTGGCAAACTTGTCAGTTCCAGCTATCTGCCAATTCACGAATCATTAACATACATGTATCAGGCCTTATGAATGACAGACTGATCGCTACGTGATAGTAGGGGTGTACACGAACCGAGCTAGCTTGGTTAGCTCGCTCGACTCGACTCGAAAAAGCTCAATTCGACTCAGTTCAAAGCTGAGTTCAAGCCAAGTCGAGCTGATTTTTTGAGCTCGAAAATGAGTTCAAGCCGAGTTCGAGCTGGCCCCAGCTCGATTCAACTCGGATAGAACCCAGCTCGAATCGAACCAGTTCAGTGACTCGTTCACTTTGATATTGATGTTGCTCACCAAGTGTTTGATGAAATGACTCAACAAAGTGTGGCTGGTGGCAAGGAAGGTATGTATATTAGTGTCACCAGACAATCCTTGCCCTGGCCAATAGGACCCAGCTGCAAATCGGCCAATCACCTTGTTGGAAAATGTCTCAACTCTTAAAGTACAAAGGCCCTCCAGCTGTGTACTTTGGACAGTCGGATCTTCAATAATCTAATTTTCAGTACTTTGAGCAGTACAGCTATCAACTTAGTAGTGGACGGCAACTCCATTTTTATATGAGAACTGATTCATTACAGGCAACGGCCAGCACCACTTGTGCTGCTGTAATATCTTTTATGCTGATGTGCTACTTTTGTAGGACCCACCAAGAAAATCACCAACGAGTTTGAAGGTGCAGTCCAGGTGTTTGTGAAAATGCTGCACAGGCGAACTCGGCTCGAACTGGCCCAAGCTGCTGACCAAACCGAGCTGAGCTGGCCAGTCAGGCTCGAGGACCGAGCCGAGCCGAGTCGAGCTGAGGCCAGCTCGACTCGGTTCGACTCGATGTACACCCCTACATGATAGGCAGATCTTGCAATTCTTGCTATCTAATGTAATAAAATACAATTAATCAGAATCATCCAGACTAGATTAGATGGTCAGTGTAGGTGTCTAAACAATCAAATTTGATGAGATTATTTAAACAAGGATCAGGAAAAAGGATCTTTAGTAATGACAGATATTTTTAAATGATAAGCATCCTTTGGTTTTGTGAAAGGCATGTGTCAGGTACATGCATGTGCATTGAACTTGACAGTTTGCTTCTTTGCACTGTGTATTTCCGCATGGTGGCCCAGATGTTTGCACATGAGATGATATGTTGATATATGGACCTACAATTAGTCGCATAAGCACATCAAGGCCATGCTTGTACATCATGTAGGCTCTAATGTTTGAACATTGATGGATTTGATTTGCCTAAGCCTAGGCAACTTCTCTCTATCTCCTGGGCTTTATAGATGTAGCCCGGTCGCACAAGGTTTTTAGGTAATCAAAGCTGCAGAGCATCGATGACCAAAAGACTGAAGAGGTGTGGGGTAGAAGGAACCCTGGGTGATCTGTTCAACCTCACCAGAGGAGCCCTCAGGGAGTATTACTGTATTTTGGAACAAGATGCTGTGGGGGTGGAAGAGTTGTGGATAGAAGAGTTTCCCATTTCCATTATTAACACATTTATGGAGGATTTGAAGTGGATCCTCACAACATGAATAGATCAACAACCAGGAATTATGAGTACATTGGTGCCATTTGCCAGATTTCTCATGTATCGGTAGTGGGACGAACATTTCCAGGTGTTGCAGGAGGCTTTGCCAAAATCAGCCTTGATCACATTCCCGTTGTTCTTGTTCTGGGGCATACCTGTTGGGATTTAGGAACCACTCCCCTTTAGATTTGAAAAAAGATGGCTAGTACTTACAAATTTTGCAAGCTGGAGACATAGTGATTGAAGCTCAAGGTGGAAGGTTGGGTGGGGTTTTAGAGGGTTCAAAAAAATTACAAGCTATCGAAAAGAGGTGAAAATGTGGAATGCGAAAAACTTCAGAAGGGCGGAGGATAGGAGATTCTTGCAAATATCTCCATTGTGTGAAGAAGAAAGGCAAGAAAGAATTATGTGACATCAGTATGTCCATGTTTTGGCTTCAGAGCAAATCACGTGAAGGCTGAGATTGAGAGCACTTTGGCTCAAAGTGGTTGATGAAAACACTTCTTTCACCAGATTGCTAATGCAAGGATCAATTCTATCAAAAAATTTAGAGGAAGACAACATAATTGAAGACCAGGACAAAAACAAGCTTCATATTTTGGACTACTACTCTCACCTCTACTGCAAGGAAGGGTTTATCCATCCCACTTGATGGGTGCGAGACCAAAGGAGCATTGGTGGATTAGCCAGCTCATGGTATGAAAATGAAACAATTTCAAGTGATGTATATGGGTTTTCCATTGGGAGAAAATTGTTACTCAAAAGCCTTGTGGGACCCGATTATTGAACAATTTGAAAGAAAAGGGAAAAAAGGGGGGCTTGCAACATGGAAATGGTGTATCTTTTGGGGGCCACGTTGCCCTCATCAAAGAAACTTTCCCAAACGTTTTGGTCTACTATTGATCTCTATTCAAATTTCACCCTCCATGGCCATTGGCCAAATGCCTTGAGAAACTAAAGGAAATTTTCTACGGGAAGAGCAGGGAGGAAGACATAAATATCATTTGATAGATTGGAAGGAGGTTCAAAAGAATAAAGTGGGAGGCCTAGGGGTAGAAAGAATAAGAGACTGAAATGGGAGCTTGCTTTGCAAGTGGCGGTGGCTATTTGGATAGGAGCTGGAGATTCGAAGACTTCCTTACATTGCCTGGCAATGAGATCGATTCTCTGCCTCCAATGGGTCTTCCACGAAAAACTTAGGGACTCTTCAAAAGTTGGGTGGTGTCTGTTTACAGTGAGAGGAAGGATCCTTTGGCACATGACTGCTTATGCTTTATGCTGGGAAGTGTGGATGGATAGAAATAGTTGATCTTTGAGAATGTCTCCAACTAATAAATTTGCCAAAAGATCACATCTAGTGTCATGAAATGGGCTCCCGACTGTCCGGAATTTCCATGGGATCGTGGCTTTGGATCTTCGTAAAGATTGGCTCTTGGTAGCAAATAGAGAGGTTAGGAGGTCCAGGCTTGTCTGTGGCTGGAAAAGCCACCATCAAGGGTGTGAAAGTTGAATTTTGAAGGCTCCTCTCTTGGAAATTTGGGCCCTTGGGTTTGTCGGTTGGGTGACTAAAGGTGACATGGCCCCATTAATTGTGAATGAGGCCTAGCTGCAAGGAAAGAAGCAAACACAGTAGAGGCTCTCACTCATTGTGAAAGCTTTAAGGAATTTTCCCAGATATATTTTTTTCTGGTTCCTTGATTTGTGGAGGTGAATTTCGCCAACATTATTTGGTGGCCCTCTTCCTTTCAGTGGGAAGCCTTGGAAAATATCCTCTACTTTCTACAAGATTAGGGAGTTGGCTTCTGGGATAATCATCTGCTTCTCCACATGTGAAACAGGGCAAACTACAATGCCGATGCTTTGGCCAAGGAGAATATTAGCACGGTTGATTTCTATCGGAATTCTTTCGTTCTCCCTTGATAACTCCTTTTCTCATTTAATATGTCTTATTCTTCCAAAAAAGGTTTTTACATGATTGTGTAATGACCTAGGCTCACCTTAAGGCCAGGCAACTGCCCACAAAAACAAACCTAGCACTAGCCATGTCTTACCCTAGGTTTTATATATGATTTTACCATGTATAAGTTATTTGCAAGGTACCAAAAATGCAAAAAAGAAAAAAGGGGATTGTCTATTCTTGATGGATGCATCACTTTTTTTTCTTTTCTTTTCTTTTTTTTTCTTTTCTTTTCTTGTGTGCGCGTGCGTGTGTGTGTGTGTGTGTGTGTGTGATGGCCTTCAAGGGGATTGGTCACCTACACTATTTAAGTGTCTTGCTTGCTTTACAAGCCACGCCAAACATGCAACTCTAAAGTAAAGATTGTGTCAATAAGTGATTTTGCCATCTACAACAGGACTAAGAAAGATTGACAGGCATCAAGACTCCACAAGCTTTCGACAAGGTGAGGCCTTGAAACCCAAACCAAAAATTATCATCATCATCTAAGCCTTATCCCAATTAATTAGGGCTGGCTATCATGAGTCTTGTTTTTTCATTCCGATCTATCAAGGGCCATAACTTCAATTAAACCATAGGTAATGTAGGGGCATTTTCATACCGGACTCGATTAGGGTGGCCTGTAGGATGCGGGGGCACACTCGGGGTGGGCGGCCCATGTGAGGCAGAACCCATGTGATTTGGGGCCCATGTGAGGCAGGTGGCTCGTGTGAGGCGGAACCCATATGATGTGGGACCCATGAAGGGGTAGGGGCACACTCAGGGTGGGCGGCCCGTGTGAAGCAAAACCCATGTGATGTGGGGACCACGAGGGGGTGGAACACGTGTGATTTGGGGGTCATGTGAAGCGGGTGGCTTGTGTGAGGCAGAAACCATGTGATGTGGGGCCCACGGAGGGGCAAGGGCACACTCCGGGTGGGCAACCCGTGTAAGGTGAAACCCATGTGATGTGGGACCCACAAGGGGGCAGAACCCATGTGAATTGTTGCTCGTGTAAGGCGGAACCCATGTGATGTGAGGCCCACGAAGGGGCAAGGGCACACTTCGGGTGGGCAACCCGTGTAAGGCGAAACCCATGTGATGTGGGGCCCACAAGGGGGCAGAACCCATGTGATTTGTTGCTCGTATGAGGCGGAACCCATGTGATGTGGGACCCACAAGGGGGCAGAACCCATGTGATTTGTGGCTCATGTGAGACAGAATGATGCAAGATAATTAACCACTTGCTCTAAAAGCTCGAACTGTTAGAGCTTGGCGAATTAATCCCTTTATCTCATAGCCCAGGCCCCATAGGTTAGGACCTCGGCCAAACCCCCCTCGTGGGCGCCAAATCACATGGGTACCGCCTCACATGGGCCACCCACCCCGAGTGTGTCCCCGCATCCCACAGGCTACCCCACTCGAACCCGGTGTGAAATGCGCATTAATCACCCCCAGTGAGGAGTCTCGAACCCCCGTGGGCCCCGCCCACCCCGAGTGTGCCCTTGCACCCCACAGGCGACCCCACTCGAGCCCGGTGTGAAAATGCCCCTGCATTACGGAACCCATGTGATGTGGGGCCCATGAAGGGGCAAAACCCATGTGATTTGGGGCCCACGAGGGGGGTTCAACCGAAGACCTAACCCATGGATGTGGGGCCCGGCTATGAGATAAAGGGATTGATTTGCCACACTCTATCAGTTCGAGCTTTTGGAGCAAGTGACTAATTGTCGTACATCAATAGGTCATCAAATCTTTTCTTACTACCTCCACCCACATCCATTGGGGCCTTCCCCTAGCACTTTTAAAGCCTTCAACTTTTACCAACTCACTCCTAACTGGCACGGTTCTTGGTCTCCATTGGACATGACCAGTGATTTAAATATTGGTATCAATGCACGTATATAGAAACATATGGATATCGCATGTATCAGGGAATGTCTCGCTGCTTGAGGAAAAGATTGGGAAATGGTGGAATTTTTCAATAGAACTCTAGGATATGCTGAAAGAGACATGATTACACACTTAGAACTCAAAATATCACAAAAAAAAAAAAAAAAAGAGTTGCCCAGCACGTTTCCTTTGTATAGCGTCTTCAACTATGTGCTTTCTAACAGAAGTGATACAATTATATCCAAAATGAGTTCATATAATTCATAAGTCCTATAATATAGGTATGAAAGCATATTCACACAAACAAATTTGGGAGAAAATGGATTTTGTGGGGTTTTGCTAATTTTTTCTGAATTTTCGGTGAGGGATGTATCACAAGGTATCATCAATACATATTGCAATGTATTGCATGTATTGTCATTAAGAGGAATTTTATGAGGAGTTTTTGGCAAAACATCATAATGTAGAAACACACACACACAAAAATCTAGCTTTGTGCTTATGCCCTCCCTCATTTTGTCAATCAAAACTATGTCATCTAGAAACAACATGCACCATTGGATCTCTTCCCACAAATAACCCATTAACACATCCATAATCAATGCGAAAAGGTAAGGGCTCAATCTGACCCTTGGTGCACGCCTACAATAATTGGGAACTCATTGTTCTCTCTAGTAGTGGTTCTCACAATTGTGACTACTCCCCCATACAAATCTTTAATCATGTCAATATATCTTCTTGGAACTCCTTAATCAAGTCAATATATCTTCTTGAAACTCCTTAGTCAAGTCAATATATATCCTTAATCGTCAATACACTCCAAATTAACTCTCTGAGGACCCTATAATATGCTTTCTCTAAGTCAATAACAACCATGTGGAGATCATTCCTCTCCATATATTTCACCATTAATTGTCTAAGTAGGAAAATAACTTCAATAGTAGACCTCCCTGGCATGAAACCAATTTGATTTTCTAACATATTCATCTCATCCCTTAGTCTTTGCCCAATCAGTCTCTCCCAAAGTTTCATAGATGGCTTATAAGTTTAATCCTACAGTAATTAGTACAGCTCTATATGTATCATTTATTCTTATAAATAGGTACCAAGGTTTCCTCCAATTGTCTGGCATTTTCTTCAATCTTATAATATTATTGAGAAACTTGTCAATCAAAATAACCCGAGATCTCACATATGCTTCTGAACCTCTATTAATATATCACTTGGTCTGAAGGCCTTTCCTATTTTCATCTTTCTCAAAGCTTCTTTCACTTTAAATATTTCATTCCTATGAAAGTATCTATGGTCCCGAACGTCATTTGAGTTGATGGCACCTTCTATCCCTAGCTGATTGATTTCACTAGATAACTACCTAAATAGGCTAGCGACCTAAATAGGAGGCTTGGGCCTCCTTATTGATGAGTCGATTGTTGGGCTTGGGCTTGGCCCATGAATTGTGGGCCCAGATTAGCCTGCATCATAAATTGTCTCCATGCGCTAAGGTGGTTGCCAAAGTTTCTCGTTGGTTGGCAAGAACAACCTCTCTCTGATGCTACATGGATCACAGCTACTGATTTTCAACGTCAGAATCTTGACCTCTATGAGCAATATCAAGTCATTAACTCACCGGAGTTAAGTTCTTTCAAGTGGGGGAGGACTGATGTAGGCTTATCTGGGCTCACAATCTAAGGGTCAAACCCAAGCCCATTAAGCCCAATAGTTGGCCCATCAATAAGGAGGCCCAATCCTCCTATTTAGGTAGTTAGCTAGTGAAATCAATCAGCTAGCTATAAATAATCCACTAGGCAAATCTTTTTTTATTTATTTTTCATATTTGTAATAAGCCATTGGTTGCCAATAACATTATGAGTTTTCCTTTTACATATGTTTCAAAGCTTATATAAAGGCTTGGGATGAGTAGTCTGAAGGAGGCTTGGGATGAGTAGTATAAAGGCACATTTGAATTGAATGAAAATTTATGGCTTTCTTCTTTCTACTTTGTGTGGTTCTTGTGTGGATATTGAAGGTGCATACGCTTGGGCAGATCCTTCCCATCAGTCGGCTACACTAATCTAGGTTCCTACCCTTCCTCTCTCTCATTTTTGCAAGTTTGAAGACCCTTCTCACCTTCTTTTATCCCCAATCTATTATAAAGATTATCAAAAGCCTTAAGTTTAGCCTTGCTACTTTTTTAGTAACCTTTAGGCATTTCTATGTTGTTCAGAATTTTCATCACTTTTAGTCCCTTGCCAGGATTTGAAACATGAACATTCCCCATTAATAGCTTTTTGTACATCGTAATTCTACCACCAAGTTTTATTATATGATTGGCTTTTCCCTCTAAATACTCCTAAAATATCTTTGTCAAATCACTTTCCTAATGCAGTCAACCATTTCATTCCACATAACATTTCATCAATCTTCTACTTTCTTTCCTCCATCAAGCTATTTTTAAACAACATTGTTCTCTCCTTTTAAATTCCACCACCTAATTTTTGGACACCCATTAATAACACTCAATTTCTTCCATCTACTAATGTGAACATCCATAACCGTTAACCTCTGTTGCGCAATCAAACTCTCTCCTGGTATAACCTTGTAGTCCTCACATATTGATCATCATGTCTTCCCAAGTAGAAAGAAATCTATTTGGCTGGTATATGATCCACTTTTGAAAGTTATTTAATGTCCATCTCTCTTTCAAAGTATGCGTTTGCTAGAGCTAGATTGTATGATTTAATTTACATTATTTGATACTTTGCATAAATATTTCTATAAATAAAGAAATTTTAACAAAGCGAAAACAACATTGCATCTAAGAAAAACGAGTACCCTGCAAGGATATCTCAAAAAAAACAGAATATTGAACCTCGAAAGCAAGGGCTATGATTTCCAAAACAATAAAGAGTCTCCACGGTTCCACTTCCTCATTCCTCTAGAAGGGGCTGTTGTCGTTACATAACGAAGCCCTTCTTAGAAATCGTTCACTTCTATTCCAATCATGTTGCACACGTCCTTGTGACAAGAATTGGAGGCAATGTTAGCCCCACTTCCATCCCTATAGAACAGACAGTATCCCTAGCCTAGTCCACCATAATACAGTATAAACATACCTTCTGCAGGACACACCCGCCTTTGACACAAATCAATATGTCCCTTATAAAAAAGAAACCAATTTCCAAAACTTGTTAGCCACTGGCCTCTTCAGCATTCACACAATGACCAATGCTCTGCTCAGGTGATCTGTCACTTGTGTACACAATTTAAAGCTATACACAAGAAGTTGACTAAAATACTTCAATACCACGACAATGAATGAAAAAGAACACTTGCATTACAAATTGAGAAGAATTTTACAACAATTGAGTCCCAAATGAATGAAGCTCCTCTATTCCTAAGCTCATAGCTTTTGTCTTTTGCACAAATTGTGAACATTGTGTCACACATGGATCTTCCATCCATACATCTCTAAATATTCTAGAAGCTTTTCTTTTAAGGGTAACGCAATTTTATTCGGAAAAAAGCAAAAGAATGGCGAGACATCATCCCAAATACACAGAGAAACGTCCCAAGAATTACATAAAAATGCCCTAATGCCATTACCAAAACCCTTAAATGGATGAATTTACCAATAACCGAGTACGTTGCTTTGAGAAACATTACTTCTGATTGCAGTTTTGGGGGTTTGTTAGCTGATTCGAGGGGGATTTTACCTGTTTGTGCAGATTCCTACATGTGACTCTTGGAAGATTATTGGAATTTCTGAATTTTGAGTTTGATGTGGAACACAAATCCGGTATTGCGGCCTTTCGCGTCTTCTTTCTACTTGCTGCGTTTGGATCTTCCTACACTCGTTTGCTATTTTGATCATTCAATTTCGTACTACGACTCTTGATCTTTGTTTCAGTTATGAAACCACAAAATCCTCTTAGAAACATAAATGCATAAAAATACATATGAATAGCATACTGACATCCCTTCAATATAATCTCAATGGAATCGAAAAACGGAAGTTGCAGAAACGAAAGGCAGCAGATTTTCTGAATTTCTGGAAGACGATAGCGCAAGCTTGTAATTGAGTTATAGATATCGACGATGACCTTTATTTAAAAAAATAATAATAAATAAATAAATAAGGAGTTGGAGGTGTGCGGGACTACCTTGAATTTGGCTTGCTTGAGTATTGGAGCGTCACCGGTAGCCCGCAGGTGGACCACCACTGCAGAAAATCAATGAAAGCAGTGATGAGGATTGCAGGAAATGAGAAACCCTAACCCTGATGCAGAGAGAGAGAGAGAGAGAGAGAGAGAGAGAGGGAGGGAGATTCTGACCTTTGCGGGCGGAAGTCGGGGATTCTGCAGCCATGCTCGAGGACGAGAGACTTCTTGGTTTTTCTACAAGCAACGCGGAATAGTTATTTGTATCAGGGAAGCGGATTGCGTGATGTAACACGCACCACCGATCTCGGTGGTGTGTTTACGTCACCAAGTTTTGTGGGTCCCACCATGATGTATGTGTTATATCCCCACCGTACATCCATTTTTCGAGATCATTCTATGGCATGGGAGTAAAAATGAGGCAGATCCAGAGCTCAATTAGAACACACCAAAGAAAGAAGTGGTATTGAACGCCTACCATTGAAAACTTACTCCCTCATCCATGTGTCAGGGGAGCGGATAAGGTGAGACCCCAGACTCACCCAGACGAGGTGGCCCTTACTGTAGGTTCTACCTTTATCTATGTATTTTTTTATACCCACATTGCATACGGTTTTCAATATAAAAAAATAAGCAGATCGGATAATCCGGTGATCATAACATGGGATGTAGTGTTGACTAACTATTAACGGGACATAAAAGTTTTGGATTAAGTTGATATCCGTTTTTTCCCATTATCAATGCTCACGTAATCTTATGAACATGTTTGATGGAAAATAAGTACTTCCTCAACATTAAGGTGAGCCAAAAATGTTTTTAATGATAGGGCCTTCAGTTATTACCCTTTCTTAGAGTATAGTTAGAGTTGTATACAAACTAAGATGGCTCGATTAACTCGCTCGGCTAGACTTGAAAAAGTTCAATTCGACTTAGTTAGAAACTAATTTCCAACCAAGACCAGTTGATTTTTGGAGCTTGAAAAAGTTTTGAGCCGATTTCTAGCTTGTCCGGGCTAGAATCGAACTCGGATCAAACCAATTTGGTGACTCAATTATTTAGATATTAATGTTGCTCAACAAGTGTTTAATGAAGTGTTGTTTCAGGTGCATTCATTCTCCGTAGGATCAATTGGTGACGAGGAAGATATAAATATGAAATAAATCACTACCAAAAAAAAACAAACACCTTACATGATAAAACTACTCTTGTACCTTGATTTTGATACTGCCTATTAAGTGTTTGATGAAGTACCTATAAGCTGATACTCTTGTTTTGCATAGAAATTGAAGTTGCACTCCACGTGTTTAAGAAAATGTTGCACAAGCTCAAAATTGGCTTGAATTGCCTGAGCTACTACTAACTGGACCGAACCGAACCAAGCTGGCCAATTAAACTCAAGGACTGAGCCGAGCCGAGCTCAAGTTGAGTCAACCAGTGACCAAGCCGAGTCGAGCTGTAGAGGGAAAAAGCATACGTAAAATCCTTATTGTAATTAGGCTTCACCGTACACATCCATGCACACCTACACATATGAAAGATAAGGGAGAGGGATTTCTAAAGCGTCACAGCACGTGGTGTCACCACCTCAACATAAGTAACCCATCCACCTAGCTACTAACCAGAGTTGAAAACACGTGTATGTTGTGCATCATCAATCAAAGCAGTCGGTATTAGAAGCTTATTGTTGACTGGCCATGCACCAAAAATCTTTTGTATCGGAAGCCAGACCTCTCTCGACATGTGGTCAAGGATAGATGGTCAATATATAAAATACAACAATTTTTCACACACAAAACTATAAGAAACCAAATATTCTACTCTCAGAACTTTCCAATCTCAAAGATTTTGGGTGCATAAGCCATCCACAGCAAGGATCGCGGATGCATTAGATCAATTTATCACATATACAAATTGAAAGCTGAACACCAACGTACGTCATTTGCCGAAGCTTTGTAATGTAACTCATTTGTAATGGGGTGGAGCTTGGGTTTATTAGCTTTAGGGCCTGTTTGTTAATGTTTAATTTTTTTAATTAATGTAAAATTTGGAAAATGTTTATGTTCAGTAATGCTTGTTAATGTGAAAGAAAGAAAGCGCTCCACTATTCTATGTCGAAATTTTTCCTATGATAAGAGACTTTTATATTGAAATTTTCCAATGATGGTAGTCTAGCTTAATGGGGAATGAGGAATGCGCTCTCACTATTATTTTTTAAAAATTTCTAATGATGGTAGTCTAGCTCACTGGGGAATGAGGAATGCGCACTGACTATTATTTTTTCAATCCAATGCGAGAGAGATTTTCTCCTTAGCATTTATACACATCCCAACTTTTAACATGAGACACTTCTCAAAGGTCATTATGACATATGTGTTTCATCCATTCCATTCATCCATTTTTTAAGATTATTTCAGGACTTGATACCAAAAATGAGAGGAATATAAATCTCAAGTGAACGACACAGTGGAAAACAATAGTAATTGGATATCCACCATTAAAATTCTCCTAAGGCCCAATGTACTGTTTATTTGGCATTCAATCTATTGATTAGGTCGTATAGTCCCATATTAAAGGAAAAAACACAGATCAGCTTGATCCAAAACTTTTATGGCCCCCAAAAAGTTTTTAATGGTCGACATTCATTCAACACTGTTTCCCTATAATGTGGTCCACTTGAGATTGGGATATACCTCATTTTTGCTCTCATAACATAAAATGATCTAGAAACATAGATGGACGACATGAATGAAACACAGTGGGGCCGCATGGCACCGACCACCGGCCATGGGCTGGTGGCAGGGGAGTAGACCATCCATTTCGGTGGACGCAGATGGGATACGGATACTGACATATTGAGTAGCTAGACTCGCTACTGACGTCGCCAAGTTCTGTGGGCCCATCATAATGTATGTTTTGTATCAGGCTGTTCATACATTTGGAAAGATGATTTTTGGTATAGATCCAAAGAATGAGTCAAATCCAACGCTAGAGTGGACCTCACCACAGAAAACAGTGGGTAGAGTGACGGCCACCATTAAAATTTTAAATAGGCACGAAAGTTTTTGATCAAGCTGACATTTGATCTCTCCACTGTTTTTTGTGGTGGGTCAACTATATAGCTAATCCTAGGACGGAAGCGGATTGGCTCACACGTGTATTGACAGCAAGTTCTGTGGTTGCCATCACGAGGCATGTGCTATATCCAAACTGTTCATCCATTTGGCGAGCTTGTCTTAAAGGCTTGAGCAGAAAAATAAGATAAATTTAAAGATCAAGTGGACCACACTGCAAAAAGCAATGAGGGATTGAACGTCTACCATTGAAACCCTTCTAGGGGTCATAGAGGTTTCGATCAATATGAAATTTGTTTTTCCTCTTCATTCATGCATTTTTACCTTATTAACAGATTCGATGGAAAATAAACATTATAGTGGGCCCTAGAAATTTTTTTACTGGTGAAAATCATTATCCTTATTGCTAATTTTGGTGTGATACATTTGAGCTTTGTATATGTATTTTTACCTTATTAACGGATTGGATGGAAAATAAACGTTATGGCAGGCCCTTCAAATTTTTTAATGGTGAAAATCATTATCCTTTCTGCTTTTTTTGGTATGGTCCACTTGAGCTTTGTATATGATTCGATTATTATCTAATGCTCTAAAATGATATAGAAAAATGGATGAACGGTGACTATAATAAATACATCATTGTGGGGCATATAACTTTGATTTCCTTTAAACCGTTGGTACAACTACGAGCACGAGGAGCGTCAGTGTTCGTCTTCACCTTCACACAACATGTATCTACACCAGCTATGTAGCTGGTGTGTGGTACACCAGCCAATCCGCTTCTGTCCAAGTATTTCCTGTGAAAGTCTTTCCCACGAACTTCTGCCTAATGAGTAATGATGTTGGGTAGGGTCCACCTAGATGTTTTTGAGAAATCCATCCCGTCCATCCGTTTTGCAAGGTCATTTAAGGACGTGTGACTACAATTGAAGTTTATCAAATACTTAAGTGTACCATATAAGAGGAAACTGTGGGCATCCAATGAGCACCGTTGAAGCATTTTTATGACCATAAAAGTTTTGTATTAAACTATATTTTAAGTGTTTTCACTTCATCCAGTTGGGAATGGCCTTATAAACTGTTTGGATAGCATATAAGTATCAAGATGGAGCCTAAGAGGGTTTCAACTATATGAACTTCTTTTCATAACTTTCCCTCCCGTGTGACCCATTTTAGTTTTGTATCCACCTCATTTTTTGTTAAACATCCTAAATAAGCTCGAAAACATCGATGGACATAATGGATTTCTCACATACATTCGAGTGGACCCCACCCTACATCCTTGCGATTGGAACTTATTAGGAAAGGCTTTTGCATGAAATTTATGTCCGTAGTACCCAATTGGACGTGGATTTCAGGCTTTTTGAAGTTCCTGCTCTGTGAACCATTATGGAGCCCACCATGATATTTTTGATAAATCCATAATGTTCATTCGTTTTTTGAGCTCATTTAAGGATAAAAGTCGAAAAATAAGTCGGATCCAAGACTCAAGTGGGCCACACTAAAGGAAAAGGTGGGTAGGGAAATTCCTACCGTTGAAACCTCCCTAAGGTCGACAGTGATGCTTACATTCCATTCATATCATCCATAATGGGATGAACTAAAAACAAATATACTAGCCTAATTCAAAACTTTTGTGGCCCCACGAATATTTCAACTGTGGACGTTCAATTCTCACATTGTCGGCCCAGTTGAGTATTAGATCCTGCTCTCCTAAAATGAACTCACAAAACAAATGGACGTGGTGGATTTATCAAAAATGTTATGGTGGGCCCCACATAGGTTCCCAGCGTAGGATCTTCCTACGAAAGCCTTTCCCAGGAAATCTATGTCCTACCTAATCCGCATGCCTCTGGATAAACCCTAGGTACACCATTGTCTCACCAGTTCTGTGGGCCTTATTTGAAGGTTTTGTTGCTACTGGTGCTTAAGCCTATATGACACATAGTGATAATCTTCCCGCTAAGAGGAATTGAGGGCCTTATAAATAATGATATTTTTTCTATTAAGTATTTTAGTTTATTTGAATTAAATATAACGATTTTATTTTCATTTAATAAAAATAATTTCTTTATAATGTAAAGCATTTCCAAAAGAGAGATAAGGGCAAATGTGTCAAATTAACATATTTTAGATATTTCAGATGTTTGTCAACAAATAGGTTGTTTCAAATTCAGCACTTAATTTTTAAACTTCAGCTATAATTATCAAACAGGTTTTTTAACCTTAGATTTCAGATTTAGGCTTCAGATTTCAGGATTCAAGTTATTTCAGATTCAGTCTTTAGACTTCAAATTTAACAAACGGGGCCTTAGCCTCGAGCTAGGTCAATTCTCAGGTTGGGTTTGGGCTAATGTCATTTTATCCAATGTGGTCTAGCACAAACAAAACAAATAATATTCTAAAAATATATAATTCCAAATAATCAATTAGGCACACGTGCATCTTTCATGAAGATTGTTGGTTTTTTATTTTTCTAAAAATGTCTCCTTTGTGCATGTGAAGTCCACTTGATTAACTGATGGATTAGGAATATATCATGGGAAATAGATTTTATTAATTTTTGGGCGAGGCTAAGGCCAAGGCCATGGTTTCAAGACTTAGATAAATCTTGTGTGGTCCGTCAAATTCAACCGAGACTCAGTAGACCCTACATGGTTGGATGCAATGAGTCTCATAATATCTTGAATGCAGATTGCAGTGACTCTATGATTTAATTAGGTTACATGCCACTATTAGAGATAGAGACAGTTGAGTAGCCACTAACCTAACAATTTTCAAACATATTTTGTGTGACCCCATCTCTTATAAAGACATGTGGCCCAATCAAATCCTACAACGTCGGATTACTGTTGACGCCTATGGTGGTAGAGTCACCATACAAATCCATGTCCCAGCCTGTTAACAAATTCTTATATATTATTTTGTTGAGAATACGTTATACTAATCTCATATTTCTATGATAAAAAACTAAAGGGAATGGTTTAAATCTTACCTTGGTGGGAATAAATTGTGAAATGATTTTTTCCATTATGTTATCAATGTAGATCCTTTGCTTTAAGATATCTCTCGTCATCTATCTCAAGTGAAAAGTGAAAAGGACATCATTTGCTATTGTTGAGAATGTTTGAAAACCACCACACGTTTGAGTGGTGAGAACTTTTCATGTATATATGCAGTTATAGATTGTATAATGTAGTAAGTATACATAAATGTTGATTATAAAATTAATGAAGATAATTAGCTAAACAAACTCCTGTAATTGAGGGTCAATGGATGCACGTATGGAAGGCATTAAAGCAGAGGATCCTCAACAATTGTGATAAAGACCAAGGGATATGCACGTCATTCATAAGATATACCTTATACATTTACAGGTGTTGGAGAAAAAAAAGAAGATAAAAGATGAATAGATGAGATACACTTCCTCTCCTCTCTCACTTTAATTGATGCCCACGAGGAGACATTTATGGCTTTTTTGAGTCCCAAGCTCTCCTCTAAGATGGAATCTATATATAAGAAAGAGTTAGGTTTTATGGGTATATACACACATGAAAGAGCATTACCTTACAAACTTACAAGTGCTATACAATGTGGGAAGTCCACTATACTATCTTATTCACTCACATATTTATGATCAAATCCTGAATTTTGATGGTAATACCTAACATCACTTGCTTTCAATATCTTTTAGTCAGTTTCATTTAGCTAAAGCTACTTATTGAAGTCTATGACCTTCATGCTCCATCAATTATATGTATTGATAATTTTTTATGCAACATCAAGTCCTTAATCGCATTAACCATAACATAGATTAATAGGCTCTCAAAATATTGACTCAAATTTGATTATCCAATCAAATTATCCAAATGTTCAATATTATAATATTATGTCCTCGCATATTTACCTTCTCGTATAAGATAAGGGCAAATGTACAAGTGACACTAGTTTCTTGATAGTGGAGGTTGTCCATCACAATGCAAGTCAATCTCCTCATATAAAATAACTAAATAAAATGTTTCTTAAAAATTTGAAGCAATCATGGCACATTAACACACTAAGATTCATCGTCTATTATTCTCTCTAATTAATGATTACTGTTTTTTATTTTCAAGTCCTTAACCATCATAGATGAATGACTCTTTGTATACTTCACATAGATTGTTATTAAGATTAATAATCAGTGGCTGAGATGAACCTAATCGCATTTAGAATGCACATTATTTCGGTGGGTACGGCTCCAACAAAATGTTCACTCACCTCCCAAATCAACTAAGCACTTCGAATTGAGTTTGGCCTTGGCTACACGCGCCACGCACGTGTGGCAGAAAATGGATGGTCACAAAGTGACGTAGGGATGAACGTGATGAGGATAACTACTCCGAATCTACGGAGCTTCTTTGGACTCCTCACAGAGACTTCTCGAATCCATGAGGAAAGAAAGCAGGAAATAGAAATAAATTCGAACTTGATTAATTAATCCATAAAAACGAGTTCACAACTCTTTAAATAGGAGTACCAAGCAAGGTGGAAAAAATCAAAATCAAACTACAACTAAAACTCCTAGAATCTGGGACTAACTATAAATAGTAAACTTAATATTTATAGACGGCCGTTATGTCTACTAGTGCGTAAGGTTTTTGGCCAAAAATAGTGTCCTATTTGGCTTCACCAAACCGTTCTCCTAATTATTCTAAGCTCTTTTCACATTGGGTGCAACTCTTAAAGCCTGATGGATGAAGAGTTATAATAAAACTAAAACTTATTATTTATAGTAAAAACAAAATTAAAACAGGAAAACTATTGTTGATCCAGAGGTATTTTGCAATTCCAGGCTACGCAACCCGATGTAGTGGGGTTGGTTGGCTAAAGTAGCTCGTTCTATCCCAAAATCATATATTTTATGCGGGATAACTCATTCCGGATTGTGAGATATACCCGATCTAAGGTCCGACAGTTTGGATTACTTCTATAGTCGACCGGGCCTTTTCTGGTCCATCTTGGCCATGAAACTGTCCGCGACCGCTCTGCATCACAAAGGTAACCAACAGCTTGCGACGTACACGTGGGGCCACGAGATGAGTCGATAATAAGCCATATATTTCCTGTCTCAATCGCCGGGTTCACACAATGAATGGCTCCGATGGTCGGATCTTGCACACGCTTACGAAGTCCGCACGTGTCCCGCGAATCTCCTTTAGTACTAAGTACTCAAATACGCCCCCATGCGCATTACCTCAACCTTCGCCTCTCTTCTTCTTGCAACCACCAAAACGATGCCCCTAAAATGGTAAGACTTCCCTGCATACTTCTACCCTACGCAGGCTTCTAATTCCGATTATCGGATTTGAAATGAACGGCTCAGATAGTTCGACCGTTATTTCGCAGGCTTCTGCACTGGCAGCCGAACGCGGGAACGACGGTCAACAGCCAGATCCTCACGGAGGTGTCCCAGTGCGCTGAAAGCATCAACGGAACCAAGGATGGACGGTGGAGATCAACCATCACTTTCTACAAGCCCATGCTAAGAGGTTTCTTCCTCTGTGTGTGTGTGTGTGTTTTTGGGGAGTGTATGGTCCTGGGGCAGATGACATTTTATAGTCGTTGCTGAGCAGTTAGGTTGTGTAAGTGGAGCCGGTGGTTCGGTGATCCAGACCGTTGATCTAATGGGCCATAGTTTGGATGGTTGATATCCTGGGGATCTCCCGGATTGAGTGATTTTAGCCCTTAGATAAGTGGGCATGCAAACATACGGTTGAAAAAATGCAGCAATGGTCCACATTCAACGGGAAATTAGTCAGATTGGATGATAAGATCCAGTTTGAGTATGGGGTGGATGGATTTTGATTATTTGATTTAGGATTGAGTCTGGTTCCTCGACAAGCCCTTGTAGGGTTAGTACATTCTACAAGTGCTGCGTGTGGGGTCCACTGGGGTGTGTCTACAGCATTCAACCGGTCCAGCATGGTCGGTCCACCATGAAAGTTGGATGGTCAGGTCGATCCAACCATCACGTGGGCTATGGTCGGCTGTTGTTTTGTATGGTGGGGCCCTCCATGAACGTGAGGCCCACCATGATCATGCGAGGCCTACATGATCATTAAGTGGACCACACCATAGAAAACAATGGACAACCACCCATAAGCCTGCAAATTGACATGGTGGCCATATATGATGGTTGGATCAACCTGATTTTCAGGCCGTCCAACTTTCATTGTGGGGCAACCTTGCTTGATAGGTTGGATGCTATAATCATGACACTTGTTGAATAAACTTATACTACAAGGACTTGTAGAGTAATTGGCCTCTAGGATTGCTTGGTTAGAGAAATAAGTTCTTTTGAGACCATAGTACCTAGGAATTCTTATTTGGTTTGACTTATTATAAAATATAGTAGGAGAATGAGGTGGATATAAAAGGGTTGTGTATGATAGCCATGTGACGCAGGGAGGGACGTGATGAGGTCGATCACCGTCTTCCTCAAGGAATAACTACTACGAATCTACGGAGCTCTCTGGACTCCTCACAAGTTTCCTTGAATTCACGAGGGATAAGAAATATAAATAACTTCTAATAAATTGATTGATTATTTTTTTTTAAAAAAATAACGAAATTACAACCCTTTAAATAATGAGCTCAAACCTAGGATGGAGTTTTAGACTCAAACTCTAACTCAAACACCCTCAAAACGTGACTTACTATAAATAGGAAACTTACTATTTATAGACAGTCTCCATTCCTACTAGACTTCATGGTTTTCGGCCAAAAATAGCAAGTGTCCAATTTAACCTAACCACATTATTCTCCTAATTTTTCTAAGCCCTTTTCATATTGGGCACGACTCCTACAACTCAAAGGATCAAAAGTTATACTCAAACTAAAACTTACTATTTATATTAAAAATGAAAATAAAAGGGACTTTTAATCGTCGATCTAATGGAATCTCGCAAATCTGGCATGGGCAACCTGGCGTAGCAGGGTTGGTTGGCTAAAGTAGCTTCTCCTACCCGAAATCATATATGATATGTTGAAAAACTCATTCCGGTTTGCGAGATACGATTGTTTTAATGTTCTGACGGTTCAGATCATTTCCGCCTCCTATCGGGCATTCTCTGGTCCATCTTTGCCATGAAAGTGTCTGCGACCCACTCTACATCACTATGTAATGCATCTTTTATCAATTTATGAAATTTAACTACTTAAAGGAGCATTTAAGAGGCTGTTTTTCCTTGAAGAGGAGATACTTTGTGTTATTTATTATAGGGTTATTACATATTATTATCAACTTGTTTGGTTATTACATATTATCATCGCCTGGTATCAGAGCGTCCATGCTCTTGGGCAATGGAAGGCGGAGTGAGATAACAAGAAGGTTCCAAAGAGAGGAAGATTAGAGTTTTGGCTACTCTTAGAAGTAAAACTCGGAATCCCCTCAAGGAGGGTGTCAAGAGGAATGCATGCATCGGAACATGTGCAATGGATGATTGCCATTGCGGTTTTGAAGACACCTAGCAGACGACATTGATGGTGCACGACATTGCAAGTGCCGGGGCGTAGGAGGCTTCCACCTATACTTCAGTCGACTGCCCATATCTCATGTTGGGATTGACTAGCTAGAAGAATGACATGAATAGGGCCGTACAAACTTGACTTATCTGATTAGAGTTTCCATGATTCCATGGAAAAGATCTAAGCAGATGGATATGTCAGGCCGAGCAATTTGTTGCCTTCAACCAAATGTCGGAAAATCAGTGGTTGGCACTGGTTTAGAGAATAGTTATTTCTCTCTAACGTGGAGTGAGTTCTCACAATCGTTGTGTGTGCATTTTAATTGGGAATGAGGACTTTACTAGAGCACTCAGTTGAAACAAACTAAGACAGTTTGGAATATCAGGCACTCATTTGAAACTACCATTGTCTCCCACTCGTTACATGAACTGGTAGAGACTATGTAGTGTGTGTGAGTGATCCACGGTTCAATCCCTGACAGTGTTACTCAAAAAGAAAAAAGTTTGGAATATCAGGCGCAATTTGAGAAATTGGCTAATCTAACTACAAGCTTAATGAAGTTGTAATTTTTTTTTTTTTTTTTGTAAGCTTATTTTATTAGCAGTCTTAAGGATGAGTTGTGACACTTGGTTCGTATGTTCCACTCTGATTCTATGACCACTTCTATTGGACTTGTTCAAATTAGAGGAAGAAAATATATTGGTTCAGTGCCAACAATTGCAACCATTCTCTACCAAAGAAAATTCTATGAATGGAAGGATGATCCGAGGAAAATCTCAAGATCGAACTACACCATTGAACAGACATTGTCAAATAGTGGATGTTGGCTGAGATGGAGCGACGTAATTAAGGGCTTTGTTATTATTATGATGAGAAGTACTGACCATGACACTATCGCAAAACTCAACTACCTTTTCTCACTGGCTTTTCACTCAGCAATAAAGAGAATGATGGTAAGCTTCTTGCTTGGCATCTGAGCGATAACTAGAAGCAACCTTGAGGACAACATTGATTCGAATCGTGATGGAATGATAAGATTCAATCTAAGTATGCTAGGCATGGGATTTGGTTTAGGATCTGCTTAGTTAGAAAGTAAAGATATTAAGATCACAGTAGGTAAGAGTCCTTATTTGGTTTGACTTATTGTAGAATATAGTTGGAGAATGAAATGACTAAAAAGGGGCTTGCAACAACAATATAATGCATCTTCTATTTATTTATGAAATTTAACTATGCAAGGAGCTTTTAAGAGGCCGTTCTCCTTCAAAAATGACATATTCATGTTATCTATTCACGGACTATTGCACTGGAACCATTGGGAGTTTTTTTTTTTTTTGTCAAAATCTTGATCTTGCAGCATGGGAGATTTTCGTGTAATGGTCCATGCATGGAGGAATCCATCCAAGTAATGGTCTTGGCCACCAAACAAGGATCCCACTTGTCCGGGCTAGGCGCCCAATGATCAAAGTATTCATCTTGTGTTCTTACACAACACTTTGAAATGTCAGTCCCAAAAGCACTTGGACAGGCATTCGTCACACATCATGCCCACTTTTTAATGATCCAGAAGGTTCATCCAGTAAGAACACCTTGGATGGGCAATCTTTCAGAGAAATGGAAGATCATAACCATTCAATAACCAGCCAGTGAATGGATAATTAAAAAGAAAAATATGGCCAACCATCATATGAGAGGAAAGAAGGCTGCTATCAATGAGGAATTTTTCTGTCCATCAGCCATCCAAGTGGGAGCCACCAAAGGAGTGGTCTTGCTCAGTGAGAACAGGTTGCACATGTATAGAGTTCCGCACGGAATAAAAATATGGCACTTTGTGCAACCATTGTGTCATACTTCTCAATACTACAATTTTTTTTCCCCTTGCCAGATCCAAATGCCCCAGCAGAGTACCCTCGTGATTTTATTGGGATTTCGCTTCAAGAGCAATCCAACAAGTACTACTTCATCATCCGTGGACAGCGCATCGTGCTCGAGGCAGATTCTTCCATTCAGATGATCATGGAGAAGTTGCAATCTTACAAATCCCGGGTTTCACTCAATTTTGAGGTAGTCATGAATGAATTGTTTGTCTGTGCACACTTTGATATTATAGTATAAAAGGGAAAGGTTTGTATTGTAACTGTTTGCAGCTATTGTTGTTTGCCCTCATATCTCAAACCATCCAATAGTGGGTGGCTGGAAACTGAACACGCATTTCAAAATGGGTGCCAGCTAACTATCGTTAAATGGCTAGAGAAATGTGCACGCCGACTCCTGGTGCCTATTGTGTGCACTGAAGTTGTGCTCTCATGTATACATAGAAGTTTGCATCATAGTAGACAAATAATGCATCTTTATATGTTTCATTTAGGAACTCATTGTGCGATGATTATCGTGCAAAAACATATGCCTATTCTCCAACTATAAACCATGAATTTGTGTTACGGTCATGTAGTTTGCCAATTTGATTGATTCTGCATTGAATCAGTTGATTCAATGTGAATTGTGAAACAACATTGGGTCAAACTGAACTTTTGTTCTGTAAATGCTTCACCATGAACCAACTAGAGACTAGAGTTCACTTGATTTTTTTGATTCCTTGTTGAACTGATGAATCAATTGTCAACCCAAATAGTTTTGCTAGTGGTTTCTCTGCCATGGGCCAATACTTGATTGGTTGTTAAATTAGTTTTGCCATGGTCTTGATCAATGTTGTCAATATGCCATCATATGTGACCAACATATGCCGTTTGCATATTGCTCTGGCTTACAAAAAAAAGGAAATGGGAAAAAAAAAAAATCTAAAAAATTAAGAAAAAATATGCCTAATTACTACAAGTGATTGGATTGGGTTCTTTTATCTATTTCATTGTAGTTTTAAGTGTTTGGGATTATTAGACCATCTATAAATTAAGTTATATATTTAATTATTTATATTATATTTACATAAAATTTAACAAAACAATATGTGATTGCATACGGAGTATGTCATCACATACTCGCATATGCAATCGCATATTTATTGCACAAAAAAATATACCATCACATACTATCCTAGATTGCATATGCCATGATGGCATATGCAATTGCAATCCTTTTGAAAAAAATGGCTTATGTGATCGTACATTACAACAATGGTTTTTATTTATAACTTGATGGATTGATTGCTTGGGATTATTTGGTTGGCTGGTGGTATTTGGGAATTGGTTTTCGTATGGGGATAGTTTTCGTCAACTTTGAACCTGCGCCATGTATTTCATATCACGAGCCTTCATTGTGGTTTTTGGCCTTATTTACTGACTACTGTAGACCACTCCATGCTCTTTGCTTGCATGTTGCACCCTACACCAGACGCACTTTTCAAGTAAGAATTAAAAGAAACTCATTCTGTTTTTTGCACTTGAACCACTTTGGAATATTCCTCTCAATGCAATAGGTTAGGCCACTAGCACACTAACATTAGTGTCACTTGACTCACCAATTACCCACGGGTTGGGTAACAGATTAAACTTCCTGGTCATATCAAGCAAGCGCCATGAGAAGTGGCCTAGGCACATAATTGGGAAGCACCAGGTCTTAGAACCCCCCCTTGTCCTCTATCCACGAGGGACCTAGGTCCCCTTTCATACCAAGGATATTGGTAGCTCCTAACTTGTTGATGGACAAACCATGGCAGTAAGAGTGTGCAAGATAAGTGAAAAGAGGAGAATTTATCAACCTAACATTTAATGCGTGCAAAACAGAAGTTCCCTATAGAAAGATATTTCTGAAAAGGAACGATGTTAGCTTTGTTTTTGGACCATGCTTCAAGCAGGCATGGTTTGCGTCTTTAGTTTATTTGATTTGATTTGATTTAATTTTTTTTTTTTTTTTTTTTTGCTTTTGAAGGGACTTTTCTATAGACGAGTTTTTGCCCTTTTGAACTACAAGTAATGAACTTAAGTTACAAATACCAAAGATAATACCCACTTTAAAACTCTACAAATGCACTGTTCTTGTCAAACCATAAGCATTGCTGGGTCCCCATCAATTGCTAGATTGTAGGATGCGAATTTTCTAGTCAGTTCAAAAGCACACTAAAATCCACTTAAAAGTAAGAAAACAAAGGAAATCAATCCAACCAATTTTAGCCTCAGTTAGCGATTGCCACCATTTAATCTTTCAATAAACGGACCAGAAGATATTCAACCGATTGCCTTATGTATATAATGTAGGGGCATTTTCACACCGGGCTTGAGTGGGGTGGCCCCTGGGATGCAGCGACACACTTGAGGTGGGCGGCCCATGTGAGGCAGAACCCATGTGATGTGGGGCTTGCGAGGGGGTTCGACTGAGGACCTAACCCATGTGAAGTGGGGCTTATGCTATGAGATAAAGGGATTGCTTCACCACACTCTATCAGTTCAAGCTTTTAGAGCAAGTGGTTAGTTGTTATGCATCAAAGTGGTATCAAAGCGGGAGGTCTCGTGTTCGAGACTCCTCACCGGGGGTGATTAATGCATAGGTATGAGATAAAGGGATTGATTCACCACACTCTATCAGTTCGATCTTTTAGAGCAAGTGGTTAGTTGTCCTACATCAGTATGCATGTATGTTTGTGAGTTATCCACCATTAATGTTTTGCTTGTTATATGTAGTAGCTCAATTCGATGAGTGAGAATGCAACATAGAATTTAAAGCAAGTATTATTGAATGGAAATCAAATATGTAGTAGACAGTAAATTGACAAAATAAAAGTAATCTAAGCTACTACTAAGAAAGGTTAGATGGGCATTTTAAAAAATTAAATTAAATACACTAGCTAGATGGAGTGATTGTCCGCTTCTGGCACACGTGTAAGTCAAATCCAAACCGTTTACCTGACTCTCCATCATGAGAAATGGTTTTAGGTGAAATTTCAGGCCTGTTTGATACTTGAGTTGGCCACAGTCTTTGCTTCAATATTTTCCATTGGTTCATTTTCAACAGCCCGTGTCAGCACATTTCAAGATGAAAGACATTAAAAGTCGTTTTTTGATGGCGCTCAAACACACCTTAATATAAGATTCTAAGTCTAGTATTTTAGAAATGAAAGAGCAAGATATAAAGAATCACAACATCAATCTGTAAAAGCAAAATGGGTACCAACTGTTTGTGTGAGCAACCTTTTGTGTGCATGATGCCTTTGTTCTGTATGTGCCTCAATCCAAACTACCCAATTCTGGTGCCCCAGTTTAGATGTATCATGGTCCTAAAATCAAACTGATTAGACAATCCTAACCTCTAAACAATGGACATATGTTTGTTAAAATTGGACCATTGGCTTCTTTCTGTTTTAATTGTCCTTTTGATGCCCATCAATCAGAAGGTGGGTACATCCTTTCAGTTTGATTTCTAGGTAATGACCTATCTATGCTAGACCTACAATTTGAACTTTCTGGATCAGAATACCATGTGTTCTGCTAGTGCTGCATGCGCACGGATGATTGTACTCTAATGAGGTATCCATACTTCCTCGGAAAGGAGATGCCATAGGAGGCAAGGGCAAGGTGATAGTTTATCACCATATTTTATATTCTGGTGTCTCGTTCAATGTGCTACTTGTGGCATACATGTGGAACTGTCTGGATTGTCCATGCCATGCGCCTTGTGGGTGTGGATCATATTCCAAAATTTACACCAATCAGCCTAGCCATCTGATCTCTATCTAAATTGGATGGCTGATCATTTTATTTCTGGCCATCCATTTCATAACCACAAATTAGATTATTAGAATTGTGTGATTGGTGTAGCTTCAGAAAATGTTCCATCGACGGATGGTATAACTTGACATGCATGCGATTTCATGGTGGATACAACACAAAAATTAAAATGGTGGTGAACTATCACCATAGACTTCTCTTGAAGTCGGATGAGGATAGTAGGTTAGGGCCTTTTGTTTTAAGGAGTTGTATGAAACTATGGTATAGAGCTGTGCTCCATATGCATGCATATAAAAAATTGTAATCGTCGCATGCATGTGCCTAAAATTTGACTGCCTAAAGTAGGACCTGCTATAGAAGGGGGATTTTTTTAAAATAATGTTCAATAGATGGGGAATATGCCCAAACAAGATTGATTAGAGGATCTTGAGCTCACATTTTTGGGCATTTGTTTTTAAATTTGGAACATTTGCTGTTTTCTATTTTAACCATCCATTAGATGTCCACCAATTAGCCAATTACAATCTTATGTTTGGTAGCCTTTCGGGTTATGACCATCTAACTTGTGCCAAATGTCTTGTACTTGTATAATGTTAGTGTGCATACATATGGAGCATCACACTCCGCCAGAGCATCAAAGTTTTTGAATATGATGGCCCCAACTCCTCGAACCTTTGACTTCAGAGGTTAAGAAACCATCACATGGACCAGCCTAGCAAAGAAGAGGAATGTTTACAGGAATATTAGAGTCTCTCTCTCTCTCTCTCTCTATCTATCTATCTATCTATCTATCTATCACACACACACACGCACACACAAAGAAATCAAAGTTTCTCTCCTTTACCTTTCTTCCTGAGTTTCAAGGTTTCTCTCTTTTAACCTTCTTCGTGCGAGCTCCCTCCTTTTAGCCTTCCTATAAAGAAAATTGATTGATTGGATTTGAACCGAATCAAATTGTCTTGAGCTTGAAGTCGATTGAACTTGCTAGATCTATACTATAGAACCAGGGTGGTCGAAGTATGAATTTGTTTGATTGAACTAGTTCGTAATTTGAGGAACAATTGGACAAATTAGGTACCTATGTTCCTAAGGGCGTGTTTGGATAAGTGGAATCCACATGAAAAGAAAACTTTTTCCTTTGATTTGACATTTCGGGTTGTTCGGATGGCAAAAAAAGTGAATTCCGCAAAGCAATCATTAGACAAAGTTACTTAAAACACGAAACCCTCAATGTTTTCCATTTCAGATCAAGCAATTCAGATTACAGGTTATTTACAATCCGGGTCACTATTTTCAGTGATGTGAAATTTTGGCTCTATTTTTCTACTATTAACTAAGTTGTGATGATGACAATGTCAACAACTAAGTTATGCAAATTTATATTTACAATGTAGAGATCTATACTTTTATTATTTAGTTATTACACAATGCATGCGTGGTCTACAATAATAACATTAATCATTTCATATATAAATTACAAAATGAGTTTATATATAAAACTATATTGCACACATAACGTATGTTTCAGAGAGACACACGATCCTACCTCTATCATACAATGTGCTGGAGGAAGTAGCGGCTGCGTACCATAACAACCCGTGATCCAGTTAACCTTGGTTAGGATTTTCTGGCAAAAAAAAGAAAAATGAAAAAGAAAAAGAAGAAATGAAGGAAAAATAAGGAAAAGGTGACCATTTCTAATGAATATGAGATTTCCATTTCCTATCCAAATAGGAGCCTTAAAAGTGGAATCCATTTTTCAATACTGCTCCCAGAAATAATCATTGGATAATTATTACTTTTTTCATATTGTTCCCTTGGATTCCACATATCCAAACATGGCATAAGTATGGACATTGTTAATAGCCGGGCAGAGGGAGGGATTAACAAAGCTTCGATGCAGGTTTTGACTTACCTGGTGAGGGTTGATTTCCAAATATGTAATTTGGTCCTGGAGATTTTTGGCCCATTGTCGTATTTGTCCCTAATGGCTTTTTGTTAAACAAAAATTTTCATCCATTCATCCAAAAAAAAAAAAAAAAAAAAGAGTTGTGGCATTTGCTCCACATTCTACAAGAGCTATGGAGAGTTAGAGAGGGTCATACTGTACACACCACCCTCCTAACTTCAATCATTTCTTCTACATCTGCCCCCTATCTTCTTGAAATGGCAGATGTGGTCTCTGACATTTGGGCCCCAAATCTTGCAACAAAAAGCCTAAAATCAGCACGTGTTGAGCCTTGCAGTGGGCTGTGAAGCTACATCACCATAGCAGCAACAAAGAATGTATCCAACTATTAGCAACACTAGAAACTCTGGTGGTTAAGAACTTGCAGCCTTCCAAAACTGTACTAGCCAATCCATCAGTGTGCTGAAAAAGGATCACTCACTAATGCCTGTTGTCACAGACATTGAATACTAAAATCATCAGTGCCTGACGACTCCATGATACATCTCTATGAGACAAATCCCTCTGGATGTGTTTCCAATCGAAGGTATCAAAGCACTATTGGGAGTAGCATCTACCATTTCTTTAAATTTGAAACTTATCCCGGATATTGTTATTCAATATGGAATTTTTGTTAAGTAAAAAATGAAATAAAGAAACCGTTCTATATCCATATTTGCTATACTTCTTTAGCTTGGTTACACCAATGGACACATTGATCATTTTGAAAGTTATACTTGAAAGAGATTTGATAAAAAAAATTGAGAACTAAAACTCAAGGTTTTTTGTGTGCTTTACCATCCCTCATTACAGCTTTATAACCTTTGTTGCATTCTACCTTCTTTCAGGGATTTCAATACCAACTTGGTGACTTTCAACTGAGGGTGGGAAAGGTCGTTCCATCTCACTCAGAGAACATTAGGGGAATTGTTATGGAGGTATGAGATATCAGATCCCTTTTGAACTTAATGAAATTCAATGCGTCTTGTATCCGGGAGACGTTAAATCACATTTTATGCAGATCGCTAGAACTGCAAGATTTTTTTTAATTTTATTTTTAAAAATTTTATTATTAGTATTATTATTTTTAATTTAAAATTCTTGAGCAGCTACAGAAGCCTTAAAAAAAATTTGAAAAAAGCTAGTTAAACTTGCCATATTTTTTTGTAGTTAAAAAAAAACACATTCAAAACTATCAATAGAAAAAGACTAAAAAACCTTTTTAGTTAGCCTATACTTCTCTTTACATTTTTGAATTTCCTGTTGGTTTTAGTTGGAAGTTTAATCCTTCACTTTTATACATCGGCTTGTCAAGATAGGCTCTTTGGCAAAGTTTTAGAGCTAGATGGAGCAACATCTAAAAATGATAGGAGACGGTTGTACTTCAAGGGGTGGCTTTTGAAATCAGCAACGGACGGTCAGTTAGATTTAGGGAGGATCAGTGGAGTGGGGACTTGGATCTTTGCTTTTCCTTTGACAGGCTCTACAACTTGGCTACACCTAAGGAAGCTAGAGTTTCAGATATTATGAGTTCATGGGGACGGGATTGTCTGGACCCTACTTTTCACTAGAACTTTTCAATCTGGAGTTTTGAATTCCTTAATCTGTTGGGCATCCTCTCAGGCAACAAAGGGAAGACACGTTTCTATGGCTTTGGGACTCATCTAAAAAGTTCTCGGTTAAATCTCTAGCTCCAATGTTGCCTAACTGAGCTCTTAGGGATGCCCTGGCCTGGGATGCCAGCTTGGGCTGGGCTCAATCTGAACCTGACTGGCCCTCTACCTGAAATTTTGGTCACGTTGGGTTGGGCTGAGGTTGGAAATCCTCAACCCATCCTTGGGTTGGGCTGGGCTCAGATGGAGGCATCGGGCAACCCAACCCAACCTGAACCCGACCCTATATCAGGTGTTTTTTGGTAATACCCTGCTTACATGTAAAGTTAAAATGGAAACATCTGACAGTCCCATTTCAGCAAACAAGTGTCCACAGGTTAGAGGATTGTTCAAACAATCTGATTTTGGGTCTATGGCTTATCCATAGTGTGTCCAACAATTTAGTCAGTTCAATGTGAATTAATGTGTGCCTTCTGTACAATTTTTAAGTGCACGCGTCTTAAGCATCATATGCAGTTGGAGTATCAAATAACTACCCTTTTCAAAACTTCCATGATTTCGCTTCCTCTCTTCTCCCATTCCCCTCACATGAGATTCCCCCCTCCCCCGGTGTGTGTGTGTGTGTGTGTGTGTGTGTGTAGGAATGAAAGAGGAAGAAAAGGATTCTGTCGACTCCGCCAGCCAACTTGACAAACCTGACCGAGCTTGAGGTAGTTTAGGCTCTAAGTATTGGTAAATCTAGTTGGGCTCGAGTTGGGTCGGCTTACAGGTTGACCGAGTTAGATGTTGAGTTGTGCTTGGGTCGACCCTTGACCCAATCTGAGCTGCCTAAGTTGCATCCTTAGCACTGGCTGGAATGGGCTTGATTTGGACCCAAGGCCCCGTTTGGATCATTGCCTTTGCATGGTTGCAAGTCATGAGCGCATTCTTACTATCAACCGCATTTTAAGGAAGAAGCATGATAATTTTTAACATTGTTGCTTGTGTTTGAGGGATGCGGAAAGTGTTCACCCTCTTCTCATCCATTGCTCTTTTGCTTCCTTCCAACTATTTGGGGTGATGTCTTGAATAGTTTAGATTGTCATGGACGATGCCTCCCTTTATCCATAATTCGTGTTATGCATAGAAAAATTTGAACCTTTTCATTGGACAAGCAGGGTCATTTGGAGGATGTGCTTTATGGCAATCCATTTGGCAATTTGGAAGGAGAGAAACAATCGAATCTTCAATAGTATTTGCGTTTTGTCTTCTTTTGTAATTGAACATGTCAATAGTCTTGTTTGCTCATGGGCGGAGGTCTCGTAGCTTTGTTTTTCAATTCCTTCCAAGGTTGCATGCTCTCAATTCTCATTGGTCTGCTTTTCTCTGTAATGTTCTTGCATTGTAGTTGCCTGCTGCTTTTCTCTGTAATGTTCTTGCATTGTAGTTGCCTGCTAGGGGTGCAACTTTGGTGGGTTGGGTCCCCGACCTCAACAGGACCCAACCCACAACCTGACCTGACTCAAATTCCAACCCGCGACCCGACCCAAAGTCCTCAATACTCGACCTAACCCAACCCAAATACATGTGATTACATAACCTAACCTGGCCTGAATTTTTTCAACCTGAACCCAACTGGAATTCAAATCGAGTTGGTGGTTTTCAACCCAAACCCAAACCTGGGTCCTTGACAACCCGACCCAACTCAACCTGAACTCAGGTTGGGTTAGTCAGGTTCAGGTTGAGCCGAACCCAAGTTGTAGCCATATTGCCCATTGGCTTCATCTAATAAAATTTTATTACCAATAAAAAAGCATCTGAAAAAAGTTTCATCTCTTTCCTATAATCAACATTCTTCCAAGTAGCTCAGCCATTTTGAGCAAAGTTCTGGAGCTAGAGACGGATGGTCTTTCCTTCCCCATTTTTGTGCTTATCGAACCCTCCGCTTGGGATCTTGCCAATCCAGTGGGATTTTCAAGACATGGGAGTTCTGGTGCACATCCCGAATGGTTAGTTTGGACACTTAACTAGGTTGTTTCTCCATCTTTGCATGTGCAAATTGAGTTCTTAAAAGCCACTTCATTGCATGAGGAAGACAACCTATGTGGAGTTGTTGCTAATCACGGATGCATCAGGCCACATGGTTGCCATATATGGTTGCCAGGTACTTGAATGCTTTGGAGAGGGGTAAAAAGGTAGTTAAAGCTCGAACTTCCAATGTTTCAATTCCGGAGTTAATGTGGACTCCAATTTCAAATTCGGAGCTATTTCCAGTTGCAATGGGGACTATTTTCTAGTTGCTGCAGCCTTTTCTACTCAAATGTAGATAGATAGTGGGCCCAATGAGCTTATGGTTGTTGTTGGAAGCAGTAGGATGGTGGATATGTCATCCACCTGTTTGAGGGCTTTTAATCCTTAAAAACTTAGAGATCCACATGTCGAAATTATGGCACATGCTGGATATTTTCTTATGGTACACGCGTGCCAAGGTGCCACTGTCCTTCTTTGAGTGACGAAAATGGGCCACATTCAACCTTCAAGTGCCTTTCATGTTCTGTATATGCCACATGTGCATGTGCCGCTATTCATCGCCACATGTGCCGTATGTGCATCTTCAATCACCTCACATGTCACATGTTGCGTGTGCCACTATTCATCGCCACATGTGCCACTGTACATCTTCAATCACCTCACATGTGTTACGTGTCATGGTACACTTTCAAGCACCATGTGCCAAATAATCCTTATTCCCAAGTGTTTGAAAAGAAGAAGAAGAAGATGGGAATAGTTACTATAGGACAACATGACTTGGATAGACAAGATTAGGGTGAGCCTAACCTAGGTAGGCTGTCTAAGACTAAAACTTTTCTTCTGCCAAACAGGGCCTTAGTGTCTTGTATATATATATATATATATATATATATATATATATATATATATATATATATAATTTAAATTTGAAAGATCCCTTATTGTCTTGTATCTGTTTTTCTTTCTTGAATAAAATCCAAAGCTCTAGATCCCATCACAGACGAAGTCATGGCTGCTTGATTTTCTTGCAGGTAGAGTACCTTCCAATTTCTTCCTTAGAGAAATCGAGGCAAGTCATGGAAGATTTTGTTGACATATGGCAAGAAACTGTGTCGAAAAAATCATTGCCTGGTCATTTCATGCACATCGAGCCCAACTTTACTGAGTATGGCCTCCTAGACCATTACAGCCCGCAACACACCGCAGTTCAGTATGCTACTGTCACGGCTCAACTGATCGCGACTGTTCGAAATTAGGACGGTTTACAGCACTGCTACAAATTCCTCAGGTTTATTCCATTTGTGTTGCCGCTTTTCTTCTTTTTTTCTTTTTTTCTTTTTTTCCTTCGCATCTTAGTATGTATGATATGTGCGCATATTGCCAATATTAGAGGTGGGATCGCGTGTGATACTCGGGTCTTATCAGGTGGGGTCCACAGCAAATGTGTCCGATCAAAAATAGGCTGGTCCACACATGTAAATTGAATGTGGACCATTGCAATATCTTGTCAACCCTCCAATTCCTCGTACCCATGGTCTGCCTAACAAGTGGACCAACCTGATTCTTGGGCTAGGATGTCGTGGGTCCCATATGATGAGTGGACCAGGTATCACACACATGAACTTCTCAGTTTATTATGTTTGGCCAACATCAATGATAGAGAACCCAAGCGGACACAACGCACATAGAAGAGCAATGCGCCTGTACTGGTGGAACTTAAGGTTCAGTTATCTGGACCATTGATTGGATTGGCCTATGTGTAGGTGACCCAAACCAGATCAATTACAAGATGGAAGGCGATAACGCACTCCCATTATGTTTGTGAGCTTGAAAAGACTCATCTCAGCGTCCGTTTGGATGAGACTGAAAATCCATTTCAACTTCATTTTTCCCCTACAGGCATGGTGGGTGTCAGCACCTATTGGAAAAGTCATCATATGGTTCATATTGACCCACTACTGTGGCCCACCTGATCAATGGATGGGTGTGAATTTCAATGACTGCTAGGTATTTCTACTTGATTGAACTATAGTTACAATTCAATTTGGTTGCGCATCCAAATGCACCGTCAACAGGTTTTTTGGAGATGGTTGTGAGAAATTCAAGCCACTCATCAGGGGGTCCCCAGCATAGATGTCAATGTGATCATCCAGCAGGCTACATGTTTGCTAAACGGCTGAGATGATGGATGGCTTCAATGGCTTGTTTTTTCATAGACAAATAGTTGACTAGTATAATCACAGGCGTTCAATTGTCGAGGTGGGTGGGGCCCATCTATAAAGTGTATGTGGAATTCAAACCGTCCACCTGAGTCTGCTGCCTCACCATCACATTCATCCCAGGAATCATCTCTATCAAAAACTCAGGTGGGACACCACAGCAATGTATAATCACATGAACATCTACATATCCAATCTTTTTGGCCCACCTAAAATTTGGAATGTCTTGAGTTGTCCATTAATGCTGGTGGGCCACACCTGATGAGCATGTTGGATGATATGAAATTATCATTGACCACACCTTCCATCTGGAAGTTTCTATGATGGCTGGCCCCCTCGATGCCTCGCATTGTTCCCTTTGGGTGGGCCACCTGAGTTATGGATGAGGCTGAAATTTGGAATCTAGGCCTTAGCACTTGGGGCTGCATCTAATGACCGGTTGGATGGCACTTACACATCATGGTTGGCCCACTCGAACATATGATCTTTTCCCAAAATTTGAACGCATGAGATCATTCGCCCTGGAAACCCATGTGAAATCTTATCACATCGGATCCATATTGGACACTGGAAGGTGGGTCCCACTTGCTGTGGCGTTCTAGGTGGTTGGTTCGATAGAGGCCCGGTTCTTATCATTACACGAGCTTGATCTGACGGTGATGAGATTCACCCATAGCAAGTACCGAAGTTCGTGCTCGTAAAGCTGTGGGCCCCACCATGATGTATGTATTTTATCCGTGCCGTCCATCCATTTTGCCAGCTCGTTTTAGGGTATGAGCCCAAAAATGAGGTGGATGCGAATTTCAGGTCGACCACCCCACAAGGAAGAGTGGTGATTGAACGGTCGCGATTCAAAATTTCCTAGGGCCCACTGCAATGTTTATTTGCCATCCATACCTATTGATTAGGCACACAAACCTAAATGAAGGAAAAACACAAATATCAGATTGATCTAAAACTATCGTGGCCCCCAAGAAGTTTTTAATGGTGGCTATTCAATCACCACTCTTTCATCTTGCGTGGTGCACCCTAGATTTAGATCTGGCTCGGTTTTGGGCTCATGCTCTAAAACAAGCTGGCAAAATGGATGGACGGTGTGGATGAAACACATACATCATGGTGGGGCCCACAGCATATATGACAAAAGAGGAGATTTTTCGTGCATGGTCCATCCACTGTCGGATGCAACGTACCAGCGGTCTAGATTACGGAATGATGGGCCCCACTTTTCCGAATCGAGTACCCCCACTGAAAAGGTGTATCCAACAATTATTGTGGAGTCCATCAATTTGACAGTCGAGATAGACCACAGAAAAAATTAAATAAAATTCGACCGTCAGATAGATGGGCCACACATTACATGATCGGACCACCAAAAGCATGCCATCATGGTCCAAATCATCAATCCTGCATCATGGATTGCTCACATCAAAATACAATCCTGCCCATTGATTAGCCTGGAGAGTACACTTGTTCGCCGTTGGTAAGAGAAAAAGATCAATACGCCGGAGCACAGCCGTCCAAATCCATGCAGCCCTACCAACGTAAACATGGCATGAGCGTTTCTCAATCTGAGCCGTCCAAAGTGTCCGTTGCTACAAAAGGCTGCAGCCAGAGCGCTGATTGCTCACCGAGTAAACTCTGTGGGGCCCACCGCGTTCTATGCGTCTGATCCGTTTTATCAGCTCACTTGAGTACATGAGCCCAAAATTGAAGCATGTCCAAAGCATGTCCGGCAGGATTTTTGGAGTCAACCGTAACATGATCTGGCGGAAAAAAATGGACGGAGTGGATTTCACACATCACAGTGGGTCCGCGGAGCTTTTTGAACGGTTTGGATTGACGCACGAGTGTACCATATCTAAAGCATCAATGTGCATGAGTACGGATCATCGTACTCTGCCAACGTATATCAATCAAGGGCCACTGATTCAGCAAGCGGCCCCTCATGCCACGCGCGGAATACGTGTCAGACAACCGTCAAGTACGTCACATGTGTCAGAGATCCAGGCCATTCATCACATGGGGTATCTCGTCCTCTCTGCCAACGTAAATCAACCAAGGGTCCCGATTGGGTAATAGGCCCCTCATGTGAGGAGTGGAATACCTTTCACAGATCTTGTCCCTTCATCTGGTAAGTAACACCGTGAAAATGCCATATACCAAAAATCACGTTCGTACAATCATCAAACGAACCACAAACGTACGTTGAATTTTTACCGTTGGAATTCTTTTCTGACCTTCCATCTTTTCTTATGCAAGTTTGACCTATATGATTCGTGGGCCAACGTCATTTTTGGTCCATCGCATGCATAAGCTGTAACTGACCTAATGAATGGCCAGGATTTCTTAAACGTGTCAATCAATCAAGTCTACAGCGTGGACATGCAGCATCAACGCCTGCTGCTCTAATTCCAAAAACGATCCGACTCAGCGATTCCTCTACGATTGGCCGTACTTCATTTACTCTTTTACGTGGGTCAGATATCCCGGCGAGTAGACGTGCAATCTGGACCGTGGAATCTTTTCAACTCGGACGTGACGTGGGTCAACAGCACACGTGACCGTAGGACCCTAGTCCTGATTCACGCCCCTTACGGCCCTATATGTGTCATCGACACGTCATCCATCCAACGATCAGGATTCAAAATTTCATATGGGCCGTTTAATATTCTAGGGTTCTGATATTCTCACCCCCTAAAGTTGCTAGTTCCAACCCTCTAGGGGGTTAATTTTGTCAAAAATAACTTCTCTCTAAGGTGCTGGACCACAGCGTGGGATTGCATAACTTCCTCCTTAGTACACGTGGAAGATTCATTATTAATCCCGTCCATCCATCTGGTGGCCTCTATCATGGATGACCTGTTTGCAAAAAATCACTTCTATTGGCTAATCCTGTCCCTCGATCTGAACGCACCGTTCAGATGGCTCAGATCACAAGATCCATATCTGAAGCAATCTCCACCCACAGTAAGAGAAACTAAATGCGGGAGATTTTGGGGTGGGCCTCATCCGATCAGGGCTCTGGATCAGCGGACCGGATTGATGCATCACCCTGCCACGTGTACTGTGGAGATCTCGCTCTACATTATTCCGGTTCATCCCCTCCGCCGTACTTTATCTGCACTCGCTGGCTGCGGATTGTGCGGTAACTCACCACGCTATATCGCGGTGAGTAAACTCTGTGGGGCCCACCGTGATGTATCTGTCATTATCCACGCCGTCCATCCATTTTAACAGATCATTTTAGTGCATGAAACTAAGATTTAAACATATCTAAAGCTCATGTGGACCACAACACAAAGCAGTAGGGATAATGACATCCACCTTTGAAGCCTTCCTAGGGCCCACATTGATGTTTATTTATCATCGAACCCGTTCATAAGGTCACACAGACATCTGTAAAACGGATGGACAGCGTGGATAAAACACATACATCACGGTGGGCCCCACAGAGTTTACTCACCACGCTATAGCGTGCTGAGTTAATACACGATCCGCGTCCGCAACCACTAGGCTGTAGCAACTTTTATACCCTACACGTGGTACACGTGGCACGTCCTTGTGGATTCATGAAAGTGGGCCCGTTTGGATGGAGAATGGCCCTGGCATTATGTTGTTTGAATGATCAGACCAGTGACCAGAAAATGGACGGCTGAGAAGGAACTCGTAAACGGCTAAAAATCGCCAACAATTGGGCCAGTGAGTTGGATGGTCTGGATCTTGCATGTGTGACTGGAGGGTCGGATGGCTATCCAGCCATCAACCAGCGTTTTTCACAAATCCTGGAATGACCAAATTGCCCTTTAGGGGTGTAATTATCAACTTTAGGGGGTAGAAAAGTCAGGCTGGAGAAAAAGACGAAGAATTTTTGTCGTCTTCTTCTCCCACGCTTACGTAAATTCGAAATCTCGTAGATTCTCTTTGGGCCCACCTTTCGCTTTTATGAGAAAGACTTGGTACTCTGACAGAGTGTGATGGATGATACACAGGCAAATAGAAATTCCATATATGGAATACAATTATTCAAAATAAACCGTCCAAATTATAGATACATGTCTAGATTGTTCCATGAATGAAGATCGTTTATTTTCAATCATCTAATTATCAGATTGTTGGACATATATTGAACGGTCAAAAACGAAAAGATTGAATGGTTCTATTTCAATAAACAAAATTTCACGAATCAGAACTTAGAACAGCTGAAACAATCCGATTTTTGAGTTGTAGCTTATAAAGAGTGGGTCCCACAATTTAGTCGGTTGATTTTGAGTTCATGTATTCCACGTATACATTTTCTTACTGCTTGATCATCAAGCGTCAAGCACTGGCAGAGTATCAAATAGTTCCCCTTTCTTTATTATTTGCTATAAATTATACTCTGGCTGAGGGAGATGGTTGATACGTCCGCACGCAGAGATGGTTACCTGGCGATTGACGTGCATGTAGCTCCAAATACTGTGTAGACAACTCCCACCCTTGATTAAAGGAAAGCTGGCCAACCGTCTATTAGCTGTCCATCACCATCACGTCAGAATACCACTTGCCTGGTCATTTTTTGTTAATAGGTCTTTTATAGTTTGATTTTTCGTACGTGTCTGCCACGTGTAAAGTTTCCAAGTGCATGCGTATGGAGAACCATACTCTGCCAGAGTATTAAAGTTTTCTTTTTCCCTTCTTTCTCAAAAGCGTGGAGACGAAATCACAGAGATATCCAATCATTCTCTCTGGTTTGGTGAAACTATTTTTCTATGTGGAATTCTAATCTCAGTCGCGGAATCTTCAAGCGCGAAACAAGATCTGGGCCTTTGATGCCTTTGATCATATTTTCCTTCTGATGTGTGTGTCCCACTTAAAATATCAGGCCAGCCCAACTCTTTGGAAGAGAGACACGTAAATATTAAATCTACACCGTTGTTTATATTTCAACCGTCTATTTTTCCGTACATGTATATCCAACCTGATTAAAAGAATGAAATGGAACTTTGGCTTAATATATTTTTATCTAAGGAAGTCTCTGATGAACGTCTGAGATCTTACATCCGTATTCCACGTTGGCCAGCATGGAGCACTAGTGTTTGGCGCTTGAAGATTGGGCGACTTGAACGGTCATGCAAGAATTATTATAACATAGTTGGGAGAGTATGGAATTTTATACGGATGCACACAGCCACTGCAGACATGGGATTCATATACATTAATATAAACCGTCCAAATTGCGGGCCTCACTTTTGATGTGGTCTAAAGTAATGGTTGATACGAAATGGTCAGCACATGGAGAAAGTAGTGGCAGCTTGGGGTAAATGGGTCACGTGAGGTAGGAGCATTAGTCATGCAATACATGATATATGACAAGTAGAATAGAAAATCCAGACGGTCCATCTACTAGATCGCTTCTTTAAATGGCCGACAGTGGAAAATGACAGTGAATATAATATCCTAGCATTTAGTTTTTCCTTTTGAATATTGACCATCCATCATTGAATATACAGTGTACGGCACTCGTAGAGATCACCACCGTATAGCTAAATTTTAAATTCAATGTGATTTTCAATCAATCACGTTCAATTACTGGGTGATTGGGTGCAAAATGTGTGAGATCTGGACCATTCATTAGGTAGGACACGTCATCAACATGCCATGGAACAAAAATAATTTTGGTACGCTAATCAGCCAACTCAGACTTACATGAGAAAATGGACGGTTAGCAAAAAAAAAAAAAAGAAGTCCCACTATCCTAGTTCAAAGTACTCATGCGTCTCGCTCGACGAGAGCCGTACACTGATATTTTGGGAAGCGGATTACGGATATCGGTGGTGGCAAGCGCTGTGGGGCCCACCTTGATGTATGTTTTTTATATCTACACCGTCCAATCATTTTACCATATTAGTTTATGTGGTAAGACCAAAAATGAAGTAAATCCAAAGCTCAGGAGGACTGCACCACAGGAACAGTGGGGATAGTGGCACCAACCGTTGAGACCTTCCTAAGGCCCACCACATGGATGAAGGAACAACTCAAATATCAGCTTGAACTTCCATGGCCCTCAATAAGTTTTCAACGATAAACATTCAATCTTCGCTCTTTCTTACGGTGTGGTCCACTTGGATTTGCTTAATTTTTAGGTTCTTACCATAAACGAAGCTAGCAAAACAGATCTATGGTGTGTATAAAACAGATACATCACAGTGGGGCCCACAACACCTTCCACAAGGGATCCGCTTCCCAGTTTTAGTACCTAACTAATAGACGGCCCACGTGATAAGTAGCCTTGAGGCATCTCATTCAATAGAAGAAAAAAAAGAAAATAAAAAACATTAATACTCCAGTAGAGTGTGATGGATGATATACTGGCACTTAAAAATTGCACACATGGCATATAAGTTACATTAGACTGTCCAAATCATGGTTCCCATCCAACTATCAAATTGGCAGATATTTATTGGATAGTTAAAAATGAAAAATGATACAACAAGAAACATGTATGCCACGTAGACAATTTCTGAGTGCCTGTCTAGGAAGCCTCATACACAACCCGAGTATCATAAACTCATAAAAACCATGTGTACGTTAGTAAGCTGCTGAAAATTCAAAAAACATGGAATTCCCGATTCAAAGAGATGGATTTGAGATCTAATGACAAGAATCGTATGGAATAAAAAAAACCCAAGTGGATTTAAGAAAGAGGAGGAGAGAGAGAATCTATATAGGAAAGTGTGAGAAATCTTCTTTTGTGATGGAAAGAGAAAGAGAAACCACGTCAAAGCAGATGAGCTGAGAAACCGAGGATTCTCCTTTCCTTGTGATGCGGGCATGCATGCAACCACGAGAGAGAAAGAGAGAAAGAGAAAGAGAAAGGTATTTTTCTCGTGCATGGGACATTGGAATGAACGAAGATCTCCTCGGATTACAGCGTTTGTTTGGTTCAAAATACGGCGGAGATTTTTAAAATCTCTTGATATTTTCAAAATCTATAATGCCAAATAATCGTACGTTTGAGAATTACTTTAGGTGGGGTGTTTGTTTTTTTAATTAGAATTATAGATGTTTATTAAAAGGTAAATAGCTAATAATAGCTTTTGAAAGTTGTTTGTTTGAGAGAAAAATAAAACTACATCCAAATGTAGGGAATCAAAAAGAGAGAGTAATGTTGAAATCTGTGGGTCCCACTACGATGTATGTTTGTGATCACGTCGTAAATTTGTTTTATCATTTTATTTCTAGGCTGATTAAAAATTTAAATGGACTACACCATAAGAAACATGAACTTAATGACAAGCTATCCTCAGTTCAAAATTGAAATCTTCCTAAAGCTTGTAAGGAATGTATATCAATCATTAGAGGTCTTGACAAGCTATCCTCAGTTCAAAATTGAAATCTTCCTAAAGCTTGTAAGGAATGTATATCAATCATTAGAGGTCTACACGAGTCAAACCGAGTTGAGCTAACCCCAGCTCGACCGCTAGCTGACCCCAACTCGAACCCTCCTTGAGCCTGATTGGCTAGCTCGGCTCGGTTTGATCAGCAGCTCGGGCCAATTCGAGCCAAGATCGAGTCGAGTTCGTCTGTACGACATTTTTACAAACACATGGAGTATACTTTTAATTTCTCACAGTATGTAAAACAGAAGCAACAATTTTCAGATATTTCATCAAACAATCACTTGACAACATCAAAATCAAGATACAAGGATATTTGTTTCATATCCATACCTTTCTCGCCACCAGCCAACACTTCGTTGAGTCATTTCATCAAACACTTGGTGTACAACATCAATATCAAAATAATCCAGTCACCAAACTAGTTCGATTCGAGTTAGAGTTCGATTTGAGTTGAGCCAAGTTCGAACTTAGTTCGAAATTTTTTTGAGCTCAAAAAATCAGCTCAACTTGGCTCGAACTTAATTTCAAATCGAGTCAAATCAAGCTACTTCGAGTTGATTTGAACGAGCTAATTGAGTTAAGAAGGTTCATGTATAACTCTATCAATCATTCAACCGGTTTATAAGATCACATTTACATGTACGAAGAGTATATACAAATATCATTTTGATCTAAAACATACGTGGCCCCTAACATGTTTTTAGTGTTAAGTGTTCAATTCCCACCATTTCCTATGGTGTGGCCTACTTGAGCTTTGAATTTATGCTTCTTTTTTTTGTTCATACCTTAAAATGAGCTGCTAGAACAAATGAACAATATAGATAAGATGCATGCATCACTGTGGGCTACACAATTTTCACATGCAAAAGTTATACAATGCTCTACAAACAATTTCCTTGTCAACATTGACATTGGAAACACTACTCTAATTACACCAGTAAATAATTATAACTTATTCAAATCGAATTACAATTGTAAATAGGAATTTTTAGTAAAAAAATTTTCATGAATTATGATTTTTCCAAATAATGACTCTTAGAACTTAAACTATAGGTAAGTGTTTTTTAGGTTACAATATTTATACTTTTTTTCTTTTTCTTTTTTTGGTTGCACAGGATGAATATATTACCATAATGCTCACTGTATACAAATAAATGTAATGTTGGGAATAATTTAAAATTTGTTCAATCTAAATATAAGGTGAACTACGCCGTAAAAAATAATATGCACAATTTGAAAATATTAAAATTCATGTGCAACTCATCTGATTATTGTATGTATCGGTATGTATTTTACAAGTTGAATGTCTCATAGATATCATTTGGTCTTCAAAAAATTTCTACTTCATTACCTTTTAGGGCGTGTTTGATTTTTAAGAGCTTGTGTAAATACCCTTGAAATGGGTAATTATTACCATTTCACTCGTTTAAAAATCCATGGAAATTTCTACGGTGGGAAGCAGTTCAAAAGATTTAGTTTAAATTTGTGGACCCCAAGATAATGCATATGATATATCCATTCCGTCCATCCGTTATACCACAATATTTTGAGGCATTAGCCAAAAAATGAGAATGATCCAACACTCAAATGGCCCACACCCAAAAAAAAAAAATAGTAGCCCTAAAATGTTTTTAATGGTAAGTGTTCGATTCCCTTTTTCCCTTGGCGTGGTCCACTTAAGCTTTGGATATACCTCATTTTCTGGCTCATGCCATAAATTTATTAGGCATAATAGATGAACGGTGTGGTTAATTAAGCGACATGCATCATAGTGGGACCCACAAATATGTTGTCGCATTCTTGATTTTTGCGTAAAAAAGCAGTGGTTGAATCAAACATTGGAAGAGAGATGTAAATACGAGCGGAAATAATCATTGCGTATTTACATCGTATTTATCATTGGCTTAAAAATTCAAACAAGCCCTTAAAGAAAAACAATGAGGTGGATACTGTGGTAATTTTCCTCCTAAAAATATTATCTAGATATTTTGATTTATAGAATAATTCTTTGGTAAATATGAAATTAGTGAGAAATTTTCCAATAAAAATTCCATCAAAATACATGGGTTTGCAAAATAATAAATTTGAAATTAAATCCTAAAATTTTAAGAAAATCATTATTAGAAAATATATGGAAAACCCAATGTTTTAAAAATATTATTTTCTTTTCAATGCTTTCCATAAAACCAAACAAGCCCTCGATTCTATTGTGTTTTCAGTCCTTTGTGTCAATAACTAACCTCAAAAATCTTAAATCCCCACTATCACAATGCCCCATGGCACAGTATGGTATATCGCCCATTTCCACCCTTATTGCATCTTTAATTGATGATCTGAGCCGTTAATATTCTCTGTCCTATCCTATCCGGGCCATAGTAAGGAAAATTCATTGAACTGGTAATTGTGCATGAAGATGAGTATTTAACCGCTAAGATTCAAATCCAAGATTCAATGGAGAGAATCATCAATGAAGCATGAATATAGGTCCACAGCTTTTGCATGTTAGAAGTGAGAACTGAACGGTTCAGATCAATCTAAGGATGCAATCCGGATGTGGAAACAGGCCACCGTACGGTACTATGGTAGGGGGCACACGTCCCTAACCAAAAACCCATTTGATAACATCGGTTGTTACCGTTGAGGCATATGAATACATAGCTACAGATAGATAACCGTCTCTTAACCGGTGGTGACTCATCTTTACAATCAAAATCGTGGGTCCCATGTTTGTGGATGGAGCAAATCCCAAACAAAATTGCTGATCCAATGATCATATCCGTCAGTTGGATGGGTACCAAATGGACGGTTAAGATTGTCCGACGAGATTTTTGGTCAATGCTCATCCACAATGGTGACGATGATTCAGATGGTGATAACCGTTTGCCATCAAATGGATGGTCAAAATCCAACCGGTAAAATCCCATGGCTATGATTGTCTGACTGACTGAAATCAAACAGTCACACAGATTGAACAATCACAACCATTAATCCCTGGCCATCAAATGAAAGGCTAAATTCAACATGCAATATCGAACGGTTAAGATTGCTCAACCACTATAAATTCCTATCCATGCTCGATCCACAACGGTACCCGCAATTCAGACGGTTCAGATCGACACACATGTATGCAGACTTCTGAAGTGGATGGCCCACAGACATTCTAAAAATGGTGGCATACTAGATAGAGGGTGTACTATATTCCTGATTTGGGAAAGAGGATTTTCGTAGTGCTCGAAAAATCATGTTCCTATAATTGCATATGTAGTTCTACTTTTGAGGGATAAAAAGCATATAGAGAGGAGAGAGAAATCCGAGTAGAGAGAGAGACCGAAATCCGAGTAGATTTGCATGAAGAATCTGATACCCTTTTATCTTGAAAAGCCTTTCCCGGTCGCGAAAAAGATAGACTGATTCCCAAAAAAACCAATGGATTTTATGTTGCATGGGATTGCAGGATTGTACACGTGTCATGTATCTAATTCAAATTTCAAACTGTCTCAATCAAGGGATCATAGTAGATAGATTGTAATTACAAAGTCAGAATGAGTGGGCCATCTAATCCTCTTATTAATGGACTTTCTTTCAGAACCGTTGACAATCTGGACACTTTTACCGTCAGTTAGATATCCACTGATTGATTAGCTAGGACATCATTTCCAAGTTTGTTTTCTTTATTTATGATCCATCTAAAGTGGGTCCCACTATGTGGACGGTTTGATTTGAGTTACATTTTTTCCATATGAAAAATTTTGAGTGCGTGAGTATGAAGTATTATTTTGCCAGAGTATCAGCTTTTCCTTGACAATCCGTCATGAGCTATTTGACTTTGGTAAAGCTAAAAGAGAAATATGATTCAGTGGCCGAGGTGTATGGAAACTTACACATGCACCTAGCTGCATGTGGACTATTTGGAATCCATATCATCCATCTGGACCGTCCATTACGTCCAGTCCACCTTTTTTTACCGTATCTTACAGAAAACCACAAATCGGATGATCCTAACCATCCATAATAGGAATGATCATTAACGAACTGTCTTGTTCATCCATTTTGCATGTTACTGAATCTAATCTTTCAATTGTCCATTCAATATGAATTTTTAAAGGCAGCCTATGAAGAGTAGGTCGGGTCTAATGGACGGTCCAGATTGGTGGTGCGCATGCCTCTACTTATTAAACTGTGGCAACCGTCCAAATGCTCAAGCAAGATCTCATCAGTTTAATCTGAACCGTCGATCATTTCCAATGGCCACTGAATACAAATATAGAATTGCACCATCATTTTGAACAAGGGTCAGTGTTTGAGCGGCCCAGATTGAAGTGTATGCATGCTGCATGTGTACGATGTACAATATCAGTTCAGCCCCTATAACCTTAAATCTACACCCTCCAATCACTGCACAAGCACATCAATCCAGATTGTCAAATCAGTGGGCCAAAGATTAGATATTGGGATATTCCTAACCATCTGATCTAAGACCCACCTCTGGACATATAGCAAAAACAACAAGCATATCTGTGAACAATAAGATAATTGAAGATGGCCCACCTCTTAGATGGCCCATTAGTCGCACGTGCATAAGATCAGACGGTTGGGAAATAATGGACAGCAAGAGATGGTGTTCAATCAAGAGAAGGGGTAAACATTACATGGCTAGGATCTTTCAATATTGGGAATTTTTGACATATGGCTCATCTACCAACGGTCAGGATCACTGAAAAATGAAAATAATAAGAAGCAAAATTTCCTCAAAATTAAAATTCTCATTTACATTTTCCACATTGTTCTTGTCATTACAACAAGTAAAATTCTCAAAATATTTCTCTTCTTCCATCGATGGCCCACCACAGTGGAAGAACCAACTTCAATTCACTGATCATCCCATCAAAATCATGCACATATCAAAAGAAGATAACAGATGATCCATGAATGTTATAGAGATTTGTGGGTCCTAGAGAAAATCCTCTGGCCAGGTGCGAGGATGGCCATTGGATCGTAAAGGGACTTCCTCTCGATGAATCTCGGCCACTGCTTACCAAAGTGCCGTTTCCATTGCTCTTCAGATCGGTAGTGTGGTAGATAGAGCTTAAAATCAAAGCCGTTGGTGATGCAGCATTGGATGATTTCTTGGTTTTGGGCGAGCACCTCTTCAAGAGGTGGGCCCTCTGGAGATAAACGGCTGAAACGAAGCAATGCAATCAGGTAGAAGATCTCACCTTCAGGTAGCACGACTGATGTACGAAGATCCCACCTGAGACAGACGCACAATACAAATGATACAATGAGAAACACCCATAGTAAAACCCCGATGTAGTTGAATTAGTCACGTATGAGAAATGGGCCAATGATGACATCTTTGAGGTGGGACCCACTTCCCATCACAGCCCAATCAAGGGTAATTCGCTCCACAACTGATACAGTGTGAAACACCCATACCAAAACGCTAATGTAGTTGAATTGGTGATTATTGGAAATGGGCTAATGCCCACCTTTTTGGAGGTGGGACCCACTTTCCATCACATCCCAATTTAAGATTCCCTCAGGTGGGCCATAGGTATCACTGTAAGACCCACTTCAAAGGGGTAGGCCCTATCCATTTTCTTTACGGTAGAAACGATTCTAACCATTCAAATGTGGACTTTAAACTCTGGTTGGACTAAATCAACGGCCAGATCTTTACCAGCGATACTCCAGCCTTCACCTTGGTCCTCACAGCAAATGTGACAGAAAAATATGGTTATCAGGACTTCTGAAATGGTGTACCAACACTTCCAACCATCCATCGAGATTATTTATTTTTCAACCGTCAGATTACAATGATCCTCGGTGTATGGTCTATCCACATGATGGTCCACAAGATCAACAGTCCTGATCACCTCAAACACACCCCACTCGAACCAATACAAGGTGGCTGCGTAAAACTTAAAAAGTAGGACACCTGCGTACCACAGACGAGCGCATTTTCGTCAATTGAGGCGATTTCACTTCCAACCAGCTGCGGGTGGGACCCACCACATATCAGGCCAGACAAAGTGTAGCGTCAGCAGTACATCCTTGTCAGCATTAAAATACACCTGTCTTTACCGAAATGGCAAAACTGCCCCTGGAAGTTACGCCCCGCCCAAATCTCTTTTTCCTTACCGGTGGAAGCGAGGAGTCGCAACGCTGACAGGAGGAGCCCAAACCCCAAATGACGAAAATACCCTTTTCAAGTACACACTCCGTTCTGTCAACCGTTCTGTCATTTCATGCACATTAGCTTTTGAACTTTACAGCGCGTCCTATCACTCTACAGGGATATGTTTTGTAGGATAGCCTGTGCGTTGGTGGTGCCACATCTAAAACATGGTGGTGACCCATCATCCTCACGTGTGGCACTGATTTAGGCATATCCAGACCGCTTATATCGTGGGTCCTACTGTGGATGAATCATAACTCTTAAAATTATTCTAAGCAAGCAATCCTAAACCGTCAAATTAATAGACAGTCCGGATTGTCATACAATTTATACCTGCGTGCATATTCTACCACCGGTCAGTTACATGTGGGCCCACCATGATGTACGTTGTCAGTCTTTTATTATTATTTTATGACATGAGCCCAAAATTCAAGCAAATCCAAATCTAAGGTGTGACCCACATGATTGGAAAACAGTAGTGATGTGGTCCACCTAGGATTTGAATCTACCTTATCTTTTTTGGCTTATGCCCGCTGTCAAAATGGACGGACGGCGTGTATAAAATACATTCATGTGGACCCGCAGGGCACTATTCATGAGCTTAACGGTGGTGTCGACATCACATAGGCGGCTCGCCGCCAATTTTTAAACGGTTCAAAACTAACACGGGAGATTTGACGATCGCAAGTAGGCTTGCAAATTCACCTGCTACATCTCCACGCGCAAATCTCCACACGCAGCATTTTGTAAGCGTGTGAGAAATCAGGACCACACAATGAAGACAGCCCAGGGTAGAAGAGACCTGCACACATGAGGTGGGCCGCATGCATGGTTTGAATGTGATTTTTTCTAAATATTGCTTTTTAGCCGTTCATTCTTTTCTTATACGGATGACCTATCTGATGAGTGGACCAGCCCAATCTTTTATTATGATCGGTCAGGGCTACCACTCAGATGTCCCACACGCTTGCAGCAGCACGTGTGAAGGACCAAATTACGAAAATGCCCTTACCTCAAAGCAACAAAATGCAACATGCGCGCGTGTTAAAATTTTTGTACGTATTTGCGATTTCTAGAAGGCATTGAAAACAGGGCTGGGAATTTTGTAGATATATGCATCAACAGGGGTATTTTAGTCAGCCGTCATTTTTAGCAGTTAAACACCCTGCCAGCAAAATTACAAAATTACCCATTATTGTTAACATTTAAAAAAAGTATAATTACTAAAATGCCACCTAGAATGCGAGGAGAGGAAATCTTACTTGCTTCTCAGCAGTGGATACACGAGCATGGGCCCACCAATGCCATTGCGGAGAATTCTCTTAAACACCGTCCGATCGAAATCGATGATGTCCCGCTTCGAAACTAGCAGATTGAGCCATGGATGCGGCGAGTCCCATATGCCGTTCACCTTCGCCGCATGCTCGACACGCTTCACACGTAGCAAGAAATCGACGTAGCGGACGTCGACGGCGAGTTTCAGCCCCGGGAGAAATCTCAGTGGCCGGAGCATGTCGTTCACAATCTGCAAGGATGGGCAGTTTGGTAAAATTCGACTGTGGGGATGCGAAGGTTATTTTGGTAAATTCATTCCCCGCAAGAGGACGAGATTTTAGATTATTTCACGAGAGGGGAATGATTTGATGATTCGTGGAAAAAAAATCAACGGCATATGATTTGAGGTCGATTCAGGAAAATGATGGGCATTTTGGACATTTCTGGGAGGAAAACGGCCCACTTCTGGGAGGAGGAAGTACGAAAATACCCCTGGATTTTATGGAGGATGACGAGAATGCCCCCGCTTTCAAGAATCCGAGGAGAATCCTCTGGTTGGTATTGGGAATAGAGGAATGGATTTCGGGCGGAGCTTCGAACGAATATTGATGGCAGCTTCTGTAATTACAAGGTGAAACATGGACATTTCCAGATTCGTAGGGTCAGAAGATCCAAGGAGATATAGACGGACGTACGGACAGTTTCAAGTTGAGCGAACAAAAGGAAATCTGACGGACGTAAATCACCGAAACATCCCTTCTCTCGTCCCATAAAACAGCAAGTCTTTCTGAAAAAGACGTAAATGCCCCTAGAAACTAGAACAATGTTCCTGTGATAGTTCACCATCACCTTAAAAATGGTTGTGTTGTGACTCTTCAGGTGTACACGTGGCATAGATGTTCGCCAATCCAGACATTCCAGAGGTGATATAAACCCACCTGATTTTGTCCTTGGAATCTTGATGAACCATCCATTTTTTGACTATCAATCGAACGGTCTCGATATCCGAATGTTAAAAGTGGTTAGATGGTGGTGAACTATCCACGGGATTTCCGGGATCTGAACGTGGGCATTTTCGTCATTTTTGCAACGGGATTTCGCCTTATCTACCGTTTTGAAGCTGTCTTGGTTCCGGTAATGGAGAGCGACTTCAAGGCAGTAGAGAACGGGTCCGGCGTTGGCTGGGATCCGATCCGGGTCGATCCGATTGACTGAGTCGAGGCTGACCGAGTCCCACCCGTTCACAGGATCGTCGCTGTTAACGAAGGCAAAACCTTCCACGTAATCGAACGAGTCACACTCGTTCCGAGTCACTAGAAACTCGGCGTCGGACGCAAACTCCTCGAAGTCTCCGTACACCACCCTTATCCACCGCACCTAAAAAAACGGAAAGAAATTCACAGAAATCTTCCATAAATGGCTAATCCAACACCCAAAATTTTGATAGTTCCACCCACCCAAAGGGCAATTTGGTCTTCGTAAGATAGCTTTTATTTACCAAAACACCCTCCTGAGAGTAGTAGAACTACCGTATTTCGGGGGTGCTAATATCATATCCCGGAAAGCGAAACGCGTTCGTGTCTCTGTCCATCCAGTACAGATCCATACTGCTCCATCCGCTCCATCTCCCGCAAAAATGGCCACATGTACTAGTGATCCAGACCGTCCATCAGAAGCATCCCATTCCGGATGAACAATGGCCCAAAAACACAGCTGCATGATCACTGAGATTAGTGATTGGATCGACCCCCATCTGTAGCGGGCCCCACCCAAATAGGCCATCTGGATCATGTGCATGCAACCACGTATACAAGAGAGAGTTCAGTTGGATCAGACGTACTCGCCGGACGAAAGAAAACATTCCAAACTGCTCTATCTCTTGCAAACGTGGCCACGCGAACTAATGATCATAGCCGTCCAAAAGGAGCGTCGCATTACGGACGGGCAATGGCCGAAAAAACACAAGTACGTGATCACTGAGAGGATCGAGCCAAGTCTGTAGTGGGCCCCACCAAGTGGGCCATCCCCGTGCATGCAACCACGTGCATCAGAGAGAGAGAGAGTAGATGAGCCGTACGTACTCGCCGGACGGAAGAAAACATTTCCAAAGAAATTCTAGAAAAAAAGAAATAAGAAACAAATAAGAGCGGACCATATCAGGAGCAGGCTGCAAGATAATCGTAGCCCGCGTGATCACCCCAAATTGGCCAAGACCACCAAGGACAGCGAAGAAAAGGTCTGAATTCTCGCGCTCAGAGCAGACCACGATATCGCCCTTCCCCGTTACGACCTGCATCTCCGAAACGTTCGACGTCTGTGGCCCGTATCGGAACGTCTGCCCGCTAATCCCTGCGTTCGAGAGGGTCCCACCAACAGTCAGACCCAGATAATCCGTCCACGATCGAGGAGCCAGTCCATGCTCCAAGCACTCCATCAAAACATCTTCCCAAAGTACCCCTCCTGCAACAACCACGTACCCCTGCCTCAGCTCCATCCGACCGTCCATCGCACGCATCTCCAGCACCACCCCCCTGGCGGCCATCGCCTGGCCGTTGATCGAGTGGCCGTTCCCCCGCGCCGCTACAGTCAGGCCCGAGGACCGCGTCGCTGCTCTGATGACCTTCGCCACGTCATCCGGTCCGGCTGGCCTGGCGAGGGCGAGAGCGAGCGGCCTCGAGCCATTCAGGCCGCCGAAGTCGGTGCAGGCCGGGGCGGGGCAGGAGATACTGCCCTGCAGGTCGATCGCTTTGCAGAGGCCGATATCCGTTTCGTTTGGTAGCGTTTCGGAGTCGATGTCCGGCACGAAACGTTCCAGAAAGGCGATCATGGTCGGAAAAACGGGATTTTCTTCTTTTTCGGTCTTTCCGAAGGGGAAGGAAAGAGAAAGGGGGTTATATATAGGGAAAGAAAGTGGAGTGAGTTTTTTGCTCTGTTCTTTTGGGAGAATCGCTATATACCGTGCTTTCGGTGTATATCGACTGTGGGGGCTCTGATCCGATTGAAATTTTCTGTCTGCCACTTCGTTTTTATTTTTTATTTTTTATTTTTTTCTTTTCCCCTTTTGTTGGGTTTTCCGCGGGTTTTTGAAATTAGCGTGATTTTATCGCGGGAATTTGATGGTGGATAAGTAAGGGACATTCGGATGTGTTATATTACTGTGGGGCCCACCTTTATGATATATTGTATATCCACACCGTCCATCCGTTTTTCCAGCCTATTTTAGATCTTGGTACGAAAAATTAACCTGATCCAAATTCCGGTGGACCCCATCTCAGGAAACAGTGGTGAATGAATGCCCACCGTTAAAAATAAAAAATAAAACTTCTCAGGGCCCCCTGTAAGTTGATCAGTAGAGTTTATTTGCCAACCAACCTGTTGATAAGGTCAAGTAGTCCGTCCAAAGTGGAAGCTTCTAGTTTGGAAGGACTCTTGACTCGGTAGTGTCCCCTCTCGGTGCTGAGGGTCCATCGTGATTTACGTGTTTTATCCACTCCGTACATACATTTTACCAGCTCTTTTAAGGCATGAGCCCAAAAGTCAGGCAGATCTAATTTCAGTGGACCATAGGACAGGAAACAACGGTGATTAAATTCCTATTATTAAAAACAACCTGTTGATTAGGTTGGATACCGAAATTTTGTGGCCTCAAGAAGTTTTTAATGATGGCCGTTAAATTGCCGCTATTCCTGTGGTGTGGTCCACCTGAGATTTTGATCTGCTTCATTTTTGGGCTCATGCTCTCAATGAGCTGGAAAAAATGGATGGACGGCATGGATAAAATACATAAATTATGGTGGGCCACTGAACTTTTCCACTACTGACCAGTACCACCTGGGTGGTGGAGGGGTCACTACCGAATCCATATCCCATTTTCAAGGACCGAAAATGAGAACTTTTGATACTCTGGCATGGTGTGATGCCTGATACACAGTCACTAAACTGAATCATTTAAGTCGTGGTAGCAATCTTGATCGCTTGTTAACATAAGATTTCACAGATTAGGTTTTCTGAATGGATTGATCATGAGAATTTAATGGACGGTCAAAATAAGAAATTGTTGACGGTTGTAATTCAATAAATAAAATGACCATTGATCAAGGGTTAGGATTGTTCTACAAAGATGAATTTTGGTTGACTCATACTTACTGTGGGGTCCAGCAACTCGAAACAGATTAATTTTATTTAAATATAGCCATGTGTACCATTTTTAAACATCTGCCTATCAACCATGTCAGTGTGTAAAAGGGGAGCAGATTAATACCGTGGGCCCACCTTGATGTATGTATTCTATATCCATGCTGTCCATCTGATTTGTCAGATTATTTTAGAACATGAGCCCAAAATTAAAGTAAATCTGAAACTCACGTAGACCAAGCTAAAAGAAAAGGTGGTGATTGAACACTCCACCGTTAAAAATCTCCTATGGCCCACTGTAATTTTTTTCGTTAATGTTTATTCACCGTTCAACATATTGATTAGGTCATACAGGGGAAAAAAAATAAAAATGAGCTTAATCCAAAACTTTTATGGTTTTTAAGTTTTTGATGGTCATTCGCCACTGTTTTTTACCATATGGCCCAAGTGATATTTGGATCTGATTCATTTTTGGACTCGTGCACCAAAATAATATAGAAAAATGGATGAATAGCTTGGATGTAAAATATTTACGTTATGGTGGGCCCCACGGTGAGGGCCTCACCATCTTGGGTGAGGCAGGGGATGCACCTAATCAGCTCCCATGTAACCTAACGGGGAAATACCTGCCATCCACGAGCGAGAAAACTTACAAATATTAGGGCTGAATGTCCGGCGGCTTGGGTCGGGTTGGTGCTCAACCCTAACCCAACCCAAGTTCGTTTACCTCAATCCTAAGTCCTAACCCAACCTAACCTAATCTTGAGTTGGAAATTCTCAACCCAAGCCAAACCCAAGCAGGCCCGATCGGGTTGATCGGGTTGGTCGGGTGTGTACTTGCTAATATTTTCATTTTTACATTAGTTTTTTATATTTCAATATATGACTTATTTTTTTATATATATAATTTTATTAACTATATATGTAATTATTCATCATAAAGATTTTTATTTTTTTAAAAAAAAAAAGCTAAAATATCGGACAACTAATCATTTAAAAGTCATGTAACATAGTAAACAATCTATTTGGGAGAGAGAAATCAGGCATATCTTGGTAGCTCGAGTCCTTGGAAATGACTTGGATAAATGAGACCCGATAATACTAGTGTGACTTCATTAAAACAATCCACACTCTATTGTAATTTTAAGTAACTTATATATTGATCGGGTTCAGGTTGAGTTGGGTCGGGCAACCCAAAACCTCAACTCAAGCTCAAGCCAAGTTTTATCAGATTGGTGTTTGTATAGACCAAGCTTAAGATCGGACCCATATATCCTGCCCGAGCTCAACCCAACATCAGGTCGGTCACGGGTCGGTCGGGTTGAACACCCAACTTTCAGCCCTAGGAAATATAGATCAGGTGAAAAATCAAAGCCTTTCATCAGGTTGAATCATTTTGGATTTTCTCTACTAAAAAATTCAGCCGTTCAACAGGTGGGCCATAATGTTCAAACAAATAGTAATACAAATTTCATACCAGCGTCGTAGGTTGCGCATCAAAACCGGTAACATCTATTGCGCCAGTTCAGTTCATGTTAGGTAGTGAAGATGTAGATAAGCTAATCAGACCTGCACCATCCTCAACAAAGACATTGTGTGGTGGTGAAATGTACCAGAGAACTGTACCTATCTCTGACAGCAACTCTATCAATCACATCTCACCACGTCACCACATCTCCAGTGAAGAGAAAATGGATTGGCTACTCCCTGTCACTGTCACTAGCCCGTTGGCTGGTGGTCAGTGCTCTGTGGGCCCCACCATGATGTATGTGTTTCATCCATGCTGTTAATCCATTTTTACAGATTATTTTAGAGCTTGAACTTAAAAATGAGAGGGATATAATTATCAGGTGGACCACACCACAGGAAAACAATGGTGAATGGATATCCACCATTACGATCCGCCTAAGGCCCAGTATATTGTTTATTTGACATCCAATCTGTTGATTAGGTCATACATACCTAGATGAAGGGAAAAAAACAAAGATCAGCTTGATCCAAAACTTTTATGGGCCTCAAAAAGTTTTAAATGGTCAACACTCATCTGACACTATTTCCACTAATGTGGTCTACTTAGGATTTATATATACCTCATTTTTGGTCTCATAGCCTAAAATGATCTAGAAAAATAGATAGACAGCATGGATGAAACACATAAATCATGGTGCGGTCCACAGAGCACCAACCCCCAGTCTTTGGCTGGTGGCAGGGGGAGTAGCCAATCCGTTTCCAACTGAAGGTGGGCACCTGGCAGGCCCAAGTAACTCAGTGTACTCTAAGCATACTGAATAAACTTTGTGAACTTGCTATAGATTTATTTGTTTTATCATGTTGATTATGTGTTTTACTAGCTTATTTAGGCATAAACCTAAAATTGAAGAATATCCAAGTTAAAGTGGACCACACCATAGGAAACAGTGACAACAATAACCTCCACTATTGAAACCTTTCCAAGCCTGAGATGTTTAGTTGCATCGAACTTGTTCATAAGATCACCTAGACATGCATGAAGGAAAAACACGAACATCAACTCAACCGAAGAAAACTTCCGTCACCCCCAAGAAATTTTTAATGTTAAGTGTTCAGTTCACATTATTTCTTTTAAGTTAGGTCCACTTGAACTCTGAATTTATTTTAATTGTAAGCTCGTGCCCTAAAATAAGATCATAAAATAAATAAATGTCATGGACAAAGACACAATGGGCCATCAAAAATAGGGCTGAAAGTTGGGCAGGTTCAACCCGACCGACCCGTGACTGACCCGACATTGGGTTGGGCTCAGGCATGATATTTCGGGTCCGATCTTATGCTTGGTCTATACAAACACCAACCCGATAAAACTTGAGTTGGGCTCGGGTTGAGGTCTCGGGTTGCCCGACCCAACCCGAACCCGATCAATATATAAGTTACTTATAAATTATAATTGAGTGTGGATCGTTTGTGCACACTAGTGATGTCTAGCCTTATTTGTCCACGTCATTTCCAAGGACTCAAGCTAACAAGATATGTCAGATTTCTCTCTCCCAAATACACTTCCTGCTATGCTACATGACTTTTAAAGGAGTAGTTGCCTTATATTTTAGCTTATTTTTTTAAAGAAAAAAAATGAAGTTCTTTATAATGAATAATCACATATATAATTAATAAAATTATAGATACAAAAAATAAGTCCTATATTGAAATATAATAAACTAATGTAATAACGAAAATATTAGTACGTATATATCCGACCAACCCGATCAACCCGACCGAGCCTGCTTGGGTTGGGCTTGGGTTGAGAATTTCCCAACCCGAGATTGGGTTGGGTTGGGTTAGGGTTGAGGTATAGGAACCTTGGGTTGGGTTAGGGTTGAGCACCAACCCCCCCCCGACTTTCAGCCCTAATCAAAACCTTCTCGGCAGCCACCTTGATGTTTATATGTCACCCCAAATGATCCAAAATTATTTTGGATCTTCCATGCTAAGAAATCCAGCTGTTCTACTTTACAGGTGGGCCACAAATAAAAACATGAATTTCATATTGCATTTGTTGGAAGTTGCAAATGACAAAAAGCTATGTCAGGCTACCGTAATACCTTCATGACATCGACCCTTACATCAACTGTGCCAGCTCATGCATGTTAGGATGTAAGGAGTAGTTAAGTCTAGCTTACTGCCTCAGTGATTAATGTCATGGTGAGATGTACATAAAGCCAAGATGTACAAAAGGCAGCTGCCCATCTTAGACAGCATGTGACCCTATGAATCACATCTTGGCACATCATCACATCACCACTCCATGTGACACAGGCCTAACTGCCTATCTAAACGGTGGGTGTTGATTAGATGTTACTTGGATCAGGTTAGTGGGTGTTACCCTCACCATAGGGCCCACCTTCATAATAGGTTGTATATCAAAGTCTTTATTTTTCCATATCATTTTAGAATGCCTTCCTGAAAATTAAGTACATACAAATTTCAGGTGGGCCATGCCATAAGAAACAGTGATGATTGAACATTCATGGTTAAAAACTTCTTGAGGCCTACCGATAAATAGGTTCATGATGTTTATGTTTCATCCAACCCCTTAGTAAGGTCAAGCAGAATTGGATGCAGCAAAAAATATAAAGATTAGTTTGATCTGAAACTTCTATAGCCTACAAAAAGCTTTTAATGGTCATTTACTACTTTTTCTAATAGTGTGGTTCACCTGATATTTGGATCTGCTTAAGTTTCGGGAGAATGTACTTAAATGAGCTGAAAAAACGGATGGACGACATGGATATGAAACACATTCATCAAGGAGAGCCCCACATAGTAAGGATCATAGCTAATCCGCTCCCTCTAATCCACGTCTATAAACGGAGCCCAAAATTAAGCTAAGATGGAACTTAAGTGGGCCACACCACAAGAATTAGTGGAACCGGGGACGCTCACCATTCGAACCTACTCAGGGCCCATAAGGAAAGTCTCGATGGTGGGTTTTCCATTCCCGTTGTGATGCGTGACAATTAACTACTTGCTCTAAAAGCTCGAACTGATAGAGCATGCTAAATGAATCTATTTATCTTATATTTCAGGCCCCACATCCCATGGGTTAAGACCTCGGCCGAACTCGTTCATGGATTTCACTTCACATGTGTTCGGCCTCACACGGGTCACCTACCTGAGTGTGCCCTTACATCCCATACGTAGGGGGTGTACATTGTGTCAAACTGAGTTGAGCTAGCCTCAACTCGATTAGGCTCAACCACTAGCTGACCTCGGCTCGGTCCTCGAGCTTGAGTGGCCAGCTCCGCTCGGTTCGGTCAGCAGCTCGGGCCAGTTCAAGCCGAGTTCGCCTGTGAAGCATTTTCACAAATACTTGGATTGCACCTTCAAAATCTCACTATATGTAAAACAACAACGGTGATTTCATATGTATTTTATCAAACACCTTCTAAGCAACATAAAAATTAAGAAAAAAAAGGTATTTGTTTCATATACGTACCTTCCTTGCCACGAGCCACACTTCGTTGAGTCGTTTCATCAAACACTTGGTGAGCAACATCAATATCAAAGTAACCAAGTTACCGAACTGGTTCGATCCGAGTTCAATTCGAATTGGGTTCGATCCGAGCTGAGTTGAGCTAGGGCCAGCTTGAACTCAGCTCGAACTCATTTTCGAGCTAAAAAAATCAGCTCAACTCGGCTCAAACTCATCTTCGGGCTTAAAAAATCAGCTCAACTCGGCTCAAACTCAGCTTCGAACCAAGTCGAATCGAGCTTTTTCAAGTCGAGTCAAGCGAGCTAACCGAGTTCGTGTACACCTCTACCCATAAGCAACCCCGCTAAAGCCCGGTATAAAAATACCCCTACATTACACTATTTCATGTAGTGTAGCCCACTCTAAAATTTGGATCCGCATTACATTTGGCCTGGCCGTGAATTAAAATGGTCACAGTGATGGACTGATGGTCCTTGGTAGAAAGTTGGATCTCGCACATGCCTGGTATATAGGCACGTGTGCTTGCCTATGGGTGTGGCGGGGCTCCACATGCGTGTGGCCTTGGAGTCGATGCACGTGTGGATGGCCAGGATCCACAAGCAAGCATGCCATGCAGGCAGGAGTGGATGTGTGCGGACGGCCAGTGACTGTCACAATTTGATGAACGTGTGGTATATGTGCCATGCGTGTGCGAGATCCGACTTTCTACGAGGTGCCATCAAAACCTACCGATCATGTTTTTAGACACTTTCCCTTGTTGGTTGGTCCCGTCAAATCGAAAGTTTGGATCCCCTAACCGTCGGACCCACGTGTATCGAATTCTGGCCGTCCACACCATGTGCGTGCGGGGGTGAGCTGGACCTATAATTCACCCCATAGTTCCTGGCATGGCCACTATCGAGGCACATGGGGCCCACTGTGCAGTTATCTTATCATGGTCCAAACTGTGTACGGCTCATTTACGAAAAAATATCCTATCATGGAAGATCCAAACCGTTCAATGGCTAATCTACAAATAGATGTATAGGCAAGGACGGTCAAGATTCACATTCGTTCAACCAATTAAGAGGCCAAATTTGATACAATCTAAGGAAGATTTCAATACTGCTTAGGCCATCTAAAGTGAGGCCTGTTGTGTCAACGGTTTGGATCATTTAATGTCTCAATTTTATGAACTAAAACCTAATTAATGGATGATCATGATACATGTTGTCATTCCAATCCAATCCAGATCATCCAATTTGTGGACCTCTTCGGGTGTTGCTTGAATCAATCTTAGGAGCTTGTATTTAGAATAAATTAGAATGCAAATCACATACGCCATGTAATCAATGTGAATTAGAATATTCAGTTGTGTTTGGTAGCTTAATGGAATTCAAAATTTAATATCTTAAATTAACTAAATCAACGTTAATATTTTAAATTAATGTACATTTATAATATTTAACATAATGAATATAATAAGTGGATTAAAATATAAATTTTAACCACATCTTAATAGGTGTTACCCTCACCTTCAGGCCACCATGAAGATGTAATGTATATCCATGCCGTTCATTCATTTTTTAAAGCCTAATTTAAGACATGGCTTGAAAATTTAATAAATTGAAATCTTAAATGAACCACACCAAAGGAAATAACATTGAGCGCCTGCTATTAAAAAATTCCTAAGGCCTACTGTAATGTTTATTTGCCATCCAATTTGTAAGTTGATCCATAACTTCTGTATCCTAATAAGGTTTTTAATGGTCATTTGACGCATGGAAGGACATGAGGTTGAGCAACGTCTTCTTCAAGGAAATAACTGTTCCAAATCCACGAAACTTCTCTCGTCACACGGACTCCTCGAATCCACAAGGAAAATAACAAGAAAATAGAAAATAAATTCTATAAAATTTAAAATTGATTGATAAATGAAATAAACAAGTTCACAGGCCTTTAAATAAGGATAATGAGCAATGAAAGAAAATTCAGAATTAAACTACAACTAAAACTCTTAGAATTTGCAACTTACTCTAAATAGTAGACTTATTATTTATAGATGGGTGTGATTTCCACTACTGCATAAGGTTTTCGGCAAAAAATAGTAAGTGCCCTATTTACTTCACCAAGATGTTTTCTTAATTATTCTAAGCACTTTTTACGTTGGGCGCAACTCTAAAAGCTCAACGGATGAAGAATTATAATCAAACTAAAGCTTACTATTTATAGTAAAAACGGAATTAAAATAAGAAAATGACCATCGATTTGATGATATTTTACAAATCTGGCTTGTGCAACCCGACATAGCTAGGTTGGGTGGCTAAAGTAGCTCATCCTACTCCAAAATCATATATTTTACGTCCAATATGAGATACACTCAGTTTAAAGTCTAACCATCTGAATCACTCTTGTCATTGATCCATCTTAGCCACGGAACTATCCACGACCGCTCTACATCAGCATTCATCATTGTTTTTAGTAGCAAGATCTACATAAGATTTGGATATGCTTAAGTTCAGAGATCATATTTTAAAATAAGCTACTAAAACATATGGATAACATGGACATGCAACAAATTAATTAAAGTGGGTCTCACGGATTAATAACTTATAGATTCTATTGTTATTTTTTTAAATCTTTCAATGAATCTGGATCCTCTGGTTGCCACGGACAAAAAAAAAATAAAATCCAATAAAATTACAAGAAGTAGGAATTTACTGTCCGTTGCAAGCACATGATTCCTTCTAATCAAGTATCAAAATCGGCATTTGAAGCCTTTTGCGCTGAAATGACAGCCAAACAAAACAAACTAAAATGTAACTTTTCATTTACTATAAATTCATTTGTCTTCAATTAGATAATGCCCAAACCGTCCATTTGACGGCTGCCAAAATTCCTACGGCTAGCATCATCTGAATGAGTGCAATTTGCGCATGATCTGGCCGTGCGCATGCATGGTACGTAACATAATTTGAGTAGTCATGCGTACTACTAAAACGTTGCTTTTTCACACTCGAGTGCAGTTTGGCCATTCTTATGTGCGCCACTCGAACATTTCAATGCTGAGTGCACCCACACGAGTGAACTCTGAATGGACCTTTGCATCACACGTGGAAATGAAGAATACGTGTTAGATATCTGATCCGTTAATCAAGTCATCCTCAATTTACAGATACCATCTCAAATAATCAGGTTAATCTGATCATCTTGTGGGCCGCACATCCTCTATAAGTTGTAAAGATTGGATATTAGTTGGGATCAGCTTAAATTTTAGTAAATAGAATCTAACCAACGATAGGAGACTGACGAACGGATCAGATCATTCCTACGCTTTACTCCTTTACACGTGTGATGTGCCTGCACTTTTAAAGTACTATCCTAATATTGCACTTGGGATTTGGTTATCTTTGGGGCAAGCAGATCTCCGAATCTAAACGGCCGTGGTACGCATTCAATTCGACCGCCAACGTCATCTGATGCTGCCACGTGTACAGGAAGATACGGAGCACACTACACGAGCTTCCATGGATAAGGGTATTTTAGTCATTTCACTGATAACAAAGTTAGTGGAGAATTTAGGTGGAGATTAATCTTCAATTCTGTTTTGATACTCTGGGAGAGTATGAACATCCATACACATGTGTCTGGCTGCTGATGACATGGCATGTATATGAATCAATCATAAACTGTTAAAAACATTTGTTTTTACTTCGATGGGTCTCAAACCAAAAATATAAACAGAAAGGTTATTTCTGTTGTCCGATTGATGGTCACCAAATGGACGGTTGCAATTAAAAGTAGTTGACTGTTCAATTAAAGAAATAAAAATAACTTAGAGCTCTGTCTCATGGTGGGGGCAATGATTTGGTGGATTTGATAGTGTGACACGTGTACACGTGTGCGAATCTCCGGTGGCTTATCTTTTGAAATTTATTAGATTGATTGTAGAGATACTGAGATGATTGATGAGGTTTGCTAATCTGTACGCTCGGACCGAATGGTGTAGGATAACATATAGATAATCCAGCCGTTGGATGTGGGGCCTGTTCAGCGATCCAAACCATCCATAGAACGGTCTACAGTGTGGATGGTCGCTGCATCAGAAATCTTCAATGGTAGAAATCTGACACTTGAACGAGTCGTCCATGGAAGCGGACGGCTCAGATTCGATGGAAAAATACATGAAATAAAACAAACTAAGTCCACAAAATAAATATAAATAAAGGAGAGGGTGAAAAACAGGTGATTATAATATTAGGCAGTGGTACATCATCAACTGTATTGTGTACCCGATCGAGCTAGAACCGTTCAACGGATGGGCCCCACCTTGGATTGGCCATGGTCCAAAAGTCAACCTAGAAGGTTGGAACTGGTGGGCCTACTTTGGATTTGCTGATGGTTGAAAAGTCGACGTGAGCAATCTTAAGATCATGTTCTAACCGTTCAATCAAGATCCTGAAAGTGGACAATTAGATGACAAAAGATCTGCAACGATGGAAATAAAAGGTGGGGCCCACTGAAAGTAGGATCATTTGTCCAGATAATCTCTGAACACTTTTAAAAGGGACGGACCTGGGCTGTTTAACTGGGTTTCGTCCATTCAGACCCTTTGTGCCTCATGTGACAATCAGCACCGTAGATCAAGATGAGGTGGGCCATAGTTGCATCCTTTAGTTTTTTCCGTTGTTATTTTGCAAGGATTTTAAAGGGTAAAGCTTCATATTCATGGGACAATTGGTAGAGCTGTACATGAACCGAGTTAGCCCAGTTAGCTCGCTTGACTTGACTCGAAGAAGCTCGATTCAAAATTGGGTTCAACCTAGTCGACCTGCTTTGTTGAACTTAAAAAATTTTTGAGCTGGGTTCAAGCTTTTCTGAGCTTGGCTCATTTAAGATTGAACCCTAATTTGATTGGAACTCAGACCCAATCAATTCAGTGACTCAATTATTTTGATATTGATGTTACTCACCAAGTTTTCGATGAAGTGACTCAACGAGTAAGGTATAGATATGATTTTTATATCATGAAGTGTTAACTGGTGACGAGTAAGGTATAGATATGAAACAAACATCCATATATCATGATTTTTATACTGCTTATCAAGTGTTCGATGAAATACTTGTAAATCACCGTTGCTGTTTTACACATTGTGAGAAATTGAAAGTGGACCTATGTGTTTGAGAAGATGTTGTAGCAGCTCGATTTTGGCTTGAACTGGCTCAAGCTGTTGATCAAATTGAGCTAAGCTGGCCAATCAGGCCGATCACCAAGCCGAGCCAAGTTCAAACTGGGTCAGCTAATAGCCTAACGCAGTGAGCTCTCGGTTCAACCCGTGTACAACCATTGGTACCTGGCCCTCGCCACTCTTCATGATCGGAACCATTCATCATGTAGATTTCACCACAGACAATGGCGTGGTGCAAATTTTACATTGAATGCATGGGTAGATTGGTTCCACCACGGCCTACAAACAAATGGTCAAAGAGAATTGATCACCTACAGGCAACTGCACCACAATTTGTGTCACCGTGTCATTTTTCCCGCCAACATACAACCCTTTCAGGAAATCAGAACCATGAAAATGGTAGGCCCCACCAAGAAGATCACAAATGTCCAAAATCAGGCTGTTCCCCTCTCTATGAAAGGACATCATGTGTATTGAGTCAAACCATCGGTTGTCCATTTATTCCAATAGTGTGGCGCATATGATAAGCAAACCCACCTAATTTTTGTACCAGGTTATCTACATGGTGGGGTCTATGACTTTAATGGTGCTGATGTCTCACATAAATGTCTTGTTGGCAGGAAAGATGTTACTGTACCTTAAGTTGTGGTGCCTTGCGTGTATGTGAACAGTTCTCATGTGTAAACTTAAATGACCACCAGTTCAAACCATAGGATGATCGGAGAGTCATTTTAAGCCATGAAAAATGGGCCAAACCAGATGGATGGCTCTGATCACCACGATCTGGCCCATGTACTTCGGTGGACCAACAGACTACTGAAATATTACTCTATTTTGAATTTATCGTTTTATTCAATTAGTGAACGTCCTGTCAAATTACCCGGGTGAGTTGAGAAAACCGCGATATTTGTTACACGAGTTTCAGAAAGAGTCCCAGGTATGAGTTCATTGTTCCGTATTAAGTAGTGGTGATTCAAATTTCGTACACGTGGAACACATGTACTTCAAACCAGACCTCTGAATATCTGACCAAGCGTGTAAAATGATCATATATTAAAAAAAACGAATTTGACCACTAAATTTATTGATTTTAGTTCTCCATTTAATGGTCTAAATAAGAAGTTTATTTATTATTTTTTAGATTTAAAATTCGTTCTGTACTCTATAAACATAATATCAGAAGTTTTTAATGGTCTAGATTAACTTCAATATGTTCCATATATGCTGTAAACTAATCACCACCACTTAACAGGTACTGTTGAACCCACACTGAGTCTTTTATTCAGTCACGATCATAAAGGGTTTTTTGGTCATTTGAGCTTTTACCATCCTAGGCAGCCGAAAATGCCTTTTGGGCTTCTCTTTTAGGTAAGGGCATTTTTGGAATAAAAATTTAAAAAAGAAGCTATGTGCAATGAACGGACAGAAGATGCGGATGAGACAGATGAGGTCATGAAAGAGCAATTATAAGTGGCGAATCCTGGCCGTCAGTTGCTTTCTTTCTTATTTCTAGAAAGGAGAGCAGTGGATTGGTTTAACTCAAAATCACATCCTTACTAGAAAAGTAATCATATGGTTTTAAGTGGATTTGGAAATCTCTTCCTACAAGTTATTTCCCAAAGGAATAGTTGTGGGGCCCACCTAAACTTGTCGTAGTTGAATTCGATTTGCAGTTTCCAGGATATTTCAGGAATAACCTGTTTCAGTTGGAAGGATGAGATTGGAGATTCCCGTTCCAATGCATAAAACCATTTGATCGTTGGGCCCGCAATGCTTTGATTGGCCAAATGTGAGAAATCATTCTAATTAGATTATCCTAACCATATAAATGGTGGCCTGCAAAATGGACAATTAAGATCATGTAAGGCAATGGTATGTATTTTTATTGGATGGTTACCTAAGAATCCTATAAGGTGGGCCTTATTTATCAATGGTCTGGATTATCCTAAGTGTTGGATAATATGGTAGGGTATACTAGTGGACTCCACTAAGTTGTGACACATTCAAAAATTTGTGTAAGGGCAGAGTGCTACTACTGTCATATGCACACGGTGATTTATAGGAATTAAGATTACCAATTCGTGTGGAGCCTTGGGGAGAGGAGTTTTGATGTGTTTCAAACTCCTCACCCCTCTAACCTATATTAACAGGGCTAGGTCTCAATCCAACACCATTCACAGAAGTTTGAGCCCCATTGTATCTTCTCTAAAGGGTGTTAGGAAATAAAGACCTTAGCATCCCTATTTATAACAATGGTAAGGCATTCACTTCTTCATATCTCCATATCCAATGCACAGCAAAGTCTTTTGACAATTTCGCATATAGAACTTACAGGTTAGGGTTACTCTACGTCCAAGTAAATTTGTATTTATTAAAAATTATATATATATATATATATATATATATATATATATATATATATATATATATATATATATAAACCTTGTGTATGATTTGCCAAACTCATTTATAAATAAAAATTTAGAAATAAATAATAACTTATTTAACGACAATAATAAAATATACTTAAAAGATAATAAATAAAGAAAATAATCATATAATCTATCCATACACAAAAGGTGAATTAATAATATGCTTATCCATAGCTATATGTAATGTACACTACTGATCAAGTTCAAGCGCCAGCGCCTTATATGCACCATAAATGCTACATATGAGACTGTCGACATTAAGCTCACCACATGTGGGACGATGAACCCAACGAAATGAAAATTGGATTGGCTTGAGGACAACTCTAGTTGAACTTTGTTTGTTTTGTTAATTATTTTGATAATTGAAAATAAAAGTGTTATTATTATTATTTTATCGCATTAAAATTAAGCACGAAAATTATATAAATACATTTTGTACTTTCATGATATTATTGTGAAAATTTTAAATGTAGACAATGATACTAGTATATTTTGATAATGATTTAACATTGAAGTAATATAAAAATGTTATCACTATGATTTTTATTATTGTTAAACCGAACATGACACTTAGTAATAAAAAAAACAAATGTCACCCAAAAACATGTAAAGTAATTTGAAAATTTTGCACATTTTAATAGACGATAATTAGATACATGTGCATAATGTATGTATGTTTATATGCATCCCATAGTTGAATTGAATAGGCACAACAGTAAGCCTTAATTTTCAATCTTAAGCCTTAGGTCCATTTGGATTCAAGCAAAGCATAGGAAAGGAAATGACATTTCTTGGAAAACTTTATTTTCAAGAAATTATAGAAAATGAAATATATATTTTTTAATAATATTTTAAAAATTTTTAGAATTTATTTTAAAATTTATTGTTTGGCAAAATAAGAAGATATTTTTTAAGATTTTATTTTATTTATTTTTATGTGTGTGTGTGTGTGTGTGTGTGTGTGTGTGTGTGTGTGTGTGTATATATTGTTGGACGATGGCTAATGGGGCCCACTTATGAGCAATCACTAGTGGATTCTTCTGGCTTTTTCCTTTCTGTTGGAATATCAAATTCAAAATTTGAGATAAGGAGAAGATCGGATAATCTGGTCTCATCCCATTTCCTTCCTTTCCTATAACTTCTCTCTTTAAGATATCATACGAAATACCGAGAGTATACAGAGAGATATAGTATGCATAATAATCTGTCCCTTTTGGCTTGTCCTTGGAACGATCTAATCCATAGATCGCAATCTGGGGCCACTTATACCGTAGGATCAGAGGTGTGAATAGATCCATCTGCTCCAGTAGTAGATAGGCGAACTATTGGAACGTTAATCTTCTGTTTTGTGAGGATTCCAAAACTCGTGTAGACCGCCAGATCTTGAGGGCTCACCTTCCGCGCTTCCCTTCAATGGTATCAGAGCCATTCAACGGCGGATCTCCGATTAATTTTCATTTAAAAAGGTAAGTGGCCCTTTTTCTTTTGACAAGATTCTTGTCTATGATTTTTTGAATAATATCAGATCACTCAGGGTGTACACCATGACTCTTGCTGTGCACATATGAACCGAACTAAGGCCCACACGGATGCATGTACACATGTAATATCTGGACTCATGAACGTGCACTCTTCACAGTTTGCTTTGTTCATTGTTTTCTATGTATCGTGTAATGATATGGAGTTTTAAAAAAAAATGAAGCAGATCCACCAATCAGGTGGACCACTACAATCACAAGATCTCAAGCCACCCTTCATCACATCATTCATATGTTAAAAAAAAAAAAAAAATTTAATTAAAAAAAAAACCAAACTAGACCATGAGTAGTGTGCACTGTGAACTTACTATAAAATTAAATTAAATAAAAATCAGGCTACTATACTCAATGAGCCACATACAATGAATCTGGACAGTTAATTTCTTTTCTGTCTTCTTGTGTGTGCCTCAAAGGTATGCTGAGAGAGTAAACTTGCTGATGAACGACTCCATCATAGTGTTGGGAACTAGGCATGCATGGTAGCTCTGACGTAGGGATATCAGTCCTTTTAAGAATACTAGGACAGTTTCTATGCCATTTTTATTCTATTGGGTCTATATTTTGTTGATTCAAACCGTTAACATCGCTGGCTTCACTTTTTGTATTGCCTATGGGTAGATGATCTTCCATGTGTAAAATTAAAATTCCTAACTCTTTGATAAGCCACTTTAAAATATGAAACTAAAGTTTGGCCTCAGGTGATGAAATCGGCGGGCTCACCTAATATACGGAGTGGATGTCACAGCCAAACTAAATGAGCCCACCGTGATGTGTCTTACATCCAATCCATTCGTTTATTGCCAAATCTCATGACAAGACTTCAGCCCACAAACCATATTCATGATATATATGTATTGTGATATTTATCATTTAAGGTTAGCCTTAATTTTTTTGTTGTATAAGAAAAATATATATTTCATGTGTTTATTGATCATTACATGTACATATACATGCATATGAATGTTGTTTCCTTTATAACATTTTCTTCACTGTTGATCAAGAGATCATTAGTGGTTGAAATGATCATCAATCATGATGATCAATGTTGATGAAAGGATCCATCATCAACAATGATCATTAACGGTGATGATCAGATTCATCTCTAATGGACGTGATCACTAGTGAAGATTGAACTCTCTTCAGATTTAAGCACTTTATATTTTTTTTTCTAATGATGATGTTTATATAATTAGGCTTGATGTGTTTAGATCTAAGCCCTTCTTATTTTTTCATTGGAAAATATAGAAAAACTTAGTGCTTAGATATTCCCTATATATAAAGGTTGTGCATAACCTGAGTGGGAGTTTATTCTCCTCCACCAAATGATGTATGCAACTAAGTAATGGAAGGTTGCACGTTATACAATTGTAATTTTATAAAAGCATCAATACCATCTTAAAAAGAGAACTTGATTGTTCTACACCGCCCATTCGGGTATGTGGACTTTTAGATCTCGTTAAGATGTGTTGACTACTTTTATACTCTGAAAATTTGTATAACACGTAGAAATGCTTATGATTAGTGTCAATAATTTAGATCATAGCTAAGTAGTGATACTTATGCAATGTAGAGATGACCACCAAAGCGTTAATCGCTGAACAGCTGAAAGCACAACATTTCGACAGTAACAACTACGAAGACTAGTTCCGTGCGGTGCGTTGCCTTCTGGACGAGGATGACATATCACACACACTAGATGAAGTTCAAGAGGAACCCATATGGCTAAAAATAGGATTTTACAAGAACATAGGATTGCGATGACTCGCTACAATAAGTGGCGAAAACAGAATTGTTCAGATCGTAATGTCCTTCTTAGTACTATGCACAAAGAACTCATACCTACGTATGAAGTGCATGAAACCGCTAAGAGAATCCGGGAAGCACTGACAAATGCCTATGCGCAGAAGTCAGATACGAGAGTTCGGGTAATGGAATTAGAATTTCAGGAGTATAGGATGCCCATCGGCTGCCCCATCAAAGATCATATCCATAAAATGGAGTAAATGATAGGTGTCCTTAAGAATGTTGGGTGTAAATTGACTAAAAATCAAAAGAATATAGCCATGCACCGTTTCTTGCTTGAATCTTGGGCCCAAATCAAAAGAATTCTGAATCATACTGATTTTATCACTACGTTTAGAGACTTTTGTGGCCACTTGATACGTGAGGATGAAATAAATGCAATTCAGGCAGGTTCGACCAAGGCCTTTGTAGCAGAGACCCATAAGCGAAAAGTTAACAAGAAACGGTTCAAAGCTCACAAGAAAGCAAAAAAGAATAATGAAGAACAGAAGACCTCTGCACTTCCTCCTAATCCCAAGAAGGGGAATGGAAAGAAGAAGCAGAAAAAAACAAATATAGTGTCTGCGGAAATTTCGACCATTATGCTCGGCAGTGTGCCCATAAAAAGACGGTAATGTCTAAGTCACTAGATACTCTGTATGTAGGCGTTTGTTCTGAAATTCTTTCCGTTGATACTATATCTAACGAGTAGATTTTGGATTCAGGTGCAACAAAGCATATGACATGGAGTCGTCGAGGACTCGAGGAATTTCAGCCTGTAGCCAAGAGAAGTTACAAAGTGTATATGGAAAATAATACTGTCGAAGACGTACTAGGGATTGACGTTTACCATCTCCATACGCGCATAGGGCAAATAATAATCCTCCGTAATACTCTTTATGCACCATGGGTGCGTCAGAAGTTAATTTCTGTTTCTAGGTTATTATTTGATGGTTTTGATATTCGATTTTTCGGGACAAGAGTTTTTTTGAGACTAAATAACCTCATCTTTGCATAGAGAAATTTAATTTCAGATTTATTTATTCTGCACGTAAATTGTGGTAATACACTTCTTGCTTTATCTGCTATGTCGAATGAAACTGTAGTATCTGAATCTCAAAAATAGCACGCAAGGTTAGGTCAAATTGGAAAGGATCGTATGACAAGATTAGTACGTTCTGGTCTATTAAACTCCTTATCCAAAGTTGATTTGTCATTGTGTGAACATTGTGTGTTTGGGAAGACTTCGAAGAAACCATTTCCTAAAGCGGTTAGGTCTAAAGGCACACTAGAGATAATCCATTCAGATATCTGTGGACCATTTAATGTATATGCCAGGAACGGATATCAATACTTTATCACTTTCATTGATGATTACTTTCGCTATGGATATGTGTATCTCATCTCACACAAATCTGAGGCTTTTGATTGTTTTTTTAGATATAAAGTTGATGTGGAAAATATACTTGAGAAAAATATTAAAATCCTTCGATCTGATAGAGGTAGCGAGTATACATCTGAAACGTTTAAATTATATTATGAAAACGTTGGAATTGTTCGGCAGTACACAATGGCTTACACTCCACAACAAAATGGTGTTATAAAGAGAAGGAATAGGACATTATTGGACATGGTTAAATCGATGATGACACAAGCTAATCTCTCTAACATATTCTGGGGAGAAGCACTGTTAATAGCCATTTATGTCCTTAATAGAGTCCCATCCAAATCCATTCCTAAGACTCCATATGAGATGTAGTATGAGAGAATTCCTTCTCTAGCCAACCTATGCCCTTGGAGATCTTTGGGATATGTTTGGCTGCCTACTCTGCATAGACGTAAACTTGATAGTAAAATTATTGAATGCGTGTTCATAAGGTACCATATGTATTCAAAGGAACACGTTCTAGTTTATGAGGACCATGGACGATGAATTGAGATAGAATTCCGAGACGTGACTTTCGTTGAAGATAGATACCCCAGCCGAATGCAGCAAAAGGTTCCAATAGAACTTTTTGAAATACCCGATGTATTTCAGGAGAGTAGGAGTTCTGCTTCTCACGATGATGTTGCTCGTATAGTTCGTCAGGAAAGTGGGAGGACATCTCAGCAGGCTCCTGAGTTACGTCGAAGCGAAAGAGGATTGATTCTCCGAAGATACTTCGATATTGAGGGGCAAACATTCTCTCGCATTGCGGTTGATGATGATGAACTTAATTCGTATCAGGATGCATTATTAACTTCTAACTCGGCCGATTGGGTAAATGTTATGGACGAAGAGATTGCTTCCATGGAAAATAATAAAGTTTGGAAACTTGTTGATCTGCTTTCAAATCGCAAAGCGATAAGTAACAAATGGGCACTAAAGATCAAAAGAAAGGCAAATGGTACAGTGGACAAGTATAAAGCACGATTAGTTGTTAAAAGTTTTACACAAAAAGAAGGCATTGATTACGAGGAGACCTTTTTACCTATTGCAAAGTTCTCCTCAATCCGCATGATTTTGTCCATTGTCGCAAGTTTAAACTTAGAGTTATATCAGATGAATGTAAAGACTGCATTCTTAAATGGTGACTTGGATGAAGAAATATACATGCAGTAGCCCATGAGTTATGTGGACAAAAAACATCTAAAGAAAGTCTGCAAGTTGTTGAAATCTATTTATAGGCTGAAACAATCTTCAAGACAGTGGTACATGATGTTCCACTTGGCCATCACCACTTTTGGATTCACGATGAGTGAAGAAGATCATTGTATATATATGAAACGGTCTGAAAGATCTTTTCTGATACTATCTTTATATGTAGACGATATCTTGTTAGCTGGTAATGACATGCAATTGTTGATATTGACTAAAGATTGACTATTCTCGAACTTTGAGATGAAAGACCTCGGTGAAGCCAACTTTATTCCTGGGGTAAAAATCATCGGGGATCGCTCTAAAAAAATTTTAGGCTTGTCTCAAGCAACCTATATACAAAAGATCTTAGAGCGGTTCAGGATGAAAAATTCAAAAGCTGTTGAAACCCATATAAATAAAGCTACCAAGTTAGACAGAAAATCGTGTCCCTAGACTGAAGCTGAGAAATTGGCTATGTCCTCAGTACCTTATGCAAGCGCAGTAGGGAGCTTAATGTATGATATGCTTTGCACCAGACCGAATATTAGCTATGCAGTTGACATAGTCAGCCGTTATCAGAGTAACCCGGGACAGTCTCATTGGCAAGCCGTCAAACGTATATTCCACTATCTCAAAAGAACAAAAGACCTAATGTTGTGTTATGAAGACACAAACCTCGAGCTCAAAGGATATTTTGATGCTGCTTGGGGTAATGACGTCGACGAGGGAAAGTCTACTTCAAGGTATGTATTCTTACTCAGAGGATGAGCTATCTCATGGTCGAGTAAGAAACAGACATCCATAGCTCTTTCATCTATGGAAGCCGAGTACATTACATGTTGTGCTGTAGTTCAGGAGTGTATATGGGTTCGCAGATTTGTATCGGGTCTGGGTGTTGTATCGAGTGTTCGTCAACCTATATCACTGAAGATAGACAACACTTTTGCCATTGACTTGGTAAAGGAACCTAAACACCACCAGAAATCTAAGCACATTGAGATCAAGTATCATTATATCTGTGATCAAGAGATAAGAAAGTCGCCCTCAACTACATTCCTACTAAGGAGATGATGGCTGATCCCATAACGAAACCTATAGCTAAAGATCTATTTCAGGTTCACGTCGGGCAGATGGGATTGAGGAAAGCTTGACTAATGTACTTGTTTTGTAATACATTCGATCTTTCATTAATGAATATATATTTCATTTATTCAGTATTGCACACTAATATAAACTAGATAAGTAAATCATCAATATTTACCTTGAGACCATGTATGATTTCTATTTATTGTCGGCAAGTCGGTCACCCACTCGCACGGGTTGACCAACCTTGAATATATAAGAGAGGTACATTTGGGGCCATGTTTATACATTGAGGTATGAACTTCTCTTTATTTTGAATAATAAAATATGAGGATATGAGTGAGTCGTATCCGTTTACAATCTTTGAAAATTGAAGATGAGACTGCTAAAGTCGAATAACATACTCGCACCATTCTTTTTCATGCGATCAATGTTATGGCCTGAATTTAAAGTCAGGTTATAAGGTTATGAGATGAGTCGTACCTCATATAGAATGACCTACGTATTGTAGACCCGACATTCTCCTAGTATTGTCTATTTTACGACGTGGATTGTAGCCACGTGTAAGGACTTTTTACCTACAAATTACTTTGATTCAATCTAATCATTGCAACGTGCGAGTAGCCAGTCCCGTAGGTGACTCTTTGTGTCCTTAACTACCCTCCTCTTGTGTATATGAGAATGAGATTGAGTGTTGCTACTTTAGTGTACTATGACGAACGGTCCTTAATTGGCCAGACTCGGTTACGCTAGGAAAGCAGCTTGATTGATTTCAAATTACACATCTGCATGGGGAAGATCCCGTGATAGCTACACCAAGTTTCTAGAACTATAAATACGCACTTGAAGACTTATCCGCCGGCAATATCGAGTTGATTTTCTTAGACTTTTGCAAACAATATTTTTTTTCTTAAAAGCATATATATAAGTATTGCTTTAAATTGATTTTAGTTGAAGTTTGTGAAAAAATCAAGTTTTCAGAATAACTCGATAAGTTGAATAAGTGCGTATGTTGGCCGAGTACTCTAGGTCGGGAGTCAACTCTATCCGGTGTGGTCATGCGGACTAGGACAAGCATTGCAAAGCTTGGATTATTGAGTACTAGTTAGGTGGTCACTTAGTACTTAAGCACATGTGAGAAGATTACAGTGATCCAGTTCGTCCCACGCCTCTGATTCTTTTGATCGTAATGTTTGATATTTGATTGTTATTGGGCAAGTTGATGGACAAATTTTTGTGCCTATCCCACAATGTGATTGAGTGGGAGATGTTGGACTTGGCTAGTGGGGCCCACTTGTGAGCAATCACTAGTGGGTTCTTCCGCCTTTTTCCTTTCTGTTGGAATATTAAATTCAATTTTAAATTTGATTTTGGATAGGAGATAAGGAGAAGACCAGATATCTGGTCTCATCCTATCTCCTTCCTTTCCTATAAATAGGGATGAGCTTCTCTCTTTAAAATATCATACGAAATACCAAGAGTATACAGAGAGATATAGTGTGTACAATAATCTGTCCATTTTGGCTTGTCCTTGGGATGATCTAATCCATAGATCGCAATCCAGGGCCACTTATACCATAGGATCAGAGGTGTGAATAGATCCATCTGCTCTAGTAATAGATAGACGGACCGTTGAAGCGTCAATCTTTTGCTTTGTGAGAGTTCGAAAACTCGTGTAGACCGTCAGATTTCGAGGGCTCACCTTCCGCGCTTCCCTTTATATATATATATATATATATATATATATATATATATATATATATATATATATATATAAGGTTTAGGTACTATGCGCTCGAGCTCACGATTAGCTCCCGTGAGGTCGAGCTGTGTGGGCCCCACCGTGATGCGTGTCGACCATCAACACCGTGCATTTGATGGGTCCCCTTTAAATTATGGGATATCCCAACAATCAGCCGTATACGGAACTCAGGTGGGCCATACCATCTAAAATCATGTGAAGACACCATTAAAACATATAAAAGCACTTGGTGGGGCCCACCTGAGTTTTGCATGCTCTTAAAACTTGGTTTGAACCCTCATTCAAGTGGGACACACATAATGGATGGGCTGGATTTGCAAACCACATCTCGGTGGGCCCTAAAAAATGGTTATGAATGTTTTAATGGTACACGGCCCCTCTCCACTTCTGTATGTGGTGTGGCCCACACAAGTCATGGATTGACTTAATTTTTGAGACCTAGGCCCATGACCGAATGATGCATTTGACTGATGGGGTAGATGTTCGAAACACATCATGGTGGGGCCCACACAGCTCGACCTCATGGGACGGACTCGTGAGGTCGAGCGCATAGTACCTTTTTCTATATATATATATATATATATATATATATATATATATATATATATATATATATATATATATATGTTGGATGCTTGAAGATGGATAATAATACATGTGGTATATGTGGGCACTTGAAATTGAATTATGGCACATGCATTACACGTGAGGTGTGAAAGGTTGTACGATAGCACATGTGTGCATTTGAAATTTAAATGACAATACTTGTACACGTTGGCACCATTGGCACATGTGCTGCTATATTTGGAGCAATTGAAGATACATTACGGCACATTGGCGTGTGTGGAGTACTTTGCACATGGGGCACAAGAAAAGATAAAAGGTAATACATGTGATGCATTAGTACATGTGGGCATGAGCACATGGATGGTGTAACATGATGTACATTAGCACGTGTGATGTGTTATATAAATAGAGAGTAATAGAAGATGGATGGTGACAGATGTCACATAGTGGTATGTATGGGGCATAACTAAAGATAGACACCGGCTAATTTAATACATACATTGATACGTGGCACATGTGGCACATGTGATGAAGGGTAATACATTTGGGCTTAATCATTAAGAAATTCATTTTCCTTTCACAGTAAGAAAATATTTTTCACATGAGTACCAAAGGTGAGAAAATAAATTTATATACTTTCCAATGATTATATAAAGTGAAAAAAAGAAAGTGATTTTCACAAATTCCAACAAATAAAAGTTATACAAATGATGGAAAATTAAGTTTAATGAAAAGTTAAGTACTGTTTCCTTTCTTTTCTTTTTCCTTTCCGAATCCAAACAAGCTTTAAGAGTAGTTGTGCCAAATGAATTTTGGTTAGTTGAAATACATCCCATCAAAATTAAATGAGTTGGGTTAGGTTTGGTTAAGTGGGATACCTTCGTCCACACATGATAAGTCGTCATTGGGTATCGGCTATAATTCTTAGCCCTTTACTGAACAAGTGAGCTCATCAAGTTGATCATGACCCCAACTATCGCCACCCTTACTCCACTTGAGAGATGGTTAGGTAACGAGTATTCCCCTGACCGTAGGCCAACCTCGATGTATGTGTTGTATATTCATGTAACCTTGATGTATGTGTTCTATATTCATGTGGTCTATTAGTTTTTTCAGTCATTTTAAAGTGTAGTCTAAAAATTGAGGTAGATCTAAATCTCAAGTAGACCACACCATAGAAAATGAATGCGCATCATTAAAAACTTTTTAGGGTTACAAAACTTTTAAATCAAGCTGATATTTGTATTTTTCCTTACAAGTTGGATGAAAAATAATTATCGCATTGTGCTCTATAAAGTTTTAAATAGTGGGTGTTCAATGGCTATTGTGGCCCACTTAAAATTTGGATATGCTTCATTTTTTAACCATGCGATGGAAAAATTGATAGACGGCCTGAATATACAACACATAAATCAAGGTGGGCCCCAAGGTGAGGGAAACTCCCACTAAGGCATTACTTGGATATCACCTGATACATTCTCAACCCACATGAGTTATGGTCCATCAGATATCACTCAATAAAATAACTAGTCCAAGACAACATATCATCTATAGCCCATACAAAAATATGTGACTTGGCTTGACCTGTTAAGTACATGGCATGAATCCTCTATGAATTGAGTGGGTCCCATCATCTCCAACCAATGAAATCCTCCGTACAATTGGATTTGTTATAACCTGTTGTATGATAAAAGAGGTGCAGCTGGTAGTAGGCCCATTGGAATAAAGATCCATGTGGTCCCCCAAAGTCCCATCGACTGCGACAATGGGAGCCACCTGCTTTATGCTGGAGGCCCATGCAAATACAATTAGTGGACCCCACACCAGTGAAAGTAAGGACCACCAATCGACAGCTGTCCCTATACCATATTCAAATAGGATTTGGAATGGATTCTGTGATGCTAGTTTTATGTGTGGGGCCCAAGTGGTCCACCTATGATCAATAAGGACCGTTCGTTGGGTTTGTTTACCATATCTTGCATGTGATTCAGAACTAACCATGATGCGTTAATCAACACCGTACGATTAAGTTCATGCAAAATGGACGGTGAAATTTAAAAGATCACATCGTACGTCCATTTTAGGGAAACTTATTTCAACGGTTGTGATTATCATATGAGGATTATATTAGATCCATCTTATCCAATGGTTCAACATTATGAGAGATGGGCCACTTGGGGCCCGCATATAAATGGCTCGTAATTTGCACATAAGGAGAGATGATTGCTAGTGATTTCCATGACTAGAATGTGTTACAACCATCTATCCAAGCTACAAGCGGAGTAACTTATCAATCAGGACCGTCCATCTGATGGGTCCACCATGGATTAAAAATTATTCGAAAAATAAATAGAGAGCTGATGTTCCTAGGCATCTGTTCCGTAGCCTTCAAATCAATGGCAAAAAACCCAAAAGGTTCACAATATTAAGCAAAAAAATGACGTATAGGATTGTTAAATAGATGGGGTTATCGAAGTTAATCCATCCATTTTACGGCCCATTAGATGGACGGTTCCGATTGATACATCTTCCGCACCGAGAATAAATGTTAAAAATGAAAAATGTGCACATACAACGTTTATTTTTCGGCTAGCGTGTCATTTAATGGAAAATCCGAGCCGTGGAAAAGGTGTGTCGTACCATTAGGATTACTTGGATCGAAAATCATAGAAATCAATTAGTCATATGGGTCACACGGATAAATAAATTCAGACCATCAATTTCAACTGTGTTTCTGCCTGATGAATGGATCATTCTGATTTTCGATCCAGGTGTTCTTTATGATACGCCCCACATTTTGTACGGGTCAGATTTATACTTAAGAGATTTTTTTGGATGAAACGAAACCGTTGCATGTGAAAGTTCACATACAGCATTGTATGCTACCGTTAAAAGTCATATAAAAGGGTTGAAATTTGTAATAACTTGAGATACGCGTGAAAAAGACAGAAATAAATGTGGCGTATAAGTAAGTGTATTTACACGTTACTATCCAAAGGGATGCTTCTGCAAAACTATCCATACTCATGCAAACAGCCACACAATATACTGTACCCATATACCTCAATCCAAACCGTTAAACCTCCTGGACATTCTGAAATAGATATGTCCAAAAACCCAGACTGAAATAATATTCATTTTCCATCAAATAGACGGCTGAAGTTGAAATGAACTGTCTGTGGTCCATTTTCAACTTCCAAAGTTCATCACCTTAGGTAAGGATTTTCAAATAAATATAGTTATTTGTTATACCCCATATAAAGTGGGTGGTTTTCGTGATTTACACGGTTCTGATTGATGCACATGTACGATACATGGCCACGTGTAGAATGGGTGGGTGCATGCATATGGCGTGTCTGCTAGAGTACCTAATGTTGCCTCCTGCGATAATGGTAGGTATCTACCGAAGTAGAGATGAGTTGTTCATCCAAATCACCAACCTTATTATATGGTGGAGTTATTTGGTACTCTGGCTGCGTATGAAACTTGATACTCATGCACTCTTAGGTTGTATACATGGCAAACAGTAACTCAAATTGAACCGATAAATTTTTGGAACTCTAATTTTTTAATGTGATCTTCTCAAATTCGGATTGTTTGAACAATCCTAACCCATGATTTGAGGACACTTGTTTGTTGCTTTTCATTCTTAACCGTCCAATAAATGTCCACCGATCTGATAGTCGCATCACAAAATGACCGTAATTTTTGGTTCATGACTATGGCACATAATTTGGACAGTTTAATTTCCAGTACTTGTATTCCACATATGTAAGTCTTGAGTAATTTCTAAGGGCCTGCGTATCATCCATGGCGCTCTGCCAGAGTATCAAAGTTTTTCCCTATTTTATTTTATGAGAAAAGCTGGTGTACCATATCTGTACTCTAACTTAGATGGAGTGGTGGGGCCCACCCTTGAAATGATGGGACACACCCATGTAGTCCTATGGGGGTCCTAAAGGAAAATAGCTGGGTCCCACATTTCAACCATTAAGTGGACATGAGTTGTTTATTCAAAACAACCACCTTATTTTATTCATAGGGCATGTAGGAAGATCCTGCGGCTCCAGTTTTCAGTTCTGATAATTCCGTCAATCCATACCGTTGATCTATTCCATTACACCACTAATGGGCCATACCCAAAATATCTCTTCAACTGGAAGATCCAAACCTTTCAATTTTGAGTCCAAAGAATAGATTAAGAAGAGAAATATAGCAACGGTTGGCATCCAACTTGAAAAGATCCCCAAGACGGAGATTACCATCTTTTCGATCGAGGAGATTTTGGTGCATGATCCATCTGTAGTGAGACTCACATAACAACGGTCTGGATTACCAGGACACATGGCTTACTTAGAAGAAACAAAAACCCTAGTATACCGTGCATAACCTTGGTCGAGGATCACGTTATTACTCTTTTATTAATGGAGTGTGAAGAGAAGTGCTTTTAGTCTACCTAGCCTTGTAAGATGATGGGGTTGTATTAGGAGGCTTGCACGTACATTGATAAAGAATTCTAATCTAGAAACCATTTTTTTTCATTTTTTGAAGACAAAAATATTCTTCTGCCGCAGCGGCATATGGTAGGGCGGGTTCTTATCTTGGAAAGTGAAATGTTATTTTGAAAGGAGATGTGGAGGCTCTGTTGCTAAGGTTGATGCTTTGAGGTTTCATCCATTTTGTCAATTGGCCTTGCTTTTGGGCTTAGGTAGGTGAGTTGACCGGGTTGTAGGATTGGGTAGATTAACTGGGTAAGTTGACTACACTGTAGGGTTGGATATGTTGACCTGGCAAATTGATTAGGTGAGTTAATTCGCCAAGTTGACTCAAGGCTTTAAGGTTTTACGTTCTTAGGATCTAGAGTTAAGCTGATTGGGTTGATCAGGTTTATTGGGCTGGAAGGGTTGAGTTTAGAATTTAGGATTGAAGTTTTTAGGGTTTAGGCTTTTAGAGTTAGAATTTTATATTAGGGTTTGGTTGACCATCCATCGATTCAAACTCAATTAACTTATCAGCCTGAGGTGGGGTGTCTAAAGTCGTCAACCTAAGTTTGAGGACAAAACTCGTCATAGATAGATTATATTAAAGGAAACTGTTCAAAATTAATGCACAACGTTGGTGTAGTTGTGGGTCACGTAAATCTTTAAACAGAAATTTAAAATCACTCATTTGAGTTCATGATTGTCTGATTAAAATGGATCAGATTGACCAGTGGGTAGATTGAATTTTAGTTTTTGGTAGGGCTCATATCTATTTATCAAAAACATTTTCACCTTCGAAACCAGAGCTCACCATGCAAGGAGAAGAAACCAAAATGAAACGACCGCCTCATGCATACAAAGGCCCCCACCTTTAGAACCCCTCCACATCTTATATGGGCTTAATTAGGTTGTCTTGAAGCAAATCCAACTTGTTCACAAGTAAAGAGTTTTCGTTTCATCTCTTCAGCCCAAGTTTAAATGCGAAACTCATCACCGATGGATGACATCAAAAGAAATAATTCAGAATTGCACACAACATTGGTTTGTTATGGGCCACAAACATCTTCAAACCAAAAATTGAAAAGTCCATTTTGTGGGTTCACGATTGTCTGATTAAAATTAATGGATCAAATGAGCCAACAGATGGGCCGAATTTTAGTTCCCTTTCAAAAGATCATTTTAATTCTTGACACATAGAGCCTACCATATGAGAGGCGGTTGTTATATAGGAGCATTTTCATATTTCAAAAAAATGAATAGTGGAAACAACGAGGGCCAAACACGTCATCTTACAAGGCCATGAGGACCAAAAACCTGAAGATAGTGGGAAACAATACGGTAGAGCGGGGAGAACTGGAATATGGTACACCCCATCTCTTCACACGACGCATGGCAGATCGATAGGGCTGTCAATCTAGTGGGATCCATCCTCTCGTTTCAACAATCAAACCCATCAGAATATCCTAACCAATGAATATCTGTCCATTAATTATTTTCAATCTGTACCTCTGCTTTAAAGGCCACCCATCGGATGAATAGGATAAGCTCATCAGATAATATTTTTCCATCTACAGTACAAGAAACTACATGGACGGTCCCGATCTGTACATCACCCTGCCACGTGTACAATACAGGCTTGGCTTAGCAAAGCTTCTATACGTACACTCCCACAGGCCGAAGTGGTGGGGTCCACCCCATGAATGGTTTGTGTCCGATCAATTCAATCAGCAGATCTGAATTTATTATAGTAATATCAAAGAATCTGTAGGGGATATTGATGTTAATGTGTAGCCACCATGGAAAGGGACATTAGATCTGCGGTCAGTAATTCATCAATTATTTATAGATTTGGATGGCCCTGATTTATGTCATTCCTACAACAAAGATAGATATGGGATCTTCATATTATTGTATGTCACCATAGAAAAAGGATGAGACATGGCCCACTCTTTTTGACAGATGGACCTGATTGTTTTGCTTTTGGTGGTATGATGGTACTATCTTGTACTATTTTATTACAAAAAGGAGACAGAAGAAAGAATGTTCTATCAACGGCTATAAAAAAAACACTATTGTCCCACCATCAGTACAGAAGACAGACAGGATCCACTACAAATCTTAACCCACAACCCAAATCCAATATGTGGCCCACCACAAAGCTTAACCTACAACCAAATATGTGGGGCCCACCGTGATGTGGGTATGACAACCAATTCCGGCGTCTGATAATCAAGACCATCCAAAAATTAGGTGGGGCCAAACCATGTGAAATCATGCTTAAAAGCTTCAAAAATCACCTGGTGGGGTCCACTCATCCGGGTGGGATGCATCTTCTGAATGGATTGGATGGTATAGACAAGATACGGTGGGCCCCACATATGATCTGCAAAGTTTATATATATATATATATATATATATATATATATATATATATATATATATATATATATATATATATATATAGTGATAGTGGATATCTCTACTCCAAGTGTTCCTTTCTTGTGGCGTGGATTAGTTGAGTTTTGGATTAGCTTGAAGAACTAGTAGGATCTATTAAAATACTAATGGGTCCAGGTCAGGTCTAAATCAAGCCACTCTTAAGACAAGGACGGTCCTAACAGGTTCGATTCCAGGAGTTGTCTGCTTCCAGACAATTCAGCCCTGACTTGGCTGACTCGAGCGAGTCTGACTCAATTCAAAACCAAGTGAGTTGGTCCAAGTCGTCATGCCCTAGAGTCTTAGACCATATGAATCCAGACCTGGACCTGGCCCACTTGTCTAGGTTTAGGATGCTCTAAGTTGGATTTGCCAGTTAGAGCTGAGCTGGCCCAACTTGCCTGGGTGAGGGTTGACCTGGGGGTGACTCAAGATGGATTGAGTCTGAGTCATTTCCCAGTTAGAACCACATCAGATTCTTTTTAGCCTTAAAACCATGATCGCTCCGTCTTCTAATTCCTTATTTAATATAGTTTTTTTAAAAATAAAATTATTATCAATATTTAAAGACCTAGACCTGTTTTTGCGAGTGGATTGGACCAACTGGTTCGATGGGATTTGGCCCATTTGACCTTAAAATATTCTTCATGAAAGATTATAAGAAAAATAAAAATTCTTTTTAGCATGGTGGTTAAAAGTAATTGATTTTCAAGTAGTCATGGGCCCATTGGAATATTTGGGCCTGGCCCATTAGATAAACTTCTCGAGAAGCTAAACCCGAGCCCGACTCGCATCTATGAACCGTAGATTAAGACTAGGGCTGTACATGAACCAAGTTAGCATGGTTAGCTCGCTCGACTCGACTCGAAAAAGCTCGATTTGACTTGGTTCGAAACTGAGTTTTGAGCCGAGTCAAGCTGATTTTTCGAGCTCGAAAAAATTTCGAACTGAGTTCGAGCTTGCTCGAGCTCGACTCAACTCAGATCAAACCCAACTTGAATCGAACCAGTTCAGTGACCCGATTACCTTGATATTGATGTTGCTCACCAAGTGTTTGATGAAATGACTCAATGAAGTGTGACTGGTGGCAAGGAAGGTATGTACATTAAACAAATACCTTTTTTTTTTTTTCCTTAATTTTTATGTTGCTTACAAGTGTTTAATGAAGTACTTGTAAAACCACTGCTGTTGTTTTACATACAATGAGATTTTGAAGGCGCAATCTATGTGTTTGTGAAAATGCTGCACAAGTGAACTCAACTCGATCTTGGCTTGAATTTAGCCTGAATTGACCCAATTTGTTGACCGAACCGAGCCGAGCTGGCTAGTCAGACTCAAGGACCGAGCTGAGTTGAGTTCGAGCTGGGGTCAACGAGTGGCCGAGCCGAGATGTGCCAAGCTCGACTCGTGTACACCTCTAATTAAGACCGAGCCATCTAAGATGGAGCCCAATCCATGAACTTGACAAGTCTCATTTTCTTGTTTGAACTTACCCACAACTCATTAAGTGTGGCCCACATTGTAAATCCTAGCACAAGTCGTGGAGGATCTAAGCTGTTCATTAAGTGGACCCCAATGGACCAAGTCAGATGGATAGTTTTAGATACAGCCCGATCTTCAGCCCATTTAATAACAGTCGTATGCTTTTGGCCCAGGACGGACCGTCAAGCCTACTATTCCAGCTGCAGATGGGCCCTTGACAGGCCCACTAAGAAGTGGTCCCATCCAAGCAACCCATGGGCCGAGCTGACCATTGCTAGCATTAGTTTGGGTGTCCCATCCAATGAAGGTCTTAAAGAACATCTTCTGCTGAAACTGACAGCCATCGTTTCCACCAAAATGCTGACCGGTTGTGATTTGCTACGCATCCAAACGGGCCATATGTACATCTGGTGTATTGGAAATGAATGAAATCATGATGGACGGGTGGGATCCATGGTCTTACGTTTGGTACAGTTGGGGCCCATGGTTCATTGATCCACATATTCTTATTATGGGTCCCACTTTGGATGGCCCACTCACCAATAATCCCCAAGATAGAAAGATCCTACCTGTTCATTAGTTAGCAACAAATAAATGGTTAGGAAAGAAATATGCAGCAGCTCTTCAAATTCAACCAGAAAAAAAAAAAAAAAGTTGAATATTCTACGGCTAGGATCTTCCAATCTGGGGGAATTATTTATTGCATTACCAATCAACGGAACACAGTTATGCTGCATTTGGATGTTCGATTGAATTGGATACATTGTAATTAGTTTCACGTGAACAGACTGCAAAAGTCACATGGATCGGACAACTAGGTGTTGGGGTACAAAAAATACTACATTTCTCTCCCTAAAACTCTTGTTACACAATCATCTCCCAGCCCAGTAGTCCTGTTGGGCGGTCTTCTCTCCAATCTCTTCCCTCTGTTGCGCGGTCCTCTCTCCTAGCCTTCTATTTCTGTTGCCTAGAGATGGGTCTTCACACGTGAGAGGAGGCTATAAATACCCCTTCTCTTCTCATTTAAAAGAAGAGAAGAATCGGGAGCGGAGAGAGAGTAGGAGAGTGGAGAAGAGATCAGCCCACTCGCGCAACCAGTTGGCTCGTGCAACTATTCCACTCGCGCAACAAGTCTGAAAGAAAGGAGAAAAGGAGAAAGGAGGAGAAAAAGAAAAAGAGAGAGAAAATGAAGGCTCAACTTCTTTATCATGTCGTTGACACTAAATACAAGCAAAATTCCCATTGAACTGTTTCTTTTCCCTTTTATTGTTATTTCATTATACTTTGTTTCAGAATAAAGGGAAAAACGATGATGTAATTGAAACTCAAAATTTATAATTTTATTATGATGGTTGTTCTTATATTTTTCTTTGTTATTATTGAATGAAAATTTTTTTGTCAAAACACATTCGTTTCTTGTCGAAACACTAGGATTCTCCAATCACTTGGTTTTCAAGTTGTCCTGTCCACTTGATGGCCCACCTAGATCAACAGTTTCAATCACCAAGGCTAGACCTGGCACAGGGAATGATGTTCGACTTCTTCAAATAAATAAGACCTTGAATACACAAGACGTAATAGTTCTCGCATCCGCATGAATTAAGAAAATTTGAAAATACTTTATTAAAATCCACAAGATTATAAGAATTTAGATAATAAAACGAAACTTTAATTAAGAGTACTATTATCAATAAATTGAAACTTTTTTAAAATAGTAAAACTTACTAAAAATAGAAAGTTTTAATCTAACTATGTGGGATGATTCCTGATATGATAAGAAGTAAACCATAAATAAATATTAAATACTAAAACTCTAAGAATAAAAAGTTATGTCACACCTAGAACTTATTAATTTTTTTTTCGAAAAACAGAAAACTTGGGTAGGAATGAATCATTTTCTCTCGAAATAAAGTGACATAATACGTTCATGGGTGTTGGTTGGCTTCATAATAGAATTTCAGTTGAAATTCATATGTTATGTGTCCATTAACTCAATTCGATAAAAAGTTATAATTGATTTATGATATAAGCTTTGAACAATAATTTTTCTCAATTCAAAATGAATTTATCATCTGGACATGCCTAGAGCCCAATTACATCATGCCCCTACATAAGATTGAGCACAGATATGATGGATCACGTCCGCTTCCATTCGAACTTTCTTCGGTCCATCTGGGCTAGGAATAGGTCTCTGGCCAGCTCCACATCAAGACCTGGGCTGGTGATTAGGCCCAAAGATCGGGCCATACGATAAATCAAGCTCGCTTATTAATCAGTCTGGGCTTGTGATTTGTATGAGACCGTGGGCCCGATCTGAGCCTGGCCATTTCAGGCCAGGCCCAATTACATTATGCCCCTACATAAGATTGAGCACAGATACGATGGATCACGTCCGCTTCCATTCGAACTTTCTTCGGTCCATCTGGGCTAGGAATAGGTCTCTGGCCAGCTCCACCTCAAGACCTGGGCTGGTGATTAGGTCCAAAGATTGGACCATACGATAATTCAAGCTCGCTTATTAATCAGTCTGGGCTTGTGATTTGTATGAGACCGTGGGCCCGATCTGAGCCTGGCCATTTCAGGCCAGGCATCGGCCTGTTTGTTTTGCCTGACATGGGCCAGGTCCTAGCTCAGGCCGAGGTTTTACTTTCGGATGGGATTGGACAGACCCTAGCCCATCCATCAACAGGCCCAGATAAGCTATATCTCGGATGTCGTAAATGGACCATTGTGGGATTGGACAGACCTTGGCCCATCCATCAACAAGCCCAATATTCTAGCTATGTCCAATCAGGAGGTCGGGTGAGCCCATCTGTTTAGTAATCAGTGCCTGAAAAGCATTCCAAATTTCAGCCCATGGGCCCCTGGCTTTGAGAAAATCTTTGGGCCCACTTTTTTACTCTACACTTGGAGATGGAGGTTCATTTCTCCAAGATTTTTGCCACACGTGTTGGGAAATCAGAGCAGTTGATGTGGTGGGCTACCATCCAGAGAAACCAAATGTCGCCTTTGATTTGATAATCCCAGCCATCCGATTAGTGTAACTTATGCATGTTGCCTAATGAAAGTTGCTCTCTTTTGCTCCAAGATAATGTGACCACTACATTCTCTATACTCTATTTACATGGTGGTCCACCAGATCAACGGTTCTGATTTCTGATGTAGAGCGGGTTGCAGACAGTTTCATAGCCAAGATGGATCAGAAAAGGCCCGGTCGACGACAGAAGTGATCCGGGCCGTCGGACCTTAGATCGGGCATATCTCGCAAACTGGGATGAGTTAGCCGACGTAAAATATATGATTTTGGGGTAGAATGAGCTACTTTAGCCAACTAGCCCAGCTAGGCAGGGTTGCAACGCCCGGAATTGCGAAAAATCCCTGGATCGATGGACGTTTCCTTACTTTAATTTCGTTTTTACTATAAATAGTAAGTTTTAGTTTGATTATAACTCTTCATCCGTTGGGCTTTAGGAGTTGCGCCCAACGTGAAAAGAGCTTAGAATAATTAGGAGAATGGTTTGGTGAAGCCAAATAGCGCGCTTACTATTTTTGGCCGAAAACCTTGCGCACTAGTAGATATCACGACCGTCTATAAATAGTAAGTTTACTATTTATAGTAAGTCACGATTTCTAGGAGTTGTAGTTGTAGTTTGATTCTGATTTCTTTCCCATTGCGTGGTAACCCTATTTAAAGGGTTGTGAACTCGTTTTTAGTAATCAATTAATCAATTTCGAATTTCTTAGAATTTATTTCTATTTTTCTGCTTTCTTTCACCGTGGATTCGAGAAGTCTCTGTGAGAGTCCAGAGAAGCTCCGTGGATTCGGAGTAATTATCCTCATCACGTTCATCCCTGCGTCAATTTCCCTGGAAGCCTGCTGAGTGTCAACATAGCCTTCAAATGGCTTAAATAGTTTATTTACAATCCATCATAGTACATGGTGGTCCACTTGATAACTAGATCAGCAGGGTCTTTGGGCCATGGCATATCCATGGTGTGGCCCACTTGATGCCTGAAGGCGATTCGATTATCTTTCATTAAAAAATAATAATAATAATTTAATAAAAGATTTTATTATTTTTTAAAAGAAACAATTTATATTTATTCATAAATTCACCAAAACAATTTGATAATTACTGCATTTTAGTCTACACATTATCTTTCATAATATATATATATATATATATATATATATATATATATATATATATGAAAATTATTTGTATACATGCGTACGTACTTACAAGCAACAAGTTTACGTGGGAAATTATGTGGTGCGAATGTCAATATAATTAGGAGACAAACGACTTAAAATGGCCCCACATGGTATGTTGATGACCATGACTTAGGTCGGTCACATGGTGAGAAGGGATGTCAACCCTTGATTCTCATGCAAGGCTCATCAACGGTGGGAGTCCCTTTCCAATTTTTTGCTAGTGTGGACCACTTTAGTCCTAGATTGGCCTTATTTTTGGTACCAGGAGAGCGTGCATGATGGTGGACCTGGTGGCAAGCATTATGGGGCCCACCGTAGCATGTGTTCCAAGCCGTCTATCAGTTTTGCCAGCTCATTTTAGGGCATGGGCTCAAAAATGAATCAGATCTGAAGCTCAAGTTGATCACACCACACGAAACAGCGAGGAGAATGATAGCCACCGTTGAAACATTCCTAAGGCCACCGTGATGTTTATTTGCCATCCAACCGTTGATAAGATCATGCAGACATAGATGAAGGAAAAACACAATCCAAAACTTTTGTGGGCCCTGGAAATTTTTAATGGAGGTGATTCGATCAACCACTTTTTCCTGTGGTGTGGTCCACTTGAGCTATGGATCTACTACATTTCTGGGCTCATGCGTGGGTAAAATACACCACGTGGGCCGCACAGCACTTGCCACCAGGCAATCCGCTTCCATCAACACACCACGTGGTCCCTTTTCAACCGTCTGCACCATGACAGTGGTGAAACCACTTGCGGTACAGGTGGTACTGCTATGAAGTGGGGCCCACGTGACATGTGCACATCATCAAACCCGTCAATCCGATGCATCACCTCAAGAAACGCCCAGGCCTAAAAAATCAGGTCAATCCAAATCTCAAGTGGGCCCCAATGCAGGGAATAAGATGAGATGGGATGCCCACGAATTTGTGGATAGACACGCATAATTAGATGTGGGCATTTTGGATCCGATCCGGTGGATCCGACCCGACTCAGTACCATTCTGAACAGAACCGAAGGCTTAGATTAGCCTGATCGAGTCTGTCCACCCAGATCCGATCGTCTTTCGGGTCAGGTCCGGATAGAGGTCGATCCGGACCGATCCGACCCGAATACGCGAATCGAAAGGATCCGACCTAACCCGGAATGGGTAGTATAAATATTCTTTTATAGAAATGGGTAGTATAAATATTCTTTTATACTTTTTACCTTCACTCGTTTACATTACACCCCTCCCCTCTTTTCTTAACCTAATGAACGAATGAGCCTCCCCTTCCTGATCTTCTTCTTCTTCTTCCTCTCCACTCTCCTGTCTCCAGCCTCCCCTTCCCATTACTGCTGGTGTGGGTTTCATGCTTAGACAGTTTGATTTGAGTTAATACCTCTGATGTGTGGAATTTGAAGGAGCTGCGTATTGAGTTTCGTACACAGTTAGAGTATTAAATAACTCCACCAGATACAGCGTGGTTGGTGATCTGTGGGACCCACCATGATGTATGTGTTTCATCCATTCCGTTTATCCATTTTTAAAGATAATTTTAGAGTTTTATTCCAAAAAAAAAAAGTTATAAATCTCAAGTGGATTACACCACAGGATAACAATAGTGATTGGATATCCACCATTAAAATCCTCCTAAGGCCTACTATACTGTTTATTTGACATCCAATCTATTAATTACGTCATACAGTCCCGAATGAAGAGATAAAACAAAGATCAAATTGATCCAAAACTTTTATGGCCCTCTAAATGTTTTTAATGGTCGACTCTCATTCAATATGTGGTCAAATTGAGATTTGGTTATACCTCATTTTTGGACTGATGTTGTAAAATGATCTCTAAAAATAGATGGGGGCATGGATGAAACACATATTTCATGGTGGGGCCCACATAGCACCTACCATGTCAGGGGAGTAAGTAATCAATCGTTCGTTGATCCGCCCGGCCAAGACATCCACGTCGGTTTGTCGCAGACCATCCGTTTAAACGCTTCGGGGTGAGGTACCACCATAACCTAGGATCGACACATTAGAACAGACCAAGCCTCATGGCCGTTTCCACTTGTCAACAGCCTGTGTGGGCTACCCAGTGACCGAGGATGGTCAGAAAAATCTAAAACTTCCGAAAATCATATATCTCACTGGGCTGGTGGTCCATCGCGGACGATGACCCGGTGGACACCCGGCTGGGATCCGGCACTAGCCAGAATGCACCCCACCAATCCAAGTGGAATCGCACTTACAAATGAAATCGGGATTCCGAGCGTTCCAGCCATCGGATTCCCTCCAAATTTGTGGTGGTGGTTTAATATATTTTTCTACGCCCGCCCACTAAATCTGGGACCTGATCGTGGGACGGTGACCGTTGATTGCAAATCGGACCCGTACGACCAAACCCCACATCCGTTTGTTCCCAAATTTTGCAGGGCCCTTCATCGGGCCATGGAGCACCTACCCCACAAGTTTCATGGCCAGAGGGCCGCAGAACTGCCCCAATTACCAGATCGGCCCCCACAAGGCCATTTTTGGGGACGAAAGTGCCTGCTCAGATCATATATCCGTTCATCCGTTCGCCCCCAATTTTTACATGGACCCTAGTCGGGTCATAAGACACCTCCACGCCGAATTTGGTGGCCGGAGGGGTGTTAGGGCTACCTCAACACCAATAGGAGTCCTATAGGTCTATTTTGGGAAGACTTGGGAACATGGGGCCAAGAGACCCAACTCTAGGGAAATAAGCCCTAACCCTTTTCTCATAAACCCCTTCACTCTCTCAACAATAACCCTCTCTCCCTCCTAACTCTCCCTTCAACTCTCAACAACCCATCCCTTTTTCTTCTTAATTTCCCTCAATCTCCAACGATCAATCTCTCCCTCAACACCCTCACCACCTTACAACAACAAGACCCTCCCTTGTAGCTTCCACCCTTCTCCAACGACCAAGGAAAGTGAAGAAGGAAGGAAGTGAAGGCAAAGAAGTGTGGTGGACCCTAAATCGAGTTGGGGCCCAAGAGAATCGATCCTTCAACACACTATCCCTTCCAAAAAGGGAAAACTCTCCACCGCCACTCCGAAAATCGTCCGTGGGCCATCTTGGTAAGATCCCTCACTCTTTTTCCCTTGAAATCCTCGTATTGAAGAAGAAATGCTATGGATTTCTCTCATGCTTGAATCATTTTAGGGATTCCGGCCGGCCAACCTTCAAAACCTTCACCTCTAGGTCGTTTCCAAGCCTCCATCAAATTCAAGGTGCGGACTATTGCTCTTAGGTGGCCTAGCACCAATTTTTGTGTGGGTTTAATGATTTTTTTGTGCTTGGATGTCATATTTGGAATTCTAGAGAGAACCCTAGGGATTTTCATGTTGGTTGGATTTGTTAGGATATGCATGTTTAACTCTCAAATGTGATGTATATTGTGCCTTCACATGATATTAAGTTGGATGATAACATGCTTGTGGTTGTTGATTCATTTCCCACATATGCTGTGCTTCCTTGTGTGTGCGATTATTTGTCATGATGCTCATGATTTCTCAAGATGGAGGAAGTGATAACTTCCTCACACAACCCACACACTCACATGCACTTTAATTTTATGATGATTCTTACTCGCTTGTTAAAGATACTTGCTTTGTATGGTTAGGATGCATGAGAAAATGATATGAATGTGCTAGATGATAATATGAGTCGTGGGCATGCGGTAGATCCCCTTTTTGCTCTCTTGGGATGGTCAGGAACCTGACGAGAGAGGGTAGTCCCATCGGTAGGATTACACTAAGGCTAGGCTCGCGGATTGGGCGGGAGTGTTCGGGTGGCTATAGTTCGACTATATGGGACCCTTGTGCCCGAGGTCATTCGTCTCATGCTCGCCTGATTTGTGCGGACTAGCCTACTACCTGAGCATCCATGTTTGTTAACCATGTTCGCTCACATATGTATGGAACCTGATGTACCCTACAACCTTTGTGGCCCATTGATAACCAGATTATAACTGGTCCACAGTCTCGTGAGCTGGGCATGGTGGAATGGGACACTGTGTCCGAGCCGGCCCTACGTCAACCGCGCCTCCCGTAGTGACCGCGATCCCTTCCTTATCGGCACTCCTCATGTGCTTGGAGTCGGGAATGAGGACCCGACGGGATCACGGACAGGCGGGACTCGGCCTCACGCTTTGATGGGGCCTTGGCCTCGCAACCGCATTAGGGCGGTGTGGTAGGGTAAATCAGAATCCCCAACCTGCTGGATGAATGAACTTAACTAAAAACTTGGCTAACACGATCGCATTGCATCGCATTAGTTAGGGTGGCGACTCGGCAGTCAAGGTCGCTCTGAGGGAGTGTTGCCATATGCGATCGTTAGATGGAGTCGCTCGAGGGAGCGTGGCGGCGAGGGCATGCATCATATCATCGCATTGCATACGCATTTAATAAGAGTTGTAGGTGTTGCTGATTGACTGCTTTTCATTAAATTCATGTTATAATTGATGCCTGTTATAACTTAAGATTAATAGTTCACACTGAGTTGATCACTCACTCCCACCCTGGGACGGTGTTTTAAAACACCAACCAGACGCTTCCATAGATGCAGGTGGCGATGATCAGGAGGAGCCTGGCAGCGTGAGTTTGGAGGAGGAGGAGGAGTACTCCTACTTTCAGTTGATGGGGGGAGCTGCATCGGACCCGTAGATGAGTCGAGGGGTCGCTGAGTTGGGAGCTCAGCCCTATTCTTTTAGACTTGTTATATTTTTGTGATTTTGGTTGTGTGGCGCCATAGGCGCCCCTTCATTCTTTTGGACATGTATATAGATATTTATGTTATTCCCTTCCATTTCAGTAGACGTGTGGTTGTGCTTCATGTTCCAGGTTGTTCCAACTTGCGCAAATTTTAATTCGACTAATCATGAAACCATAAAATGTGTGATATGTGACACCGGGAACTCGGGAGTTGAGTAATTACTCGGCCCCCGATTTTCAGGGCCTTACAGTTTCCCGCCCACCATGATGGCTGTCTGACAACCACGCCAGCTGCATAGGCACGTGTCGTGCGAAGCCGAGCACTGACGCTCCTCGAGCTCCGAGTTGTACGAAGGGTTCAAAGGATATCAAAGTTACATGGGCCCCACAATGATGTATTTATTATATCTACACCGTTCATGTATTTTTAGAGATTATTATAGAGCATTATCCAAAAAATGAATAATATTCAAAGATCATCTGGACCACACCACAAATAGCAACAGAAAATGATTTTAACTGTTGAACGATTCGTGTAGTCCACATGATCGTTTGATCTGTTTTATTTTCATCTCAAGCCTTAAGACGAGGTCACCAAATGGATGGACGGTTTGGATATAACACATATCCCATGATCACACCCCTAGAGCTTGCTAATGTCAATACAAGCAAGTCCCAGGCTTGCGTGGAAAGGACGGTGCAGTGCACGTCAACAATATAGTACCTCCAATGAAATTGCATATATGTCCTTTCAGAGACATGTGGGGCCCACCTTGATGTATATGTTTTATCTAAGCCGTTCATCCATTTTAACATATCATTTTAGGCGTTGATGAGCACAAAAGTGTGGTATATTGAAAGCTAAAGTGGACCACACTACATGAAATAGTTGGTTTAAATTCAAATGATCCGAATCTTACCTAACCCGATCCGACTCGGGTAGGGTGACCGATTCAGATCTGGTTCAGGTTTGGCTAGCCACGTATCAGATCGGTTCGAGTCAGGTGACCCGGACTCGGTCCCAGATCAGATCGAGTTCGGATTAAACTACTGTGATTTTAGGTCGGATCGAATTAGGCCCGATCCAATCCGACCCGGACCATGAGGTTAGCTCGCTCGACTCAACTCGAAAAAGCTCGATTCGAAGTTGAGTTCAAGCTGATTTTTTGAGCTCGAAAATGAGTTCGAGCCGAGTTCAAGCAGGCCCCAGCTCAACTCGACTTGGATCGAATCCTGCTCGAATCTAACTAGGATCGAACCAGTTTGGTGACTTGGTTACTCTGCCATTGATGTTGCTTACCAATTGTTTGATAAAATGACTCAACCAAATGTGGCTGATGGCAAGGAACGTTTGGATAGTAACAAGCAAGGTATGTACATTAAACAAATACCTTTTTTCTCTTTATTTTTTTTAGTTTTTATGTTATTTAGAAGGTGTTTGATAAAAAACTTGTAAAACCATTGCCTCTGTTTTACAAATAGTGGGATTGTGAAGTTGTATTTCGGGTATTTGTGGAAATGCCTCAATGACGAACTCGGCCCAAGCTAGCCCGAGCTGTTGACCGAACTGGGCCGAGCTGGCCAGTCAGGCTGGAGGACCGATCCGATCCTAGTTCGAGCTGAGGTCAGCTAGTGTTCGAGCAACTCGACTCGGTGTACACCCGGTGACCCTGCCACTAATCAATGCCCAACAGTCGGTGCTCTGTGGGCTCCACCACCTTCATCCATGCCGTCCATCCATTTTTCATATCATTTTATGGTATGAGCCCAAAAATTAGGTAGATCCAAATCTCAAGGGTCTATATCATAAAAAAACAGTGTTGATGGAACGTCCACAGTTAAAAACTTCTTGAGGGCCACAAAAGTTTTGGATCAGACGGATATTTATTTTGTCCCTTCATCTAAGGCCTGTATTACCTTTTCAACAGGTCAGATGAAAATAATCATTACAGCGGAACTTAGGAGGATTTTAACGGAGAAGATTTAATCATCACTGAGGTCCACCAAAAAGGGTTCGATTTCAGCCACCGAGTTAGGGCCCGTTTGGCCGGGTGGATTGGAAGGTGTTTTATCAAACTGGTGGATTTGTATCCATGTAAAGAGTGGGGCCCACCAAATCGGATCCGGACCATTTTCCCATGAGCCTTACCTGTATAGGAAAAGACCCATCAAGCTACGGTCAGGATCAAGGACAGATTTCCCTGATTAGAAACTGACTGCTCTTGATTGACCACAATCCATGCTTCAGTTCAACTACAAAGGTTTCATGATTTTATTTGCATTTATAGGTAGTAACAAAAGGGTCCGGCTGTGCTGGATCAAAAATTACAGCTCATCACCAAACAAGTGACACGTGGAAAATGAATAAGTTGATCTGGTCCACCCAACTAGTTGCATCCTGCCCACGATGGTCCCAGGTTGAAAATCACACCAAATAGATGATCCTATTTATCTAGTTCTTCTATTGAATCTATTTTCATCCAGGCCGTCCATTTGAGATATCGAGGGATATGGGCTATCTAGAAGGACGGTGTGAACCAATGGACATCATCTGCCACGTGTCAACCTCATAAAAAGAGCATAGAAACTGCGAGGCAATGAATGTGATATTTAGTAGTTTGACAAAAGTGCAACGGATGCGTTTAAAGAGAGCCATGACTACTAAGTATGGAGAGTCCATCACATGCCTTGAAAAATGAGAAGCCAAGATATCTCTCTGTTGAGGTCAGCATGGCCCACAACCATAAAGGCCTTCTTTAATTTACACGTGGCACTAAGTGGACCAACTTGGCAAACGTGGGCGAGATCTGAGCCGCTCATCTGGTGGGCCCCAAACCTTCTCTTGAAAATGAGGGATGCTTGTAGTTTTGAACGAAGGCGGATTGTGTACTGAGTAAATCACACCGTCCATCCATTTTTCCAGCTCATTTTAGGTCATGAGCCCAATACCGAAGCATATACAAAGCTCAAGTGGACCACACCATCAGAAAAGGTGAGGATAAAACTTCCACGGTTGAAACCTTCACGAGCAGATGTTTATTTGTCATCCAACCTGCTCATAATGTCACACAGAGATGGATGAAGGGAAAACAAAAATATCAACTTGATCCAAAACTTCGGTGGCCCTTAAAAAGTTTTCAACGGTGGTAGGTGTTCAATTCACACTGATTCCTGTGGTGTGGTCCACTTGAGCTTTGGATATTCTCCAATCTTTGTATGATGCCCTAAAATGAGCTGATAAAACAGATGGACGGTGTGGATAAACAACATACATCACAGTAGACCCACAATGTTTACTCGGTATGCTCTGCAAGGAATCCGCTTGCTTTAATATAAATGAATGGGCCAGTTCTTTCTAACCATCCATTATCCTTAAACATTTGTGGCCCACTAAATGAGTGCACGGGCCTACTTTTGGACCAAACAATGTTCATCGTCTGTCCAACCAGATCAGCAGTTTGTAAGTGTCCTTTTGCCGTTAAAATCTTAGCCGTTGACTAACCTTTTTAAGTAAAATTTGAACCATATGTTGCTTAAAGCTTATTATATCTCTAAATTATCTTATAGTTTAGAATATGTAACTGGAATTAAATAGTTCAGTTATCCATCCAAAGATAAGTTAGTATAGTGATAGTACTATAATTTTTTTGGTTCACGACCCACTTAAAGTGGAGCTCATGTGTAAGGCTGTCAACAGATTAGGCCAGCGTTACACCCAGATCCACAGCTCAAGTGGTAGATTGAGTGAAGATCCATAACTCAAGTGGTAGACTGAGTGAAAGATACCCCAGGTCGTGGTATCAACTCTCCAGTGGGGGTGGCTAACAGTGAAGTGTGAACTCACAGTGGGTCGTTGTACTAACAAGCTAACAAAAAAAAAAAAAAAGTTAGGCCTGCATTCTTTTTGTGTGTGTGTGTGTGTATATATATATATATATAAAGGTTCACATCGAATCCAATTGTGTTCGGTGCCCATTAAGTTTTTAAAACTTAGTTTCACGTAGGTATTAGTTAGATGTCTCAGATTCTTTTCAGCCGGTAAGTTATACCAAGACTCTTAGTTAGATCGATTGGGAGTTAGTCCGATCTACAGAGTAAAAGTTTTTTCAGAAGTAGAGCTGATTCTGCTGGTCTAAGTTGGCTCCATTGATGGTGTGGTCAATTCAAATGAACCACATGGACTTTGTTACTCAGTTTGAGTAAGTCAGGTTATATAAGTCCTAATTTCAATTAGGGCCCAGAACATAAGAGTATTTTCTTTCATGAGGCAAGGGTTTTATGGGTTAAAAAAGTTTCTAACACTTATAAGGGCTCTGAGAAGAATTTTCTCATAGGCTAAAGTTTTTCTTAAGTTATGCATTGCAACTAGAGATTGAATTACTTTTGTAATTTAAAAAAGTAAGTAGTGTAATTCTAAGATTTTGATTATAACAGAAATATTAATTGTCGTCTTGTGTTTATAGTTTTTTTTTTTGTAAGAATTTTTCATGTAAAATTATCTATTTACTATTGTTTGACTAATTATTTCTATTCTTATTGTCAAGTCTTTATTGTACGTACTTTCAAGGATAGAATTAACAGTATTATTAGATCCGATTTTTTTATATTTATGGTTGCTATGAATTTATTGTGGGCTCAGAATTGCAACAGATTCACACAACGGCATCTACGTGATCAAGCCCACTTGAATGGATAGATTTGGTCATACACAGGTGTGCCACTTTCACACGTGTATAGCCTACATGATTTTCGGACCCTCAAGTCAACATAAGCTGAAATATGTAATGCAGCATACATTGCATAGGCCCCACAACAGCCCGCTGACACTGCAACCATTAGACAGATGGATGCCACACACACACACATATATATATATATATATATATATATATATACACACACACACGGAAACGCTCACCTGCGAACCAGTTCCTGCCTACTACGTACGAACTTTTTTAAGAACCCATCATACATGATGAGGATCTCCCGTTCATGTTTATATATATATATATATATATATATATATATATATTCTCCAGTGGCCCCCACATGCCAACTCGGGCCTGATCCGGAGCGGTCGAGCTTTTAAATGGGTTCTTGGACCCGGAACCATTAAAATCAGTTGCTATCAATCGGGTACCCGTTGAAAGCCCGACATGCTGGGCCTGATCAAGTCCCACCCATCACCTTAAAAAAATGTCCACATAAAAAACCTGTCCTAGCTCATTATAGTTTTTATTAAAAGGGGGTGTGTCACATCAAATTACAAGGCCCAAAGTGCAATAAAAACCAACGATAGTGATGTTAGACGGTAGAAATAAAAGGGTCCTGATGAAAGGGAGGTGGGGTTTCCATCAAAGGCAATAGAAAAAGGAAATACGCTTGCCATTGCAAAGGTGGTATTTTAGTGCTACAAAAAGGGAGTATGGAAAAGCCACAAAAAGAGTGTATGGATGGATGTTGGAATTCAAGAGACAGAGGGAGGGAATAAATGAGGGAGCTGGTGGGCCATGTGCTTCTGATAAAGGTATGGTACAAGCAATCACACCACTGATTTGAGTGTTGAACCATTTCTAACCGTCTAATTTTATGGGTGTTTATCCAATCAGATCAGGTCATTAAGAGGACCAAACTGAGTAAAATCAGTGTCTAAAATAAGTCAATCCGAGCCATTGGATGCATTACACGTGTCAGCTGGATGTGGAACATTGATCTATTTATCTTTAAACGTCTGTGATTTTGTACAGGTGCGGCGTAACTTATGATCAGACGGTTGGGATTTTTTTATTTTAAAGGGGCATCTACAGGGTGGTATGCATCTGATGAGTGGCTTGGACTCGCACAAGTGGGCCACACTACGATAGATGAATGGTTCTAAGGACACCATCTTCCCATAGAGGGAAGATAGCAACATTTATTATAGAGAAAGGGAAAGAAAAAGATATTCCTTGAAAGTGCTGCTTTGCTTCCTGTCCTTCTCGTGGGCTCCACACAGCCAGAGGAATTACATGATTCTCGATTGTGGGTTCATATGTTCGTATTCTGGGATCCTTTGTTTGTAAAGTGGGGCCCATGAGTCTGTGATCAATATCCTATAAATAGATGGCTAAAAAGGAACTGCAACAACGGTCCGTAATCAAAGATTTAGGGAATGTTCGGGGTTATGGTCCATCCATATGGGGACCACCACATCAACGGTCTGGATTCCTGAATCATGTGTCCCATTTGTAAAAATTGGAAACCTGATTGTGCTAATGCAGGATTGCCTACATGTATGGACCGTGTTTAAGTAATCCACACCATTCAATTGTTTAGCCCTGACATGGATGGAACATGAAGTGAACTTCCAGACTGGATGATCCCAGCCCTTTGCTCCATCCGCAGTTGGGTCTGCGGTTTGGACGGACTGGATTCACTGACGACTATGCCATGTGTACGTTGAAGAGTCACCACCATTTTTTAACGGTGCTAAGCTAACATGAGGGGACATGTTTCCATGTTCGAGACTCTTTATATGGTGGGCCTGATGGTGTGTGGGCAACATCAGAAAAATCTCCCACATTGGAGTATTTCAGCTCTTTGATCATTGAGCTGCTTTTCTTTGATCAAATGGACAGGATTTTCTAATCATGAGATCAACGGTTTGTGGACGGATGAGATCACCAAATGATGGCACAAATAAAAACTATCCACACGCATGCAGGCAACCACAGCACACATGCCAAATAAGTAAATCCAGACCATCCAAATGTCAGCCCTATTGTGTATGATGTACAAATCAGAAAGTAGAAGTTAAATGGTGGATTTAATTGGCATATTGGTGGCCATTAAATGGACAGCCAAAATGAAAAATCAAAATAATAATAAAAAATCAAAAGCCCAAACTGAAGAGCCTACTATTTGGACTCTGTCAATCGAGGTATATAAACACCACCGTTCATCCGAGTACTGTTTGAACAAATGAAGGGTAGGATACAACCCACTGGTTCACATTTTCTTGATTTTAGATGTCTATAAATAATAATAATAATAATAATAATATTATTATTATTATTATTATTATTTAGATTTACTTGATGAGCCTCTTAGGAATCAACTGTTATGATTAAATAAGAGGATGAATGTGAAATGAATACACACACCATAACCTCCTTTCAACACACCAGTGGTGTGGACAAAAATGGATGGACGGTATGGATTTAACACATACAGCATGGTGGGCCCCACAGAACATTGCCACGTCCACACCACCGGTCCACGCAATCCGCATCCAATTATCACAAGGAGAGTACTTTGATGCTTCGTACACATGCACCCAAAATATTCTCCGTACACTTCGCCGCTCAGGTACCACTCATCAAACCGTAGAAATCTTGGGACCCACATTAGATATTTCATAACCCTTTCATTACTCAGTCCTGTTGTGCGCCAAACACATCTGAACCGTCAAATACATGTAAACCAATCTGCAACTCACGAAATCACCTCAACCTAAAATTTGACCATCCAAGCATCTATAGTGGGCCCCAAAAAATCAATGGCTTAAATTCAATCACATATATTCCAATATCCAACAGCATGGGAATGAAGTCATCATACTCCAGCGGATAGATCAAACAATCTCTCCTTGGAAAATGACAAGATGCTATTTCCATAGATAGAAAGGAGGATCGAACGGTCAACCTGGGAAAAGAGGCCCATCCCATGCAAACTCTATCCCCAGCTGTAGATAGTAGAAGGGAGAGGTTGCGTGTAGGTTTGGAGAAAACCGTATAATAAAGGGCAGAGACTACAGACGTGTGATGTAGAAATGTCGCTGGTGGCAAGTATCTTGTCCTATAGATCTTGTCTCCACAGGGTCTGCTCGATGCCTGTGGAAAGAGAGGATCTATCACCCCAAAATCCAAATCCAGCCCTAAATTTTCTGGACCCAACAGTCAGACGTCCAATCAAGATCAGAGAGGGAAGAGACAAAATCATGCGAGTAGCTATCTCAGTAGAATCTTTCCCACACGCGCCATTTTTTGTATGTGGGTGCGTGATCCGGGACGTCCATGTGGTGGGCCACACTGTATATGTGAACTGGGAAAGAAGTCGGGGAAAGAATGAACGGTTAAAAATGGGAGATTTGGGACGTTCATATGGTGGGGTACTCGCTCATGTTTTGGTTTGTGGGTGCGTGATCTGGGACGTCCATGTGGAGGGCCCTATGCATATGTGCACTGGCAAAGAAATCAGGGAGGTGTTTGTTATTGGGTGGTGGGCTGTGAGTGTATGGAAAGAATGGACGGTTAAAACGGGGAGATCTGGGACGTTCATATTGTGGGGCACTACCTCATATGTGAATTAGTCAAACAATCACGGGATTCTGGTTATTGGATGGTTATCTGCATGCGTATAGAGAAAAGTGAACGGTGCGATTCTCTCCACACGTGCCATTTTGTAAGCAGGATTGAGATCTTGGACGTTCATGTAGTGGGCTCCACATCACATGTGCACTGGCTAAGAAATTTGGCAGATATGATTATTGGGTGGTACTCTGCAAGTGTATAAAAAGAGATGAACGGTCCAAAAAATAAAAAGTGTTGTACGATGGTCTATATTTGGAATGCACGTGCAGACCTTCTGATCACGTTTGCGCATTCGGAAATATACCAAATGGGGCCCACTGATGAGCGTTGGGATCTTGGCAGAGGTACTACCCCATTGCGAGAGTATGATTCTTATCGGTACTCTCGCGAGTACGGAGAGAGAAAAGGGAAGAAACCGGCACAGACAAAAACCGGGATACTCCGGGCACGCAGTTTAAGGCGTCTGCTTCATATTCAGAAAGAGAGGAACGGACACAAATAAAATAATGATAATCACTGATAGTTAATGGTCCACATTTCATTAATTCACGTACTCACACGTGTAAGATGATCAAATCCATACGTATATTGCGTGGGCCACCTTGCCTGTGGGTCCAGGGGCTTATGTTAGGCTGTGACGGGGCTGGCGTCTGTTAATATCTATATGACGTAGAAGAGCGGATTGCATGTTCCCCAGGCACAAAGATATTGGTGTGCCCGGGGCTATGTGGGTCCCAGAGATATTTCCGTGACAAATCCACTCCATTCATCTGTTTTCAAAGACCGAAATAAGTTAGTATTCTAAAAATCAGTCATATCCAAAAGTCAGGTAGGCCACTACAGACGAAACATTGGGAAAGGAAACGTCCACCATTGAAACCTTCTTAGATTTGACCATGATGTTTATATGCCATCCAAACCGTTCATATGGTTATTAACACTCAGATAAACTGTAAGAACAAATATCATCCTGATACAAAACTTCTGTCACCCCAGTCGTTCAATCCCACTGTTTCATGTGGTATGGCCCACATGAGTTTTGGATATTCCTGATTTATGGATACCTATCCTATTGTGGTCTTTAAAAACAGAAGGACGGAGTAGATTTGTCACTGACATGCATGTGGGCCCCACACAGCCCCGGACATGCAACCCACTCTCATGACGTGGAGAAGAGAGAGGGCTTCACCAACGTGTTGGACTATTGGCCATGAAAATCAGAGATCAGACCGTCCATTGCCAAAATCACCTGAATATTGTAAGGAGAATGGGATTCCCTTTGGATGCTTACAATATTTCAGGAGTTTTTCTTTTGCTTTTCACGGTGTGTCTCGAGGCTCGCTACTGGTCCACTGATTTAACGGTTGGATCTTCAACACCCAAAAAATGCCCCTCGTTTTTTGGAAACGCTAATCCATTTGATGATTTAAACGGCTGAAATTCAATTTTAAAAAATAAAATAGTATTGCTGTTTTCAAAGCTTCATCATGGTTTCAAGATTCGGACGACCAGTACAATACAACTCGTCTATGTCATCATTCACCACTACCGGATCATATTTGATACCGTGGGTTCCCAGTCTTTCTGATTTGGGTCTGTTTGTTTATCAGATAACTGTGCAAAGATTACAATTTGCTTGTCTTATGGGAGCGGATTACGTGGCAGGAGCTCTGTGGGACCCACCATGATATATGAGTCTTATCCATGCCGTTGATCCATTTTTACAAATCATTTTAAGGGGCGTTTGGGACGGAAACGGATTGGCTACTCCCCCTGCCACCAGCCAATGGCTAGTGGTCGGTGGCCTGTGGACCCACCATGATGTATGTGTTTCATCCATTCCGTCTATATATATATATATATATATATATATATATATATATTTCCAGATCATTTTATGGTATTAGATCAAAAATGAGGTATATCCAAATCTCAAGTGGACCACATTAAAGGAAACAGTGTTAAGTGAGCTTCGACAATAGAAATCTTTTGATGGCCATAAAAGTTTTGGATCAAGCTGATTTTGTTTTTTCGCTTCATCTGGGCCTGTATGACCTAATCAACAGATTAGATGTCAAATAAACAGTACAGTGGGCCTTTGGAGAATTTTAATCATGGATATCCAATCAATATTTTTTTCCTGTGGTGTGGTCCACCTGGGATTTATATCCTTCTAATTTTTTAGAACAAGCTCTAAAATGATCTGTAAAAATGGATGAATAGAATGGATGAAATACATACATCGTGGTGGCGCCCACATAGCACCGGCCACCAGCCAGGGGGCTGGTGGAGGGGGAGTAGCCAATCCGTTCCCGTTTGGCGCAGGCTATTAGAGGACGCGGATTGCGTCCTGCCCGTCCGTCCGGGCAGGGCTATGTGGGGCCAACGTGATGTAAGTGTTTTACCCATGCTGTTAATCGCTTTTCTTATATCATTTTAAGGTATGAACCAAACACTGAGCAAGCTACAGGACTTAAGTGGACTACAAAGTGGGGATTTATTGTCCACCATTAAAAACTTCTCAGGAGCTGGAGAAGGTTCGGATCAAGCTAATATTTGGTTTTTCACTTCATCTACGCCTACATGACCTTATTAATAGGTTGGATGATAAAAAAAAAAACATCACGGTGGCCCTTAGAAAGGTTTCAACGGTGGATGTCATTATCACTGCAGCTTCCTCCGGTGTGGTCCACTGGAGTTGTGGACCTGTTTCAATTTCAGATATGTACTTTAAAATGATCTGGGAAAAGAAATTAATGGTGTAGATAAAACACTCACATCACAGTGGACCCCACAGAGCCCTACCCGGATGGATTACCGTCGGGGCGGGGGTAGGACGTAATCCGCGCCCGCTATTAGATGGGATTAGGTGGGATAGAATTGCATTTGATCCCGTGTAATTCCATCCAGCATTTTTTATTTTTATTTTTATACGCACACACACCACCACACACTCACGCCGTTGTGGAATTTCACTACATATGGGTACTCAACCCTCGACCAGGTGTTGAAACTCCTGAGAATCTATGTAACGTCCCGTCCAATCAGCATAGTATCCTGGGGCGTCCACGTCGGATTTGCCGCAGGACCATCCGTTTAAACTGCTCAGGGTGAGGTACCACCAGTAAAATTAACCTAAGATTAGTCCATTAGAACAGACCAGACTGGCCATGATGGGACCTGGCGTGGCCCGCCAAGCCTGATGGCCGTTTGCACTTGACAACAGCCCATGTGGGCCACCCAGTGACCGAGGATGATCAGAAAAATCTAAAACTTAAGGAAATCATAGATCTCACTGGGTTTGTGGTCCATCGCGGACAGCGGACCCAGTGGACACCCAGAACTGGGATCTGGCACTAGCCAAATGCACCCCACCAATGCCAAAATTGGAATCTCGCACTTACAAATGAAATCGGGATACCAGGCGTTCCAGCCGTCGGATTCCTTTCAAATTTGTGGTGACGGTTTAATATATTTTTCTACGCCCGTCCACCAAATCTGGGACCCGATCGTGGAACAGTGATCGTTGGTCGCAAATCAGACCCGTACGACCAAACCCCGCATCCGATCGTTTTCAAATTTTGCATGGCCCTTCATCGGGCCATGGAGCATCTACCCTACAAGTTTCATGGCCAGAGGGCCGCCAAAACTGTCCTAATCACCAGATTGGCCCCCACTGGGCCATTTATGGGACGAAAGTGCCTGCTCAGATCATATATCCGTTCATCCGTTCGTCCTCAATTTTTGCATGGACCCTAGTCGGGCCATAAGACCACTACACGCCGAATTTAGTGGTCAGAGGGGCGTTAGGGCCACCCCAACACCAATAGGAGTCCCATAGGTCTATTTTGGGAATTTTGGAACCTTGGGGCTAAAGGGGCCAAGTCTAGAGAATAAAGCCCTAAGGCCCTCTTTCTCATAACCCTTCTCCATTTTCCAACAAGCTCTCTCTCCCTCATCACTTCCTCCAACCTCCAACAACCCATCTCTCTCCCTTGTAACTCCCACCATCTCCAATGACCAAAGAGAGTAGAGAGAGTGAAGGCGAGCAAAGGAGCACCCTAAATCGAGGTGGGGCCAAGGAAACTCAACCCTTTCAACTTCCTACCCATCTTTCAAGAAGAAACCCTCTGCCACAACCCCAAATTCGTCCGTTGGCCATCTAGGTAAGAACCTCTTACCCTTTCTTCGTGAGATCCGAGTATTAAGAAGGGATTGACATGAAGTTTCTCACATGCAAGGTTTGGTTTTAGGGATTCCGGCCGATCTACCCTGAAATCCACATCTCCTAGGTCGTTTCCAAGCCTCCATCAAATTCAAAGTGCGGACTATTGTTCTTAGGTGGCCTAGCATTAATTGTAGTACGGGTTTAATGATTTTGTATGTTTGGATGATGCCTTTGGAGAGTCTAGGGAAATTTCTAAGAATTGTTGAGTTGTTGAAATTGTATGGAATTGTATGTCATGTTGATTCCCTCATATAATGTTGTTCTTATCTCTCACATGATTTGATATGAATTGATGATCTCATGTTTATGTCATATTTGGTTTTCTTCACATGATGTTGCCCTAGCATGTATGTCTTACTAATCCTTATGCAATTTGGCTCTATGAGATGTAGGAAGTACGTAACTTCCTCATTAACCCACACAATACACATGCACTTGAAATTTTACACATTGTAGCTTTACTTGGTAGGAATTATGAGTCCTATATTGAAAAATATAAATGTGTGATATTGCATATGTTAAATGATAACCTTGTTAGTTGACATGTTATGAATCACCATCCAAACTCTTTGGTTGGTCAAAAATACAAGGAGAATGAAGGCGGCCCTGTCGGTAGGACCGTCTCGAGGCTAAACCCATGGATTTGGGCAGGTGTGTTCGGGTAGCTGTAGTTCGACTACATGGGTCTCTCGTACCCGAGGTCACTCGTCTTACGCTCGCTTGACTCGTGCGGTCTAGTCTACTATCTGACTAACCCGGATTGTTAACCATGTTCGCTCACATATGTATGGAACCTGATGCACCTTACAACCATTGTGGCCCATTAATAACTAGATTGCAACTGGTCCAGTCTCGTGAGCCGGGCATGGTGGAATGGGACACTGTGTCCGAGCTGTCGGCCTACGCTGAGGTACCACGCCTCCCCGTAGTGACCGCGAGCGATCCTTTCATATCAGTACTTCTCATGTGCTTGGAGTCGGAGATGAGGACTCCGACGGGATCATGGATCGCGGGGACTCGGCCTCACGCGTTGATGGGGCCTTGGCCTCGCAACTAGCTTAGGGCAGTGATACGTAGGGTGAATCAGGATCTCCAAATCTGCTGGATGAATGAACTTAACTAATAACTCGGTAACATAATCGCACTGCATCGCATTAGTTAGGGTGGTGACTCGGCAGTCGAGGTCGCTCTGAGGGAGTGTAGTCATATGCGATCGTTAGATGGAGTCGCTCGAGGGAGCGTTGTGGCGAGGGCATGCATCATACCACTGCATTGCATACGTATTTAACAAGAGTTATATGTGTGGCTGATTGACTGCTTTTCATTAAATTCATATTATACTTGATGCTTGTTATAACTTAAGATTAATAGTTCACACTGAGTTGATCACTCACTCCCACTCTGGGACGGTATTTTAAAACACCAACCAGACGCTTCCATAGATGTAGGTAGCGATGATTAGGAGGAGCCTGGCAGCGTGAGTCTAGATGAGGAGGAGGAGTGCTCCTATTTTCAGTTGATGGGCGGAGCTGCATCGGATCCGTAGATGAGTCGAGGGGTCGCTGAGCTGAGAGCTCAGCCCTATTCTTTTGGACTTGATATTATTTTTGTGATTTTGTTGGGTGACACATGTGCGATCCCTTATTCTTGGACATGTATATATACATATTTTGGATCTCTTCATTTCAGTGGACTCGTATGATTATGCTTCATGTTCTAGGAAGTTCCAGATTGCGCAAACAGACCAGATTAAATGCATATTAATGAAACTGGTGATAAGTGACACTCGGGAACTCGGGAGTTGAGCGTATGCGCGACCCCCGATTTCCAGGGTGTTACAAGTTGGTATCAAAGCGTGATTTGGAAGTAACTGGGCCATGGGTCATGAGCTCACTGACGCGTCCGCTAACTGAGAGTAGACGCAATAGAGATTTAGGAATATCTGAACCATCCTAGACCTCGAACCGATGATCGGAGACGAAGGGTAGGTCAACTAACGAGTTAGGATCGGGAAGCGAGGGCGTGTAGTGACACTAGGTGTCGAATCCGAGAGTCATCCATTATTTTGACACGACGGCGGGAATGAGTCAGGAATCGAAGGATTTTGAGGTCGAAACCAACGTCCGCATATAAATGAACTAGTACTGGGCTAAATTGGATAGTTCCAGCCCGTCCGAAGATAGGGACTTAGGGGCAAGCGGAATTTTACCGAAAAGAGAGGGGAATGGGGAAACAAAGATTTTGGCCCCTAACCGGGAGGAATCTCATGAAACCACTATACCCATTGCGTAGAACGTCTTCTCCTACCCCAAATTCATATATGGTACTTTCTGGGGGGCCTTACGGTGCCCGAAAAACCACTAATTCAAGGAGGACAGGCCAGGAGGGTGGCGTGCCCACGCCGGAAACGGCGTAGCCAACACCACGGCCAGCAAAGGGGCGGCGTGCCCACTCCCAGAGCGGCGTTTCCTACGCCGGGCATCCAGAGGGGCGGCGTGCCCACGCCGAGATCGGCGTTCCCTACGCCGGATACACAGTAGGGCAGCGTGCCCACGCCGAAGACGGCGTTCCCTACGCCAGGTAGCCAGGGATCGGCGTAGCTTACGCCGGAGGTGGCGTAGCCTACGCCGGACGTCCAGAGGGTCGGCGTGCCTACACCGAGATCGGCGTTCCCTACGCCGGACGCCCAAATTTCGTTTTCCCCCCTCCTTTTCCAATGGATACGTGTGGGGCCCACTTCCCTTATAACTAGAGGCACAAGGGCCCTAATTCATTCCATTTCCCTTCTCTCCCTTGCTCACAAAGGCCTGAAAAAAAAAAAAGAAAAAGAGAGAGAAACCCTCAAAACCCATCTCCTTCCCCACCCTACATTCACAAAACCCACCACCAACCCTCTTCCTTCACATCATCTATCCACCCAAACCCATTCTTCAACTCATTCCATTTCCCAACTTCTATTTTCTCATAAACCCATCATCCTCCTCTCCTTTTTCTTAAGGCTTTCTTCTTCAACAAACCCATTTTCTTTTGTTTATTCCCACTTATTTACTCTCAACTCATTTCTCAAATCCCTCTCATCACCCATATTTCCTTCTAGACTCATTCATCAAAACCCCACTCCCTTCACTATCTCTCCCCCATTTCCAAATTTCCATCCCACAACTTCTTACCCACTTATTCAAACCCCCTTCACAAATCTTACTCCCAACCCCCATTCCAATCTTGCTTCCAAAACCCATTTCATCCTCATTTCCCAAAACCCCTTCAACAAACCCATTTCACACCTATTTTCTTACTTAACCATTCTCAACTACCATCCATCTCCTTGCCAAGGAAATGGCACACCTAGCTACCGTCGCCGCCTTTTTCTCCATCTCGGTGATCTTATCGCTCATGGGGAAGAAAAGACCGCCGACCGCCGAGCCGGGACCGAGTCAAGAAAGATGGAACAAGCAAAGGGCCGATCCAAAGGGGAAGGCGGTCTCTGAAGTTCGATCTAAGCGCAAGAACGACTCACGAGGAGTTCCCGCGATGGAAGATAAGGAAAATTTCCTCGTGCGCCGTGTCACCTTCGAAGCCTCCATGGCGGAGCATATGTTCGAAGAATTCCTCATAATTGGCCGCCTTGTGGACAAGGATTGGGGTCCAATATTTTACGGAAATTACCTGGCAGATGTTGGGCGAGTTCGGGCTTTTTACCTGCAGATTGGAAACCCCAAATTTGAGCCACTGGGCTTTGATCTGATAGTGGGAGGCAAGAGGATCCCGATTGGAGTGAAGGTCATTGCCAATGTACTCGGAGTGCCTCAGGGCGAGGTACAGATTGACGAGAAAAACTTGGAATCAAGTCAGGCGCGCGATGAGCGGACCCGCTTCTTGTGCCGGCGGGTTGCCAAATGGAATCGTGGCGAGCAAGGGCAGGGCCTGAACTCATCCAACTTGATCACGGAATACCGGGTCCTTTATCGCATTTGCACCCATAATGTTTACCCTAGGTTGGAAAATCACAATGAGTGCTCCCGCTACATGGTGGAGTTTCTGTATCAGGTAGGGCAGGGTGCGGATGTGTGCCTCCCTAGCGTGATCCTTCACCAGATGGTACGGGCCGCAAGGTCAAAGCGGAAGGATGTATGCCTTCCATTTGGCCACTTGGTCTGTCAGTTGGCCCAGCGGTATGGTGTGGGTGGATCTGATGGAAGGCCGGTGCAGACAGAGCTATTAAATGATGATACGCTGAACAAGATGAAGATAGACCCCAAGCAGCGACAGGCTCGCATCGACCAGTACGGGGATGCCAGTGAGGGGGAAGAAGAGAGCGATGACGGTGAAGAGGGTGAGGACGAGGAGGAAGATGAAGGCGGAGATGAGGCTGAGGGAGCTGAGGGAGTTGGCGGTGGATCCCCTGCCGCTCCAGATATGGTTGGACGCTTGGAGGCACTCGACACTAGGATGGCTAGGATCGAGGAGAGCCAAGCAAGGATTGAGGTGAACCAAGCAAGGCAGGAGAAGTGGAACAAGAAGATATATCGGGCCATAAAGGCCCTGATCTGCTGCAGCAAGGGGAAAGAAGCGCCTCCACTTTCGCCTCACTCAGACGAGTAGCGTCGCGACCTCACGGATAACTAGTAGTTTCTTTAAGTCAATTAGACCTAATCCCCTATATTGAAAGATAATTAGGACCTTTACTTATCTAACTTGTACTTTTCTTTCTGTCTAGCATATTTACTGATGCTTGTAATCCATGCTGCAACATGTAACTGGCCATGTCAATGGCATTTTGAAATCAATGTGGATGTATGGGTTGCCTTGAAATGTCTTTGCCACCATGAGAATGCTTGAATGTATGTTTGGGTATGTGCATGAATAGAAAATATATGGATCCAAGTAATTAAGCATGACCTCGGTATGAGTAATGTTCCAGTACCTAACCCATTCAGGGATATTTTTCAGGAAATGCCTTCGTGACAGGAGGGTCGATTTGTCCGCCTCCCTCACGGTGGCTTGGTCGATCGGGACCAGGTCCCTGTCGAGCAACAAGGCCTACAAGGGGCGGACGGTTTCCAAAATACGGGTAGTACCACCCAGGAGGCGGCCCCAAATGCTCCGCCGCCACAAGCCGTGACACCTGTACCCCCTCCGCCACCGTTCATGGACCAGATGGGCCAAATGTTGCTTCTCATACAGCAACAACAACAGATGATGGCCGCGAGTATGTAACAGCAACAGCAGATGATGGCCACAAATATGCAACAACAACAACACATGTTGGCCACTATGATGGGGGCCTTGGCCCAGAATTTGGGCACGTCACAACCGGAACTACCCACTATGGCCGCACCCGCGACTAACGTAAACAACCTATTTTACCAATACCAAAGGCATAGGCCGCCTACCTTTGCCGGCACCCATCGTCCAGAGGAAGCGAAGTACTGGCTCAATCGAGTCACCAAGTTGCTACGGCCTCTCCACTGTTCTGAAGCGGAGAATGTGGAGCTCGCCTCTTACCTCTTTGAGAAAGACGCGGATTTATGGTAGGAGAGCGTCCTCCGATCCCTTCCCGAGGGCCACGTATGGACGTGGGAGGCGTTCGAAACCCATTTCAATGGGAAGTATATTCCCCAATCCTACCAGCATGAGAGGGAGAATGAATTCCTCCGCCTTCAACAGGGAGGAATGAGCGTAGCACAATATGAGAACTGGTTCACTGAACTATCTCGCTACGCTTCCGAAATGATCGCCAACGAGGCGATACACGGCAGGGCTGAGGAGTGGCATTCGCTCCAAACTGTGTTGCATGAACATCGGGACTTATGTGGAGCTCGTTGAGATATCTACTAGGGCTGAACAGGATGAGGAGCGTGTCTCACGGGCCCGTACACAGCTGGGGCCCCGAAACAAGATAGAAGGACCGTCCTCTTCTTTTACAGGAAAAAGACCACGCCCAAATTCTCCACCACGACTAGCTACTGCACCGGCACCTCCTACACGACCTACTCAGACGTGCAGCTATTGTCGAAGGCAGGGCCATTCCGAGCCAAACTGCTTTACCAGGATGAGGGACCTCGGATTCACGCCGCCTTAGCGCAACAACAGGCCTCCACAACAAGCATTACAGATTCCGCCCCTACGGACGATGGGGCCTAGCCCACAGTTTTGTCGTCCCCCTGCACCTCAAGTTAGGCCGCCACAAGGGCCTATGCAACGACCGAACTTCCTACAGCAGACACGAGTCCACGCATTGGCAGCAGAAGGCCAAGATGCTGCCATCCCCACTCCGACGGCCTTCGAGGTGACGACACACATCGAAGGTACCCCCATCTTTTTATTGGTAGACACGGGGTCCACTATGTCTCTCATAACACATGCAACTGTCAAGCGTCTAGGGTTACGCACTACCCCCTTTGATGGGGTAAGGATCATTGCCGCCGCCGGTACTGTCTCAAAAGCGACGAAGATATGCCGTGATTGCCCCATCGATTTGGGATGCAAGGTGGCATTTGTGGACTTGATAGTGACTAAGATCTTCCACTATGATGTTATCCTGGGCATGGATTGGTCGACCACGATGAAGGCCGATATTGACTGTAAGACCCTGACAGTGAAAATATTCGAAGACGACGGCACTTCTCTCACATTTCCAGTCCAGGTTAGCCACGATCGTAGGATTTTATGTTATGCTTCTTTGGAGGACGGGTATGATGGGCCCTCACATATATGCACTCCTGTAGTCCGAGACTTCGACGATGTGTTTAAAGCCATACCTGGACTTCCTCCTCGACGGAAAATAGACTTCACTATCGATCTGACTCCGGACGCTAAGCCCATCTCCTTGCCTACTTACCGCATGCCCCCATGTGAGATGGAAGAGTTACGGTCTCAGATTGATAACTTGCTAGAGAAAGGCTTCATCCAGCCCAGTGTCTCACCGTGGGGAGCCCCAGTCCTATTTGTAAAGAAGAAGGACGGCTCATTACGATTGTGTGTGGATTACAGGAGATTGAACCAAGTGACGGTTCGGAACAAGTACCCATTGCCCAGAATTGACGACTTGTTTGACCAGCTGAGGGGTGCCAAATACTTCTCAAAGATCGATCTACAATCAGGGTACCATCAGCTGCGAGTCAGGGACGAGGATATACAGAAAACGGCCTTCAGGACCTACTTTGGCCATTATGAGTTCCTACTTATGCCGTTCGGGCTCACCAATACCCCAGCGGTATTCATGGATCTTATGAACAGAATCTTCAGGCCGTTCATATATAGATTCGTCGTCGTGTTCATCGATGACATATTGATTTACTCAAAGAACCGCGAAGAGCATGAAGAACATCTAAAGGCGGTTCTTGGAACCTTTGAGAAAAATCGGTTATTTGTGCAATTTAGGAAGTGCGACTTCTGAAAGGAGGAGGTCAAATTTCTGGGTCATGTAGTGTCCAAGGAGGGCATATCGGTAGATCTCGCCAAGGTTGCGGCCGTGCAATATTGGAAGCAACCGAAGTCGGTCACAGAAGTGCGGAGTTTTCTCGGTCTCATCGGCTATTATCAAAGGTTCATTAAGGACTTTTCAAAAATAGCTCGGCCGCTATCCCAGCTGACGTGGAAGGACCTTAAGTTTGCCTGGAATGAGAAGGCGGAGGCGACCTTCCTAGAGCTGAAAGATAAATTAACTTTGACACCTGTGCTTGTGCTTCCTGAGCAAGGGGTCAAGTACACTGTCTACACAGACGCTTCTCATGTGGGCTTGGGTTGTGTGCTCATGCAAAGGGACAGGGCAATTGCTTATGCATCTCGGCAATTAAGGAAACATTAGAAGAATTATCCTACCCATGACCTCGAGCTTGCGGCGGTAGTTTTCGCATTGAAGATATGGCGACACTATCTTTACGGTGAGGAGTTTGAGCTCTTTTCTGATCACAAGAGCTTCAAATACATCTTCACCCAGAAAGACCTGAACATGAGGCAACGTCGCTGGATGGAGACGTTGAAGGACTTCAAGTTCGATGTCTCGTATCACCCTGGCAAGGCCAATCTGGTGGCGGACGCATTGAGTCGCAAGAAGACAATTGAATTTGCGGCCCCGCTGATGGTAAGAGAGTAGGACATGGTAGAATTTATACGGGACTTTGACATGAAGCTAACCGTGGAGGAGCCGTATGAGGTAGTAGCCCACCTTCTGGCTCAGCCAATGATTGATAGCAAGAGGGCGATGAGCTATTGTAGAAGATGAGGGAAAGAGCAAGGAATGATGTGAAGTCCGAATGGAGAGTTGGGAAAGATGAGGGATTGCGCTACCGAGGCTGCCTTTGCGTCCCAAACCTTCTGGGACTGCGAGAGAAAGTCCTAAATGCCGCTCACAACTCTAAGTTGGCGATGCACCCCGGTAGTACCAAGATGTACCGAGATCTGAGGCGAAACTATTGGTGGGACAATATAAAGAAGGAAATAGCGGAGTATGTTTCTCGATACCTCACTTGTCAACAGGTTAAGGCCGAACACCGCCGACCACCGGGCCTTTTGCAACCCATGCCCATAGCGGAATGGAAATGGGACTTCATATCAATGGATTTTATTTCCGGTTTGCCCAAGACTAGGAAGGGGCATGACTCGATATGGGTGATTGTGGACAGGCTAACCAAATCAGCCCATTTCCTGCCAATCAAGACTTCAAGCTCCGCCGATGATTTGGCTAAGTTGTATATCAAGGAAATAGTGCGGCTCCATGGCGTCCCATTGGAGATTGTGTCGGACCGGGATACTCGCTTCACGTTAATTTTCTAGACCCGCATTCAAGAAGCTATGGGAGTGAAACTGAAGTTTAGCACCGCCTTCCACCCGCAGACAGATGGGCAGATCGAGCGGGTGAATCAGATTTGGAAGACATGTTGCGGGCTTGTGTTCTAGACTTTCAGGAGAGCTGGGACGATTATCTCCCGTATGCCGAGTTCGCCTACAATAATAGCTTCCAGGCTAGCATCGGTATGGCGCCTTACGAGGCTTTGTATGGGCGTCCGTGCCGAGCCCCGCATTGTTGGGAAGAAATTGGCGAGAAGAGCTTGATAGGATCGGATTTGGTGCGTGTCACGACTGAGAAGATTGAAATTATCCGGTGTCGCCTCTTGACGGCTCAAAGCAGGCAGAGAAGCTATGCCGACACAAGGCGAAGGGACTTGGAGTTTGAAGCTGGGGACCATGTATTTCTCAAAATCTCCCCAATGAATGGTGTTCTGCGCTTCGACAAGAAAGGGAAGCTCACGCCCCGATTGTAACATCCCGAATTTTTACTGTTTTGAATTTTCAAAAAAAAAAATTCTTAAATTAATTTTTTAAATGTAATTAACTTATATTATCACTTACTAACCATTAACACTCAATGCTAGCTTATACACGAGTGGTTCTGTCTGGTCACAATCAGACCATGTGCGGGCCGTCAAGCTAAGTAGCCCGATTACACTTAGTGACAGCCCGTGTGGGCCGCCCAGCGACCGAGGAAGATCAGAAAAATCTAAAAATTTAGAAAATCTTAGATCTCACTGGGCTTGTGGTCCATCGCGGACTACGGACCCAATGGACACCCAGAAGTACCATCTGGCGCTTGCCCAATGCGCCCCACCAATGCCAGATTAAAAATCTGGCACTGACAAAAGAAACTGAGACTCCGGGCCTTCCAGCCGTCGGATTTCTTTCAAATTTACGGTGGTGATTTAATATATTTTTCTACACCCGTCCACCAAATCTGGGACCCGATCGTGGCACGGTGACCGTTGATCGCAAATCGGACCCGTACGACCAAACCCCGCATCCGTTCGTTCCCAAATTTTGTAAGGCCCCTCATCGGGCCATGGACCACTTATTCTATAAATTTCATGGCCAGAGGGCCATCAGAAATGCTCCAATCACCAAAATGGCCCCCACAGGACCACTTAAAGGTCAGAAACGCTTTCTCAGATCATATATCCGTTCATGCGTTCGTCCTCAATTTTTGCATGGGCCCTAGTCGGGTCATAAGGCACCTACACGCCGAATTTGGTGGCCTGAGGGGTGTTAGGACCACCCCAACACCAATAGGGAGTCCCATAAGTCTATTTTAGGAAATTGTGGAAGCCTAGGGCCATTTCCACCAAATTTGGCATTATAAAAGGGCCTCATTTGGGGCACCCCTCTCTCCATACGAATTTTACCCTAGAGAAAGGGAAGAGAGAAGAGAGAAAAGGGAGAGGAGAAAGAAGAGAAAGGAGAAGAAAGAGAGAAGGAAGAAGGGTAAGGTGGACCTTAGATCGTGGTGGGGCCCAAGGAAATCAACCATTTCAACTTCCTACTTCTCCTCAAGGGAGAAGCTCTCCTCCACAACCTCCATAATCATCCGTTGGCCGTCTAGGTAAGATCCTTCACTTCTTCTTCTTGGAATCCATCTATTGAGAAGGGATTGACATGAAATTTCTCACATGCAAGGTTTGGTTTTAGGGATTCCGGCCGATCTACCCCGAAATCCATATCTCCTAGGTCGTTTCTCAGCCTCCATCAAATCCAAGGTGCGGACTATTGTTCTTAGGTGGCCTAGCACCAATTTTACTATGGGTTTAATGATTTTGAGTGCTTGGATTGTTATGTTTGAAATTCTAGAGAGAACCCTAGGGATTTTTCATGTTTGTTGGATTTGTTAGAACATGCATGTTTAATTCCCAATGTGATATATATTGTACCTTCACATGATATTATGTTGAATAATAACATGCTTGTGGTTGTTGATGCATTTCCTCATATGCGGTGCTTCATTGTGTGTGTGACTAATTGCCGTGATGCTCATGATTTCTTAAGATGAAGGAAGGGATAACTTCCTCACACAACCCACACACTCACATGCACTTTAATTTTATGATAATTCTTGCTCGCTTATTTGAGGTATATGTTTGGTGTGGTTAGGATGCTTGATAATATGATATGGATGTGCTAGATGGTAATATGAGTCGTGGGCATGCGGTAGATTCTTTTATTGCGCTCTTGGGATGGTCAGGAACCTAACGAGAGAGGGTAGCCCCATTGGTAGGACTACGCTAAGGCTAGTCTGGCGGATTGGGCGGGAGTGTACGGGTGGGTGTAGTTCGACTACATGGGACTCTTGTGCCCGAGGCCGTTCGTCTCATGCTCGCCTGATTTGTGCGGACTAGCCTACTACCTGATCATCCCTGTTTGTTAACCATGTTCGCACATATATGTATGGAACCTGATGCACCCTACAACCTTTGTGGCCCATTGATGACTAGACTATAACTGGTCCACGCCTCGTGAGCCGGGCATGGTGGAATGGGACACGTGTCCGAGCTGTCGGCCCTCGCCGGGTACCGCGCCTCCCGTAGTGACTGCGAGCGATCCCTTCCTTATCGGCACTCCTCATGTGCTTGGAGTCGGGAATGAGGACCCGACGGGATCACGAACCGCGGGGACTCGGCCTCACGCATTGATGGGGCCTTGGCCTCGCAACCAGATTAGGGCAGTGACATGTAGGGTAAATCAGAATCCCAACCTGCTGGATGAATGGACTTAACTAAAAACTTGGCTAACATGATCGCATTGCATCGCATTAGTTAGGGTGGCGACTCGGCAGTCGAGGTCGCTCTGAGGGAGTGTTGTCATGCGATCGTTAGATGGAGTCGCTTGAGGGAGTGTTGTGGTGAGGGCATGCATCATATCATCCCGCATGCATGCATTTTAAATAAGAGTTATTAGGTGTTGATGAATGTCTGCTTTTCATTAAGTTCATATTATAATTGATGCCTGTTGTAATTTGAGACCGATAGTTCACACTGAGTTGATCACTCACTCCTACTCTGGGACGGTGTTTTAAAACACCAACCAGACTCATTCATAGATGCAGGTAACTCAGGGCATGAGGAGCCTGGCGAGGTGAGCTTGGACGAGGAGGACGGACTCTCCTACTTGCAGCTGATGGGCGGCTCTCCATCGGCTTGATCGGGCTGAATTTGAATTTGCTGAGCCGCGGGCTCAGCTTTACTCTTTTTGGACTAGCCTTCTTTTGTTATTCTGTTGGGCAACGCCTTGGGCGCCCCTTTATTATTTTGGACCTGTATATATGTGGGATATCCTTCATTTCAGTAGACTGGTGTGATTGTGCTTCGTGCCTCAGGTAATTCCAAATTATGCCGTTAAATTTGATTAATCATTAAAAAAAAAACCATAACTGCATGATAAGTGACACTCGGGAACTCGGGAGTCGAGTCTATACACGACCCGCTGATTTTCCGGGGCGTTACAGATGGTATCAGAGCGATAGTTTGGAATCCTTTGGGCCATGGGTCATGAACTCACCAACGCGTCCGCTGACTTGAGAGGATGCGTATTGGAAAACACAACAGAGACGTATAACGCTAGGAACCATCCCAGACCCTGAACCAACAACTTTGGACGGAAGGAAGAATTTGCAAGGGGTTAGGAACGGGTAGCGAGAGAGGGGAATCCGAGGGTCTTAACTTGACGACAAAATTTGATTTGATTGAATAGGAGGTCTAGTTAGTTTAGTCCGCCAAGTTCCTAGGGCCCGTGGGGCCAACTGAATTAGGTGAAATGGATTTTAGAGTAACAATGAATGTAGGTGTGAAGGAGTGTCCCGGGGATGAGCGCATCCCATGTTCCATGATGCCCTGTCAAAACGTATCCAATTAAAGGTAAATTTCAGATTTCCTTTCAAATATACTTGAAAAGTTCATCGTCAAGGGATTAGGAAATCCCGCGACATACCTCTCAATCCAAGGCTCATCCAGCAAAGCCTATGGAGTCAATTTTGAATCTCACCCCACACTCATTCCGGACTTGCCATTCCCAATCGTGGGTTGGAATTAGCATTGTAATCCCATTTCGTGTAGCTTAATGCTACTAGTCAAGCAGAATTAGGTCTAAGTCCCTCTGCCCTTTTGTTTTTCCGGGACATTGGTAGGAGCGAGCCGGATACTGGATGATTGGACGGTAGAAGCCCTTGTCCGAGCCCAATGAGCCAATACCGGACCAAGCATATTAATCCTGACCCATTCGGGAGCAATTAAGTGGGGGCGAATGAAATTTTATCGGAAATAGAGAAAATGTAGAACCGAAACTAAGGGATTAGACGGTCGAAACCATAGTCTTAGGCCAAATTTGATAGTTCAGACCCATTCTGGGATGAAGACTTAAGGGAGAATGAAATTTCAATGAAAATAGTGGAAATGTAGAAAAATCGGGTTTTAACCTCTAACCGGGAGGAATCTCATGAAATATATAGGTCCATTGTGTAGATCAGCTCGTTCTACCCCAAATTCATATATGGTACATCAAATAACTCATTCCGGTTTGTAAGTTATGGGTGTCGAAAGATCTCGACCACCCGGGAAGCCAGAAGCCCGCGTGGCCACCCCGCCGACCCACGTAGCCACCCCGCCAGCTGTCCAGAGGCCCGCGTGGCCACCCCGCCGACCCGCGTGGCCGCCCCGCCGACCCGCGTGGCCACCCCGCCGACCAGTGTCTCCCGCCAAATTTTCTGTGATTTTTAGTCAACTTCAAAAATCCATAACTCCTTCGTTACAACTCCGATTTAGGTGATTCAAAAGTCAGATTGAAGCTTGATGAGTCTAGTTTTATATAAAAATAAGAAAAAAATAAAATAAAAATATAATATAGTTAAAATTAGGATGTTCTGACAATTGTCTAAAAATTTTAAAAATTCAGGCAGCTATTTTTCCTAGAATTTTAATAATTTATTTACAACTCCAAATGATATGAAATTTGGTGAGATGACTTAAAACTTGATAATAAATCATCATAAAAATTTTAAAAAATAATCCAGTTCTTAAAAGTGCAAGAAACGTTATAAGATGTCCTCTCTCTCTATGTACACCTTGTACTCGTGTGGGGCCCACTTTCCTTGCAAGTAAAGGCTCCATAACCCTATTTCCTCTCATTTCCTCCCTCTCTAATACTCTCAAACATTTAGCGAAGCCTCTCCCTTTTCCAAAAATCTCAAATCCCTCATCTCTCCTTCATTACAACCCATCATCACCTCTTTCACATCTTCACCTCTTCTTCCTCATTCCCAAACTCATTGTCTCAAGAACCCATTCTCATTCCTCCCATCCTCATTTCCAAGAACAACTACATTTTCACTTTTAAAACCCATTCCTAAAACAAACTCTCAAAACCATTCCATCCCTATTTTCCAAAACCCATCTCAAATCCCAATCTCTACTCAAACCCCATATCCTCAACTCACCTTCCATTTCATCTTACACCACTTCATCTCAAACCCATTCCCAAATTTCATTTTCCAAAACCTTCTCAAATCCATTCACACCCAAAACTCATTTCCATTTCTCAACTCTCATTCTAAAAGTCATCCCTAAGACCATTCCTCCAACAATCCACCCACATTCCTCACACCCAAATCCTTCCTAACCGAGGGAAATGTCGTTCCTAGCGACCATCATCTCTTTTTTTTCACCATTCCGATGATTCTTCCCCTTATGGGGAGGAAGCGCCCCACTTTCGCCTGACTCAGACGAGTAGCCCCACGACCTTACTAACGACTAGTAGTTTGTTAATGCGGTTAGGTTTAATGCATGTATTGAAGGATGGTTAGGACCTTTGCTTAATTAACTTGTATTTTTGTTGCGTCTAGCCTATCTAGTAATGCTTGAAATCCATGTTGTAACATGTAAATTACCTATGGCATTTTAAAATTTACGTGAATGTATGGATTGTTTTGGAATTTTCTTGTCGTCTTGTGAATGCTTGTATGAATAATGGTCTTATTGCGTCCATCTTAGCGTTATTAGCACTCTAAACCACAAGAATATCTTAAAACTTTCGATTCTTCCTTCCCTGTTAAAATTTATGAAACCAAGGAGTGATTTGCCCATAACCCACTAGCCATAGGATTGAAATGGTAATTCATGTAAAAAAAATAAAAAATCGTGACTTTAAAAACTTTTTAGGATGATCGTTTCTCGTAGGCATGTTGAGAGACTTATTAAACCCCAAATTGGATATAAATTAAAACGAGAACTCTCGTAGACAAAGACCCAAGAGACAACCTTATAAATAGAAGATGTAAACTTTCCAATGATGGCTAAACAATTAGATTGATCGGACTACGGAATTACGGAACCACACATCTGCGAAGTACTCGCGGCTTAACCCAATTCTCATTCCTAGGTGAATACCAATGGACTCACTGTTTTGACCGAGCAGAAGACCAGGATCTACTAGGACTAAGAAGGGATACAACGATCTTTCTGCTCTGGTCAGACAGAGGATCGACGTATGGGATCAAAGTCTACCACAACTGTTTTTCCGTATTAGCTTGATCATAAAGAGTAGAATACACCACCCTTAAGTAAACTTTATCAACAAATACTTAGCACGATAATCATGATTTTGACATTGTTTTCAAACCTCAAGGGTGAATTTTTTTTTTTAGGGGGGTAGAATATAATAAGCAAGGCTAGTATAGTTAGTATACACCCTACCATGCATATAAACCTGAAATCAATAAAACTTAGGCAAACAAAATGATAATATATTTATTTATTACCCTTAGGCAATTTCGGGGACGAAATTATTTTTTAGGGGGGTAGATTGTAACATCCCGAATTTTTACTGTTTTGAATTTTCAAAAAAAAAAATTCTTAAATTAATTTTTTAAATGTAATTAACTTATATTATCACTTACTAACCATTAACACTCAATGCTAGCTTATACATGAGTGGTTCTGTCTGGTCACAATCAGACCATGTGCGGGCCGTCAAGCCAAGTAGCCCGATTACACTTAGTGACAGCCCGTGTGGGCCGCCCAGCGACCGAGGAAGATCAGAAAAATCTAAAAATTTAGGAAATCTTAGATCTCACTGGGCTTGTGGTCCATCGCGGACTACGGACCCAATGGACACCCGAAGTACCATCGGCGCTTGCCCAATGCGCCCACCAATGCCAGATTAAAAACCTGGCACTGACAAAAGAAACTGAGACTCCGGGCCTTCCAGCCGTCGGATTTCTTTCAAATTTACGGTGGTGATTTAATATATTTTTCTACACCCGTCCACCAAATCTGGGACCCGATCGTGGCACGGTGACCGTTGATCGCAAATCGGACCCGTATGACCAAACCCCGCATCCGTTCGTTCCCAAATTTTGTAAGGCCCCTCATCGGGCCATGGACCACTTATTCTATAAATTTCATGGCCAGAGGGCCATCAGAAATGCTCCAATCACCAAAATGGCCCCCACAGGACCACTTAAAGGTCAGAAACGCTTTCTCAGATCATATATCCGTTCATGCGTTCGTCCTCAATTTTTGCATGGGCCCTAGTCGGGTCATAAGGCACCTACACGCCGAATTTGGTGGCCTGAGGGGTGTTAGGGCCACCCCAACACTAATAGGGAGTCCCATAAGTCTATTTTAGGAAATTGTGGAAGCCTAGGGCCATTTCCACCAAATTTGGCATTATAAAAGGGCCTCATTTGGGGCACCCCTCTCTCCATACGAATTTTACCCTAGAGAAAGGAAGAGAAGAAGAAAAGGGAGAAGAGAAAGAAGAGAAAGGAGAAGAAAGAGAGAAGGAAGAAGGGTAAGGTGGACCTTAGATCGTGGTGGGGCCCAAGGAAATCAACCATTTCAACTTCCTACTTCTCCTCAAGGGAGAAGCTCTCCTCCACAACCTCCATAATCATTCGTTGGCCGTCTAGGTAAGATCCTTCACTTCTTCTTCTTGGAATCCATCTATTGAGAAGGGATTGACATGAAATTTCTCACATGCAAGGTTTGGTTTTAGGGATTCCGGCCGATCTACCCCGAAATCCATATCTCCTAGGTCGTTTCCCAGCCTCCATCAAATCCAAGGTGCGGACTATTGTTCTTAGGTGGCCTAGCACCAATTTTACTATGGGTTTAATGATTTTGAGTGCTTGGATTGTTATGTTTGAAATTCTAGAGAGAACCCTAGGGATTTTTCATGTTTGTTGGATTTGTTAGAACATGCATGTTTAATTCCCAATGTGATATATATTGTACCTTCACATGATATTATGTTGAATGATAACATGCTTGTGGTTGTTGATGCATTCCCTTATATGCGGTGCTTCATTGTGTGTGTGACTAATTGCCGTGATGCTCATGATTTCTTAAGATGAAGGAAGGGATAACTTCCTCACACAACCCACACACTCACATGCACTTTAATTTTATGATAATTCTTGCTCGCTTATTTGAGGTATATGTTTGGTGTGGTTAGGATGCTTGATAATATGATATGGATGTGCTAGATGGTAATATGAGTCGTGGGCATGCGGTAGATTCTTTTATTGCGCTCTTGGGATGGTCAGGAACCTAACGAGAGAGGGTAGCCCCATTGGTAGGACTACGCTAAGGCTAGTCTGGCGGATTGGGCGGGAGTGTACGGGTGGGTGTAGTTCGACTACATGGGACTCTTGTGCCCAAGGCCATTCGTCTCATGCTCGCCTGATTTGTGCGGACTAGCCTACTACCTGATCATCCCTGTTTGTTAACCATGTTCGCACATATATGTATGGAACCTGATGCACCCTACAACCTTTGTGGCCCATTGATGACTAGACTATAACTGGTCCACAGTCTCGTGAGCCGGGCATGGTGGAATGGGACACTGTGTCCGAGCTGTCGGCCTACGCTGGGGTACCGCGCCTCCCCGTAGTGACTGCGAGCGATCCCTTCCTTATCGGCACTCCTCATGTGCTTGGAGTCGGGAATGAGGACCCGACGGGATCACGGACCGCGGGGACTCGGCCTCACGCATTGATGGGGCCTTGGCCTCGCAACCAGATTAGGGCAGTGACATGTAGGGTAAATCAGAATCCCCAACCTGCTGGATGAATGGACTTAACTAAAAACTTGGCTAACATGATCGCATTGCATCGCATTAGTTAGGGTGGCGACTCGGCAGTCGAGGTCGCTCTGAGGGAGTGTTATCATGCGATCGTTAGATGGAGTCGCTTGAGGGAGTGTTGTGGCGAGGGCATGCATCATATCATCCCGCATGCATGCATTTTAAATAAGAGTTATTAGGTGTTGATGAATGTCTGCTTTTCATTAAGTTCATATTACAATTGATGCCTGTTGTAATTTGAGACCGATAGTTCACACTGAGTTGATCACTCACTCCTACTCTGGGACGGTGTTTTAAAACACCAACCAGATTCATTCATAGATGCAGGTAACTCAGGGCATGAGGAGCCTGGCGAGGTGAGCTTGGACGAGGAGGACGGACTCTCCTACTTGCAGCTGATGGGCGGCTCTCCATCGGCTTGATCGGGCTGAATTTGAATTTCTTGAGCCGCGGGCTCAGCTCGGCTTTACTCTTTTGGACTAGCCTTCTTTTGTTATTCTGTTGGGCAACGCCTTGGGCGCCCCTTTATTATTTTGGACCTGTATATATGTGGGATATCCTTCATTTCAGTAGACTGGTGTGATTGTGCTTCATGCCTCAGGTAATTCCAAATTATGCCGTTAAATTTGATTAATCATTAAAAAAAAAACCATAACTGCATGATAAGTGACACTCGGGAACTCGGGAGTCGAGTCTATACACGACCCGCTGATTTTCCGGGGCGTTACACCGATTCATCGGGCCTTTCCAGATTTTGGACCGTGTCGATGCAGTTGCCTATCGGTTGGCCTTACCCACGCCTCTCGCCGGATTGCATAACGTTTTCCATGTATCCATGTTGAAGAAGTACGTTCCTGATCCTTCACACATCATCAAGTGGGAACATGTGGAACTCAAGGAATATGTCACATACATTCTTCGACCCACTAGAATATTGGATAGGAAGGAGCAGGTCCTACGCAACAAGGTCATCCCATTAGTCAAGGTCCTATGGACCCATCATGATGAAGAAGAAGCCACTTAGGAGACAGAAGCAGAAGTCCGTAAGCATTACCCAAGCCTGTTTCAGTAATACGAACAGGTACAAATTTCGAGGACGAAATTTATTTATAAGGGGGGTAGATTGTAACGTCCCGTCCAACCAGCATAGTATTTTGGGGCGTCCACGTCGGATTTGACGCAGGATCATCCGTTAAACTGCTCAGGGTGAGGTACCACCAGTAAAATTAACCTAGGATTAGCCCATAAGAACAGACAAGATTGGTCATGATGGGACCTGGCGTGGCCCGCCAAGCTTGATGGCCGTTTGCACTTAACAACAGCCCGTGTGGGCCACCCAGTGACCGAGGATGGTCAGAAAAATCTAAAACTTTAGGAAATCATAGATCTCACTGGGCTTGTGGTCCATCGCGGACAGCGAACCCAGTGGACACCCAGAACTGGGATCCGACACTAGCCAAATGCACCCAACCAATGCTAAAATTGGAATCTGGCACTTACAAATGAAATCGGGATACCAGGCGTTCCAGCCGTCGGATTCCTTCCAAATTTGTGGTGATGGTTTAATATATTTTTCTACGCCCGTCCACCAAATCTGGGACCTGATCGTGGAACGGTGACCGTTGATTGCAAATCGGACCCGTACGACCAAACCCCGCATCTGATCGTTCCCAAATTTTGCATGGCCCTTCATCGGGCCATGGAGCATCTACCCTACAAGTTTCATGGTTAGAGGGCCGCCAAAACTGCCCCAATCACCAGATCGGCCCCCTCTGGGCCATTTATGGGACGAAAATGCCTGCTCAGATCATATATCCGTTCATCCATTCGTCCTCAATTTTTGCATGGACCCTAGTCAGGCTATAAGACAACTACAAGCAGAATTTGGTGGCCAGAGGGGCGTTAGGGCCACCCCAACACCAATAGGAGTTCCATAGGTATATTTTGGAAATTTTGGAACCTTGGGGCCAAAGGGGCCAAGTCTAGAGAATAAAGCCCTAAGGCCCTCTTTCTCATAACCCTTCTCCATTTTCCAATAAGCTCTCTCTCCCTCATCACTTCCTCCAACCTCCAACAACCCATCTCTCTCCCTTGTAACTCCCACCATCTCCAACGACCAAGGAGAGTAGAGAGAGTGAAGGCGAGCAAAGGAGCACCCTAAATCGAGGTGGGGCCAAGGAAACTCAACCCTTTCAACTTCCTACCCATCCTCCAAGAAGAAACCCTCCGCCACAACTCCAAATTTGTCCGTTGGCCATCTAGGTAAGAACCTCTTACCCTTTCTTCGTGAGATCCGAGTATTAAGAAGGGATTGGCATGAAGTTTCTTACATGCAAGGTTTGGTTTTAGGGATTCCGGCCGATCTACCCTGAAATCCACATCTCCTAGGTCGTTTCCAAGCCTCCATCAAATCCAAAGTGCGGACTATTGTTCTTAGGTGGCCTAGCATTAATTGTAGTACGGGTTTAATGATTTTGTATGTTTGGATGATGCCTTTTGAGAGTCTAGGGAAATTTCTAGGAATTGTTGAGTTGTTTAAATTGTATGGAATTGTATATCATGTTGATTCCCTCATATAATGTTGTTCTTATCTCTCACATGATTTGATATGAATTGATGATCTCATGTTTATGTCATGTTTGGTTTTCTTCACATGATGTTGCCCTAGCATGTATGTCTTACTAATCCTTGTGCAGTTTGGCTCTATGAGATGTAGGAAGTACGTAACTTCCTCATCAACCCACACAATACACATGCACTTGAAATTTTACACATTGTAGCTTTGCTTGGTAGGAATTATGAGTCCTATGTTGAAAAATATGAATGTGTGATATTGCATATGCTAAATGATAACCTTGTTAGTTGACATGTTATGAATCACCATCCAAACTCTTTGGTTGGTCAGAAATACAAGGAGAACGAAGGCGGCCCCGTCGGTAGGACCGTCTCGAGGCTAAACCCATGGATTTGGGCGGGCGTGTTCGGGTGGTTGTAGTTCGACTACATGGGTCTCTCATGCCCGAGGTCACTCGTCTTACGCTCGCTTGACTCGTGCGGTCTAGTCCACTATCTGACTAACCCGGATTGTTAACCATGTTCGCTCACATATGTATGAAACCTGACGCACCTTACAACCATTGTGGCCCATTAATAACTAGATTGCAACTGGTCCACAGTCTCGTGAGCCGGGCATGGTGGAATGAGACACTGTGTCCGAGCTGTCGGCCTACGCTGGGGTACCGCGCCTCCCCGTAGTGATCGCGAGCGATCCTTTCCTAACGGCACTTCTCATGTGCTTGGAGTCGGAGATGATGACCCCGACGGGATCACGGACCGCGGGGACTCGGCCTCACGCGTTGATGGGGCCTTGGCCTCGCAACTAGCTTAGGGCAGTGATACGTATGGTGAATCAGGATCTCCAAATCCGCTGGATGAATGGACTTAACTAATAACTCGATAACATGATCAGACTGTATCGCATTAGTTAGGGTGGTGACTCGGCAGTCGAGGTCGCTCTGAGGGAGTGTAGTCATATGCGATCGTTAGATGGAGTCGCTCGAGGGAACGTTGTGGCGAGGGCATGCATCATACCACCGCATTATATACGCATTTAACAAGAGTTATAGGTGTGGCTGATTGACTGCTTTTCATTAATTTCATATTATAATTGATGCCTGTTATAACTTAAGATTAATAGTTTACACTGAGTTGATCACTCACTCCCACTCTGGGACGGTGTTTTAAAACACCAACTAGATGTTTCCATAGATGCAGGTGGTGATGATCAGGAGGAGCCTGGCAGCGTGAGTCTGGATGAGGAGGAGGAGTGTTTCTATTTTCAGTTGATGGGCGGAGCTGCATCGGATCCGTAGATGAGTCGAGGGGTCGCTGAGCTGAGAGCTCAGCCCTATTCTTTTGGACTTGATATTATTTTTGTGATTTTGTTGGGTGACGCATGTGCGATCCCTTATTCTTGGACATGTATATATACATATTTTGGATCTCTTCATTTCAGTGAACTCGTATGATTATAATTCATGTTCTAGGAAGTTCCAGACTGCGCAAACAGACCAGATTAAATGCATATTAATGAAATTGGTGATAAGTGACACTCGGGAACTTGGGAGTTTAAGCGTATGCCCGACCCCCGATTTTCAGGGTGTTACAATCTACCACCAGAGTAAGAGTAAGGACCCAATTCCATCAAGCATTTGGAGAGGTTGGGATGATGTGAAATGGAATTGCATTTGGTCCTATGCAGGATTTACGTGGATTTTGAAATCCACTACACCTGTAGCCCCACATTGATGCATGAGTTTATTCATGCCGTCCATCCATATACACTGTTTACATGCGACATTCTGGTCATACGTTTGTGCAAGTGAGACATCGGTTGTGAATTTGGTCCATTGATTACAATTCCTTAGTCCACCAAACATGATTTGGCTTAATTGTGCAAGTGAGACATCGGTTGTGAATTTGGTCTATTGATTACAATTCCTTAGTCCACCAAACATGATTTGGCTTAATTCGGCATTTTCCCGTTGCAAAAGTTTTATCCAAAACGGAACATGGGATTGGATGGCTATAATACCATGATATTTCCAAACATGTAATCATTGTGCAATAATGATGTTAACCCATCTAATACAATTCAATACTATTCAATTCCACCAACCAAACATGCATTTGAACCCAAAATTGAGGAAGATCTAAGCACGGTAAGTCACTGTCCACTTCTTTTTATTATATGCAATTGACCACAATAATAACAACATTTACATTATTTGATTCATCATGAAAAAAATATAATGATAGCAATTTTATATTATTTCAATGTCAAATTGATGCCTAAATAAACTAATGTTGGTATTTAGACGATAATTTTAAATAAAATGTAAATTTATAATGATTATATATTTATATGCATCTAACCTTCGAAATATACGCAACAATACCTATTTAAACAAACATGGCGATGTAACAATAAAAGCCTACTTTACCAACTAGGCCCTCGACTCAAGAAATCTCTTGTTATTGAATTCTGGCCAACAAATACAGATCAAAGAAGAAGAACTGTGTCATCGGATAGATCTGCAAAAGACAAAGAAGATGTGGACGCGAGGGGAGGGGGAGGATTATGAATCCTCCGATGCCTAGGTCAAGCATGTAGATGATCTCAACGATGAAGATTAGGGTTTAGATCTCACCTCCTTCTTTCCCCCTCTCTAGTTTAGGGTGGTCATATATATAGGATTCTTGAGGTGGTTCGGAAACTTCCGTGTATTAATGTGATACACTTGGGGGGGAGGCGGGGAACGACTATGAACCCTCTGATGCCTAAGTCAGGCCTATAGATGATCTCAACAATAAAGATTAGGGTTTAGATCTCACCTCCTTTCTTCTCCCTCTCTGGTTTAGGGTGGTCATATATATAGGATTCTTGAGGTGGTTCGGAAACTTCCGTGTTGTAACGTGATACACTTGGGAGTCCATGTTCTGATGTGATTCTTGTCCTAGATCTTTTAGAGTGATTTTCTGTTGAGATCAAGCCAGATTCATCTCTGCCTGTTCCCTTAGGATTCCTCGTACCGCCTCTCTAGCAGTGGTTATCCTAGTCAGCTCAGGATGTTGCGGAGCTCGGGACTCGAGTTCATTCCCCTTGTGTTTCTTACCTGTATTGTAGACACTTTTAGTGGGACGAGTTCTCTCTTACCAAGCTTCGTCCTCCGACAGCTCATCTTGTGTCGATGGCCCTTATGCTTATGCCTAGGTCTCCTTAGCTCAAATTAAGGATCCTCCTCAGCTTGGAGGCATATAATTGTAGATAACTGTCGCTCTTCCCGTGTGAGGGACAAGTTCAATTTTCCCCACAACAATGTCAGCATTCTCTCTACTTGACAATCATACCTTCTTAGTGTATCCATGGCCTTGAAGTCTATAGTCTAATAGTCTTTAACCTTTGCTATATAATTATGCACCTATACTATGCCAAAAGAAAATTATTCAAAACAGAAATGCAAAGGATATAATATAAAAGAGGCTTAGATTTTATCTCATTTTGGGCTCATTTGGATACTACCAAATGTGTTACTTTTTTCTATTTACAATAATAGATAAGTAATTTATTTGAGATAAGTTTAGTTTAAGATTAATTATAAGTAACTTTTTTTATTTAAATATACTTAACCGCTTTAGCTTAATAAATAGAAACTAAGATAAGCTACTTGAGGCTTATCTTAAGTAACTTATGAATATCCAAATGCCCCTTATGGAGTATATTGTGCATCTCTGTTTCATATTGTAACGACCTAAGATTTTGATGTGCGTGTATACATGTGCATGCATTTATATATATGCGATTACGTAAAATTTTACAAGGTGACCATTGATATGTGTGGTATATCTGCTTCCTTTTAGCCATTAATTTTTATAATTAATGAATATATGACTCTGTGTATATGTAAATAAATATATTTATGTATATGTACAATTTTGCCTATAATACATGCAAAATTGATTGTTCACTAATAAAATCACCCAATTCTAACAGTTAAGCATACCTTAAACTCACTCAATCATCCACCTTCATGTGATCAACATACATGACTAACCGCTTGTCTATCCATTCCTATAATCATATGTTTAGTCACTTAAATCAATAATCTAAACCGTTCATTCAATGAATTATCAGACGAATCCATCTCAACCCACTTCATATTTATTCATTCGTAAAACTGATTATTCATTAACCCATCAATATAATTAGGTTTCTAATTGTCTGATTATTTTACATACATCCAATCATCTAACAATACATAACACTTATATCATCCAACTAGATCACGTAATTACCAAAGTAAACCATAGATTCCATAGCTCACAAGGTGAAATTTTAATCCAACGGTTAGTTTTCATATGAGATACATGTGCACGTCACATGGGACCATAAAAGAGAGAAAATCATTAAAATTTATTTTCAACCGCCATTGAGGATCATAGATCAAGATTATTCTCATTGGAGCTGTTCACTCCCCAAGTATAGGGTTGTGATGTAGTAATAAACTCGGTAAGATCGAGATCGAATCCCACGAGGACTGGTCGTCACAACTCAAATCTATGATTCTCCTTAACTAATCCAAGAAAGAATGGAATGAACTACTAAGCACAATTTTATAAAAAAAAACAATTAAGAACAGGGAAGAAAATTCAATCAGAGAGAGAGAGCACTAGGACTTTCGAATCCACCCCTAATTATCCTAACCCTTATTTTGTCTGTTGATTCACCTTGATCTAGATTGATACCACTTAAATAGAGAAAGCACAATCTGTGTCCTTAATCGGGCATACAGACTGTCTAATTCCTTTAAGCAATGCCATGAATAACAAATTCCATGTCCTTGGTCGGGCACATGGAATGTACATTCATTAAAGCACCCTGTTTCTTCCTCTATAGGAAACCTGTTCTTGATCAGACACAAGCACCTGTAATAAGCATCCAAGCAACATCCATCTATATACTTTGATCAAGTTCATAGATGGAGAAGTATGGAATTTAAACCCATAAAGCCCACTCAGAGAAAGAAACAAATTAATTAAAATTCAAAGTAAATCAATCAATACAAGAGCTGATCAAATTAGGGGCTTCATCTCACTATCAGAGAGATTAGTTACCCATAAAATCCATAAAAAGATATTAAATAAAATTCATAAAATAAAACGCCAAACCGAACAATATCTCTCTCTTCTTTCTTCTCTTTCTTCTCTTTCTCCTCTCCTTGGCTCTGGATCTCAAATTCCCTGGATCTGAATACCTTCCCCACGTCCAAAACTTCCCTTTTATAGCTGCTGGATGGCTGGAATTGGTGGCAGAGTCGTAGACGAACTCGGAGTACAAACTTTCACAACCGTGATCGGTGGGCCCCACAGAGGTGTTTTCTGGAAAATCCACCCCGTCCATTGGATTCGGACGAAATTTCAGTCAAGAATGGGTGGTTTTGAAGGTCCATTGGCGCGGCCCACAGAAGAAATCTCAAAAAGATCAGATTTGAACGTCCCGGGGTAGTCCACTTTTGGCCTCTGTACCGCACACGTGTGTACGCGTGGGAGTGAAAGATCAGCATGGTTTTGTAGTTCTCGAACTCATCTACACGATGGACGAATTGGATCGGCCGTACAGGCGACGTGTGGGGCCCACAACGCTTCGCAAAAACGGCCAGCGGCCGGTCCTCGCGCTGCCAGCGTAACAGGGACGCGGGCGGCTTCCGCTGCGTAAATGGTGGGGTCCACCGTGATGTTTTGTTGAGAAATCCACTCCGTTCATTGGATCCCTCTCGAAAAACCAGTCGAACCTGCTGAGATTGGAGTGATTTCGGTGTGGTCCATCTGATTTCTTCGATTCACCGTCCGACTGCATTCGAACGGCTAGATTTTATTCCGGATGACCGTTCGCAATTCTGCCACCTAGGCAATGTTAATATGCTTCACCTGGACCTGATGGACGGCCGGATTGATGTTTTTATGGACGTGTGGGGCCCACAACCGAAACCCATCGGTCGGCCGGCCGTCAGAATGCCGCGCGTTTTTGAAATTGCGAAAGGGTCGGTCAGCGCTCGCGCTGACCGACTCAGCCGTCCGATGCACACCGAGTGCACCTGTGTATGGTGTACACTCACCATCATGTGGGGTCCATCTTGATAATTATGGCCAATCTGATCCGACCATCTGTTTTCTCACCTCATAAAACGGGATGAGACCGAATTTGAAGCATATCCAGATTATAGGTGGGCCCAGAATCGATGGTTTGTGGGCTGATTTGTCTGTTGGGGCACTTCCATAGTGATCCGAGGGCTGAAATTTGAAATGTACGGTTAATTTATGTCCCTAATCTCATGTATAAAGTTTTGAGCTGATCAGATAGAGGGAACCATGTGATCTTGCATTCTGGACCCCTTTCGGGCCCCTTTGGCTCGCTTTCCTCAGATCCCAGGCGTGTAAACTCTTCATTATTGGTTCTCTGGAGTCCATCCCGTGTTCTGGAGACTTTAGATCATGAAATCCATGCTTTTAATCCTCTTTTCAGTCCAACGCTCATTATTACATCCTGCAATGAAAACACGATTAAATTATTCCATTAAGCCTTATCAGGTATGTAAATTTAGGCAATTACTAGGGTCTGATATGTAATATTCGACCCTGATCAGGAGCACGACAAGCTGAGGTGGGGCATCAAGTTTTATCCCAATTGGACAGTCCAGTCTTGAACTACACATGATTCAAATTTATATACTAAAGGAATTGAGAAGGAAACCTAACCTCCCTGGATTGTGTTAATTGACGTTATCATCCTAACAAACTTTAAAAATAAAATAAATATTGTGGGGAAATCCAACTCGACGAGTCAAGCAGCTACAGAGCTTAGAACTTGGAGGGGAGACCTTGAGAATGTATGAAGGATAGGCAGGGTCGAGTTCTCTCTCAGTTCCTTGTTTAATAACTCAACGACAAAAAGGTCAATCGACGTATTAGTCTTGGTCTGAGGCTTGGAGCCGAGGCCATCTTAATCCAAGGTCCAGAGCCGAAGCGGAGGAGATTCGACCAATCCCGACTACTAGCACTCGGCCTCGAACCGTGTGAGGCCGAGGCTAAGGCCAGATGTGGTCACTCCGAGTGCTGAACCAGGAAACTACCCGAAAGCGGACGTGACCGAATATCTCGCCCGCGGATACGTGCCATTAAGACATGATATGCCGAATGGTCTAAAGATTACAAATAATATCTCCACGATCATAATATCCCGCTGATTAAGTGAATCACACCGAGATTGATAGATGTGGATCGTTTAACCCACATGTATAAATACCAGAGGACCCATTGCTACAGGTACATAATATCTCGCACCCTCTCTCTATATTCAACTTAGACCCAGATTCTCTAGCCCGACTTAAGCATCGGAGGGTCCCCCGGCTTAGCCAGGGTCTCCTTTGCTCACCCTTTTATGTAGGACCAGGGTCTGTCGAAGGTTCACTGCATTGAGTGGAGGGCGGTCTAGATTTTGATATCAACATTTTTTGGCGCCGTCTGTGGGAGATGCAAATGAAAAGCTATTAAGATTTACCAGAAATGTCGAGAGGAAAGAAAAAGGCGATAGTGGTGGACTCTGAACTTAGCAGGCAACACCAATCTTCTTCGTTGCTGCACACCGAGTCAGCTCCGATAGGGCCATCCCAACGGACTCAGAGCCGAGGAGGAAAATACAAAGTGCTGCAGAACGAAGTCCAGATGCTGAAGGATGAGATTAGCCAAATGAAGGCGCAGTAGAACCAGCAACCACCACTAAACCTGGTGAAAGCTACTCCAGCGCCTTAAACCAGCAACCATCACAAGCAGTCCCATAATAAACCAACCCAATGACATATGCTATGATCAACACTCTTCATAACAAGCATACATATGATGCATATTGGTATGTATCATGATGTAATAAAGTACATAGGCATGATTATCTGATATGGAAGACAATAATAATCTACAATCGACCATCACCGGCATACCACATACAAAGAGTAGGAGCTAAATGGCATGCCCCTTTTGCAACTATAGGAGTCCATGTGGTATGCCTATGTTAGACTAACATTAGCCTCCCAAAGCACTAATATATCATATATCCTAAGACAGGGTCCACTGGAAGGACAGCGGGTCTAACCCATACATCGAGATAGGCTCTACAGTGGATATACTAAATCTTGTACAACATATTCTCTCATCTACGACAAGAGGTGATGGTGTATTAGCGTCAAGGATAGGCCTCACACTTGTCCCAAAGAAGTAAATGGATGGTGTGGATGATATATATGTGACACCGAGCTCCTAGCAACTGGATACAAGGATAAGATATGTCTCATGGGGCAAGTCAAGTGAGTATACAATAAGTGGGCTTTCCTTTCCCATGGGACCCAATATGAATACAAGGCGGGCCTCGGTAGGGTCCATACATCTAGGACTATGTGTCCTTACAAATGGGTCGGTAGTTCACCCATCATCTAAGTGGGCCTCGGTTTGGGTCACTAAGCTTGGGCTAACCCATGCATCTAGGTAGATCACGTTTACTATGGAAGGCCTGATACAAATCACAATGAAGGCTCCAAAGCTTGGGGTAGTCCTACAGGGTACAGTGGAAAACATTATTATCAATGGGGCACAATGATTAGGGTTAACCCACTTAGAGAAAGATGAGAATGGGCCTAACAAGGCCTAATGGAGGATTACAATGTGGATATTTAACCATTATTTTCCTTACAATGTAAATATATAACCACCATTACTCCCAAGGTGTGATCCATTTGGGATCGGAATCGGAATCATAACGGGGCTCTCGAGCCTCCAATTATCTCGAAAATGGATGGACAACACGTGCCCATCACTCACACATGGTGGGCCTGCATAAGGCAACCCTATGGTGGGCATATAATCCATAAATCAGGGTGGGCCTCTCAAGGCAATGGGGCCCACAAGCTTAGAGAAATGGATGAACGGTAAGAATATAACACATACACCATGGTGGAATCACTTACCATAATTGTCACGTCCCAAACTCGGAAATTGGATTCACAGGAATTCTGATTGCTGAATCCGGTACCGACAGCCTCCGTAGTACCCTATTCTCGGCTCTTAGCGTCCATACGCCAGATTCTGATCCTGGGATCCTACAAGGAGGATTTTTTTTATGTACATTTAACTCGTAATAAGCATAACCATAAGTATACCCAAATCACAAAGGTAACATCATCATCACATATCCATTAGTATAATCATTTGATTACAATACTGAAGGGAAATACATAGGTTGAAAATCAAGCTCTAGAAGAACCGCTGCATGCTCCAAGCTCAATACTGCTACAACTTAACATCACCTGCACACATCTATCGTGCATAAGCTTATAGAAAGCTTAGAGGGTGGTGTAAGTGTATGCACAAAGTAGGTACCAAGTATTCGATACAATGCTATCATCATACAGTACTAAAAATACTGATAATCCATAAATCGTATAATATCGAAATAAGCAGAATTACTAACAAGATTATGAATTACTAGAGTAAGTAGAAATACTGACAAGAGTAGGAATTATCAGAGTAAATAGAAATACTGGCAAGATCATAATTTATATGATAACAAAGTAAGCAGAAATATGGACAAGTTCATAAGTCAATCAATATCAGAATACGTAATATAGAACAACTATGCAAATGAGGAGTCATAAAGAGTCAAATATCAAATGCCGAGGATGCGATGCAGTATGTAATTCCTGGTGAGTTCACAAATAGCGTCAATCATATCTAGACCATATAAATGCAGAAACACAGTAATCCAAAATACCATATGCCGCAGATGTAATGCAATGTGCGGTGCGAATGGAATGACTATGCTGGAGTGTGAAGTCGGGATGATAGTACGTAGTATCACATGCTATGGGGTCCATCACAAGGGACTTCTATCCAAAGCAGTCCTATACCTAAATTTGGATAGTCAAACTCAATGTGGTAAACTCCTGATTTAAGGTTAGTTGCGCACCCAACTGAAATTCTAGCCATACAAAGGTACACATAACAAATAGTTGCGCACCACCAGCCCAAGTGGATAGTGAATGAATGAATGAATGAGTATGCAACTTCTGCTCAATAAGTCCACATATCAGTACGGTTCATCTCTGGGATCATCACCTGCTACCCCTATCCGAGTGCACAACTGGGTAAGTGGAAGAGACCTCACTATCCACCTGCCAATATCGGGCTCAGCTCGACTCGTCGATAGCGGACCCATTCCTCAAGCTGATCAAACTCAACCTAGATATTGCCCCCTCATTCAGGCAGGTAAGGTCACACCCCCTCCCAACCGACCACGACACAGTGGGAGACGCGGCCTACTGGTATACGGCCCTCATGCACTCATATATATTCACTCGGTCTCGACATTGGGGCATCTCCTGGCCACGGAGGTTTAGAAATTTTCACCCAGAGACATCTATGACGCCCATATGTTAGAACTGAATATTTTCGGTGTCCCATCTGGCTATCCACGATATGCCTATGGAAGCTACGGCCCTGATGTCGCTAAGGCATATAGTAATCACAACACACAATGCAAGATGCATGAGTCATACAATTCAGTCATGCATCAATCCTGTGCATACCGTGCGCTCATGTGAGATAATCTCCGCCTATCAGGGAGTCTCATAATAACACGTTCAATGACATATGCAATGATCAACCATGTCTCATAACAAACATACAGATGATGCATATGGATATGTATCATAATGCTATATTGTCACATACTCATAATCAGTATCAATAACCGATATCGACAATCAACCTCGACAATGTGGATATTTAACTAACATTGCCCCCAAGGAATGACCCTCATGGATCCTAACATATAGTGAACCCATGACCTCACACAAGGGCCAATTATACAATATCATGGGCCTCTCTCAAGAGTTTACTACATATCACGATGGGCCTCTCACATGGGCCTCATATACATTATGATGGGTCTTACACACGGGCTGAATACACATCGCAATGGGCCTCAAATACGGGCCGTATATACATCACACAAGCCGAATACACACCAAAATGGGCCTCAACTACGGGTTACATATACATCATATAGGTCTTGACAATCGACCTTGACAATTCGAAAATCGGCCTCGACAAATCGGAATCGGCAATCAGCCACGATCGGTAATCGGTCACGATAATCGGCCTTGATTGGTAATCGGTCAATTGGCCACAACAAGCAGAATCGACATTCGGCCACGATCGGTAATCATTCACGATAATTGGCATCGATCGGTAATCGGTCAATTGGCCACGAGAAGCAAAATCGACATTCAACCACAATCGGTAATCAATCACGATAATTAGCCTCGATCGGTAATTGGTCAATTGGCCACGACAAGCAGAATCGGCATTCAGCCACGATCGGTAATCAGTCACGATAATCGGCCTCGATCGGTAATCAGTCAATTGGTCACGACAAGCAGAATCAACATTCGACCACGATCGGTAATCAGTCACAATAATCGGCCTCGATCGGTAATCGATCACGTCAATCAAAATTGATCAATGATCAAAGTCGGCAAGTCGGTCATGACAATTGGAGTCGGAATCACCAATCGGAATCAGCCTCGATCGTGGTTATATCAAATCCGATAGTGTAAAACCATCCGTCTATGGCGAATGAGGCCCACTAATTAGGGTTAACCCACTAAGAGAATGATGAGAATGGACCTAACAAGACCTAAGGGAAGGTCATAATGTGGACATTAAACCATTATTGCTCATCAATGTGGTCATTTAACCAACATTGTTCCCAAGGAGTAACCCACATAAAGCCAAATGTACAGTGGACCCACGGCCTCACACAAGGGACATATATATCATAATGGACCTCACCCATGGGCCTCGAACACATTACAATGGGCCACAACCCATGGGCTTCAAATACACAATAGGTGGGCCCTAACATGGGCCTAATACAATCAAGTGGGCCTCAAATATATCTCTATTGGTCTCAACTCGTAGGCCCTAAATACATCTCAATGGGTCTCGACCCATGGGCCCCAAATATATCACAATGGGCCTCAACCCATGGGCTTGTGATTCAAACAGGTGGGCCCCATCTTATATGTCTCAGATACAAGGCAGGTAGGCCCTGCCACATGGGTCAAAATACATCATGATAAGCCTCATACACGTCGCAATGGGCCACACACGGTGGGCCACATACATCACAATGGGCCACACTAATGGGCCTCATATCATACACATCAAACGAGCTGCATCAATGGGCTGCACTAATATATTAAGGTGGGCCTCAGGGATGGCTCGTAAATATATTGAGGTGGGCCCGACAAATGGGCCACAAAATACATCAAGGTGGGCCTAATCACATGGGCCTCATATAAATCAAAGTGGGCCTCAACAACGGCCACCAATACGTCATAATGGACCTCATATCTGTGTCGCATAAACATCAATATGGGTCGTGTCAATGGGCTACACCAATAGACCTCATATACGTCGAATGGACCGGATCAATGGGCATAATACCTCGCAATGGGCCACGACCCATAGGCCATAGATACACAATAGGTGGGCCTTACACATGGGCCTCAAACATAAGGCAGGTGGGCCTCATCACATGGGCCTCAAATACATCATGATGGACCCCATGGATGGGCCGCACCAATGGGCCCCTAATACATCATTTTGGGCCTCACATATGGGCCTCAGTGGGCGGGCCACAAATACATTTAGATGGGCCTCAACAATGGGCCTTATACAAATCAAAGTGGGCCTCAATGGACGGCCCACAAATACATCAAGATGAGCCTCATCACATGGCCTTGAAATAATCTTCAAAATGGTTGGACGGTTTGGATGAAACACATGCATCATGGTGGATCCCATAGGGATGGAAAGGATGGTCGGCATAGATGAAGTACATACCTTATGGTGGGGCCCACACTAATGGAAAGTGTGGATTACAATACATGCATTAGTGGGTCCCATGTGGGGCCCACCATAATGTTTATTTTCCATCCAGCCCATTGATAAGGTCACTCAGACCTGGGGGCCCACGGTAATGTTTATTTGACCTCCAAACTGTTCATAAGGTCACTCATACCTAGGGCTCACTGTACTGTTTATATGTCATCCAAACTGTTCATTTCGTCACTTGGACCAGGGGCCCACCATAACATTTATTTTCCACCCAACCAGTTGATAAGGCCACGTGGACCTGGGGTGGGACTGGGGCCCACCGTAATGTTTGTTTGCCATCCAAACTGACCAGGGGCCAGGGTGATGTTTATCTGCCATCCAACCGGTTGATAAGGTCCCACGGACCTGGATCGAGGAAAAACAAATTTCATATGATTCAAAACTTCTACTGCAAAGGGTTTAAATGGCAATCGTTCAAACATTGTTTCCTGCCATGTGGGTAATTTGAGTCCCAAATGCAGGTGATGTTTTTAGGGGCCCCACTGTCCCGAAGGGACCCAACAAATGCACGGTGTTGATGAACAAAACTCATAATGGTGGGGCCTACAAGTGGGACCACGTCCCTGCCCGTTTGGTCGGTGCGCAGCAGGACGCTGCTGAGGATGTCAGCAGCAGCATCCCTGCCTTGTTTTTAAATTTTTTTTAAAAAAGAAATGTGTTTTTCCGCGGTTTTTCCCAGGTGGAGCCCGCATTAGTAAAATCCACCTCGTCCACTGGTTCCCGTGGCCTGAGACAAGACAAACAAGCCCAATATTGGACATGCTTCAGTGTGTAGGAAGATTATAGTGCATTTTAACTGTGAAAACCACTAGTTTCTATGCTATGGCCCACCAGAAAATCGGATCAGCCTCATTTTTCGGCTCAACGCCTGAAATGAGCTAGGGAATGGAATGGGCGGCATGGATTTACTCCATACATCAAGGTGGGACCTGTATGAGTGGCCCACCCCAAAAGGTATATATATATATATATATTATAAAATAATAATATAAAGTATTATATTATATGTTACATGTGTGCGTGCGTGAGAGGGAGGGGTAGTGTCAGCGCTGTCAGCGCCCAGCGTCCAGAGACGCTGGACGGACGGCTGATGATGGACCCCACGTATATGGATGATTTGATACAACACATATATCATGAGGTGGGGTCCACACGCATGATGGTGTGGTCCATCTAAATGGATGAATAACATGGATGGGTCCCACAAACTCACATCAGTTCATACTTCACTGTCAGTTAACACTGCACTGTTAACTAACTACACTTCATTGATGCACGGTGTGGTATATATCTCATCAAGGTGGGTCCTAGATGGCCTACCTGTTTTGGATCAGCCTAATATTTGCGTTTTCTCATCATCCAGGCCCACTGGATGGCCTAGATAAAACAGATATACGACATCAATTTGAAGGGGTATTATCAAGGTGGGGTCCATTCGGGTGGGCCACGCATCACACAAAAATGAGAAAGAGAGAGAGAGAGAGGCACCCACCTTAGGATCTTATCTTCTTCTTCCTCCTATAGCCTCTAAAGCTCCAATGGACGGACTTCAATGGTTAAGATTGATCATGGAGGGTGGGATTGGATGGTAGGAAGGTGGGCCACACTAGTTTCTCTTCCATGGAATGCCATGGACGGTTCCTTGCTTGGGAAAAATGAGAGAGAAAGAGAGAGAATGAGAGAGAGAGAGATGATGGGAGAGAAGTGATGGTGAGTGATGGATAGGTGTACTTGACATGTAAGGGAGAGTTGACTTTAGGTAAGGTGATGTAAGAGAGGGGTGGGTTGGGTTAATTTGATTGATTGATTTGATTTGATTGATTGATTTTATGAGTGGTAGAGATTCTCTCGGAATTACAACGCGCGACATTTTTCTCAAAATGAACGTGGGCCCACATCTTCCAGCCTGAGTATCGGTTCGGTGCGCGAGTCGCGGCATTGGAACCGCGGCGACGGCGCGGTCGCCAAGGTACAAGTCTCAGGTCGAGCCGACTTCGGCATGCAGGTCTCGACTTAGGATCGGTCGCAATCGTTGAAAACAGGTCGAGGATTGCCGGAATTCGACCGAAAGGATCACGAAAGCCTACGAAACGATACGGACTAGGATACGAGTCTTAAAATAATTGGGCCTCATATAAGGGCCTCGTATACATCACATCGGGCCTCACACAAGGGCCACATATACATCACTTGGGCCTCATATACATCATATTGGGCCTCACGGCCGCATATACATCATAATGGCCTCTCATACATCACATCGGGCCACAACCCTTGGGCCTCAAATACATCACGATGGGCTTCATATCTGGGCCTCAAATACATCACGATGGGCCTCATATCTGGGCCTCAAATACATCACAATGGGCCTCATATCTGGGCCTCAAATACATCACAATGGGCCTCATATCTGGGCCTCAAATACATTATAAAGGGCCTTTTATCTGGGCCTCAAATACATCGTGATGGGCCTAATCATACGGGCCTCATATACATTAGGTGGGCCCTGCATCACATAGGCCTCCTATATATCAAGCTGGGCCTCACACGGTGGGCCACATGGATGGACGGCCTGCATGAAACAGATACATCAGTGGGTCCTGCGTCCGGCCTTTGGATGACGTGGATATAACACATACATCATGTGCGTCAAGCACCGTCCCAAATGGTCCCAAATGGCTGGACAGTGCGGATGAAATATATAAATCATAGTGAGGTTCATGTCCAATGGACCGGACGGTGGATGAAACACCACATCAAGGTGGGTCCACATCTAATGGACTGGACGGTGGATGAAACACCACATTAAGTTGGGGTCCATGTCCAATGGACTGGACGGTTTGGATATAACACATACCTCATGATCAGACCCACATAGCTTGCTGACGTTAACGCAACAACTATGTAGCTAGTGGGGTCCACAAATGGACGATTTGGATATAACACATACCCATGATCAAGTCTACAGAACTTGCTGACGTCAACACAACAGCTGTATTGCTGGTGGGGTCCACATAGATGGACGGTGTTGATACAAAATATAAACATTATGGTGGGCCCCACCCCACATGTGGGTGGATATACAGATGGACGGATGGCTGGATATATAGATACATCGAGGTGGAGTCCCACGCTGCACCGTCTAGCGATGGACAGTGTGGATATAAAATTCATACATCAAGGTGGGCCCCACCCCCACACGTGCTGCACATGTGGGTGGGTCCCACACCCAATAAAATGGACGGACGGTGTTGGATATAACTCATACCTCACGATCAGATCCATAGACTTACTGACGTCAATGCAGCAGCTATATAGGAGGTGGTCCACACCGTTGGACGACTTGGATGAAATGCATATATCAAAGGTGGGTCCACGTACATGACCCACCATCTATGACTTGGACGATCTAGATAAAACACTTCACAGGGGTGTCCCACCATCCAGCAAACTGGACGGTGTGGGTATTCAACACATCATCAAGGTAGGCTCCACCGTCCAGCCAATGGACGGTGGATGACATGGATGAAAAGCATACATCAGGTAGGTCCACACGTGTGGCCCACCTGCTTTGCATCAAACTGATATCCGTGTCATCCTAATCATCCAAGCCTGCTGGACGTCATTCTGATAGATGGCCTGGATGAAATTCGTGGGCCTGCTGGGCCGCTACCCCTATCAGGCTGGACGGTGTGGACACCATCCACACATCAAGGTGGGCCGCAAAGGGGAGAGAGAGAGAGAGAGAGAGAGAGAGAGAGAGAGAGAGAGAGAGAGAGACGGCGGTGATGGAGGGAGCTCCGCCACTATGAGCTCCCTTCTATGATATAATGCATACATTAAGATGGGTCCCACCACATGCGGGCCTTCAAATTATAAAAATTAACAGTGGAAATCCTAAGATCACCCACCAATTTCACTTCTCCTTGGTTCCTTAGAAAGCTAATCTCCTTGGCTTCTTCTTTGATGGTGGAAGATAAGGATTAAAGGGTAGAAATGAGAGATTAGGGGGGCAGGAAGTGGGCCACACTTAGCTCCTTGCTCTCCTTAGAGCTTGGACGGTCCTCTCTCTTGGAATGGGTAGAGAATGAGAGAGAGAATAAAATTTGTTGTTAGGGAGATGGGATGGGAGGAATGGGTGTTGTAAGGGAAGTGACATTAGAGGTATGGGCTTGGTTGACTTTGGGAATGGAGAGGTATGGGTTGCCATGCATTGTTGGTAAAAGAGGGATGGGTTACATACTTGACTAGTACTTGATTGATTGATGTGATTGATGGTAGAGATTCTCTCGGGATTCGTAATACGCAGCGTTTCTTCGAGATAAATGTGGGCCCACAAACTCCTGGCCTGGGAATCACATCGGTGAGCAAGACGAGGCGTCGGAACTGCGATGATGGCGTGGTCGCTAGGGTACAAGTCTCAGGTCGAGCTGACTTAGATCTACGGGATGCGACTTAGGGTCGTGTGCAAATGCTTATTACAGGTCGCGAGTTGTCGGAATTCGACGGGGAGGATCGCGAAAGTCTAAGGAACGGTACAGACTAAGATACGGGCCTTACAGGTAATTCAACTTAACTTATTTCCCCAACCACCCTTCAATCCAATCCACTTATTCATCCACCCAACTAAATTATTCGTATGTCTCAATTATCTATCCAAACCAAGTCTTCATTCTAAACCACTCTTTCACATTATTCGTTTATGCATGCTTGTGTGCATTACACCTTATATGAAATTATTACATACGTGTACACCAGTTAACCAGTTAATCACCACATGAGTGTGTGTGTCCATGTATAGCATACACATGTGCGCACTTATCAAACCAAGAGAATGGATGTGGGAACCCATATCCCTTATTTTCCTCCAGCTCAAAACGGTTTCTCTTATTATTTTTATTTTAAAACAAAAAAAATTAATTTTTAAAAAATGAAGAAATGAACGGTCACCCTATCCAATTTCTCCTAGCGTGTGGCCTACTTAAGTCTTAGACCTTCCTCATTTTTAGACTCACACCCTATCTTAATATGATAAATCAAGGGGACGGACTGGATTTTTTTAAAATAAACATCATAGTGGGCTATTATTTTTAATTGTTAAAAATAATAATCGATAAAACATACACAGTAAATACCACACATTACCGCGTGATGAGGAGAGTCTCGTCCGAATTTCTTTATCACTTTCATCTTCTTCTCATCATAAGTTATTCGTGGGAACCACTACATCTTCATCCTATTATGATGGGGCTCAAACCAATGATCTGGACCATCCATTGGACTGCCCTTCCAAATCAATCACCCATTTATATAAAAATAAATAAATAAATTGTAACATCCTCGATTTTCACTGTTTTGGATTTCCAAAAGTCCTTGAAATTTTTTTTTATTAACTTATAATATCACTTAACTGACCATTAGCATCCAACGTTAGCTTATACACGAGTGGTCCTGTTTGGTCACGATCAGATCATGTACGAGCCATCAAGCCAGGTAGCCTAATTACACTTAACAACAGCACGTGTGGGCCGCCCAGCGACCGAGGAAGGTCAGAAAAATCTAAAAATTTAAAAAATCATAGATCTCACTGAGCTTGTGGTCCATCGCAGGCCGCGAACCCAGTGGACACCCAGAAGTACCATCTGGCGCTTGCCAAATGCGTCCCGCCAATGCCAGAATTGGAATCTAGCACTTGCAAATGAAACTAGGACTCCTGGCGTTCCAGCCGTCGAATTTCTTTCAAATTTACGGTCAAGGTTTGATGTATTTTTCTACGCCCGTCCACCAAATCTGGGACCCGATCATGGAACGGTGACCGTTGATCACAAATCGGACCCATGCGATTAAATCCCATATCCGATCGCTCCTAAATTTTACATAGCCCTTCATCGGGCCATGGATCACCTACCTTATAAATTTCATGGCTAGAGGGCCACCAAAAATGCCCCATCAATTAGAATAGGCCTCCCAGGGCCACTTAAAGATCGAAAATGCTTACTCAGATCATATATCTGTTCATCTGTTTGTCCTCAAATCTTGCAGGGACCCTAATCGGGCCATAAGACACCTACACACCAAGTTTGGTGGCCAGAGGGGTATTAGGGCCACCCCAACACCAATAGGGAATCCTAGTGGTCTATTTTAGGAAATTATGGAAGCTTGGGGTCATTTGCACCATATCTGGTATTATAAAAAAGGGTTTCTTTTGGGCACCCCTCTCCCCATACGAATTTGCCCTAGAGAAGGAAAGAGAGAAAAGAGAAAAGGGAGAAGAGAAAGAGGAGAAAGGAGAAGAAAGAGAGAGGGAAGAAGAGCAAGGTGGATCTTAGATCGTGGTGGGGCCTAAGAAGATCATCCCTTCCAACTCCCTACCTCATCTTCAAGAGGAAACCCTACACTACAACCACCAAAATCGTCCGTCAATCGTCTAGGTAAGGTTCCTCCTCCCTTTGCCTTAGAACCCTTGTGAGGAAGGGGCATTTTTGCATGGATTTCTAACATGTATGAGCTTGCTTTAGGGATTCCGACCAACCGGCCCCCAAATCGACGTTCCTAGGTCATTTTCAAGTCTCCAACGAATCCTAAGGTGCGGACTATTGTTCTTAGGTGGCCTAGCACCAATTTTAGTGTGGGTTTAATGATTTTGAATGCTTGGATGTTATATTTGAAATTCTAGAGAAACCCTAGGAAATTACATGTTGTTGGAATTATATGAATGGGCATGCTTAGTTTTCTCATAATTTTGATCTTGCCGCTTATGTGATTGTGTGTATGAATGATCACTTGCTCATGCTTTATTGGTTTTTCCCATATGTTGTGCTTTATAATATATATGGTTCATTACCCTTGTGCATATGATGGCTTGAGATGGAGGAAGTGCACAACTTCCTCACCCACACACACTCTCCTCACATGCACTTGTTTCATGATATTGTTAGCCACGCTTGCTATGAGAATTTTGAATGATATGTTGAGAAGTATGAGAACATTATATGGTTATACTAGATTATACATTAGTAGTCGGCATGCTATGATCCCCTTCACCCTTTTTTGGGTTGGTCAGGAACAAGATGAGAGACGGTAGTCCCGTCGGTAGGACTACGCTAGGGCTAGATCCGTGGATTGGGCGGGAGTGTTCGGGTGACTGTAGTTCGACTACATGGGTCCCCTGTGCCCGATGTCGCTCGTCTCACGCTCACCTGAACTATGCGGTCTAGTCTGCTACCTGACTAACCCTGTTTGTTAACCCTGAGTGCTCATCTATGTATGAAACCTGAACCACCCTACAACTATTGTAGCCCATTGATAATCCACTTGAAACTGGTCCACAGCCTCGTGAGCCAGGCATGGTGGAATGGGACACTGTGTCCGAGCTGTCGGCCTACGCTGGGGTACCGCGCCTCCCCTTAGTGACCGCAAGCGATCCCTTCCTTTTGGCACTCCTCATGTGCTTGGTGTCGGGGATGAGGAACCCAACGAGATCATGGACCGCGGGGCTTCGACCTCACACATTGATGAGGTCTTGGCCTTGAAATCAGCTTAAGGCAGTAATACGTAAGGTGAATCAAAATCCCCAACCTGCTGGATGAATGGACTTAACTAATAACTCGGCTAACACGATCGCATTGCATGCATTAGTTAGGGTGGCGACTCGGAAGTTGAGGTCGCTCTGAGGGAGTGTTGTCATATGCGATCGTTAGATGGAGTCACTTGAGGGAGTGTTGTGGCGAGGGCATGCATCATATCATCCCGCATGCATGCATTTTAAATAAGAGTTATTAGGTGTTGATGATTGTCTGCTTTTTATTAAGTTCATATTACAATTGATGCCTGTTGTAACTTGAGACCAATAGTTCACACTGAGTTGATCACTCACTCCCACTCTGGGATGGTGTTTTAAAACACCAACCAGACCTATTCATAAATGCAGGTGATTCAGGGCATGAGGAGCCTGGCGAGGCGAGCTTGGACGAGCAGGACGAACTCTCCTACTTGCAGCTGATGGGCGGCTCTCCATCGGCTTGATCGGGCTGAATTTGGATTTGCTAAGCCGCGGGCTCAGCTTTACTCTTTTTGGACATAGCCTTCTTTTGTTGTTCTGTTGGGCAACGCCTTGGGCGACTGTAACATCCCGGATTTTTACTGTTTTGGATTTTCAAAAAAAAATCCTTAATTTTTTTTTAAAAAGTAATTAACTTATATTATCACTTACTGACCTTTGGCACTCAATATTAGCTTATACACGAGTGGTCCTGTCTGGTCACGATCAGACCATATACGGGCCGTCAAGCCAGGTAGCCCGATTACACTTAACAACAGCCCGTGTGGGCCGCCCAGCGACCGAGGAAGGTCAGAAAAATCTAAAACTTCAGAAAATCATAGATCTCACTGGGCTTGTGGTCCATTGTGGACTGCGAACCCAGTGGACACCCAGAAGTACCATCTGGCGTTTGCCCAATGCGCCCCACCAATGCTAGATTAAAATCTGGCACTGACAAAAGAAACTGAGACTCTGGGCCTTCCAGCCGTCAGATTTCTTCCAAATTTACGGTGAAGGTTTAATATATTTTTCTACACCCGTCCACCAAATCTGGGACCTGATCGTGGAACGGTGACCGTTGATCGTAAATCAGACCCGTACGACCAAACCCCGCATCCGTTCGTTCTCAAATTTTGTAAGGCCCCTCATCGGGCCATGAACCACTTATCCTATAAATTTCATGGCCAGAGGGCCATCAGAAATACTCCAATCACCAAAATGGCCCCCACAGGACCACTTAAAGGTCAGAAACACTTTCTCAGATCATATATCCGTTCATCCGTTCGTCCTCAATTTTTGCATGGGCCCTAATCAAGCCATAAGGCACCTACACGCCGAATTTGGTGGCCAGAGGGGTGATAGGGCCCTAGATCCTAGAAAGACCCTTCCATAAGTCTAGTATAGTAAAAACCTAGCCCTTAGGGCCATTTACACCAAACCTGGCATTATAAAAAGGCCCCATTTGGGCACCCTCTCTCCCCATACGATTTTTTCCTAGAGAAAGGGAAGAGAGAAGAGAGAAAAGGGAGAAGAGAAAGAAGAGAAATGAGAAGAAAGAGAGAAGGAAGAAGGGTAAGGTGGACCCTAAATCAAGGTGGGGCTCAAGGGAATCAATCTCTCCTCTCCCTACACCTTCTCCAAGGGGAAACCCATCCGAAAATCGCCATCTTCATCTCGTGGATCGTTTAGGTAAGATCCAACCCTCTTTTTCTTTGAAAACCCTTGTAAGGAAGGGGGTTTTGCTTGTAAATCTAACACGTGAAGTTATTTTAGGGATTCCGGCCAATCTACCGCAAAGCCCTCTTTCCTAGGACGTTTTTCCCAAGCCTTCAACGAATCCGAAGGTGCGGACTATTGTTCTTAGGTGGCCTAGCACCAATTATAATACTAGCTTAATGATTTTGGATGCTTGATCGGTACATTTGAAAGCCTAGAGAATCCTAGGAATTGTAGGTTCTTGAAATTGTATGGATGCACATGATGTTCTTCATAATGTTATTGTTGTTCACATGATTTTCATGAATGGATGATAATATGCTTATGCCGTGTCATTCTTTCACATGTTATTGATCCATGTTGTGTATGCTTCTATTACCCTTATGTATATGATGGCTTGAGATGGAGGAAGTGCGTAACTTCCTCACCCACACCCACACACCTCACATGCACTATATTACTTGATTGCTTGCTAGGAACATCTAATTCGTATGCCTGAGATGCGTGGAGTATGATGATGACATACTAGTGATAGTCTGTGTAGTTGGCTTGTTAAGGTTGGCCCTCACTACATTGGGTTGGTCAGGAAACATGAGGAGAGCGAAGGCGGCTCCAAGGGTAGGACTGCCTCGAGGCTAAACCCGTGAGTTTGGGCGGGTGTGTTCGGGTGGCTGTAGTTTGGCTACATGGGTCTCTCGTGCCCGAGGTCGCTCGTCTCACGCTCGCCTGGCTCGTGCGGTCTAGCCTACAATCTGATCAACCCTGTTTGTTAACCCTGTGTGCCCACATATGAATGGAATCTGAACCACCCTGCAACCATTGTAGCCCATTGAAAATTCACTTGCAACTGGTCCACAGCCTCGTGAGCCGGGCATGGTGGAATGGGACACTATGTCCGAGCTGTCGGCCTACGCTGGGGTACCACGCCTCCCCGTAGTGACCGCGAGCGATCCCTTCCTTTCGGCACTCCTCATGTGCTTGGTGTCGGGGATGAGGAACCTGACGGGATCACGGACCGCGAGGTCTCGGCCTCACGCATTGATGGGGTCTTGGCCTCGCAACCAGTTTAGGGCGTTGATACGTAGGGTGAATCAGAATCCCCAACCTGCTGGATGAATGAACTTAATTAATAACTCGGCTAACACGATCGCATTGCACGCATTAGTTAGGATGGCGACTCGGAAGTCGAGGTCGCTCTGAGGGAGTTTTGTCATATGCGATCGTTAGATGGAGTCGCTTGAGGGAGTGTTGTGGCGAGGGCATGCATCATATCATCCTGCATGCATGCATTTTAAATAAGAGTTATTAGGTGTTGATGATTGTCTGCTTTTCATTAAGTTCATATTACAATTGATGCCTGTTGTAACTTAAGACCAATAGTTCACACTGAGTTGATCACTCACTCCCACTCTGGGACGGTGTTTTAAAACACCAACCAGACCTATTCATAGATGCAGGTGACTCAGGGCACGAGGAGCCTGGCGAGGCGAGCTTGGACGAGGAGTATGAGCTGTCCTACTTTTAGTTGATGGGCGGCTCTCCATCGGCTTGACAGGCGGGAATTGGACCGCTGAGTTGTGGACTCAGCTTTATTCTTGTGGACATATCATTTTATTCTAGATTTTGATGGGCAACGCCTTATGCGACCCTTTTCATATTCTTTGGACTTGTATATGTATTTGAACTTCTTTCATTTCAGTAAATCAGTTATGATTATGTTTCATGCTCCAGGATATTTCAAATTGTGCATTTAAGTTTGATTAACCATAAAACCATAAAATGTATGATAAGTGACACTCGGGAAGTCGGGAGTCGAGTCTATGCACGACCCCTGATTTTTCGGGGCGTTACAGCGACCCTTTATTATTTTGGACCTGTATATATGTGAGATATCCTTCATTTCAGTAGACTGATGTGATTGTGCTTCGTGCCTCAGGTAATTCCAAATTACGCAGTTAAATTTGATTAATTATAAAAAAAACCATAAATGCATGATAAATGACACTCGGGAACTCGGGAGTCGAGTCTATGCACGACCCCCGATTTTCTGGGGCATTACATAAATAAATTACAACATACATGTTTTTCCATTAATGCATTACCACCAAGACACTCTTTCCACTATCCTTCCTCACATCTTTACGACAGTAATAACAGAGTAAATACGACAACTTTTTAAAAAATAGCATCCAGAAACTGTCGGAGAAAACGAGAGAGAGAGAGAGAAATGGTGCCATGACACCGTCGATAAGGCTATTTTCATGATCGAATCTGAGTCAATTATGGGACAGGTTCAAATAAATCCAACGAACCAGGTGGGTGATCCAATCTCAGATGTGAATTTTTTAGATACTTGTTTATATATATATATATAATCTTTTTATTTTCCGTAACACCCTGAAAATTGGAGGTCGAGCATAGACTCAACTCTCGAGTTCCAACGCATCACTTATGCAATATGGATAATGATGATTAAATGTTGTTTATGTTAGTGCTTTAAACATGAGTGAGATTAAGCCAAATCAACAAAACATAATCCAGGGACAGTTATAATACGCAAGCGGAAGGATAACGCCCCGAAAAATTGGGGGTCGTGCATAGACTCGACTCCCGAGTTCCCGAGTGTCACTTATCATGCATTTATGGTTTTTATGATTAATCAAATTTAACTGCGTAATTTGGAATTACCTGAAGTATGAAGCACAATCGCACCAGTCTACTGAAATGAAGGAAATCTCACAAATATACAGATTCAAAATAATAATAATAATAAAGAGTCGCCCAAGGCGTTGCCCAACAGGATAATGAAAAAAAGGCTATATCCTAAAGAATAAAGTGGAGCCCGCGGCTCAACAAATCCAAATTCAGCCCGATCAAGCCGATGAAGAGCCGCCCATCAGCTGAAAGTAGGAGAACTCGTCCTCCTCGTCAAAGCTCACCTCGCCAGGTTCCTCATGCACTGGGTCACCTGCATCTATGAATGGGTCTGGTTGGTGTTTTAAAACACCGTCCCAGAGTGGGAGTGAGTGATCAACTCAGTGTGAACTATTGATCTCAAGTTCAACAGGCATCAATTGTAATATAAACTTAATGAAAAGCAGACAATCATCAACACCTAATAACTCTTATTTGAAATGCATGCATGTGGGATGATATGATGCATGCCCTTGCCACAACACTCCCTCAAGCGACTCCATCTAACGATCGCATATGACAACACTCCCTTAAAGCGACCTCGACTTCCGAGTCGCCACCCTAACTAATGCATGCAATGCGATCGTGTTAGCCGAGTTCTTAGTTAAGTCCATTCATCCAGCAGGCTGGGGATTCTGATTCACCCTACATATCAATGCCCTAAACTGGTTGCGAGGCCAAGACCCCATCAACACGTGAGGCCGAGACCTCGCGGTCCGTGATCCCGTCGGGTTCTTCATCCCCGACACCAAGCACATGAGGAGTGTCGAAAGGAAGGGATCGCTCACGGTCACTACGGGGAGACGCGGTACCCCAGCGTAGGCCGACAGCTCGGACATAGTGTCTCATTCCACCATGCCCGGCTCACGAGGCTGTGGACCAGTTGCAAGTGGATTTTTGATGGGCTACAACGGTTGTAGGATGGTTCAGGTTCCATACATATGTGAGCAAACAGGGTTAACATACAGGGTTAGTCAGATAGTAGGCTAGACCGCACGAGTCAAGTGAGCGTGAAACGAGTGACCTCGGGCACAAGAGACCCATGTAGTCGAACTACAGCCACCCGAACACACCCGCCCAAATCCATGGGTATAGCCTTAAGACGGTCCTACCAACGGGACCGCCTTCATTCTCCTTGTATTTTTGACCAACCAAAGAGTTTGGATGGTGATTCATAACATGCCAACTAACAAGGTTATCATTTAGCATATGTAATATCACACATTCATATTTTTCAACATAGAACTCATAATTCCTACCAAGCAAAGCTACAATGTGTAAAATTCAAGTGCATGTGTGTTGTGTAGGTTGATGAGGAAGTTAAATACTTCCTACATCTCATAGAGCCAAATTGCACAAGGATTAGTAAGACATACATGTTAGGGCAACATCATGTGAAGAAAACTAAATATGACATAAACATGAGATCATCAATTCATATCAAATCATGTGAGAAATAAGAACAACATCATATGAGGAAATCAACATGACATACAATTCCATACAATTTCAACAACCCAACAATTCCTAGAAATTTCCCTAGACTCTCCAAAGGCATCATCCAAACATACAAAATCATTAAACTCTTACTACAATTAGTGCTAGGCCACCTAAGAACAATAGTCCGCACCTTGGATTCGATGGAGGCTTGGAAACGACCTAGGAGATGTGGATTTCGGGGTCAATCGGCCGGAATCCCTAAAGGTGACCACTTGCTTGTTAGAATCCCAAGTAAATCTCCCTCATCATAAGGGTTTCAAAGAAAATAGGAAATGGAGCTTACCTAGTTGCTCAACGGATGAAATAGCGGTTGTGGGGTGAGGTTTCTTCTTGGAGAAGAGGTGGAAAGATGCAAGATTGGCTTCCTTGGGCCCCACCTCGATTTAGGGTCCACACTCCTCTTTCACTCTCTCTTCCTCCTCCTTTCTCCTATTTCTCTTCTCCCTTTTCTCTCTTCTCTCTTTTCCCTTTTTTTTTCTTAGGGCAAAATCGTATGGAGAGAGGGGTGCCCAAATAAAACCCTTTTTATAATGCCAGATATGGTGCAAATGGCCCCAAGCTTCCACAATTTCCTAAAATAGACCTATGGGACTCATATTGGTGTTAGGGTGGACCTAACACCCCTCTGGCCACCAAATTCGGCGTGTAGGAGCCTTATGGCCCGACTAGGGTCCACGCAGAAATTGAGGACGAACGGATGAACGAGTATATGATCTGAGCAAGCATTTTCATCCCATAAATGGCCCTGTGGGGGCCGATCTGGTGATTGGGGCAGTTCTGGCTGCCCTCTGGCCATGAAACTAGTAGGGTAGGTGCCCTATGGCCCGATGAAGGGCCATGCAAAATTTGGGAACGATCGAATGCGGGGTTTGGTCGCACGGGTCCGATTTGCGATCAATGGTCACCATTCCACGATCAGGTCTCAGATTTGGTGGACGGGTGTAGAAAAATATATTAAACTGTCACCACAAATCTGGAAGGAATCCGACGGCTGGAACGCCTGGTATCCCGATTTCATTTGTAGGTGCCAGATTCCAATTTTTAGCACTGGCGGGGTGCATTCGGCTTGTGCCAGATCCCAGTTCTGGGTGTCCACTGGGTCCGCTGTCTGCGATGGACTACAAGCCCAGTGAGATCTATGATTTCCTGAAGTTTTAGATTTTTCTGACCCTCCTCGGTCACTGGGTGGCCCACACGGGCTGTTGTCAAATGCAAACGGCCATCAGGTTTGGCGGCCCGCACTTGGTCCCATCATAACTAGACTGGTCCACCCCAGTATAAATTAACATTGAGTGATAATGTTACAGGAAGACTGAAACAAACAAGTATAACTCATAAACCAGTATAGTTCCCCAAAGTATGTATGCGTTGTCAGGTCAATAATTACAAGTATTGTTTCAAAATATAAAATGTCAAAAAGAAAATGTTATAGTCCTCTATCAAATATGACCCCTGAAGCCCCGTCGAGTCAGAACGGCCTATATGAACCCGCCTAAATACTGCATATATGAGAAAGCATCTTCATCGTCTGCGAAGTCTGGTTCCACCTCATCAGTCAGGTCTCCATCTGTAACTAAGACAGAGTCTGGTTTGTGTGTACAACACCGTCCCGTAACGTGGGAGTGAGTGATCAACTCAGTGGAACAATAAAGCAAAGGTTAACATATTATCAATTCAGTCAAGCAGTAATGATAAAGTAATACAATCAAACATCCCTAAGTACTCTGATTAATGCAGGAATGGTATGTATAAATGATGCATGCCCTCGCCTATACTCCCTCTGCGATCTTCATCTAACGGTCGCGCGTGTCAGTTACTTCCTCAGTGCTCTGTCCAACGCCAAATGGCACATACAGTGCGGTGCATGAGCGTGATTACCAAATTCTTATTAGTCCTTTTCATACGACAGGATTGAAAAACTAAGGTACCTCCCTTATATCAATACCCAAACAATGACCTATTCTAGGGTCGTCAGTCCTAGTAAATCTCATACGAAGTTGCGGTTCTAGCTCACTACAAAGGACTTGTCACCTCGATGCAGTGTAGGCCTAGTTTATACTCTTGTTGCTACGGAAAGGCTAGTCACCTCAATGCAGGCTCAGAGTATGCTCGAGGTTACTACAAAGGGCTCGCCACCTTATCAGTGTAGGCCGACAGCTCGAATACAGCGTCCCATACTACCGTATTCAGCTCACGAGCTTATGTTGCTCACTGGTCACTATGGATGAACGCGTCGTCCTGACGTAGGCATACAGCTCGACCACAGTATCCCATACCACCATGTCCGGCTCATGAGTCTTAGTGGATCGAGGTACCAAGGTTAACAGGGTTTCCGCTGGTGAGGTTGGTACCTTAGGTTCAGGAAGTAGTGTCCAAACATGGTGAACATACATTGGGTCAATCGGGTTACTTGACGAACTCGATTAGTACGAGCGCATGTTGAGTTGATTGACATGAAGTGCATAAGCATTCCGTGTTGCCTAACCACTATCGGTAACCCAAGTACGACTCGGATTCGTCGATCACATCCTGTGTGGCGAATCAACTTCAGCCGCCAAGTCGAAGCCTGTTACTGATTGCCTGGACTATATAATAGCCCCAACCACATTCATTTACAACAAGTAATCATATGAGATAGTGAAAGTAGTAGTGAGTAAATAGTTCAATTCCTATAATTATTTAAGTACTTTATGAAATATAACTTAAACATGGATTCATACATATATATTTCATAAATACACAGACATTACAATATACCGTGTATGGAGGAAATCATACACATTGTTAAGGTAGTTGAGATTCTCATCTCACACCCTTGATTAGCACACTTTGACACATACTCACTTATACAAACATTTCTACAAACACTCAGGCTACACTTTCCGACATACCTAATGTATGTTGGTTATATTACGTATTAGGGAAAATCCTTTTACCCAGGAGTTACCACATATACAACAAGCATATATCCATGACTGATAATCATGGCAAGCACAAATCCAAATCCCATACCGATACAAACATTTCAACATATACATGGAATACACAATATTCAACGTAGTTCATATATAACTGTAAAGTGAAACAAACATCGCATTTAACATGTGAAATAGCGTCCACGTTAGTTATAAATCATTATCTAACATTGAAAGCCTTGAAAACCATAACCTATACGTTTACAGTCCGCACCTTACGCCGGTAAACGCGTAACAGAGTCGTTTTAGACACTGAGTCTTTGTTAACGGGGGATTGACAACCTATAGCATGAATTAGGTTAGCTATTTCATAACTTACACTATCTAAAACCCTAAAACAGATTAGGGTTAGGTTTTCTTACCCAATATTGGAGTCGGAATCGCCGGAATAGCGATTCGGTAGCAGTGGGTAAGCACGTGGAGAGGTAGGGTAGAATCCCAGAAACAAACCCCTAGTCTCTCTCTCACCTTCTCTCTCTTTCCATCTCTTTCTTCTCTCTTTTCTCTCTAGGGTTTAGAAAATTCGTACGTGAAGGGAGAGAGGGGGTTTTAAGGCCCTTATATAGGCTAAAACTTGAGCTCAATGGCCCTAGGGTCAAGGTATACCTAGGTTATAACCAAAAGTGGCCTGTTTCAGCTCAACGGAGCACTTCTAGAGGCCCCTTTTCTGCGTGCGGTCGGACTTACCTGACATTGAATCTAGGTCAGGCTGAGTTTTCGTTCTGATCGGGTTTACAAATCGACCGTGGCGGACCAGTTTCAATTCAACGATCACCGGCACTCGATCAAGGCCACAACTATACCGACATGTGTTGAAAATTTTCCCTGATCTGAGGGTGTAATTAAGTCAGATTCTGACGGTCTGAAAGCTTAGATTTGGCTCGCAAGCGAACGTCCCAAATCACTTAAATCTGAGTTCATTTCTTAAAGATATTCGCGTTTCTCACACACTTCGCTCCAAGCTCAAATTGTGCGTTTCTGGACACTATCTGGATTTGATTTCCGAGATGGTTGTCAAGCCCCATAAAGCGGTCATAAGCTTTTAGTTTTGTGGTCATCAGACTTTAGGCGTGCGGTCCAGGTCCGATACGAAGTTTCAATGTGCTCCCGAGAGCAACTGGGTAATGAGATTAATCCTAGATTTCAGGGTAATGTAGCGTTAATGATTCTGCAAGTTTTGGATTTTGCAGTTCGTATTTAAAGTGGTTCAAGCGAATTTCACAGCTAATCTAGTTTAGAACTTAATTAATTTCGTCTAATTCCTAAGGGTCAATTTGGGCAGTGGGATTAGAAGGGATTAGGTGGGATGGGATTCAAAAAACATAATTATTACCCATGGCAGGGATTGTCCCCTATTGCCATGGGATAAAATTAATGCCATGCTTGGTTGATAATATGATGGTACGTTAAATGGATATACCCACCATCATTTGAAATTACTAAGAATAACACACGTGTTATATCTAAACCGTTCATTTGTTTTGTAGCCTCATTTTATGGCATGAGCCTAAAAATGAGGCAGATCCAAAACTTATGTAGCCCTAAAGAAGTTTTCAACGGTAAGTATTCAATACCAGTTGCTTTCTATGGTGGGGTCCGCTTGAGCTTTAGATTTACTTGATTTTTTGGCCCCTGCTCTAAAATAATCTCGATAAATGGGTGGACGGTGTGGATATAGCCCACACATCATGCTAGGACCTACACAACTTCCCAAACATTAAGTGAAATTGGCACAGGACCCAATGCAATTCCATTTAATATAATTCCAAGCTTTTCCATTCTTCACAAACATGGAGTGGAATTGACACAGGACCAGTAACACCCCGGAAAATCGGGGGTCGTGTATAGACTCGACTCCCGTGTTCCCGAGTGTCACTTATCATGCAGTTATGGTTTTTTTTAATGATTAATCAAATTTAACGGCATAATTTGGAATTACCTGAGGCACGAAGCACAATCACACCAGTCTACTGAAATGAAGGATATCCCACATATATACAGGTCCAAAATAATAAAGGGTCGCCCAAGGCGTTGCCCAACAGAATAACAAAAGAAGGCTAGTCCAAAAGAGTAAAGCCGAGCCCGCGGCTCAAAGAAATCTAAATTCACCGATCAAGCCGATGAGAGCCGCCCATCACCGCAACTAGGAGAGTCCGTCCTCCTCGTCCAAGCTCACCTCGTCGGAGCTCCTCATGCCCCGAGTTACCTGCATCTATGAATGGGTCTGGTTGGTGTTTTAAAACACCGTCCCAGAGTGGGAGTGAGTGATCAACTCAGTGTAAACTATTGATCTCAAGTTACAACAGGCATCAATTGTAATATGAACTTAATGAAAAGCAGACATTCATCAACACCTAATAACTCTTATTTAAAATGCATGCATGCGGGATGATATGATGCATGCTCTCGCCACAACACTCCCTCAAGCGACTCCATCTAACGATCGCATGACAACACTCCCTCAGAGCGACCTCGACTGCCGAGTCCCCACCCTAACTAATGCGTGCAATGCGATCGTGTTAGCCGAGTTATTAATTAAGTTCATTCATCCAGCAGGTTGGGGATTCTGATTCACCCTACGTATCAATGCCCTAAACTGGTTGCGAGGCCAAGACCCCATCAATGCGTGAGGCCGAGACCTCGCGGTCCGTGATCCCGTCGGGTTCCTCATCCCCGACACCAAGCACATGAGGAGTGCCGAAAGGAAGGGATCGCTCGCGGTCACTACGGGGAGGCGCGGTACCCCAGCGTAGGCCGACAGCTCGGACATAGTGTCCCATTCCACCATGCCCGGCTCACGAGGTGTGGACCAGTTTCAAGTGGATTTTCAATGGGCTACAATGGTTGCAGGGTGGTTCGATTCCATTCATATGTGGGCACACAGGGGTTAACAAACAGGGTTGATCAGTCAGTAGGCTAGACCGCACGAGCCGGCGAGCGTGAGACGAGCGACCTCGGGCACGAGAGACCCATGTAGTCAAACTTACAGCCACCCGAACACACCCGCCCAAACTCACGGGTTTAGCCTCGAGGCGGTCCTACCCTTGGAGCCGCCTTCGCTCTCCTTATGTTTCCTGACCAACCCAAGAGCGCAATAAAAGAATCTACCGCATGCCCACGACTCATATTACCATCTAGCACATCCATATCATATTATCAAGCATCCTAACCACACCAAACATATACCTCAAACAAGCAAGCAAGAATTATCATAAAATTAAAGTGCATGTGAGTGTGTGGGTTGTGTGAGGAAGTTATCCCTTCCTCCATCTCAAGAAATCATGAGCATCACGGCAATTAGTCACACACACAATGAAGCACCGCATATGAGGGAATGCATCAACAACCACAAGCATGTTATCATTCAACATAATATCATGTGAAGGTACAATATATATCACATTGGGAGTTAAACATGCATGTTCTAACAAATCCAACAAACATGAAAAATCCCTGGGTTCTCTCTAGAATTTCAAACATAACAATCCAAGCACTCAAAATCATTAAACCCATAGTAAAATTGGTGCTAGGCCACCTAAGAACAATAGTCCGCACCTTCGGGTTTGTTGAAGACTTGGGAATGACCTAGAAGATGTGGATCTTGGTGTAGAACGGCCGGAATCCTAGGAGCAACCATCACATGTTAGATTCTCATGCAAATCCCATTCATTACAAGGGTTTTCAAAGAAAAGAGGGTTGGATCTTACCTAAACGACCCACGAGATGAAGATGATGATTTTCGGATGGGTTTCCCCCTTGGAGAAGGTGTAGGAGGTTGTGAGTTTGATCCTCTTGGGCCCCACCTTGATTGAGAGTCCACCATACGTTCATCCCTCTCTCTTTCTTCTCCATTCTCCTCTTTCTCTTCTCCCTTTTCTCTCTTCTAGGGCAAAATTCGTATGGGGAGAGGGGTGCCCAAAAGAGGCCCTTTTTATAATTCCAGATTTGGTGTAAATGGCCCCAAGGGCTAGGTTTTTACTATACTAGACTTATGGGAGGGTCTTTCTAGGATCTAGGGCCCTATCACCCCTCTGGCCACCAAATTTGGTGTGTAGGTGCCTTATGGCCTGACTAGGGCCCATGCAAAAATTGAGGACGAACGGATGAACGGATATATGATCTGAGAAAGCGTTTCTGACCTTTAAGTGGTCCTGTGGGGGCCATTTTGGTGATTTGAGCATTTCTGATGGCCCTCTGGCCATGAAATTTATAGGATAAGTGGTCCATGGCCCGATGAGGGGTCTTACAAAATTTGAGAACGAACGGATGCGAGGTTTGGTCGTACGGGTCCGATTCGCGATCAACGGTCATCGTGCCACGATCGGGCCCCAGATTTGGTGGACGGGCGTAGAAAAATATATTAAACCTCCACTATAAATTTGGAATAAATCCGACGGCTGGAACGCCAGGTATCCCAATTTTATTTGTAAGTGCCAGATTCCAATCCGGCATTGGTGGGGTGCATTCGGCTAGTGCCAGATCCCAGTTCGGGTGTCCACTGGATCCGTAGTCCACGATGGACCACAAGCCCAAGTGAGATCTTCGCTTCCTAAATTTTTAGATTTTTCTGACCCTTCACGGTTGTCATTGGGTGGCCCACATGGGCCGTCTTTAAGTGTAAATAGCCATCTGGCTTAGCGGCCTGCACTAGGCCTTATCACGGCCTGTCTGGTCTATTAAATTGGGCTAATCTTGAATTAATTAACTCGTGTATAAGCTAACGTTGAGTGCTAATGGTCAGTACGTGATAGTATAAGTTAATTAAAAATCAAGGATTTTTGAAAATCCAAAACAAGTGAAAATTTGGGATGTTACAATCTACCCCCCTTAAAAATAATTTCGTCCCCGAAATTGCCTAAGGGTAATAAATAAATATATTATCATTTTGTTTGCTTGAGTTTTATTGATTTCAGGTTTATATGCATGGTAGGGTGTATACTAACTATACTAGCCTTGCTTATTATATTCTACCCCTTAAAAATTTTCACCCTTAGGGTTTGAAAAGAATGTCAAAATCATGATTATCATGCTTAGTGTTTGCTGACAAAAAGTTTACCTAAGGGTGGTGTATTCTACTCTTTATGATCAAGCTAATACGGAAAAAATGACAGTTGTGGTAGGCTCAAATCCGATACGTCGATTGTCCGCCTGACCAGGGCAGACAACACGTAGTATCCCTTCTGAATCCTGATGGATCCTGGTCTTCTGCTCGGTCAAAGCAGTGAGTCCGTTGGTAGTCGCTCAGGATTGAGAATTGGGTCAAGCCGCGAATACTTCGCAAGTGTATGGTCTCATAATTCCGTAGTCTCATCAACCTAAATGTTTAGGGAACGACCCTAGTTGGAAAGTTTAAATCTCCTATTTGTAAGGTTGTCCTTTGGGTTTTGGCCTACCGGTGTCCTCGTTTTAATTTATATCTGATTTGGGGTTTAATAATTCTCTTAACATGCATATGGGCAACGATCATCCTAAAAAGTTTTTAAAGACTCAAATTTTTATTTTTATTTATTTTTATTTATTTATTTATTTATATGAATTACTATTTCAATCCTATGACTAGTGGGTTAGTCGCAGACTATATTTTGGTTTCGTAAATTCCAAGAATGAATGAATAGTTGAAAGTTCAAGGGTATTCTGGTGGTTTGAAGTGCTAATAACGCTAACAAGGACGCAACAAGGCAATTATTCGTACGAGCATTCACAAGACAATCAGAAAATTTCAAAACAATCCACACATTCATATTGAAGTCAAAATGCCATTAGTATGGCCAGTTATATCCTACAATATGGATTACAAGCATTCATAAACATGCTAGACGGAAAGGAAATACAACCTAATTAAGCAACGGTCCTAAGCATCCTTCAACACATGCAGTTTAAACCTAACCGACTCTAAGCAAACTACCATTAGAGGTCATGCGGCTACTTGTCTGAGTCGGGCGAAAGGGGAGGCGCTTCTTTCCCCCGAGTGATAGGATCACCGGGATGGAAAAGAAAGAGGCAACGGTTGCTAGAAAAACCATTACTTTTGGAAGGGGAAGGGTTTGAAAATGGAGGTTGGGACTTTGGAATGAGCTAGTATAATGGGTTCCTAGGTTGGGATTTGTGGTTGGATCCTTGGAAACGGATCTTGAAGGTGAGGTTTGGAAAGGGTTTGGGTAATGTTAAAAATGGATTGTGGTTGTGGGAGATTTTGAGAAAGAGAGTTAATGTGGAGTGTTGGGAGTGATAGAAGGAAAATGGATTAGAGGAAATGGGGTTTGGGGTAAATGGGTTGAATGTGGTAGTGGGTAGATTGTTGGAGAGGAGTTTGAGATGGGTCCTTTAGATGGGAAAGTGGTGGGTTTGCGAAAATGAGATTTAAAGGAAATGGTGGTTTTGAAATGAGGATGGAGCGGGTTTTGGGAAATAAAATTTGGAGATAGAAAAGAAGAGAGTGAAAGGAGTGAGATTTTGGTGAGTGAGTCTTGAAAGAAACATGTGTGGTAGAAGAGGATGGGGAAAGGTGAAAGAAATGAAGGTGGTTTTAGGAATGGGGTTTGAAGATGGGTATAGGTGGATGAGGAAATGAGAGTTGAAATGAGATTTGGATGAGGGATTTGAGAGTGATGGATGAATGTTGGGAGTGAAGGGAAGTTTGAAATGGAGTTTTGGGAATGAGAATGATGGAGGTATGGAATTTTGAGTGAGTTAGGAAGGAGAGGTGAGTGATGAGAGGGAATGAGGAAGGTAAGAAAGAAAAGAAATGAGAGTGGGGGAGAGAGGAGGGGGTTTTGGAGTTGGGTTTGTGGATTTGTTTGAGAATGGGAGAGAAGAGATCCTTCCTAGGGTTTAGAAGGGATGGTGGAGGGTAATGGGCGTAGTAGAGATGTTTTATGGACTCTAGGTAGTCCCACATAGCAAGGGAAATGGGCCCCACTCGTGTGAACATTGAAAGGGAGGAGGGGACCCATCTTCTTGCAACGTTTCTTATACTTTTAGTAACTGGATTATTTTTTAAATTTTTATGATGATTTATCATCAAGTTTTAAGTCATCCCACCAAATTTCATCCCATTTGGAGTTATAAATAAATTATTAAAATTCTAGGAAAAATAGCTGCCTGAATTTTAAAATTTTTGGACAGTTGTCAGAACATCCTAATTTTAACCATATTAAAATTTTTATTTTATTTTTTTCTTATTTTTATATAAAACTAGACTCATCAAGCTTCAATCTGGCTTTTGAATCACCTAAATCGGAGTTGTAACGAAGGAGTTATGAATTTTTGAAGTTGACTAAAAATCGCAGAAATTTTGGCGGGGGACACTTGTCGGCGGGGTGGCCACGCGGGTCGGCGGGGTGGCCACGCGGGCCTCTGGACAGCTGGCGGGGTGGCCACGAGGGTCGGCGGGGTGACCACGCGGATCGGCGGGGTGGCCACGCGGGTCGGCGGGGTGGCCACGCGGGTCCTCTGGCTTCCTGGCGGGGGCTCCTTGCAATGGTCATATCTCGCAAACCGGAATGAGTTGTTCGACGTGCCATATATGAATTTGGGGTAGAACGAGCTGATCTACACAATGGACCTACTGGTTTCATGAGATTCCTCCCAGTTAGGGGCCAAAACCCAGTTTTTCTCCAGTTTCACTATTTTCGGTAAATTTTTGTTCACTCCCAAGTCTTTATCCTAGAATGGGTCTGAACTATCAAATTTGGCCTAAGACTATGGTTTCGACCGTCTAATCTCTTAGTTTCGCTTCTATATTTTCTCTATTTCTGATAAAATTTCATTCGCCCCCACTTAATTGCCCCCGAATGGGTCAGGATTAATATGCTTGGTCCGGTATTGGCTCATTGGGCTCGGACAGGGGCTTCTACCGTCCAATCATCCAGTATCCGGCTCGTTCCTACCAATGTCTCGGAAAAACTAAAGGGCAGAGGGACTTAGACCTAATTCTGCTTGACTAGTAGCATTAAGCTACACGAAATAGGATTACAATGCTAATCCCAACCCACGATTGGGAATGGCAAGTCCGGAATGAGTGTGGGGTGAGATTCAAAATTGACTCCATAGGCTTTACTGGATGAGCCTTGGATTGAGAGGTATGTCGCGGGATTTCCAAATCCCTTGACGATGAACTTTCCAAGTATATTTGGAAGGAAATCCGAAATTTACCTTTAATTAGATACGTTTTGACAGGGCATCATGGAACATGGGATGCGCTCATCCCCGGGACACTCCTTCACACCTACATTCATCGTTACTCTAAAATCCATTTCACCTAATTCAGTTGGCCCCACGCGCCCTAGAACTTGGCGGACTAAACTAACTAGACCTCCCATTCAATCAAATCAAATTTTGTCGTCAAGTCAAGACCCTCGGATTCCCCTCTCTGCTACCCATTCCTAACCCCTTGCAAATTCTTCCTTCCGTCTAAAGTTGTTGGTTCGGGTCCGGATGGTTCCTAGCGTTATACGTCTCTGTTGTGTTTTCCAATACGTATCCTCTCAAGTCACGGATGCGTTGGTGAGTTCATGACCCATGGCCCAAATGATTCCAAACTATTGCTCTGATACCATCTCGTAACACCCGAAAAATCGGAGGTCGTGTATAGACTCGACTCCCGAGTTCCCGAGTGTCACTTATCATGCAGTTATGGTTTTTTTTTTAATGATTAATCAAATTTAACGGCATAATTTGGAATTACCTGAGGCACGAAGCACAATCACACCAGTCTATCCGAAATGAAGGATATCCCACATATATACAGTCCAAAATAATAAAGGGTCGCCCAAGGCGTTGCCCAACAGAATAACAAAAGAAGGCTAGTCCAAAAGAGTAAAGTCCGAGCCCGCGGCTCAAAGAAATCTAAATTCACCCGATCAAGCCGATGGAGAGCCGCCCATCACCGCAAGTAGGAGAGTCCGTCCTCCTCGTCCAAGCTCACCTCGCCAGTTCCTCATGCCCCGAGTTACTGCATCTATGAATGGGTCCGTTGGTGTTTTAAAACACCGTCCCAGAGTGGGAGTGAGTGATCAACTCAAGTGTGAACTATTGGTCTCAAGTTACAACAGCATCAATTGTAATATGAACTTAATGAAAAGCAGACATTCATCAACACCTAATAACTCTTATTTAAAATGCATGCATGCGGGATGATATGATGCATGCCCTCGCCACAACACTCCCTCAAGCGACTCCATCTAACGATCGCATGACAACACTCCCTCAGAGCGACCTCGACTTCCGAGTCGCCACCCTAACTAATGCGTGCAATGCGATCGTGTTAGCCGAGTTATTAGTTAAGTTCATTCATCCAGCAGGTTGGGGATTCTGATTCACCCTACGTATCAATGCCCTAAACTGGTTGCGAGGCCAAGACCCCATCAATGCGTGAGGCCGAGACCTCGCGGTCCGTGATCCCGTCGGGTTCCTCATCCCCGACACCAAGCACATGAGGAGTGCCGAAAGGAAGGGATCGCTCGCGGTCACTACGGGAGGCGCGGTACCCCAGCGTAGGCCGACAGCTCGGACATAGTGTCCCATTCCACCATGCCCGGCTCACGAGGCTGTGGACCAGTTTCAAGTGGATTTTCAATGGGCTACAATGGTTGCAGGGTGGTTCAGATTCCATTCATATGTGGGCACACAGGGTTAACAAACAGGGTTGATCAGATTGTAGGCTAGACCGCACGAGCCAGGCGAGCGTGAGACGAGCGACCTCGGGCACGAGAGACCCATGTAGTCAAACTACAGCCACCCGAACACACCCGCCCAAACTCACGGGTTTAGCCTCGAGTTTCGGTCCTACCCTTGGACTACGCCTCGCTCTCCTCATGTTTCCTGACCAACCCAAGAGCGCAATAAAAGAATCTACCGCATGCCCACGACTCATATTACCATCTAGCACATCCATATCATATTATCAAGCATCCTAACCACACCAAACATATACCTCAAACAAGCAAGCAAGAATTATCATAAAATTAAAGTGCATGTGAGTGTGTGGGTTGTGTGAGGAAGTTATCCCTTCCTCCATCTCAAGAAATCATGAGCATCACGGCAATTAGTCACACACACAATGAAGCACCGCATATGAGGGAATGCATCAACAACCACAAGCATGTTATCATTCAACATAATATCATGTGAAGGTACAATATATATCACATTGGGAGTTAAACATGCATGTTCTAACAAATCCAACAAACATGAAAAATCCCTAGGGTTCTCTCTAGAATTTCAAACATAACAATCCAAGCACTCAAAATCATTAAACCCATAGTAAAATTGGTGCTAGGCCACCTAAGAACAATAGTCCGCACCTTCGGGTTTGTTGAAGACTTGGGAATGACCTAGAAGATGTGGATCTTGGTGTAGAACGGCCGGAATCCTAGGAGCAACCATCACATGTTAGATTCTCATGCAAATCCCATTCATTACAAGGGTTTTCAAAAGAAAAGAGGGTTGGATCTTACCTAAACGACCCACGAGATGAAGATGATGATTTTCGGATGGGTTTTCCCTTGGAGAAGGTGTAGGAGGTTGTGAGTTTGATCCTCTTGGGCCCCACCTTGATTGAGAGTCCACCATGCCTTCATCCCTCTCTCTTTCTTCTCCATTCTCCTCTTTCTCTTCTCCCTTTTCTCTCTTCTAGGGCAAAATTCGTATGGGGAGAGGGGTGCCCAAAAGAGGCCCTTTTTATAATTCCAGATTTGGTGTAAATGGCCCCAAGGGCTAGTTTTTACTATACTAGACTTATGGGAGGGTCTTTCTAGGATCTAGGGCCCTATCACCCCTCTGGCCACCAAATTTGGTGTGTAGGTGCCTTATGGCCTGACTAGGGCCCATGCAAAAATTGAGGACGAACGGATGAACGGATATATGATCTGAGAAAGCGTTTCTGACCTTTAAGTGGTCCTGTGGGGGCCATTTTGGTGATTTGAGCATTTCTGATGGCCCTCTGGCCATGAAATTTATAGGATAAGTGGTCCATGGCCCGATGAGGGGTCTTACAAAATTTGGGAACGAACGGATGCGGGGTTTGGTCGTACGGGTCCGATTCGCGATCAACGGTCATCGTGCCACGATCGGGCCCCAGATTTGGTGGACGGGCGTAGAAAAATATATTAAACCTCCACTGTAAATTTGGAAGAAATCCGACGGCTGGAACGCCAGGTATCCCAATTTTATTTGTAAGTGCGATTCCAATCCCAAGCATTGGTGGGGTGCATTCGGCTAGTGCCAGATCCCAGTTCTGGGTGTCCACTGGATCCGTAGTCCACGATGGACCACAAGCCCAGTGAGATCTTCAGTTTCCTAAATTTTTAGATTTTTCTGACCCTTCACGGTCGCTGGGTGGCCCACATGGGCCGTCTTTAAGTGTAAATAGCCATCTGGCTTAGCGGCCCGCACTAGGCCTTATCACGGCCTCATCTGTCTATTAAATTGGGCTAATCTTGGATTAATTAACTCGTGTATAAGCTAACGTTGAGTGCTAATGGTCGGTACGTGATAGTACAAGTTAATTAAAAATCAAGGATTTTTAGAAATCCAAAACAGTGAAAATTTGGGATGTTACAATCTACCCCCCTTAAAAATAATTTCGTCCCCGAAATTGCCTAAGGGTAATAAATAAATATATTATCATTTTGTTTGCCGAGTTTTATTGATTTCAGTGTTTATATGCATGGTAGGGTGTATACTAACTATACTAGCCTTGCTTATTATATTCTACCCCCTTAAATTTTCACCCTTAAGGTTTGAAAAGAATGTCAAAATCATGATTATCATGCTTAGTGTTTGCTGACAAAGTTTACCTAAGGGTGGTGTATTCTACTCTTTATGATCAAGCTAATACGGAAAAAATGACGGTTGTGGTAGGCTCAAATCCGATACGTCGATTGTCCGCCTGACCAGGGCATAACACGTAGTATCCCTTCTGAATCCTGATGGATCCCGGTCTTCTCGCTCTGTCAAAGCAGTGAGTCCGTTGGTAGTCGCTCAGGATTGAGAATTGGGTCAAGCCGCGAATACTTCGCAAGTGTATGGTCTCATAATTCCGTAGTCTCATCAACCTAAATGTTTAGGGAACGACCCTAGTTGGAAAGTTTAAATCTCCTATTTGTAAGGTTGTCCTTTGGGTTTTGGCCTACGGGTGTCCTCGTTTTAATTTATATCTGATTTGGGGTTTAATAATTCTCTCAACATGCCTATGGGCAACGATCATCCTAAAAAGTTTTTAAAGACTCAAATTTTTATTTTTATTTATTTATTTATTTATTTATTTATTTATATGAATTACTATTTCAATCCTATGACTAGTGGGTTAGTCGCAGACTATACTTTGGTTTCGTAAATTCCAAGAATGAATGAATAGTTGAAAGTTCAAGGGTATTCTGGTGGTTTGAAGTGCTAATAACGCTAACAAGGACGCAGCAAGGCAATTATTCGTACGAGCATTCACAAGACAATCAGAAAATTTCAAAACAATCCACACATTCATATTGAAGTCAAAATGCCATTAGTATGGCCAGTTATATCCTACAATATGGATTACAAGCATTCATAAACATGCTAGACGGAAAGGAAATACAACCTAATTAAGCAACGGTCCTAAGCATCCTTCAACACATGCAGTTTAAACCTAACCGACTCTAAGCAAACTACCAGTCATTAGAGGTCATGCGGCTACTTGTCTGAGTCGGGCGAAAGGGGAGGCGCTTCTTTCCCCCGAGTGATAGGATCACCGGGATGGAAAAGAAAGAGGCAACGGTTGCTAGAAAAACCATTACTTTTGGAAGGGGAAGGGTTTGAAAATGGAGGTTGGGACTTTGGAATGAGCTAGTATAATGGGTTCCTAGGTTGGGATTTGTGGTTGGATCCTTGGAAACGGATCTTGAAGGTGAGGTTTGGAAAGGGTTTGGGTAATGTTAAAAATGGATTGTGGTTGTGGGAGATTTTGAGAAAGAGAGTTAATGTGGAGTGTTGGGAGTGATAGAAGGAAAATGGATTAGAGGAAATGGGGTTTGGGGTAAATGGGTTGAATGTGGTAGTGGGTAGATTGTTGGAGAGGAGTTTGAGATGGGTCCTTTAGATGGGAAAGTGGTGGGTTTGCGAAAATGAGATTTGAAGGAAATGGTGGTTTTGAAATGAGGATGGAGCGGGTTTTGGGAAATAAAATTTGGAGATAGAAAAGAAGAGAGTGAAAGGAGTGGGATTTTGGTGAGTGAGTCTTGAAAGAAACATGTGTGGTAGAAGAGGATGGGGAAAGGTGAAAGAAATGAAGGTGGTTTTAGGAATGGGGTTTGAAGATGGGTATAGGTGGATGAGGAAATGAGAGTTGAAATGAGATTTGGATGAGGGATTTGAGAGTGATGGATGAATGTTGGGAGTGAAGGGAAGTTTGAAATGGAGTTTTGGGAATGAGAATGATGGAGGTATGGAATTTTGAGTGAGTTAGGAAGGAGAGGTGAGTGATGAGAGGGAATGAGGAAGGTAAGAAAGAAAAGAAATGAGAGTGGGGGAGAGAGGAGGGGGTTTTGGAGTTGGGTTTGTGGATTTGTTTGAGAATGGGAGAGAAGAGATCCTTCCTAGGGTTTAGAAGGGATGGTGGAGGGTAATGGGCGTAGTAGAGATGTTTTATGGACTCTAGGTAGTCCCACATAGCAAGGGAAATGGGCCCCACTCGTGTGAACATTGAAAGGGAGGAGGGGACCCATCTTCTTGCAACGTTTCTTATACTTTTAGTAACTGGATTATTTTTTAAATTTTTATGATGATTTATCATCAAGTTTTAAGTCATCCCACCAAATTTCATCCCATTTGGAGTTATAAATAAATTATTAAAATTCTAGGAAAAATAGCTGCCTGAATTTTAAAATTTTTGGACAGTTGTCAGAACATCCTAATTTTAACCATATTAAAATTTTTATTTTATTTTTTTCTTATTTTTATATAAAACTAGACTCATCAAGCTTCAATCTGGCTTTTGAATCACCTAAATCGGAGTTGTAACGAAGGAGTTATGAATTTTTGAAGTTGACTAAAAATTGCAGAAATTTTGGCGGGGGACACTTGTCGGCGGGGTGGCCACGCGGGTCGGCGGGGTGGCCACGCGGGCCTCTGGACAGCTGGCGGGGTGGCCACGCGGGTCGGCGGGGTGGCCACGCGGATCGGCGGGGTGGCCACGCGGGTCGGCGGGGTGGCCACGCGGGTCCTCTGGCTTCCTGGCGGGGGCTCCTTGCAATGGTCATATCTCGCAAACCGGAATGAGTTGTTCGACGTGCCATATATGAATTTGGGGTAGAACGAGCTGATCTACACAATGGACCTACTGGTTTCATGAGATTCCTCCCAGTTAGGGGCCAAAACCCAGTTTTTCTCCAGTTTCACTATTTTCGGTAAATTTTCGTTCACTCCCAAGTCTTTATCCTAGAATGGGTCTGAACTATCAAATTTGGCCTAAGACTATGGTTTCGACCGTCTAATCCCTTAGTTTCGCTTCTATATTTTCTCTATTTCCGATAAAATTTCATTTGCCCTCACTTAATTGCTCCCGAATGGGTCAGGATTAATATGCTTGGTCCGGTATTGGCTCATTGGGCTCGGACAAGGGCTTCTACCGTCCAATCATCCAGTATCCGGCTCGTTCCTACCAATGTCCCGGAAAAACTAAAGGGCAGAGGGACTTAGACCTAATTCTGCTTGACTAGTAGCATTAAGCTACACGAAATGGGATTACAATGCTAATCCCAACCCACGATTGGGAATGGCAAGTCCGGAATGAGTGTGGGGTGAGATTCAAAATTGACTCCATAGGCTTTGCTGGATGAGCCTTGGATTGAGAGGTATGTCGCGGGATTTCCAAATCCCTTGACGATGAACTTTCCAAGTATATTTGGAAGGAAATCCGGAATTTACCTTTAATTAGATACGTTTTGACAGGGCATCATGGAACATGGGATGCGCTCATCCCCGGGACACTCCTTCACACCTACATTCATCGTTACTCTAAAATCCATTTCACCTAATTCAGTTGGCCCCACGGGCCCTAGGAACTTGGCGGACTAAACTAACTAGACCTCCCATTCAATCAAATCAAATTTTGTCGTCAAGTCAAGACCCTCGGATTCCCCTCTCTCGCTACCCATTCCTAACCCCTTGCAAATTCTTCCTTCCGTCTAAAGTTGTTGGTTCAGGGTCTGGGATGGTTCCTAGCGTTATACGTCTCTGTTGTGTTTTCCAATACGTATCCTCTCAAGTCAGCGGATGCGTTGGTGAGTTCATGACCCATGACCCAAATGATTCCAAACTATTGCTCTGATACCATCTGTAACACCCCGAAAAATCGGGGGTCGTGTATAGACTCGACTCCCGAGTTCCCGAGTGTCACTTATCATGCAGTTATGGTTTTTTTTAATGATTAATCAAATTTAACGGCATAATTTGGAATTACCTGAGGCACGAAGCACAATCACACCAGTCTACTGAAATGAAGGATATCCCACATATATACAGGTCCAAAATAATAAAGGGTCGCCCAAGGCGTTGCCCAACAGAATAACAAAAGAAGGCTAGTCCAAAAAGAGTAAAGCTGAGCCCGCGGCTCAGCAAATCTAAATTCAGCCCGATCAAGCCGATGGAGAGCCGCCCATCAGCTGCAAGTAGGAGAGTCCGTCCTCCTCGTCCAAGCTCACCTCGCCAGGCTCCTCATGCCCTGAGTTACCTGCATCTATGAATGGGTCTGGTTGGTGTTTTAAAACACCGTCCCAGAGTGGGAGTGAGTGATCAACTCAGTGTGAACTATTGGTCTCAAGTTACAACAGGCATCAATTGTAATATGAACTTAATGAAAAGCAGACATTCATCAACACCTAATAACTCTTATTTAAAATGCATGCATGCGGGATGATATGATGCATGCCCTCGCCACAACACTCCCTCAAGCGACTCCATCTAACGATCGCATATGACAACACTCCTCAGAGCGACCTCGACTTCCGAGTCGCCACCCTAACTAATGCGTGCAATGCGATCGTGTTAGCCGAGTTATTAGTTAAGTCCATTCATCCAAAGGGTTGGGGATTCTGATTCACCCTACGTATCAATGCCCTAAACTGGTTGCGAGGCCAAGACCCCATCAATGCGTGAGGCCGAGACCTCGCGGTCCGTGATCCCGTCGGGTTCCTCATCCCCGACACCAAGCACATGAGGAGTGCCGAAAGGAAGGGATCGCTCGCGGTCACTACGGGAGGCGCGGTACCCCAACGTCGTAGGCCGACGGCTCGGACATAGTGTCCCATTCCACCATGCCCGGCTCACGAGGCTGTGGACCAGTTTCAAGTGGATTTTCAATGGGCTACAATGGTTGCAGGGTGGTTCAGATTCCATTCATATGTGGGCACACAGGGTTAACAAACAGGGTTGATCAGTTGTAGGCTAGACCGCACGAGCCGGCGAGCGTGAGACGAGCGACCTCGGGCACGAGAGACCCATGTAGTCAAACTACACCACCCGAACACACCCGCCCAAACCACGGGTTTAGCCTCGAGGCGGTCCTACCCTTGGAGCCGCCTTCGCTCTCCTCATGTTCTTGACCAACCCAAGAGCGCAATAAAAGAATCTACCGCATGCCCACGACTCATATTACCATCTAGCACATCCATATCATATTATCAAGCATCCTAACCACACCAAACATATACCTCAAACAAGCAAGCAAGAATTATCATAAAATTAAAGTGCATGTGAGTGTGTGGGTTGTGTGAGGAAGTTATCCTTCCTCCATCTCAAAAATCATGAGCATCACGGAATTAGTCACACACACAATGAAGCACCGCATATGAGGGAATGCATCAACAACCACAAGCATGTTATCATTCAACATAATATCATGTGAAGGTACAATATATATCACATTGGGAGTTAAACATGCATGTTCTAACAAATCCAACAAACATGAAAAATCCCTAGGGTTCTCTCTAGAATTTCAAACATAACAATCCAAGCACTCAAAATCATTAAACCCATAGTAAAATTGGTGCTAGGCCACCTAAGAACAATAGTCCGCACCTTCGGGTTTGTTGAAGACTTGGGAATGACCTAGAAGATGTGGATCTTGGTGTAGAACGGCCGGAATCCTAGGAGCAACCATCACATGTTAGATTCTCATGCAAATCCCATTCATTACAAGGGTTTTCAAAGGAAAAGAGGGTTGGATCTTACCTAAACGACCCACGAGATGAAGATGATGATTTTCGGATGGGTTTCCCCCTTGGAGAAGGTGTAGGAGGTTGTGAGTTTGATCCTCTTGGGCCCCACCTTGATTGAGAGTCCACCATGCCTTCATCCCTCTCTCTTTCTTCTCCATTCTCCTCTTTCTCTTCTTCCTTTTCTCTCTTCTAGGGCAAAATTCGTATGGGGAGAGGGGTGCCCAAAAGAGGCCCTTTTTATAATTCCAGATTTGGTGTAAATGGCCCCAAGGGCTAGGTTTTTACTATACTAGACTTATGGGAGGGTCTTTCTAGGATCTAGGGCCCTATCACCCTCCGGCCACCAAATTTGGTGTGTAGGTGCCTTATGGCCTGACTAGGGCCCATGCAAAAATTGAGGACGAACGGATGAACGGATATATGATCTGAGAAAGCGTTTCTGACCTTTAAGTGGTCCTGTGGGGGCCATTTTGGTGATTTGAGCATTTCTGATGGCCCTCTGGCCATGAAATTTATAGGATAAGTGGTCCATGGCCCGATGAGGGGTCTTACAAAATTTGGGAACGAACGGATGCGGGGTTTGGTCGTACGGGTCCGATTCGCGATCAACGGTCATCGTGCCACGATCGGGCCCCAGATTTGGTGGACGGGCGTAGAAAAATATATTAAACCTCCACTGTAAATTTGGAAGAAATCCGACGGCTGGAACGCCAGGTATCCCAATTTTATTTGTAAGTGCCAGATTCCAATCTGGCATTGGTGGGGTGCATTCGGCTAGTGCCAGATCCCAGTTCTGGGTGTCCACTGGATCCGTAGTCCACGATGGACCACAAGCCCAGTGAGATCTTCGTTTCCTAAATTTTTAGATTTTTCTGACCCTTCACGGTCGCTGGGTGGCCCACATGGGCCGTCTTTAAGTGTAAATAGCCATCTGGCTTAGCGGCCCGCACTAGGCCTTATCACGGCCTGTCTGGTCTATTAAATTGGGCTAATCTTGGATTAATTAACTCGTGTATAAGCTAACGTTGAGTGCTAATGGTCAGTACGTGATAGTACAAGTTAATTAAAAATCAAGGATTTTTAGAAATCCAAAACAGTGAAAATTTGGGATGTTACATCTACCCCCCTTAAAAATAATTTCGTCCCCGAAATTGCCTAAGGGTAATAAATAAATATATTATCATTTTGTTTGCCTGAGTTTTATTGATTTCATGTTTTATATGCATGGTAGGGTGTATACTAACTATACTAGCCTTGCTTATTATATTCTACCCCCCTTAAAAATTTTCACCCTTAAGGTTTGAAAAGAATGTCAAAATCATGATTATCATGCTTAGTGTTTGCTGACAAAGTTTACCTAAGGGTGGTGTATTCTACTCTTTATGATCAAGCTAATACGGAAAAAATGACGGTTGTGGTAGGCTCAAATCCGATACGTCGATTGTCCGCCTGACCAGGGCAGACAACACGTAGTATCCCTTCTGAATCCTGATGGATCCTGGTCTTCTGCTCGGTCAAAGCAGTGAGTCCGTTGGTAGTCGCTCAGGATTGAGAATTGGGTCAAGCCGCGAATACTTCGCAAGTGTATGGTCTCATAATTCCGTAGTCTCATCAACCTAAATGTTTAGGGAACGACCCTAGTTGGAAAGTTTAAATCTCCTATTTGTAAGGTTGTCCTTTGGGTTTTGGCCTACGGGTGTCCTCGTTTTAATTTATATCTGATTTGGGGTTTAATAATTCTCTCAACATGCCTATGGGCAACGATCATCCTAAAAAGTTTTTAAAGACTCAAATTTTTATTTTTATTTATTTATTTATTTATTTATTTATTTATATGAATTACTATTTCAATCCTATGACTAGTGGGTTAGTCGCAGACTATACTTTGGTTTCGTAAATTCCAAGAATGAATGAATAGTTGAAAGTTCAAGGGTATTCTGGTGGTTTGAAGTGCTAATAACGCTAACAAGGACGCAGCAAGGCAATTATTCGTACGAGCATTCACAAGACAATCAGAAAATTTCAAAACAATCCACACATTCATATTGAAGTCAAAATGCCATTAGTATGGCCATATATCCTACAATATGGATTACAAGCATTCATAAACATGCTTTGACGGAAAGGAAATACAACCTAATTAAGCAACGGTCCTAAGCATCCTTCAACACATGCAGTTTAAACCTAACCGACTCTAAGCAAACTACCAGTCATTAGAGGTCATGCGGCTACTTGTCTGAGTCGGGCGAAAGGGGAGGCGCTTCTTTCCCCCGAGTGATAGGATCACCGGATGGAAAAGAAAGAGGCAACGGTTGCTAGAAAAACCATTACTTTTGGAAGGGGAAGGGTTTGAAAATGGAGGTTGGGACTTTGGAATGAGCTAGTATAATGGGTTCCTAGGTTGGGATTTGTGGTTGGATCCTTGGAAACGGATCTTGAAGGTGAGGTTTGGAAAGGGTTTGGGTAATGTTAAAAATGGATTGTGGTTGTGGGAGATTTTGAGAAAGAGAGTTAATGTGGAGTGTTGGGAGTGATAGAAGGAAAATGGATTAGAGGAAATGGGGTTTGGGGTAAATGGGTTGAATGTGGTAGTGGGTAGATTGTTGGAGAGGAGTTTGAGATGGGTCCTTTAGATGGGAAAGTGGTGGGTTTGCGAAAATGAGATTTGAAGGAAATGGTGGTTTTGAAATGAGGATGGAGCGGGTTTTGGGAAATAAAATTTGGAGATAGAAAAGAAGAGAGTGAAAGGAGTGGGATTTTGGTGAGTGAGTCTTGAAAGAAACATGTGTGGTAGAAGAGGATGGGGAAAGGTGAAAGAAATGAAGGTGGTTTTAGGAATGGGGTTTGAAGATGGGTATAGGTGGATGAGGAAATGAGAGTTGAAATGAGATTTGGATGAGGGATTTGAGAGTGATGGATGAATGTTGGGAGTGAAGGGAAGTTTGAAATGGAGTTTTGGGAATGAGAATGATGGAGGTATGGAATTTTGAGTGAGTTAGGAAGGAGAGGTGAGTGATGAGAGGGAATGAGGAAGGTAAGAAAGAAAAGAAATGAGAGTGGGGGAGAGAGGAGGGGGTTTTGGAGTTGGGTTTGTGGATTTGTTTGAGAATGGGAGAGAAGAGATCCTTCCTAGGGTTTAGAAGGGATGGTGGAGGGTAATGGGCGTAGTAGAGATGTTTTATGGACTCTAGGTAGTCCCACATAGCAAGGGAAATGGGCCCCACTCGTGTGAACATTGAAAGGGAGGAGGGGACCCATCTTCTTGCAACGTTTCTTATACTTTTAGTAACTGGATTATTTTTTAAATTTTTATGATGATTTATCATCAAGTTTTAAGTCATCCCACCAAATTTCATCCCATTTGGAGTTATAAATAAATTATTAAAATTCTAGGAAAAATAGCTGCCTGAATTTTAAAATTTTTGGACAGTTGTCAGAACATCCTAATTTTAACCATATTAAAATTTTTATTTTATTTTTTTCTTATTTTTATATAAAACTAGACTCATCAAGCTTCAATCTGGCTTTTGAATCACCTAAATCGGAGTTGTAACGAAGGAGTTATGAATTTTTGAAGTTGACTAAAAATCACAGAAATTTTGGCGGGGGACACTTGTCGGCGGGGTGGCCACGCGGGTCGGCGGGGTGGCCACGCGGGCCTCTGGACAGCTGGCGGGGTGGCCACGCGGGTCGGCGGGTGGCCACGCGGATCGGCGGGGTGGCCACGCGGGTCGGCGGGGTGGCCACGCGGGTCCTCTGGCTTCTGGCGGGGCTCCTTGCAATGGTCATATCTCGCAAACCGGAATGAGTTGTTCGACGTGCCATATATGAATTTGGGGTAGAACGAGCTGATCTACACAATGGACCTACTGGTTTCATGAGATTCCTCCCAGTTAGGGGCCAAAACCCAGTTTTTCTCCAGTTTCACTATTTTCGGTAAATTTTCGTTCACTCCCAAGTCTTTATCCTAGAATGGGTCTGAACTATCAAATTTGGCCTAAGACTATGGTTTCGACCGTCTAATCTCTTAGTTTCGCTTCTATATTTTCTCTATTTCTGATAAAATTTCATTCGCCCCCACTTAATTGCCCCCGAATGGGTCAGGATTAATATGCTTGGTCCGGTATTGGCTCATTGGGCTCGGACAAGGGCTTCTACCGTCCAATCATCCAATATCCGGCTCGCTACCAATGTCCCTCGGAAAAACTAAAGGGCAGAGGGACTTAGACCTAATTCTGCTTGACTAGTAGCATTAAGCTACACGAAATAGGATTACAATGCTAATCCCAACCCACGATTGGGAATGGCAAGTCCGGAATGAGTGTGGGGTGAGATTCAAAATTGACTCCATAGGCTTTCTGGATGAGCCTTGGATTGAGAGGTATGTCGCGGGATTTCCAAATCCCTTGACGATGAACTTTCCAAGTATATTTGGAAGGAAATCCGAATTTACCTTTAATTAGATACGTTTTGACAGGGCATCATGGAACATGGGATGCGCTCATCCCCGGGACACTCCTTCACACCTACATTCATCGTTACTCTAAAATCCATTTCACCTAATTCAGTTGGCCCCACGGGCCCTAGGAACTTGGCGGACTAAACTAACTAGACCTCCCATTCAATCAAATCAAATTTTGTCGTCAAGTCAAGACCCTCGGATTCCCCTCTCTCGCTACCCATTCCTAACCCCTTGCAAATTCTTCCTTCCGTCTAAAGTTGTTGGTTCAGGGTCTGGGATGGTTCCTAGCGTTATACGTCTCTGTTGTGTTTTCCAATACGTATCCTCTCAAGTCAGCGGATGCGTTGGTGAGTTCATGACCCATGGCCCAAAGGATTCCAAACTATTGCTCTGATACCATCTGTAACACCCCGGAAAATCGGGGGTCGTGTATAGACTCGACTCCCGAGTTCCCGAGTGTCACTTATCATGCAGTTATGGTTTTTTTTTAATGATTAATCAAATTTAACGGCATAATTTGGAATTACCTGAGGCACGAAGCACAATCACACCAGTCTCATCGAAATGAAGGATATCCCACATATATACAGTCCAAAATAATAAAGGGTCGCCCAAGGCGTTGCCCCAACGAATAACAAAAGAAGGCTAGTCCAAAAGAGTAAAGCCGAGCCCGCGGCTCAAAGAAATCTAAATTCGGCCGATCAAGCCGATGGAGAGCCGCCCATCACCGCAAGTAGGAGAGTCCGTCCTCCTCGTCCAAGCTCACCTCGTCAGCTCCTCATGCCCCGAGTTACCCGCATCTATGAATGGGTCCGGTTGGTGTTTTAAAACACCGTCCCAGTGGGAGTGAGTGATCAACTCGGTGTAAACTATTGGTCTCAAGTTACAACAGTGCATCAATTGTAATATGAACTTAATGAAAAGCGAGACATTCATCAACACCTAATAACTCTTATTTAAAATGCATGCATGCGGGATGATATGATGCATGCCCTCGCCACAACACTCCCTCAAGCGACTCCATCTAACGATCGCATGACAACACTCCTCAGAGCGACCTCGACTGCCGAGTCGCCACCCTAACTAATGCGTGCAATGCGATCGTGTTAGCCGAGTTATTAATTAAGTTCATTCATCCAAAGAAAGGTTGGGGATTCGATTCACCCTACGTATCAATGCCCTAAACCGGTTGCGAGGCCAAGACCCCATCAATGCGTGAGGCCGAGACCTCGCGGTCCGTGATCCCGTCGGGTTCCTCATCCCCGACTCCAAGCACATGAGGAGTGCCGAAAGGAAGGGATCGCTCGCGGTCACTACGGGGAGGCGCGGTACCCCAACGTAGGCCGACAGGCTCGGACATAGTGTCCCATTCCACCATGCCCGGCTCACGAGGCTGTGGACCAGTTTCAAGTGGATTTTCAATGGGCTACAATGGTTGCAGGGTGGTTCAGATTCCATTCATATGTGGGCACACAGGGTTAACAAACAGGGTTGATCAGTTGTAGGCTGACCGCACGAGCCGGCGAGCGTGAGACGAGCGACCTCGGGCACAAGAGACCCATGTAGTCAAACTACAGCCACCCGAACACACCCGCCCAAACTCACGGGTTTAGCCTCGAGGCGGTCCTACCCTTGGAGCCGCCTTCGCTCTCCTCATGTTTCCTGACCAACCCAAGAGCGCAATAAAAGAATCTACCGCATGCCCACGACTCATATTACCATCTAGCACATCCATATCATATTATCAAGCATCCTAACCACACCAAACATATACCTCAAACAAGCAAGCAAGAATTATCATAAAATTAAAGTGCATGTGAGTGTGTGGGTTGTGTGAGGAAGTTATCCCTTCCTCCATCTCAAGAAATCATGAGCATCACGGCAATTAGTCACACACACAATGAAGCACCGCATATGAGGGAATGCATCAACAACCACAAGCATGTTATCATTCAACATAATATCATGTGAAGGTACAATATATATCACATTGGGAGTTAAACATGCATGTTCTAACAAATCCAACAAACATGAAAAATCCCTAGGGTTCTCTCTAGAATTTCAAACATAACAATCCAAGCACTCAAAATCATTAAACCCATAGTAAAATTGGTGCTAGGCCACCTAAGAACAATAGTCCGCACCTTCGGGTTTGTTGAAGACTTGGGAATGACCTAGAAGATGTGGATCTTGGTGTAGAACGGCCGGAATCCTAGGAGCAACCATCACATGTTAGATTCTCATGCAAATCCTATTCATTACAAGGGTTTTCAAAAGAAAAGAGGGTTGGATCTTACCTAAACGACCCACGAGATGAAGATGATGATTTTCGGATGGGTTTCCCCTTGGAGAAGGTGTAGGAGGTTGTGAGTTTGATCCTCTTGGGCCCCACCTTGATTGAGAGTCCACCATACCTTCATCCCTCTCTCTTTCTTCTCCATTCTCCTCTTTCTCTTCTCCCTTTTCTCTCTTCTAGGGCAAAATTCGTATGGGGAGAGGGGTGCCCAAAAGAGGCCCTTTTTATAATTCCAGATTTGGTGTAAATGGCCCCAAGGGCTAGGTTTTTACTATACTAGACTTATGGGAGGGTCTTTCTAGGATCTAGGGCCCTATCACCCCTCTGGCCACCAAATTTGGTGTGTAGGTGCCTTATGGCCTGACTAGGGCCCATGCAAAAATTGAGGACGAACGGATGAACGGATATATGATCTGAGAAAGCGTTTCTGACCTTTAAGTGGTCCTATGGGGGCCATTTTGGTGATTTGAGCATTTCTGATGGCCCTCTGGCCATGAAATTTATAGGATGAGTGGTCCATGGCCCGATGAGGGGTCTTACAAAATTTGGGAACGAACGGATGCGGGGTTTGGTCGTACGGGTCCGATTCGCGATCAACGGTCATCGTGCCACGATCGGGCCCCAGATTTGGTGGACGGGCGTAGAAAAATATATTAAACCTCCACTGTAAATTTGGAATAAATCCGACGGCTGGAACGCCAGGTATCCCAATTTTATTTGTAAGTGCCAGATTCCAATCCGGCATTGGTGGGGTGCATTCGGCTAGTGCCAGATCCCAGTTCTGGGTGTCCACTGGATCCGTAGTCCACGATGGACCACAAGCCCAGTGAGATCTTCAGTTTCCTAAATTTTTAGATTTTTCTGACCCTTCACGGTCGCTGGGTGGCCCACATGGGCCGTCTTTAAGTGTAAATAGCCATCTGGCTTAGCGGCCCGCACTAGGCCTTATCACGGCCTGTCTGGTCTATTAAATTGGGCTAATCTTGGATTAATTAACTCGTGTATAAGCTAACGTTGAGTGCTAATGGTCAGTACGTGATAGTACAAGTTAATTAAAAATCAAGGATTTTTAGAAATCCAAAACAGTGAAAATTTGGGATGTTACAATCTACCCCCCTTAAAAATAATTTCGTCCCCGAAATTGCCTAAGGGTAATAAATAAATATATTATCATTTTGTTTGCCTGAGTTTTATTGATTTCAGGTTTATATGCATGGTAGGGTGTATACTAACTATACTAGCCTTGCTTATTATATTCTACCCCCCTTAAAAATTTTCACCCTTAGGGTTTGAAAAGAATGTCAAAATCATGATTATCATGCTTAGTGTTTGCTGACAAAGTTTACCTAAGGGTGGTGTATTCTACTCTTTATGATCAAGCTAATACGGAAAAAATGACAGTTGTGGTAGGCTCAAATCCGATACGTCGATTGTCCGCCTTGACCAGTGCGGCATAACACGTAGTATCCCTTCAATCCTGATGGATCCCGGTCTTCGCTTCTGGTCAAAGCGGTGAGTCCGTTGGTAGTCGCTCAGGATTGAGAATTGGGTCAAGCCGCGAATACTTCGCAAGTGTATGGTCTCATAATTCCGTAGTCTCATCAACCTAAATGTTTAGGGAACGACCCTAGTTGGAAAGTTTAAATCTCCTATTTGTAAGGTTGTCCTTTGGGTTTTGGCCTACCGGTGTCCTCGTTTTAATTTATATCTGATTTGGGGTTTAATAATTCTCTTAACATGCATATGGGCAACGATCATCCTAAAAAGTTTTTAAAGACTCAAATTTTTATTTTTATTTTTATTTATTTATTTATTTATTTATATGAATTACTATTTCAATCCTATGACTAGTGGGTTAGTCGCAGACTATATTTTGGTTTCGTAAATTCCAAGAATGAATGAATAGTTGAAAGTTCAAGGGTATTCTGGTGGTTTGAAGTGCTAATAACGCTAACAAGGACGCAGCAAGGCAATTATTCGTACGAGCATTCACAAGACAATCAGAAAATTTCAAAACAATCCACACATTCATATTGAAGTCAAAATGCCATTAGTATGGCCAGTTATATCCTACAATATGGATTACAAGCATTCATAAACATGCTAGACGGAAAGGAAATACAACCTAATTAAGCAACGGTCCTAAGCATCCTTCAACACATGCAGTTTAAACCTAACCGACTCTAAGCAAACTACCAGTCATTAGAGGTCATGCGGCTACTTGTCTGAGTCGGGCGAAAGGGGAGGCGCTTCTTTCCCCAGTGATAGGATCACCGGGATGGAAAAGAAAGAGGCAACGGTTGCTAGAAAAACCATTACTTTTGGAAGGGGAAGGGTTTGAAAATGGAGGTTGGGACTTTGGAATGAGCTAGTATAATGGGTTCCTAGGTTGGGATTTGTGGTTGGATCCTTGGAAACGGATCTTGAAGGTGAGGTTTGGAAAGGGTTTGGGTAATGTTAAAAATGGATTGTGGTTGTGGGAGATTTTGAGAAAGAGAGTTAATGTGGAGTGTTGGGAGTGATAGAAGGAAAATGGATTAGAGGAAATGGGGTTTGGGGTAAATGGGTTGAATGTGGTAGTGGGTAGATTGTTGGAGAGGAGTTTGAGATGGGTCCTTTAGATGGGAAAGTGGTGGGTTTGCGAAAATGAGATTTAAAGGAAATGGTGGTTTTGAAATGAGGATGGAGCGGGTTTTGGGAAATAAAATTTGGAGATAGAAAAGAAGAGAGTGAAAGGAGTGAGATTTTGGTGAGTGAGTCTTGAAAGAAACATGTGTGGTAGAAGAGGATGGGGAAAGGTGAAAGAAATGAAGGTGGTTTTAGGAATGGGGTTTGAAGATGGGTATAGGTGGATGAGGAAATGAGAGTTGAAATGAGATTTGGATGAGGGATTTGAGAGTGATGGATGAATGTTGGGAGTGAAGGGAAGTTTGAAATGGAGTTTTGGGAATGAGAATGATGGAGGTATGGAATTTTGAGTGAGTTAGGAAGGAGAGGTGAGTGATGAGAGGGAATGAGGAAGGTAAGAAAGAAAAGAAATGAGAGTGGGGGAGAGAGGAGGGAGTTTTGGAGTTGGGTTTGTGGATTTGTTTGAGAATGGGAGAGAAGAGATCCTTCCTAGGGTTTAGAAGGGATGGTGGAGGGTAATGGGCGTAGTAGAGATGTTTTATGGACTCTAGGTAGTCCCACATAGCAAGGGAAATGGGCCCCACTCGTGTGAACATTGAAAGGGAGAAGGGGACCCATCGTCTTGCAACGTTTCTTATACTTTTAGTAACTGGATTATTTTTTTAAATTTTTATGATGATTTATCATCAAGTTTTAAGTCATCCCACCAAATTTCATCCCATTTGGAGTTATAAATAAATTATTAAAATTCTAGGAAAAATAGCTGCCTGAATTTTAAAATTTTTGGACAGTTGTCAGAACATCCTAATTTTAACCATATTAAAATTTTTATTTTATTTTTTTCTTATTTTTATATAAAACTAGACTCATCAAGCTTCAATCTGGCTTTTGAATCACCTAAATCGGAGCTGTAACGAAGGAGTTATGAATTTTTGAAGTTGACTAAAAATCGCAGGAATTTTAGCGGGGGACACTTGTCGGCGGGGTGGCCACGCGGGTCGGCGGGGTGGCCACGCGGGCCTCTGGACAGCTGGCGGGGTGGCCACGAGGGTCGGCGGGGTGACCACGCGGATCGGCGGGGTGGCCACGCGGGTCGGCGGGGTGGCCACGCGGGTCCTCTGGCTTCCTGGCGGGGGCTCCTTGCAATGGTCATATCTCGCAAACCGGAATGAGTTGTTCGACGTGCCATATATGAATTTGGGGTAGAACGAGCTGATCTACACAATGGACCTACTGGTTTCATGAGATTCCTCCCAGTTAGGGGCCAAAACCCAGTTTTTCTCCAGTTTCACTATTTTCGGTAAATTTTTGTTCACTCCCAAGTCTTTATCCTAGAATGGGTCTGAACTATCAAATTTGGCCTAAGACTATGGTTTCGACCGTCTAATCTCTTAGTTTCGCTTCTATATTTTCTCTATTTCTGATAAAATTTCATTCGCCCCCACTTAATTGCCCCCGAATGGGTCAGGATTAATATGCTTGGTCCGGTATTGGCTCATTGGGCTCGGACAGGGGCTTCTACCGTCCAATCATCCAGTATCCGGCTCGTTCCTACCAATGTCTCGGAAAAACTAAAGGGCAGAGGGACTTAGACCTAATTCTGCTTGACTAGTAGCATTAAGCTACACGAAATAGGATTACAATGCTAATCCCAACCCACGATTGGGAATGGCAAGTCCTGAATGAGTGTGGGGTGAGATTCAAAATTGACTCCATAGGCTTTACTGGATGAGCCTTGGATTGAGAGGTATGTCGCGGGATTTCCAAATCCCTTGACGATGAACTTTCCAAGTATATTTGGAAGGAAATCCGAAATTTACCTTTAATTAGATACGTTTTGACAGGGCATCATGGAACATGGGATGCGCTCATCCCCGGGACACTCCTTCACACCTACATTCATCGTTACTCTAAAATCCATTTCACCTAATTCAGTTGGCCCCACGGGCCCTAGGAACTTGGCGGACTAAACTAACTAGACCTCCCATTCAATCAAATCAAATTTTGTCGTCAAGTCAAGACCCTCGGATTCCCCTCTTTTGCTACCCATTCCTAACCCCTTGCAAATTCTTCCTTCTGTCTAAAGTTGTTGGTTCAGGGTCTGGGATGGTTCCTAGCGTTATACGTCTCTGTTGTGTTTTCCAATACGTATCCTCTCAAGTCAGCGGATGCGTTGGTGAGTTCATGACCCATGGCCCAAAGGATTCCAAACTATTGCTCTGATACCATCTGTAACGCCCCGAAAAATCGGGGGTCGTGTATAGACTCGACTCCCGAGTTCCCGAGTGTCACTTATCATGCAGTTATGGTTTTTTTTTAATGATTAATCAAATTTAACGGCATAATTTGGAATTACCTGAGGCACGAAGCACAATCACACCAGTCTACTGAAATGAAGGATATCCCACATATATACAGGTCCAAAATAATAAAGGGTCGCCCAAGGCGTTGCCCAACAGAATAACAAAAGAAGGCTAGTCCAAAAAGAGTAAAGCTGAGCCCGCGGCTCAGCAAATCTAAATTCAGCCCGATCAAGCCGATAGAGAGCCGCCCATCAGCTGCAACTAGGAGAGTCCGTCCTCCTCGTCCAAGCTCACCTCGTCAGGCTCCTCATGCCCTGAGTTACCTGCATCTATGAATGGGTCTGGTTGGTGTTTTAAAACACCGTCCCAGAGTGGGAGTGAGTGATCAACTCAGTGTAAACTATTGGTCTCAAGTTACAACAGGCATCAATTGTAATATGAACTTAATGAAAAGCAGACATTCATCAACACCTAATAACTCTTATTTAAAATGCATGCATGCGGGATGATATGATGCATGCCCTCGCCACAACACTCCCTCAAGCGACTCCATCTAACGATCGCATGACAACACTCCCTCAGAGCGACCTCGACTGCCGAGTCGCCACCCTAACTAATGCGTGCAATGCGATCGTGTTAGCCGAGTTATTAATTAAGTTCATTCATCCAGCAGGTTGGGGATTCTGATTCACCCTACGTATCAATGCCCTAAACTGGTTGCGAGGCCAAGACCCCATCAATGCGTGAGGCCGAGACCTCGCGGTCCGTGATCCCGTCGGGTTCCTCATCCCCGACACCAAGCACATGAGGAGTGCCGAAAGGAAGGGATCGCTCGCGGTCACTACGGGGAGGCGCGGTACCCCAGCGTAGGCCGACAACTCGGACATAGTGTCCCATTCCACCATGCCCGGCTCACGAGGCATGGACCAGTTTCAGTGGATTTTCAATGGGCTACAATGGTTGCAGGGTGGTTCAGATTCCATTCATATGTGGGCACACAGGGTTAACAAACAGGGTTGATCAGATTGTAGGCTAGACCGCACGAGCCAGGCGAGCGTGAGACGAGCGACCTCGGGCACGAGAGACCCATGTAGTCAAATTACAGCCACCCGAACACACCCGCCCAAACTCACGGGTTTAGCCTCGAGGCGGTCCTACCCTTGGAGCCGCCTTCGCTCTCCTTATGTTTCCTGACCAACCCAAGAGCGCAATAAAAGAATCTACCGCATGCCCACGACTCATATTACCATCTAGCACATCCATATCATATTATCAAGCATCCTAACCACACCAAACATATACCTCAAACAAGCAAGCAAGAATTATCATAAAATTAAAGTGCATGTGAGTGTGTGGGTTGTGTGAGGAAGTTATCCCTTCCTCCATCTCAAGAAATCATGAGCATCACGGCAATTAGTCACACACACAATGAAGCACCGCATATGAGGGAATGCATCAACAACCACAAGCATGTTATCATTCAACATAATATCATGTGAAGGTACAATATATATCACATTGGGAGTTAAACATGCATGTTCTAACAAATCCAACAAACATGAAAAATCCCTAGGGTTCTCTCTAGATTTCAAACATAACAATCCAAGCACTCAAAATCATTAAACCCATAGTAAAATTGGTGCTAGGCCACCTAAGAACAATAGTCCGCACCTTCGGGTTTGTTGAAGACTTGGGAATGACCTAGAAGATGTGGATCTTGGTGTAGAACGGCCGGAATCCTAGGAGCAACCATCACATGTTAGATTCTCATGCAAATCCTATTCATTACAAGGGTTTTCAAAAGAAAAGAGGGTTGGATCTTACCTAAACGACCCACGAGATGAAGATGATGATTTTCGGATGGGTTTCCCCCTTGGAGAAGGTGTAGGAGGTTGTGAGTTTGATCCTCTTGGGCCCCACCTTGATTGAGAGTCCACCATACGTTCATCCCTCTCTCTTTCTTCTCCATTCTCCTCTTTCTCTTCTCCCTTTTCTCTCTTCTAGGGCAAAATTCGTATGGGGAGAGGGGTGCCCAAAAGAGGCCCTTTTTATAATTCCAGATTTGGTGTAAATGGCCCCAAGGGCTAGGTTTTTACTATACTAGACTTATGGGAGGGTCTTTCTAGGATCTAGGGCCCTATCACCCCTCTGGCCACCAAATTTGGTGTGTAGGTGCCTTATGGCCTGACTAGGGCCCATGCAAAAATTGAGGACGAACGGATGAACGGATATATGATCTGAGAAAGCGTTTCTGACCTTTAAGTGGTCCTATGGGGGCCATTTTGGTGATTTGAGCATTTCTGATGGCCCTCTGGCCATGAAATTTATAGGATGAGTGGTCCATGGCCCGATGAGGGGTCTTACAAAATTTGGGAACGAACGGATGCGGGGTTTGGTCGTACGGGTCCGATTCGCGATCAACGGTCATCGTGCCACGATCGGGCCCCAGATTTGGTGGACGGGCGTAGAAAAATATATTAAACCTCCACTGTAAATTTGGAATAAATCCGACGGCTGGAACGCCAGGTATCCCAATTTTATTTGTAAGTGCCAGATTCCAATCCGCATTGGTGGGGTGCATTCGGCTAGTGCCAGATCCCAGTTCTGGGTGTCCACTGGATCCGTAGTCCACGATGGACCACAAGCCCAGTGAGATCTTCGATTTCTAAATTTTTAGATTTTTCTCGACCCTTCACGGTCGCTTGGGTGGCCCACATGGGCCGTCTTTAAGTGTAAATAGCCATCGGCTTAGCGGCCGCACTAGGCCTTATCACGCGCCGTCTCGGTCTATTAAATTGGGCTAATCTTGGATTAATTAACTCGTGTATAAGCTAACGTTGAGTGCTAATGGTCAGTACGTGATAGTACAAGTTAATTAAAAAATCAAGGATTTTTAGAAATCCAAAACAGTGAAAATTTGGGATGTTACAGGACCAAATGAATCCCATCCCACCTAATCCCTTCTAATCCCACCACCCAAACTGACCCTAAAGGATTTAGTCCTGAGTGGTTTCTGCCTGAGGTGGTACTCGGGTCTTTGTACGGATTTTTCCGAGACGTTACATTTTCCCTCCAAAAAATTCAAGAAATTCATATTTATTTGATAAATATATTTTGTTCATGAGCATATAAAAATATAATGATTATGTAATGTATTTGGAATAAATGAAAATTCTGGATTATATATTTTAATATATAAGTTTGTGAAGGAATGAATTTATTTAAATTAGTAAATTTGAATTAATTTCAAAATATTTTTAATTAATGATTATGTTAATTATTAAATTTAATAATGTAATTAATCTAAATTATTTTAAAAAATTCAAATTAAAAAGTAAACCAAAATTTAAATTCCAATAATTTATAATACTTAGAATTAATTATATAAAAAAATTAATTAATTTGAATGTGTAAAAATAATAGTATCCAAAGTTCAAATTAATAACTTCCTTTAACTTATTAAATTTAGATTTTAAAAAAAAAAACTGAATAAAATTCTGAATATAGAATATTGATCTAAAATAATTAGATTAAAATTTTTAATTTAATTTAAGATATATTAACTTAAATTATTAAATAAAAATTTAATTACATTGTTAATATTATAAATTTATGGAATTAGTGTAATATTTTGTTTCGGTAAATATTAAAATATGAATTTTAATTCTAAAATTTTAAAGAGTTAATTAATTTAAATTTTAAACGAACTCGCGTTTAAGAAAATTTTTAAATTTTTGGAATTAAAGTTAAATTGATTAGAATTTAGTGATTAATATATATTTAAACTTTATTAGATTGAAATTTAAATAAAGTATAATATTAAATTTAAAATTTATAAATCTTCTTCTTGTTGTTCAAAATTTTTGTTTAAATTGAAATTTAAATAAATTTATTGATTAAACCTAAATACACATTTTCAATGAATTATCAAAGAGAAATTAAAATTAGTTATAAAATAATCAAATTATTTCAATATATATAATTAAATTAACTTAAAAATCAGAATTCATGACTTAATTATAATTTTCAGCAAATCAAAGGACTGAATTTTAACAACACTGAATTTCTGCAAATTTTGTATAAAACCTGCATTATTGTACGTAAATATAATTTACTAAATCATTTCATTAATGATTTTGGGTTTATTTATAACATACATGCATTTTTGTTTATTATGTGTAACATCCCGGATTTTCACTGTTTTGGATTTTCAAAAATCCTTAAATTTTTTTAAAATTAACTTATAATACCACTTAAATGACCATTATCACTCAATGTTAGTCTATACAGGGGTGGTACCAGTGAAGAACCACACCAGTCCGACTAATCAACCGTAGAAAACCATCGAATCCTTCCGATTGGGTAAGTAAATCTCTCATCTTTTTGGAAACCCGTAACATCCCGTCCAACTAGCACAGTGTCCTAGGGCGTCCACGTAGGACTTGCCGCAGGGCCGTTCATTTAAACCACTCGTGGTGGGGTACCATGAGTTAATTAACTTATATTTATCCCATTAAGGTAGACTTAACAGGCCATGACAGGGCCTAATGCGGGCCGCCAAGTCAGATGGCTGTTTACACTTAAGGACGGCCCGTGCGGGTCATACAGCGACCGAGGAAGGTCAGAAAAATCTAAAACTTGGGGAGGCCATTGGCTTCACTGGGCTTGTGGTCCATCGCGGGCCGTTATCCCAGTGGACACCCAGAAGTGCCATCTGGCGCTTACCCAATGCGCCACGACAATGCCAGCATTGGAATCTAGCACTTGGAAATAGAATTGAGACTCTAGTCTTTCCAGCCGTCGGATCTCTTCTATGTTTACGGTGAAGGTCTAATGTAATTTCTTACGCCCATCCACAAACTCTGGGACCCGATTGTAGAACGGTGACCATTGATCGCAAATCGGACCCGTGCGACCTAACCCCATAATCGATCGTCTTCAAATTTTGCATGGCCCTTTATCGGGCCATGGAGCATCCGTCCTATAAGTTTCAAGGCCAGAGGGCCATCAAAATTGCTCCAATCACCAGAATGACCCCCACAGGGCCACTTAAAGGTCGGAAACGCTTACTCAGATCATATATCTGTTCATCCGTTTGTCCTTAAATCCTACTGGGACCCTAATTGGACCATAAGACACCTACACGCCAAATTTGGTGGCCGGAGGGGTGATAGGGCTACCTCAACATCAAATAGAGTCCTAGGGGGCTATTTTGGGAAATTATGGAAACATAAGGCCAAGGGGCCCAACTCTAGGGAATAAACCCTAGCTCTCTCTCATAACCCCCATTCTCCAACAACAACCCATCTCTCTCTCCCTCATAACTTCCTCCAAATCTCCCACCACCAACCCTCTCTCTTTCATAACTCCTCAACCTCCAACAACCATCATCTCTCCCTCATAACTTTCACCCTCTTCCAATGATAAGCTTCCCCTTTTCGTAGCTCCCACCATTCTCCAACAACCAAGGAGAGTAAAGAGAGAAAGGGAGGGTGAAGGTGAGCAAGGTGGACCTTAAATCAAGGTAGGGCCCAAGGAAATCAACCCCTTCGACTCCCCAACTCATCTCCAAGAGGAAACCCTACACTACAACCACCAAAATCGTCCGTCAATTGTCTAGGTAAGGTTCCTCCTCCCCTTGCCTTAAAACCCTTATGAGGAAGGGGGTTTTTGTATGGATTTCTCACATGTATGAGCTTGTTTTAGGGATTCCGACCAACCGGCCCCCAAATCGATGTTCCTAGGTCATTTTCAAGTCTCCAACGAATCCTAAGGTGCGGACTATTGTTCTTATGTGGTCGAGCACCAATTTTAGTATGAGCTTAATGATTTTGATTGCTTGGATGTTATGATTTAATAATCTAGAGAAAGCCCTAGGAATGTATGTTATTGAAACCGTATGGATTTGCATGCTTAGCCTCCATGATGTTGTTTTTGCTTCTCACATGCTTATGTGTATGGATGAACACTTGCTTATACCTTATTGATTTCCCCATATATTGTTACCTCATAGTATGTATGCTTTCATTTCCCTTGTGCATATGATGGTTTGAGATGGAAGAAGTACGTAACTTCCTCACTCACACACATACACACCTCACATGCACTTGTTTCATAATATTGTTAACCATGCTTGCTATGAGAATCTGAATGATATGATGAGAAGTATGAGAACATGATGTGGTTTATACTAGATTATACATTGGCAGTCGGCATGCTATTAATCACCCTCTACCCATGGGTTAGTCAGGAACATGAGGCGAGATGGTAGTCCCATCGGTAGGACTATGTTAGGGCTAGACCCGTGGGTTTGGGCGAGTATGTTAAACCTAGTTCATCTAATCCAATGCTAGATGAATGGACTATGCTGTCATTTTGGTGGATCGCTGATGATTATTTTGGGCTATCCTGGTCTGATGAGGTCACTAGCTGACCTGATTCGTTCAGCATTGAATTAGATGAACTGGATTTGTAGTGTTGTTGCTGATCGTTTCCATGCTTGATGAATCAGAATCCCTAACCTGCTTGATGAATGGACTTAACTAATAACTTGGCTAACACGATTGCATTGCATCGCATTAGTTAGGGTGGCGACTCGGCAGTCAAGGTCGCTCTAAGGGAGTGTTGTCATATGCGATCGTTAGATGGAGTCGCTTGAGGGAGCGTTGTGGCGAGGGCATGCATCATATCATCCCGCATACATGTATTTAAATAAGAGTTGCTAGGTGTTGATAGTTGTCTGCTTTTCATTAAGTTCATATTATAATTGATGTCTGTTAAAACTTAAGACTAATAGCACCCACTGAGTTGATCACTCACTCCCACTCTGGGACGGTGTTTTAAAACACCAACCAGACTCTCTCATAAATGCAGGGGATGCGGAGCAGGTGGAGCATGGCGATGCTACTCTCGACGAGGAGGAGGAGCTATCATACCGTCAGCTGATGGGCTGCCCTCCATCAGCTTGATCAGGCTTGATTTGGATTTGCTGATCCGTGGGATCAGCTTTATTCTTTTGGACATAGTATTCTTTTGTTGTTTAGTTGGGTAACGCCTTAGACGACCCTTATTTATTTTGGACCTGGACATATATGGGATATCCTTCAGTTTAGTAAACTAGTTATGGATGTGCCTTATGTTTCAATTAATTCCATGTTGCGCATTTAAACTTGATAAATCATAAAACCATTAAATTAATGATAAGTGATACTCGGGGACTCAGAAGTCAAGCGTATGCACGACCCCCGATTTTCTGGGGCGTTACATATGTAACTGTGAAAAAAAAATGTTAAAAGTAAGTAGGGTGATCATGTCCCTTTGGTAAAAGACTCTAAAGTTAGCAAGTAGGGCAATCGTATCCCTTCGATGACAGACTCTAAAGCCAGCTAGTAGGGCAATCGTGTCCATTGGGTGAAAGACCCTAGAACCCATTAGATCCTTCAGAGTCTCCTTTGTGTATGGCATATGAGCACAATTGTGTGCACGGACATACATCATAGGTTCAACTGGAGCAGTAGTCTAACTAGCTAAAGTATAAATGGGTCCATTACTACGAGTTACCAGTGCATGAGCGTTAATGCAACGTGGCCATCCACTTGGGTACGGTGTCGTAAGAGATGATGGTTACTTGATTTCATTATTTATGTAATTCATGGAAAGTATGGTATTCAGAGTAATTTTTATGATTCCAACATTGCATACATGATATTTTTAAGATTCATATTTGATTCATGTTTTGATATGAACTTTAAGTAAAGTATTTCATTGTCTATACATATGATTTAATTCTAAAAAATTTTATATTTGGGTTGAATAAGATCTCATTAGTTGTTATGCTCATATCCAAAATAACAGTGTTTCAGGACTCAGAGTTTAATCTGGACAAAGCGGAGCGAAGATCTAGCAATCGGCTTAATTGTAATTACCTTTCTATTTGTATTTGAAAAAAAAAAAAAATGTATAGCAGAAATTCAAAAGTGAGTCTAGAATGATAGTGTTATACATTGTATTGGATGAACGTTTGTGTATTGTAATGATTTTTTTTTTTTTTTAATCAAATGTAGTTGTGAATGTTTAATATTAAATCATAACCTGAGATTCGGAGTCGAGTCTAGCCAACTCGGGTATCGAATTTCAAGGCGTGACACATATATAGCTAGTTCCATAGTTATTTAATGGTTATGATGCATTCAGAAACATGTTAAGATAAGATATTTATTTAACTAAATAGTTAAAAATTTAGTAGTCAACATGATTAAAGACAATTTGGTAAATTATCATTTTGAAAATTGTTCAACAACTTAAAATGACTAAATTTTTAACTATTTAGTTAGAAAACAAGTATTTTTTTACTTCTTTTGAAGTGAGATAGAGAGAAGAGAGGGCTAAAAGTAAGCTCCACATGATAAACAACCAACATTAAGGTGGGCCCCACGTGATGGATGGTCCCTATCAAGGGCGGCTTCGCATGATGACAACCCACATATGGTCTATACTAAAGGTGGGCCCACAACACGGCTGGTCCATATTAAAGGTGGGCCCCACATGATGGATAATTAACAGCAATGGTGGGTCTGACATGATAGATGACCCTCATCAAAGTTGGCCCTACATAATAGATGGTACACATCAAAGGTTGACCCTTAATAATGAATGACCCGCATCCAAAGCAGGTCCATGGACAACCCCCTTTAAAGGTAGGTCCTACACGATGAACATTCCACGTCCAATGTCTAAAATGACCGGCGAATACATTGAAGATGGGCTCACATAATTAGACGGTCCACAATGAAGGTATGCTCTATGAGATAAATGATTCATATTGAAGATACAGCCAAGGTGGACCCAACATAATGAATAGTCTGCATCAAAAGTTGGCCCCACTTGATGGACGGTTTGATAAAGACAAATTCTACCTGATGGATTACCTCACATCAAAAGGTCACGACGGATGAGCATGTCAAAAGTGATGTTGTAAAAGCAATTTATGCATGTAATTTATTGATTCTTTTCGTGGGAAAGTTATTTACCAAACAATAATTATACACACAAATAAAAACGTTCTACGTTCCAAACACGCCCTTATTGTGATGTAGGCATGTATCATGTGAATCTAAACTTCATCTTAGTTAATTATTACCATAAAGGTAAAAATTTTATGGCTCATTTGGTAATTATTACATTTATGCATAATATTTGATGGATCAAAATCAAGGAGACAAGGACCATATATCCTGACTTTACATGATCTCAACCACCCATCTAAGCTCACTACCCTTTAATCCTACGGAATGAGGTTAATTTACTCATTATTTGTGGTTATTATAGATAATCGAGCGGATGATCCACTAATAAAAATAAAAACATAGTATCAAACGAGCTAATGTGAGGATTCCACAGTCTCCCCTACGAATGGTCAGGATCAAAAGGGCTAGCCACCGCAGGTTGATCGTCACTCAACATTACCTAAGGAACCATCATCTGCTTTACCGAGGTATTATACAACGCTCGGTCGAAATGATTGTTGAGTCATTCAAACCGTTGATTCCATGTGCCTCTCACCTTGGATGGCCCATTCGCCAAAAATCACCCAGATTGTTCTTTTTGTATAAATGATCAGTCGCTCAGTTATTCAAACCGTTGATATGACGTTCCTCACCATGGATGGCCCGTTCACCAGGTATTACGTAGATTGGACAAATCCTAGCCATTCACTGGTGGCCAAGAAATAGTCAACTTCACAATCTATTGATAAAACACACCATTCCATCACTTGGGGCCATCTGTCCATGGACCATCTACAGTGAACCCATCGTATATATAAACGGTGTGGATCATTGCACAATAACCTCAAGTATGGCGGGCCCACCATCATGCAAAGATTTTTTTAATTTTTTTTAATATATAAAAAAAAAACACTGGATTGGTTGTCGTTTTCTTTCACCACCTTTTAGAGGGTGCGGATTGGAAGCGGATTGCGTACTGAGCAACTCAGTACGGTAAGCGTACTGAGTAAACTCCGTGGGCCCCAGTGTCATTCATGAATTGTATCCACTCCGTCCATCTCTTTTAACACATAATTTTACAGCTATATTCCAAAAATGGAGTATTCCAAATCTCAAATGGACCACACCACTGGAAATAGTGTGAATTGAACATCTGCCGTTGAAAAATTCTTCAGGACAACAGAAGTTTTAGATCAAGCTGATATTTGTGTTTTACCTTCATCCATGTCTTTCTGATTTTATGAACGGGTTGGATGACAAATAAACATCAATGAGGGCCTTAGAAAGTTTTCAACGGTTGAAATCAATATTTCCACTTTTTCCAGTGGTATGGTCCACTTGAGCATTGTATATGCATCAATTTTGGGTTGAACCCATAAAATGATCTGGAAAAACGAATGGACGGCGTGGATAAACTACATGCATTCGCAGTGGGCCCAACTGAGTTTACTCAGTAAGATAAGCGCGTACTGAGTAACTCAGTACACAATCCGATTTCGTGCGGATTAGGCGTCCGTGTTTCCCAGGTAACAGCGAAATCGATTTACGTACTGAGTTGCTTTTATCGTACTGAGTAAAATCTGTTGGGCCCACCGTGAACGCATGTGGTTAATCCACGCCGTCCATCCGTTTTTCCTGCTCATTTTAGTAGTTGAGACGAAAATTAAAGAATAAACAAAGCTCAACTGGACCATACCACTGGAAACAGTTGGAATAATGATTTCCACTGTTGAAACCTTCCTTAGGATCCATAGTGATGTTTATTTGTCATCCAACCTGTTAATCAGATCACAAAGACATGGATGAAGGACAACCAAAATATCAGCTTTATCCGAAACTTCTGAAACCCCTGAGAAATTTTCAACTGTTAGTGTTCAATTCACGTTGTTTCATGTGGTGTGGTCCACTTGAGGTCCACTTGAGCTTTTAATATACTTCATTTTTTGCCTCGACCTAAAATTTTCTTTTAAAATAGATGGACAGAGGAGATAAAATACATAAACTACGGTGGGCCCCATACCGTTTGCGCAGTACTCACACGTGGACCACACCACAAGAAAAGTAACGATTGAACACTCACTAATAAAAACCTCCCAAGGCCAACTGTAAACAGATCCAGATTGTTTATTTACCATCCAACCATTGATAATGCCAAGGGAAACTAGATGAAGGGAAAAGCATAAAGATTAGCTTGATCCAAAACTTTTATGAGCTAAAAAAAGGCTTTTAACGGTCATTCACCATTTTTTCCATATCTACCTAGTTTTGGTATAACATCCTTATATGACCTATAAAAAAAACTGTTTTGAAACAAATTCATTAATGTGGGCCCACACGGTAAGGGTAACACCCACTAATCTCGGAAACAGATTGGCTACTCCCCCTTGACACCATCCCAGTGGCTGATGGTTGGTGCTCTGTAGGCCCACCATAATGTATGTTTCATCTATTCCGTTCATACATTTTTAAAGATCATTTTAGAGCTTTATCCAAAAAATGAGAGGTATATAAATCTCAGGTCGACCACACCACATGAAATTGGATATCCACCATTAAAATCCTCCTAAGGCCCACTGTATTGTTTATTTGACATCCAATCTGTTGATTAGGTTATGCAGGCCAGATGAAGGGAAAAACAAAAATCAGCTTGATCCAAAACTTTTATGGCCCCCAAGATGTTTTTAATGGTCGACGCTCATTCAACACTGTTTCCTGTAATGTGGTCCAATTGAGATTGGGATATACCTCATTTTTGGTCTCATAGAGTAAAATGATCTGTAAAAATAGATGGTCGTAATGGATGAAAAATATACATCATGGTGGGCTCCACAGAGCACCGACCACCAGCCAATTATGGCTGGTGTCAGGGGGAGTAGCCAATCCGTTTCCACTAATCTCTTACCTGAGTAAGAGATAATCCGCTCACCTTTTTAGGGGCTAAATTTTATTACACGTGTCGAACATGCAAAAAAAAAAATCCAAAATAATGACCAGGTGGGCCAATGAATTTTCTTAAACCCAAACTTCACCCGGCTAATCCAAGCCCAACCCTTGGATTGCGAGATCTAAGATGGACGGTGAAAAAAAAAGACTACTTAAACAAAATGCATACAATTTCCATAAGGGAGTAATCTCCCGAGCATGACCCATCCAATGCCCACAACCAACATGAATAACGGTTCAGATCTTCCATACATTTACACACAAAACCATCAAAAGACATGGTCAGTTCACGTACGTATGTATATGCATGCATGCATGTATATAACACATTTCTACGTCAGAAAGATGGTGCAACAAAGCTTGTAATCCCATATTCATATACAATGAAAATTGGAATGTTTTTTCTACTAACATTCTATCACCCTCTCTCTACTCTTTTCTTCTTTTATGGAATCCTTGTCTGACTACAACTCTTTCTTACTTCACCACTCTCTCTCATTCATTCCACAAAGCAAACATAGGAAGCTGATGCACCACAGGCATGGGTCGGGCCACCGGCATCCAATTCCCATTCCCGCCATCGCTGCTCCCGCTATCGTTACCACTCTTACCATTTTCATACTTCAATCCAGGCGGTGGGAAGAAGATCGACTGTGTGAAATCTCCTCCGCCGCTACCATTGTTGTATCCATGACCATCATAGAACGCGGACGTCATTGCCAATTTCCGTCCATTGCTGTCATTTTGGTGGATCGCTGATGATTGTTTTGGGCTATCCTGGTCTGATGAGGTCACTAGCTGACCTGATTCGTTCAGCATTGGATTAGATGAACTGGGTTTGTAGTGTTGTTGCTGATCGTTGTTCCATGCCACGTTCTGCATTTCTTCGGTGGTGCTGGCTGTTATTGCAAGTGGGGCCTGAGGGCACAGGGATGGATGATCCTGGTCGTCTGATGTGGCAGCAGAGGAAGAATCCTTTGGAGATCGCTTCGCTAGATCGCTGGCGATGAGGGTTGTGCTCGAGCATATGCGCTTCACGTCGTACTTGCTAATGTCGAAGTTGGTCACTGCACTGATGCCTCGGAATTTGATGGCTGCAATGTCGTAGGCTTCAGCTGCCTCTTCTTGGGTGCCTGATCATATGACATGATGATAGTCCTACTTAGGAGGGTTGTATGATATGAGCCAGAATGGAAAATTCATAATTCAATCTGGTGCATGTATTGATGTGGGCCCCACTTCTTGTAATTTGATCAGGAAGGAATCATCACATACTTGGGTGCCTGATTATATGACATGATGGTCCTACTTAGGGTTGGATGATATGCAACAGAATGGAAAAACAATAATTCAATCTGGTGCATATATTGATGTGGGCCCCACTTCTTCTAATTTGAATCATCACATACTTGGGTGCCTGATTATATGACATGATGGTCCTACTTAGGGTTGGATGATATGCAACAGAATGGAAAAACAATAATTCAATCTGGTGCATATATTGATGTGGGCCCCACTTCTTCTAATTTGATCAGTAAAGAATCATCACATACTTGGGTGCCTGATTATATGACATGATGGTCCTACTTAGGGTTGGATCATATGCAACAGAGTGGAAAAACCATAATTCAATCTGGTGCATATATTGATGTGGGTCCCACTTCTTCTAATTTGATCAGTAAAGAATCATCACATACTTGGGTGCCTGATTATATGACATGATGGTCCTATTTAGGGTTGGATCATATGCAACAGAGTGGAAAAACCATAATTCAATCTGGTGCATAGGTCCCCCACTTCTTCTAATTTGATCAGTAAAGAATCATCACAAACTTGGGTGCCTAATTCTATGACATGATGGTCCTACTTAGGGTTGGATCATATACAACAGAGTGGAAAAACCATAATTCAATCTGGTGCATATATTGATATGGGTCCCACTTCTTCTAATTTGATCAGTAAAGAATCATCACATACTTGGGTGCCTGATCATATGACATGATGGTCCTTCTTGGGGTTGGATGATATGCGCCGGAATGAGAAACCATAATTCAATCTGGTGCATATATTGATGTGGGCCCCACTTCTTGTAATTTGATCAGTAAGGAATCATCACATACTAGTTCGAATGCATGGCATTTGCCACATAATCATGGTGTGTGGGGCCTATCCTGATGTGTGTGTGTGTCATCCAACCATCCATTAGAAAGTTCCAGGGGTCCAACTGCATCATGAGGTGCCCCCACCACACCAAAACTCTAGCCACTACAGAGTTTAAATGGATTAGGTTTTAGGCTCCAAGCCGTGTATTCCACTTTTAGTTTTTGACAGAGATGATTCTTGTGATGTAAGACGATGAATGAACAGTTTGGATTCCACACACATCATGAGTGGGCCTAATACCAGCTCAAACGCATGGTAATTACCATACGGTTGCATGTGATCATTTGCGCCAGATGAAATGCAAGTACACCAGAGCTCTGCAGAAGGTAGGACACATCTTAAATACCCCCATTCGAAGAAAATCCTTCTGGCAGGCTACGCAATCAAAAACAACTGCCAGCCGTTGGTATGACTCAATCCATGAGTGGTCCACCTAATACTGGATTTGTCCGATTTCGTACAAGGTTATCATTCAAGGCATGGTCCACCTTTTGCTCGGCTCGGATGTTCTGAAAACAGCAAGTTGACAGGAACAAGCATTGCATATGAACTTCCACATATAATCCGTGTGTAGATAGTGGACCCACCAACAATAACAAAACCCACCTCAGAACAAGGTGGATCACATGATTGATGCATTTAGATGATCAGAGTCACTCAAGATGTAGGTCCAATCATGAATGGGCCAGGAAAGACATGACTTGCTGCAAACAATCCTAACCATTGGATCTAGGGACAGGAAAAAACCAATGGATGGTCAACGGTTTACATTCAGCTGGGGCCAATGGCATACCTGTGGTGGGCCACTGATTCAAACGGGATTTGAAAGTACAAAGAGAAATGGAATGAATGAAATTATATATTTTGAAGATAGAAATAGCAAGAACTTACTGAATGTTCCCAAGTACAAGTCCTTGTTGCCTGCAACCCTTCCTATTCTCGCTTGCCATCTTCCATGTTGATGATGCCTGTCATCAGAACCCAGATGAGAGAGAAGTGAATTATTAGAGGGGTAATCAGCGCTCCGCTGGAGTACAGAACATCATATACACTCAAAACTTTGTTCATTCATGGGACATGCTTGTATCTCAATCAGAATCGTCCAAACTATGGAGCCACATTGGATGGAGACCAACCTAGGTGTCCCGAGCATCCAAACTCAACGGATGATCATAACCATCTGTTAGGCGAGCACGCAATGACTTATTCAAGAGAAGCAAGAGGGTCCGATTCATCTAGCAAATCTCCATCAATTCAATGGTTATGATCATCCATATAATTTTCAATATTTGGAAGGTTCAATTGAGTTGCATGATTACACCCTAATGAATGGACAACACTAACCATCCATCTGGTCACTATTAAATGCAAGTAATAGGGAGAAAAACATTAGAGCTCAGCTAGCAAATATAGATTTTAGATGGTAAGAAATATCCAATCTATCTGAACACTGGGACCCATGATTTGGACGGTTTGATTGAATCAAGAAAATGCCACGTGTACATCTAGAGTTCATCCTCTTTAATGGGTCTAATGCATGATAGCTTTGAATGCTACATTTCTGGTATTATCGTAAGCGATATTGAAAAGCTGAAAAGCAGGAGAGGGAGAGAGAGAGAGAGAGAGAGAGAGAGCTTTAATAATAAAGTGGGTTTTTGCCAGGACCTAGTCACCCCTCTGTAGACAGATGCACCTCTTGAAAAACCACTGCTTTTCCTGAGAGATAAAAAAGGGCTAATGCCATCAGACTTCAATATAAGAAAATCAAAAGAAAATCCAAAGGGAAGTGACATTTCACCCATATGTTTTGATGTATAATATACAACCCCTTTTCTTCTCTTTGTACCAATCATAGGATTCTAAGTATTAGAATAGGAGGTGCGCTCCAGTGGTACCAGTACCAGTGTAAGTGGGACCCAGATGATGAATTCAAGACATCTAATCCATACATTAGATGAGTCACCTTGCATTGCTCCAAGGGCCCAAAATTCAACTGAAAAGGAAAGTTGAGTGGCCCACAGTACATGCAATAAGTTGAGAGGGGACCCTCAAACAGCGTGTGGGTGGGGCTCACATCTAGTGTGCACCTCTTAGAATAGTATATATCTAAATATCAAATGTGGAGAAAAGGGGGGCGTCTGCATCAAATAAAGAGGGTGTAAATGTTAGTTTCCTATCATAAATCAAAACCCAGATTGAGTTTTGTTTTAATTAATGACCTTCTTAAGTTGGCTACAAATTCTTGTCTTGTCATGTTCTTCATCTCATCAAGCTCCTTCTCATATGTGCTCAGCTGAGTAACAAAGCAAGTGATAAAATGTTAAAGAAAAACAGAAAAAATGCACTTCTTTATCTTCTTGGAAATAGATTTTTACACCCATAATTATGTGAATCCCATACACCCACTTTTCCTATTACAGGTGAACAAATTTCAACAGAGGATATACTGCTGTTCTAATGAGGGGTGTGTGTTTGTGTGTGATGTCACATGTGCAACTATTCCAAGCATCCTAATTGTGAGCGCTTTTGTGAATAGAACATATCTATAAAAATTCCACTGATCAAGCTGTCCTAAGTATCTAATTAATGGCTGCCGAAAACGATGTTTAAAAGTAAAATTGGCAAGTGGTCCAATTTTAAAGGGAGAATCCGACCGTTTGTATTTATCTTTTCAGCTCAAATTTCGTTCATGGTCGTACACAGCTGGCTGAATAAGCAATTTGGAAAATCTAGTTGTAGTTGAAGTACCAATTTAAGGGTTGCCACTAGTAAAAATTGGGACTTCACTTCCATACAACCACTTGCTTATTTTGTTGCCTAATGTCTCATATTTGTTTGTAATGGAGTCTGTTGATGACATCAACGGATCACTTAATTTCATCGAGCAGATGCTTGATTCCATCAAAAAAATTCTTGTTGATTGTTGGATGGTTTGGGGGTTGCTACTCGATAGCGTGGAGGGTTCTTCGATGTCATTGACTGGTTTTTTATGACTGTTGATGCCATCAAAGGCACGCGTAGAATTGCGAAAGTGTGTGACTTGTTTCCTATTTCGGTTGTGATAGTATATACACCAACTGTAATCAGAATTAAGGAATGAATTAAGGTTCTCTAAATGTTCTCGAGGGTTTGAGAGGAATTTTAAAGGGAAAATGTTTCGGCTTTTATTCTTGGGGCTTTGATCGGTAGGGTTTTCATCTCTTGTAACTTCGTTTTTGTAGTGAATTATCGCTTTGCGCCATGGTTTTTTTTTTTTTTTTTTCCAAAAGGGTTTTTTCACATAAATTCGGATCGCCTTCTTGTTAAACTTGTTTGCGCAATTGTGATTATCTTATTTGATTCCTCTCTGTGTGCTTTTGCGAGTCCCAGCATATTTTCCCTACTTAAAAACCATAGATTCCATGCCAAACAACAGATAAAAATTTTCCTTTGATGCGGTGATTTTTCTTATTTGGATTAGCAAAGGATGAGTGGATTTTACCGAGCAATCATTACAATTTTTTTCATTTTTTTATTCTTGATGTAAGAAAATGAGTATTTTAAGGGAAATACGAGATTTCCACTTGCTACCGGCATGCATTTATGGATGGTCTTCCATGTTAGAAGTGCGCTGTTAATGCTATCGTTATGTTAGAGTGAGGAGCATTATGAATTAGGTGATCCTACAATCATTACAATTTTTTTCATTTTTATTCTTAATGTAAGAAAATGAGTCTTTTAAGGGAAATATGAGATTTCCACTTGCTACCGGTATGCATTTATGGATGGTCTTCTATATTAGAAGTGCACTATTAATGCTATTGTTATGTTAGAGTGAGGACTGAGGAGCATTATGCATTAGGTGATCCTACAAACTTTAATTTCGTTTTCAAATATTTTATTATTATAAATAAGAAATGGGAGGAGTGGAGAAACAAACTTACTTACTAATTAAACCTAATTATGTTTTTATATTATTAGAGTTAGGTTTACAAAACCTTAGCCCCTTGTTTTCATATTAAAACTTGTTGGAAAATATATTGGAAAAATCAAAAAAATAAAAATTATTTATTTTTAGCATAAGGCTGAATCACGTATAATTAATTATGCTGTCCTTGAAGCTTGATTTACCCCTTATCAATTCACCCCCTTAGGTTTATAAAACCTTAGTCCACGCCACCCTTTTCTCTTTCTTCTCAGGTCATTGACACCATCGTGCAGCACCCCCTCCGTTGTCACAACCCTCCGCCCCCATCATCAGCCAGCTGAAACCCAATCTTAACGACATCCATAATTGTGCAGCACCCCTCCATCGTCGCAACCCTCCGCCCCCATCATCAGCCACGTGAAACCCAATCTTAACGGCAACCATCATTGTGCAGCACCCCTCCATGGTCACAACCTCCGCCCCCACCCGCGCCGATGCCCCGAAACCCAGTTAACCAAATGGTGGTGACCATTCAACCATAAACCCTGGAACAGTTGCACCACAACCCTGCCCTTCTAAATCACCGACCCAACTATGGATAGCCCATGTTCTAAAAATTACACTAGGACAATAAGACCATCAATCTTGAATATATGCTCTCCATCCAACCATCATTTTGGACGGTCTAGACAACAGTACACGTATAAATATGTGAGGGATGACCCACCATCACCTCTCTTCTTTTATTTTTTTTCAAAACTATCGTACAACAAATGTACCAAAAATTACAAAGTACCACAGGAACATGTCTGCATGGGGTGCATATATAAAATAAAATAAAATGAGGGTGTATATTTACATACCGGGAAATTTATATGAGTTGTGGGGCCCCAGTACTTGAGTGCGGCTAAATCATACGCGCGAGCAGCCTTTTCTTCTTTATCGTATCCCCCTAAGCATTAAAAAATACATTAAAAGAATATATATATATATATAGCACACCATCCAACGTTCTAAAGTTGCCTTTTGCATTATCACACTTAAATTAGAATATTTGATTATTCTCAGACACATCTACTGTAATCTATCATTTCATGCAAAAAGATATAAAAAGTAACTAGCATTTTCCACTTACCAAGATAAACTGTCCACTTGCAAGATGTAGTCACAAGAGTGGCCCCCGCAAGTACATGAAATTCAAGCCGTTAGTAGATTAGCCCAAGAGCAAAGATACCCATGCCTTGTATCTTTAAAAAGAGAGACATAGAGATCACTGTAAGTTATAGTGCTACTAGTTGATGAAGATTAGATGGACACCCCAATAATTTGATCGGGACCATTCATTAGGTCCAAACCACGATTATAAAGATCTGATCAATAGTTTATAAGATGAATGGTCGAGATTATTTAATGAAAAATAGGCTCGTTCAAGGAATTCGAACCATCCGTTTGATGGGTCCCATCATGGATAAGATTGGTTCTCAAGAACAGCTTCAATCAGATAAATGGACCATCCAGATTAACTGATTGGATCTTATCCACATATATATGTGCGGTTACTAGCACTAGAGCTTGCAGTAATCACTGGATTATTTCTCTTAAAAACTATAATAATAAAATAAATAAAGGGATCCACTATTTACATTTTAACCCACTTTTATTTGTAAATACACCCTTTCTTTCTACCATTTGGTAGTACAAGTAGTGAAACTTGTATTAATTGTACTAACCCAAAAGTAATTACCCAGGAGTGAATCTATCAATAAGGGGGGGTGTAAATATCAATTACCTTGCCTTCCTTTCCTTGTTTGTCCTTCCTTCCTACAGCTGTTGTCCCATAGATGGGCTTCATATCTTCCTGTCCATCTATGCCTGTTGAAACACATGAAACGAAGGTACACCATAAATCCATATACATAAATAGTACAAGTTATCTGGACATGCGCATGCACATATATACGTATGCATACATCATCAAATTCAAAAAGAGATTCATTGGACGGTTCGGATCACTCAATCAGTGTAAAAGAAGGGCCCATCAAGGTTGGAGGTATTACGTACATAGGCTGCCAGTGCACAGTCCATGAGAAAATGAGATATGCGTACTGCTACATTGCACCTGTATACGTATGCATTACTTGGTCCCAAAGGGATAATGATAAACGGTTTGGATCACTTGACACGTGCAACTTTTGGGGTGTTTCAAGTGCATCTGCACTTGCACGCGCAAACACCCAAAAGGGCCAACTTGGCACACGTGTGCAAGATCAAGGTTGTTCATCATGTGGACCCCAACAACAAGCCCTGCCCAAAAAACTGCCTAGCTAGTGACCTAACTCTGTGGGGCTCACCGTGATATATGTATTTGATCCACGCCGTCCATACGTTTCGCCAGCTTATTTTAGGGCAGAAGCCCAAAATGAGGCCAGATCCAATGTTTCAAGGGAACACACCACGAGAAACTGAACGGCTAGTGTTGAAAACTTCAGGGGGGGAAGCCCACAGAAGTCCTGGACCAAGCTGTTATTTGTGGTTTCCCTTCATCCAGGTCTGTCTGACCTTATGAACAGGTTGGATGGCAAATAAATATCATGGTCGGCCCTGGGAAGGTTTCAAAGGTGGGAGTACTCATCCCCACCGTTCCCTGTGGTGTGACCCACTTAGAGCTTTAGATCTTCCTCATTTTTCAGTTCACGTCCTATTTTCAGTTCACGACCTGAAATGAGCTGCCAGAACGGATGGACGGAGGGGATAAAACACACACATCGAGGTGGGCCCCACAGAATCGGGTCCATATCCCCCTGGTGACCTCACCAGGCAATCCGCGTCCCGAGCCTGCTATCAGCTGCGCCCACAAAAGTTCACCAAAAACAGTAAGGTTTATAAGGATAGAGTGGGGCCCACATTCAATGCACGTATGTGGTCCACCTGATGAGCAGACCTTCACCTGCCTATTTTCTAGCCGACGTCACTGTAACATGGGCCCCACTGCGATTGTTGACTTATGTTACGCCGCTGCACGTGGCATTCCTCGCGGGCGATTATGGCTCGTAAACAACAACAGTCTGCTTTCCTTGTGCCGCGACTAACATCATCAACATACATCGCGCACATAGGGTCCACATGAAGCGATGGTTCCACAATCACAACCATTCATTGAAAAAATGACACCAAAGAGAAAATTTTCAATGGCTCACATTTAACTCCACAATCATCATTTTAGCCTGATCGCTAGATCCAAGTGAATCCCAGACGAAGGGATATGTGATCGGAACCGTCCATCTTCCGGGCGGTTGCCCAGACAAGCCACAGTAAGAAAATCGAGGTGAAAGGAGAATTCTGACCATAGAAAATGGTACAGTGAAAAGAATCACATTCAACTCCCACAATCAATGGCCAAGATCATCCTGATCACTAGATCAATTTGGGGCCCACAGCAAGCAATGGTTCCACGATCAAAACCATCCATCTTCTGGGCGCTACCCAATAAAAGCACAGTTAGTAAGATGAGAGGAGATTTCTGACCATCGAAAATAGGCCACCCAAAAGAAAATTTTCAACGCTCAAATTCAAATTCTACAATCAATGGCCAAGATCATCCTCTTAGCCTGATCGTTAGATCCAAGCCATCCAATGCCACGCACCTTGTAACACCACGATACTGAGAAGTCCGTTGCCCGAATGTATCTATTGATTTCCTTGGAATCGGGTCTCTCCCGATGGATTTCCCGACGGGTCTTTTCCGATTCTCCGCCGCCATCGGCGATGGCACGACGCAAGCTATCCCAGCCGTCCCACCGCCTCCCTGTGGGCCCGGGCTCATCGACAGCGTCAATGACTGGAAATTACACTTATCAGCAACATCGCTGCCGGCCGGAGACTTATCGGCCGGGAGCTGTCCCTGCCTCAACCACGACTTGAATCCTGCAATCGACGTGGCACCACCACCACCGTCGATCGGGACATGGTAGATGTTGTTGGGGTTTTGGAGATGAGCTGAGGGGATTAGTGCTTGGCTGCTCTCAGTGTAATTCTGATGGTGGGCCTGATGATGAAAGGCTGGGATTAAAGGAGATGAGGTTTGGATGTTGTATTCATCTCTCTCAATTGGGGTGGTGTTGAAAGATGTTGGTGGAACATTGACATTGATTCTAGGGTTAGGGTTTTGATAGTAGGGTTGGTGGTTGAAGGAAGAGAGTGGTGGTGGTTGGGTAGAGGTGTTATTGTGGGTATCGTCAGGGGTAGTATTGGAATATCCACCTAAGAAATCTTCCAGCTTGGGACCATCTGTGTCGGGATTCGTGCCAGAGGTTGCTGTAGTGGGGATGGAATGTTCATATCTCCAACCTGTGGAAAAACAAAGCATGCAAAAGGAGAAGAAATGAAGAGTGAGAAATGGGAATTGAAATATATAGCCACCACCTTTGGTAAACCCACACCTATATTTACTAGTTTTGATGGTGAATGAAGAGCATTGTATTATCAAAATAGAAAGAGAGGGGTGTGTCTATCAAAAGGGTGGGTGCAAATAGTCATAGCTAGATACTGTTTACTGAATTCTCATTCTAGTAAACAAAAATAAAAGAAGAAAGTAGAATCTTTTTGTCATTTCAATAAAAAATGCAAAACACCGAAGATAGAATCTAGAAAAACAAAGAGAGAGAGAGAGAGAGAGAGAGAGAGAGAGAGAGGAGAGAGAGATTCAAGACAGAGGACTTCATCATCCTATCTAAAAAGAACCCAAAAGAAGAAGATAGAAAAATCATTACAAGAAAGAACAAAATCACATGAAAAACAGTTCTTTCCTCAAATACCATTTGAAACCCAAAAGGTTTCTGTTTTCTTTTATTTTAAAAAAATAATAATAAAGAAGGAAAGAAAAACACCAAAAACCAAATGAATAAAGAATATATCTCTTAAGCACAAACCTCCAGCAGTAGATCTTCTGAAAGCTTCCATCATACAAAGAGACCCATCAGACCTTAAAGGCATTCCAGACATATGAGAAAACCCTTCCTCCTCTCCTCCTCCATATCCTTCATAACAACCTCCTCCTCCACCCCCCTCTTCTCCTTCTCTTCTCGACCCTCCATCACCAACCCCTCCAATCTGCTGTCCCGACAGTGAAAATCCCAACCAACTACTCATTCTCATTCAAACACTCTCACCTCCAAAACAGCCCAAAAATCAAAAAACGAATACTCCTCTCTCTCTCTCTCTGCTCAAACTCCAAAGCTCCTTGGAGTTACGAAACAGAAACAGAAACAGAAACTAGTATTATATCATTCATGAGAAGCGCCTGAAATCTGCTGCAGCTACTGCTGGGGGTATTTAGATGTAATAAAAATGAGATTCTCGTCTCTTTTCATTTGCAGTGTAATAGAGTGATAGAGAGAGAGAGAGAGTCTTGGGTTTCGTTCCTCTGCGTTTTATCATTCGTATTCGTTCGTCTCATCTTCTTGCAGCCAGGACGAAACGTATGAATTATGAAAATCTTTCATATTTTCTTTTCCTTTTTATAAAGAAAAAAAGAGAGAGATTTTCCTTCTTTTGCACCGTTGTTTCGACACCGCCTCGGGCGTACCATTTAAGATGGGAGACAGTCCTGCTCTGATCTGTCGAGCTGAATCATGAGGGACGTTTGTCGCTCCCTTCCTGACACGTGGCAGCTTAGCGAGTGAATCGGACAGGACGCGGTTTGGCTGGTGAACCCAAAACCAGCACGAGCTAGCTACGTGGTCAAAGCTCCGTATGCCCCCACCATAAGTATTTTACACACGTCGTGCATCTTTTATTTCTTTTTTTCTTTTTTTCTTCTTCTTTTCGGTTTTTCCTCATTTTAAGGCATGAGCCCAAAATTGGGGCTGATCCAGTCTCAAGTGGACCACCAAAAAAAAAAAAAAAAAAAAAAGGGCAATATCAATGAATGTCGACCATTAAAAACTTGGTAAAGCTTACTGTATTGTTTATTTACCATCAACCTTATTGCTAAGGTAACACAAACTTGGGTGAAAGGAAAACACATATCAACTTGATTCAAAGCTTTTATGACCAATAAAAAGTTATCACAACGAGCAACTATTTGATTTTTCAATTTCAATTGTAAATGATTATAAATGGGTTATAATTATATAAACTCATTATAAATTGTTTGAATGTGATGATAATAATAAATTTTTTTCTTTTTGTTTGGCACTATAGTTATTATGAAAACAAGTGTTTTATAACGTAAAATTGTAATAATTACATTTTACTTTATTGTTATGGTGTTATGGACTCATGATTTACTAGCCATCATTCATGTTTAAACAAACATATGAAAATAACAATGTGGGCTTATTTACCTTGCATTTTATATGAAATTGAAATTTTGAAAAATTAAATAAGCCCTAAGCAATCAATGCCCACTATTTTTTATTAGTGGTCTACTTAAGCTTTAGATTCACTTCTTTTTTGGCTCATGCCCTGAGATAAGTGGGCAAAATGAATGGGACATGGTTTGGCTAAGGGCGTGTTTGGCCCGACGCGCTGGATGGAAATGGATGGTATTAAGTCAGATTTGATTCCGATTTCCATCCAGCAGTATGTTTGGGATGGCAGATGTAACTTCAGCGCAGCAAGCCCATAAACTCTACTGGCCACCCAAGGGATTCGTAAAATCCAACTTTCAAACCTTGCTCATCCCTCGATATAGTGTGGGATACGAGATGGGATAGGCGATCTTCAGTTTAGACGCTATCTCATTACCGCGCTAGATCCTCACCCTAATGGAAGAGACGACTCGAGATGTCGATCCGGGAGATGTTTGAGGCCCACTGCTCAAGACTTCTTCATATATACTAGCAATAGTAGTGTCCGGTTCTTCCTCACAGGCGGGGAGAAGGTTCGATTTTTTTCCTCATAGGCAGTGAGCAGGTTGGAATCTCTGTCTTTGAAAGTATGTTGTCCACCCCTACCTCCGTGAGTGTTCGATTGTGCTGCAGCGTATTTGAAAATCCCAATCATCCGTTCAAATGAGTTTTCCATCTGAATGTGTGCTTCACCTGAGACTGGATCTGCATCAGTTTCTTTGCTCATTTCCCACGATGATATGGAAAAATGGAAGGTCTGTTGCTTGAAGATCCCCTGCCTCACATGTATTCAATACATTTTTAGTTGAATACGGACGTTGTTTGGTTGGATTCCTTAACAACATCCAGCTGGGTGATGTCAAAGCTCTGTTTGCATGCTTATAATTTATTTGTTTTATCCACGCCGTCCACGGATTTTACCATCTCATTTGAAGCTAATAAAGATCGGGAAGAGTCTAAACCAAAAATAGATTGGTTGATCTAAAACTTCTGTGCCCCACAAGAAGTTTTCAAATGTAAGCATTTAATCCCTACTTTTACTATTATATAGTCCACCTCATCTTTGGACGGGCAGAGACCGTATGACAATACGGGCAGAGTGAATGCTTAATACCTTTCCTCTCCGCAACTGCAGTCCCTTGCCTTTAATCTCTGACCATAGACCAAATAATCATCATAGGGTTAAGAATCTTTAGATCCTCTCTCCTGCCATTTCTATAGGGTCTAGCTGACTGTAGAGATGAAGTAACTAGCTAGTGGCGACTTTGGTCAAACACAATACTCTTTTAATCAAAGCACAAAGCCCTTGAAAAAGGCACTTGTCGAAGCACAAGTCGATTCTCCCTCCAGAATCCAGCATCCACAGGTCAATATCCCTAGTTGACAGTAGACATGGGTACATCATATGCACAATGAATATTGATCATTCACGTTATGGGACATTGGGTGCGGTATAGCTGAAATGCGGTATAGCTGAAAATGGTAGTAACATATCCGTTGAATCTTATTTCCATCAATGGACGGTTAATTGAGCTAAATTAACTTTTTAGGTACTTGCCATCAATACCAACGTACGCATAGCTCGTCAGGGTAGTGGACTCAACTGAATTTCATCCAATAGCTCGCAGACTAGTGAAAATCTGATGGATGGTGAAAATAAAAAAGTAGTAAATGGTCCACATTCAACATAAAATGTCTATTAATCAAAGGTCAGGATCATCCAATCAATATTCTTCTATCATTATATGGTCAATTTACATTGGCCCCCACCTTATCCATGGTTTGGATTTAAATTAGTTGACACTTCGCACCTTTTCCTCCACAGATGAAAATTGATACTCAATCAGAACCTGCCCACCATATGCATGACCGTTGAACAGAGTCATTGTGACCGCATAATATTTAATCGAACCGTTCAAATTGCGAGGGCCACTGGAGATCTGAAGATTCCCGGAGTCGATCATTGTTGAATATGGACTAATGACAGATTTCCATAATTTTGTTCATTTTTTGTGGTCATAAATTGGACAGATAAAATTATCATTTAAATATAAGTTTTGATTTTTTACTGATTAAAAAAAGTAGGGCCCATGATTTTAGAGGGTCTAAATTAAGCTAAGCTTGTCTTACTTCGACAACGGCTATTTACATGGTTATTGACTGTCGTACCCTACCACGTAACTAGTAAGTCTGCATTCTTTCAATAAATTATCTTTCTTTGCTTGGAAAGTACAACCATGACAGGGTGTTCTTTTGGAATTGAGTTATATGATACTCGATTACGTGTGATGCTTCATACTTAGGTAATTAGAATTTATACAGTGTCATATGTTAACTCAAATAAAACTTATTACACCATCTCTAATTTGTAGATATTTGTTTATGCAAATAAAACTATGAATCATTCTCAACATTCTAATAAAGGTATAGGAATCCAATAAGAAGGTGAAGATGATAAAAAGAAAATATAGAGAGAGAAAGAGAGTGGAGTGCTCACTTTCTCACCTTTTTTAGCGAGAACTTGTGCGTACCTTTATACACATGTTATAAGAACAAAATCTAAACGTTCAACGTGATATGATACACCATAAAACCTCCAAAGCCCAAATTTTAGTCTAATCTAAAACTCTAGTATGCTATAGCAAAGGAAGATACAAATCAAGGGAGAAAATCATCTCTCTTTACTATGGCTCACCAGAGTTTGGATTAAACTAAAAGTTGAGCACTGAGAGTTTTATGGGATGCCGCATCACGTGAACCGTTTGGATTTTGTGCCCATGGTGTGTGTGCAAAGGTGTGCACAAGTTCCCATCTAAAAAGGCAGGTGAGTGTCTGTGTGTGTGTACATATTGCTTATGGCATATTTAAATTGGATAACATAATTTAGACAATTAATTTAATTACTTACAGTGTGTGCAATTTTTAAGTGGCTCGTGTCGGTTACACTTGGACAAGTATTAAAGTTTTTCTCTTTGTAATTTTTTAGGGCAACAATTCTTTACTATGGAGTCGTGATTGCAAGCATGGGTCCTTCCCGATAGCATCGAAAAGGGTCCAAATATATGTAAGAGATTGTAATCACACTAACAACAATATCGGTCCTAATTTGATTGATTGGTCAAAATATGTACAAAAAAAATGTCACATTTAAAAAAGTTTAAAAATCTAAATTCAATGGAGATGTGAAATTTATTATATGCATATACTACCCTCACTTTGGTATATAGCATGTACGTGTCTCATGCATTTCAGGTCTTTACTACTTGCCCTAATTCACAATTAGAGTTGGCAAGAGTCCTTACTCACTATGGTAGACTCACAAGAGTTTCAACACTAATGTCATGGGTTTGAGTACCCACTGTGTGTAGGTGTGAGAGTGTGTGCATTAAAAAAATAGAGTTGACAATGCAAATGTATTCAACTCGGGGAAATAACATTCCAATATAAAATTTTTACTTTCTTTAAACTTTTTACTTGACTATCTAACTTATAAATGAGTGGATACAAATATTATCATATTAACATCTGCTGATGTACTCACTCGTTGACATTTTCATGATTTACTGGACCAATATGTTTTAAACTTAAATACTAAATAATAATAGTGATAGATTAAAGGGATAAAGGTAGGTCACCTTAAAATTTGGCTTGCTACATTTATAATTACAATGAGATGCATCATAACAATAATTTAATCACCACTATATACTATAGGTCTTGAAATCTTGAATCTAATTGGGCAAGGATATAATTCACATTGGATGTGTGATGGATATTTGTTTACCCAGTTACTCAATGTATTCGGCTTCAGAATATCTAATTTAGATATGAATCTTTTATGAGATTAAAAAATTACACCTTTGAACCTATTTATTTCACTTATTGTCATGATAAAGTAATCTAAATAAGTCATCATTACTATTCCATGGTGTTTGTTTAAACTAGTATTACGACACATAATTTGAAAGTCAAATGTAAATGTAATAAAAGTCATGTAAATGAATGCGTAATCATTACAATTTTACATTATGAAATTGTCATCGTTACGATTTTATTCACACAAGACAAACAATGTAAACAACATTATTGCAGTCGAAATTCGACCAATATCATCATATAAGTAAAGCAATTTGTAATCACATTTCCTTTACTTTACGGATGTAACTAGTCAAACAAACAGACACTTATTACCTAACTTTTTAAGCAATTTTGTATGTGGACATTACAACATCCCACCTGTATCCCACTCATTTTTAATTTTAAACATAAACATTTAACTAACACAAAAGAGATTGATTTTTGTATTGTAATTCACGAAATTACCTCAACCCTTTGGCCCTGTCAAGCAATAGCTAAGGCCATTCTTATAGAATTCACCACTTTGGATGCGTCATTTTAAAAGAAAAAATAACAATCTAATTATTCATGTTAGATTCGATGGTTGGCAAATCATCGATCCATCCACTGTGGAAGGTGGTGGAAGATCTGTTGGATCTTGCCGGATGCATCTCACATTGCCGAAAAAAATAGATTTTCTTACTTCACAGGTGAAGGATGAGTTTATTAAAACTCTTAACTCCGACTAAAATTTCACATAGCAAATCGTGTGGAATATTATCATCTTCCATCGAAACATCTAAGCCTTTTTCATTTTATAGAGATAAATAATTACAGTTAATATAACTCCATTAAAGTGGGCTGGCTGTTACCAACCATTAAATCCCTCTTCCATCACATGTTATACATGGGGGAAGCCCACTAGGACATTACGCCCTTCATCTTCCACTTAGACAAGTAGGGCACCAACCCAGCTGTTGACTATATCACAAGTGACGAAAGAAGTTTTTAGACCACGAAATGCAGTGTGCAACCAGTGAAGTGTATAACCTCAAAAGAGAGTGATTATACCAAGCTTCAATTAACTGACATAATATTTCTCATTTTTTGCAACACTAACCTGCCCCAAACTCATCTTGGTTACACTAAACTGGATATACACCAACCTCTCGAGGATACGCTCAACTTGAATGATTTTTCAGTACTTGTTCATAGCCATGAGCTCAAACATGCTGAGGACACATTATTCATCCATGAACTCATCTTGCTTGTGCACATTAACTCGTAAGGTGAAAAACCAAACAGTCTTTCTGAAGCACTCATACCCTTTCATCTTGGCCGAACTGTTTTCCTAGACATGCTCTATTACACCCATTTCTTTATGGCTTCTGGAAAACGAGATACAATAACAACATCAGACCTCCACTTCAAAGCATAGTCCACAGTCATAAGGGCACAAGGGTCACCTACGCACTTATTTTTCTTACATGGAAGAAAAACTCAAATCCATTCTCCATCCAAAGTAGGTGTTTTAAGTCATCTCTAGCACATGCTGTATGACAAGCATGTTAAGTTTCTAAGTACATTAACCTCTACACCATACAAATCTTAACCCAATTGTTGTTCAGGCATGTAGTTGATCTGCTCTATTCAACTCAGTCGCTCTTATAAGCACTTAAATGAAGTCTCACATTTAGCTTATTCAGGCTGCATGACCCTAGTGGAAACAGTCATGTGTGGTCCTCAAAGGACCTCGTCTCGAACCCAGTTTTAGGTGATGTGCATGTAATAGAATAATCACAACAATTTCGTGATCACACGTCTCATTTTGCTCATAATCAATGCAAATGTACAACTTTTACCAGGTGATTAAGTAATATGTCCATTCATAAACAAAATAATAACAACATATAAGTCTGAATATAAATGGTTTAACAAAGGGAAAAGAATCATAGTGTCCATGTTACAAAATCACATCATATGAAAATCCAGATTTCTGATGTGAGTCTGAAAAGCATCTCATACGATCAGCTTAGTAAGTCGATCGACGCCCATCTCTCCAGTAGTACATGTGTCAGGACCACTTTCTTTTTCGCCACCATATATTGCACGTTGTGATAGCGAATTTGGATGAACTGCTTGTTAGGCTTTTCTAAGAATGCGACAACATTCTTACACATAAACCGACATTCAGCTTCCAATTGCAAATGATGGGACAATTAAGCAAATATTTTGATACTCTCACTGTATGTCATTATGAGTTTCATTTACCCACGGGAATTCAGATGAGAGGTAGTACAACTAGGATTTGTTGATCATCTGTAAGAATATTTTCTGTTGTTTTTAGATTGTGGATCATTGCTGACATTTTTCTAAGATGATCTTCTATTGATGCATTGAGAGTCATCTTATAGGAATCAAATTTGAGAGTTAAGGCTCTCAATCGAGTAGCAACGGTGCCAACATAAGCAAGTATCAGGGCAGTCTACATTTCTTGGGTTGTAGAGTACCCTTCATACTCGTCAATGAGGACATTATGTATGTTGCTCAGTATAGTAAAACACGCACATCGAACCCTCTTCAACCAGTTCTGGTACTCTTCTTACTAGTACCGATGATAAGTGGTATTGCCTTCTTCAAGCGGGACCATACATGCGGTAAGTGTTTCTAGAACAACTTGCTCATCCAACATATATTAGATTTTGTAGTGCCAGATATCATAATTGTTGCCATCTATTTTTTCTCCCTTGTTGAGTTCAGCGATAATATTTATAAATGCTATTATCACTACATACAGAGATGTGATATATAGTATTACATTCAAGACTTAAACACCATATATTCGCAGCCCGTAACATCGCTAAATATTGTCACGTTTATCCATCGTGCATCATTAGATCGAAAGGCGGGACAAAAGCCTGCAATCATCTCCTCAAATGCCTGCTAGATTAAAGTTTTACATCATTGCTTTACATGTCCTTGATGAGGAGCCTTAAAGCATCTACCCATCATCCACTAGTTAGGCTATATATTGAAAGTGTTGATCGACATTATGCACAGCGAATCAAATGCCATCCCACAGATTGGTCCATGACCAAACTTAAGTAGAATGTGATGCGCATGGACAATGAAAATGCCAAAGGGGAAGCTTCCATACAAGTACTTACGTTAAGATAGGTAGACATTTGTTGGGGGCCTTGCACAAAACCTTAGGATCTAGCCCTCCAAAACAAACCAGAATTATGGATAAAGCAATGAAATAAATCAAAGCATCAATCACACACCACACAAGAGATTTTTACGTGGAAAACCCTCAAAGAGGTAAAAACCACGGGACCTCGTCCAGATCAACAATCCACTATGAAGTAGAACGTTACAATCTTCTTCACTCACGCAGGAGTGGATAAACAATAAGAGAAATAGAGAAAACGGAGAGATCTAACCGATTACGAGGACATAGAAGCGCTGAGATGTAGATTGCAAAGTAGAGAACCTCCACGAGCAGAACCTCCCTTCTATAAGCTTCCTCTCTCTCTTTCTCCCTCTCTCTCACCTTTGATAGCCCTAAACCCTTTAGCAAATCCCTTGCAAAGCTTTAGGAAACCCTCTTGCTATTTTTGTGATGCCTAGAAAAATCCTAGGCAACCCCTTTTATAGTTTTGGGAAACTCCTTTCCGCATCCCAGTTGCGAAAGGACTCAAATCCGCAGTTTCGCGCAAAATCGCGGAACAATCTGCGTAACCTTCGACTAGTCCTGGAAATTCCAGGACTGGTCCTAGCCTCCTACGACTGGTCATAGCTCACCTACGACTGGTCGTAGACCACCTACGACTGGTCGTAGCTCTCCTACGACCAGTCCCCAGCTACAAGAAAAAAACGACGAACTCATTGGACTTTGAGTCGTGCCAGGGCTCGAACCTACGACCGGTCGAGCACCTCCCACGACCGGTCATACCAGCCCTCGACCGGTCGAGCACGGGGCAAAAAACCCCATCAAATCTCCCCCTTTTTGACCCGGGAGGGATCCACCTTCTTCAAGCCAGCCAGGTTTCTACAAACCTCAAACTTGCCCTTAAGCAAAGCCTTGGTCATCATGTCTGACCCATTATCGTCCGTGTGGACTTTCTCAAGCTGTAACACCTTTTGTTCCAAAGTATCCCTGATCCAGTGATACCGAATCTCTATGTGCTTCGACTTGGAATGCTGACTTGGATTCTTGCTCAAGTGTATAAGCACTCGACTATCGCAATAGACCACGTGCTCCTCCCGCTTCAGGCTAAGTTCCTGTAGGAACCTTTTCATCCAAAGCATCTCTTTACATGCTTCTGTGACTGCAATGTATTCGGCCTCTGTCGTCGACAATGCTACGACCTTCTGTAGCTTGCTCTGCCAAGAAACCGCTCCCCCTGCAAACGTGAACATGAACCCCGATGTAGACTTCCTGGAATCTATGTCACCTGCCATATCTGCATCTGTGTAGCCCTCTAACACAGGTTTTCCGTCACCATAGCATAGGCTCAACCTGGATGAGCCTCTTAGATACCTTAGTATCCATTTCACCGCTGCCCAATGCTCTTTGCCAGGATTGGCAAGATACCGGCTGACTACACCAACCGCATATGCTATGTCTGGGCGTGTACACACCATAGCATACATCAAACTTCCTACAGCTGACGCGTAGGGTATCTTCTGCATCTCTTCCACCTCTGCCTTCGTCTTGGGACACTGCCTGTCGCTCAATCTGAAGTGACCATCTAGTGGAGTACTGACCGGCTTCGCTGCATTCATATTGAACCGCTCTAGGACTTTCTCAATATACCGCTCTTGTGACAGCCAAAGCTTCCTGCTGCTTCTGTCACGGGTTATCTCCATTCCTAGGATCTGTCTAGCTCAGGGCCCAAGTCTTTCATCGCAAAAGACTTGCCCAACTCCTGTTTCAACTGTCAATCTTCTTGATATCTTTTCCCATAATGAGCATGTCATCAACGTATAATAGCGAGAACTAAGAAATCACCATCCGAGAACTTACGCGTGAACACACAAGGGTCCGACTCCGCTCACATACCCATGTTTGTAACATGAACGAATCGAACTTCTTGTACCATTGCCGTGGAGCTTGTTTCACCCATACAAGCTCTTCCTCACCTACACACCATATGCTCCTTGCCCTTGACTTCGAACCCCTCTCGGTTGGTGCATGTAGATCTCTTCTTCCAGTCACCATGGAGAAAGGCGCTTTAACATCTAACCGCTCTATCTCCAGATCCATGCTAGCCGCCAACCCAAGCAACACCCGTATGGATGTCATCTTCACCACCGGTGAGAATATCTCCTCGAAGTCTATACCTTTCCTCCGACCAAACCCTTTAACCACAAGTCCGGCCTTGAACCTCATCCGGGAATTCTTCTCGCTCAATCTTCTTCTCGAACACCCACTTATTGCTCGAGCTTTCTTGCCCTTAGGCGGTTCACCATATCATAGGTGTGGTTCTTATGCAAGGATTCCATCTCCTCTTGCATAGCTTTCAACCACTCCTCCTTATGCTCGTCGGCCAGGGCCTCGAATAATCTTCTGCTCTCCCCATCGGTTAGCATAATGTACTCGTGCGTTGAGTACCTCTTGACTACCGTCCGTCCCTAGATGACCTCCTCACCAGGGCTCAACAGTGGATCAAGTGGGGTTTGCTCCCCTGGTCTATCTTCTGAAGGAACTCCCTCGTCCTCTGCACCTTCTTTGTACTCCCCGTCATCAGGCACCACGGAGGAGTAATCGGATCCAAGTCCTCTAGCTCACCTGAACTAGGCTGGTTCTTCTCTGGCTTACCAATGTCTTCGATATACTGATCTTCAAAGAAAACCATATCTCTGCTCCTGACGAGCTTCTTCTCGGTCGGATCCCATAACCTGTAACCGAATTTTTCATCACCGTACCCTAAGAACACACACCGCCTGATCTTCATATCGAGCTTGGACCTCTCGTCCTTTGGTACGTGAACGGATGTCCCGCATCCAAACACCCCGAGATGACCGTACGATGGATCCCGTCCCAGCCCACACCTTCTCGTACTTCTCCATTCAACGGGGCCGATGGAGACTTGTTTATCAAATACACCGCCGTGCGCATTGCTTCTCCCCAGAACGTCTTGGGCAACTTCGCATGGGATAACATGCATCTGATTCTCTCAACAATGGTGCGATTCATTCGCTCAGCTACACCATTATGCTGGGGGGGTCTTGGGAACCGTCTGTTCATGCCGTATACCCTGGGACTTGCAGTACTCGTGAAAGTCGCCAATGTATTCACCACCATTGTCAGTGCGGATGCACTTCAATGATCTACCTGTCTCTCTCTCGACCATAGCATGAAACAACTTAAACACACCAAAGACCTCGTCCTTGGATTTCAAAGCATAAACCCAAACCCTCCTAGATGCATCATCTATAAAAGTGACAAAATACAATGCCCCACCCAAGGTTTTTGTCTTCATAGGACCACAAACATCAAAATAAACCAAATCTAATGCATGCACTTTATTAACATGAGAAGCAGTTTTAATGAATGAAACTCTATGCTGTTTCCCTGATAAACAATCAAGACAGTTTTGAGAGGCATACCATCACGTCTGGAAGGAGCTGCTTCCTCGCTAGTAGTGAAGCCCTTTTTCACTCATGTGGCCTGACGCCCGTGCCACATGTCAATAGCCGACCTTCCGCATGCGTTCAACCCACCCTTGCACATACCGACACTTGCCTTGTACAGGTGCAACACTTCTTTCCTTTAGCCACGATCGCCGAACCCTTGATGAGCTTCCATCGCCCACCAAAGAAACCGGCTTTCATAGCCATCATCATCCAAATTCTTCCCGTCGACATCAAGTTGAGGCGAAGGTCCGGGATATGCCTCACATCCCGAGAACCAATGTGCAGCCCCCACATCGGTCTTCACACAAATATCACCGACTCCCACGATCTTTGATATGCCGAGAATTTCCCATCTTCACGGTCCCATAGTCACCGACTTGTAGCTTGTGAAGGAGTCCCTGTGTGGAGTCGCATGAAAAGAAGCTCCCGAGTCTATCACCCAGTCGGTGCCCTGACTCGTAGCCGTGAGACATATATCGTGATCTCAGAAAGAATAACTACCATGTCGCCATCTGAAGCGACCGCAGTGGAATCGATTCTTCTTCCTTCCCTTTTACTTTCTTGTCGTTTTTCTTACCACGACATTCATGCTTATAGTGGCCCTTCTTGCCACAATTCCAAAGATTCAATCTCTTTTCTGTTACTCGACTTGCCTCTTGATTTATCTCGGGCCTTCCCGCCCTTCCTGTTCTTTCCTCTCCCCCGTTCCTGTGTCACAAGGGCCTCTTGCTGAGTAGACCCCTGAGACTTTCTCCTTGTCTCTTCATTGAAGAGACAACTGGTTACCTGTTCCATGGATATCTTTCCGTCTGGCGCGGAGTTACTTAGAGACACCACCAATGTCTCCCAACTGTCAGGCAATGAACTAAGCAATAGTAAAGCCTGCAATTCATCATCCAGGACCATCTTCATAGAGGTGAGTTGGTTCACTATATTGCTGACCTCATTCATATGCTCGGCCACAGAACCACCATCCTTGAACTTGAGATTTACAAGTCGCCTTATCAGAAATATCTTATTACCGGCTGTCTTCCTCTCATACAGCCCTTGTAATTTCAAATGATACGCTTGCGGCTGAGGTTTCGTAGACACATGGTGAAACACTAATCATCCAACCATTGTCCGATAAACCCCACCGCCTTTCGGTCCCATCTTCTTCCAATCATCATCGGTCATATCCTTGGATTTTGTGATATGCCCGAGATTGGAGAATATAGGTCCTTGCAATAAAGCAAGTCCTCCATCTTAGCCTTCCATATGGTCCAAGAACCATTGAGGCCGATCATCCTTGAGCCACCTTCCATAATTCAAACCGATCCTACCCGTTCAATGAACTTAGCTCGATACCACTTTGTTGGGGCCTTGCACAAAACCTTAGGATCTAGCCCTCCAAAACAAACCGAATTATGGATAAAGCAATGAAATAAATCAAAGCATCAATCACACACCACACAAGAGATTTTTACGTGGAAAACCCTCAAAGAGGTAAAACCACGGACCTCGTCCCGATCAACAATCCACTATGAAGTAGAACGTTACAATCTTCTTCACTCACGCAGAGTGGATAAACAATAAGAGAAATAGAGAAAACGGAGAGATCTAACCGATTACGAGGACATAGAAGCGCCGAGATGTAGATTGCAAAGTAGAGAACCTCCACGAGCGTAACCTCCCTTCTATAAGCTTCCTCTCTCTCTTTCTCCCTCTCTCTCACCTTTGATAGCCCTAAACCCTTTAGCAAATCCCTTGTAAAGCTTTAGAAACCCTCTTGCTATTTTTGTGATGCCTAGAAAACCCTAGGCAACCCCTTTTATAGTTTTGGGAAACTCCTTTCCGCATCCCGGTTGCGAAAAGGACTCAAATCCGCAGCTTTCGCGCAAAATCGCGAACAATCACAGAACCTTCGACTAGTCCCGGAAATTCCAGATCGGTCCTAGCCTCCTACGACCGGTCGTAGCTCACCTACGACCGGGTCGTAGCTCTCCTACGACCGGTCCCTAGCTACGATAAAAAACAAAGACGAACTCGCTGGACTTTGAGTCGTGCCAGGGCTCGAACCTACGACCAGTCGAGCACCTCCCACGACCGGTCGTACCAGCCCTCGACCGGTCGAGCACGGGGCAAAAAACCCCATCAACATTCACTTTGATTAGAGGATTGGTCACCTGTAAGCATTGTACTACGACTTATGGTATTGTACCATATTTCCCATCAATATGCCTTGTCTTTTAGGAAATCAACACCATCAAAATAATAGGGTGAATAATGCAGATAGCCACTCTAAAAAACCATGCCAATCCACTCACTAGGTGGGCCAAACCTATTTGTTGAGGCATACTATCAACTAGCCATTGATTCCAATAGTTCGACCCACCTTATGAGGAATCTGGCCTGATGTTTGTGCTAGGTGATCTTTATGATGGGACCCATTGTTCTAACGATATTGATGTGATGCATAACATAAAAACAGTAGAGGCACACATATTTGAGATCAAACTCATGATACATATATCTGGAATTAGGGTACATGTATTCCGTATACTTCAAGCCACAATGGTCATTAGTCTCAATGTTAAAGCTCATAGCACACATGTTTCTGCATGTGTCTTAGATATAGCACACGTGTATCATATACTTCAGTCCACAATGGACATTAGTCTTAATGTTAAAGTTCATGGCATGCGTGTTTTTGCACGCATGTCTAAGATCATGGCACACATGCACGTGTTTTGCACGTGTTTTGTATGCCTATTTTTGTACACGTGCCTTGAGCTTTAATCTCAACCTTAAAGCTCGTGGTACCCGTGTTTTGTACATGTGTTTCTATACATATTTCTGGATAGTTGAATGGATACACTGATATAAGAATGTTCAATGGCTTAATCTAACTCCATGTACAAATGCTTAGAATTATTCTATTAACATACTAGATGATGGACAATTTTATTCATTGACTCTAGAAATGAATGGCCAGGATTATCCTTTTAGCACACTCAGAGCATGGACCATTATTATTATTTTTTATTCAAAAGAATACCTATGTGGACAATCAATTGGATTGACAAATCTGTCCACTTATGATAACCAATTGGATTGACAAATATATCCAAAGCTGGACAGAAAATCATGGCCCAAATATTCCTGATTACACAGTCCTATGGACTACAAATGATGTCCACTTGGATGGCCCCAAATCTACCAACTTGAGGATATGTTAAACCTCTACGAATTTGGCAAAAAAAATATCCGATAAAAGTGATAGGGGCACACCTTTCACGCTCTGATGCTGATGTTAAATTCGATGGTTGACGAATCATCGATCCACCCATAACGAAAGGTAGTGGAAGATCTATTGAATCTTACCGGATGCGTTTCACGTCATCGGGAAAAATAGATTTACTTACTACATAGGTGAATGATGAGTTTACTAGAAACTCTCCTCTCCAGCTGGAATTTCACACAACAAATCGTGTGAATTAATATGATCTCCTATTTAAACTCTTTCAGCTTTATTGTTTTATAGAGATGAATAATGATAATTGTTATAACTCCATTAAAATGAGCTGACTGTTACCAACTATTGAATCCCCTTCTATCACATGTTAAACATGGGTGGAGCCCACTAGAATGTCACACCCTTCATTTCATTCTAAGGTGGGTTAGAAATTGAGTTTATCTACCATTGTTTTAAGTACCTTTTAAACTGTAATTATCATTTATTGTTTTGATGCTTTTAAATAGTAAAATTATTTCCTTTCTGATCATACAATTAAAGTTTTTAAATAAATGATTTGAAGCATTAAAATTCACATGCACACAATCTCGTAGGGCTTGTTTGATTTTCCATGATGCAGGTAAATTATTGGTAAATAAGTAATTATTACTTTTTCACTTGTTTGAAAATAGGTGAGTAATTCCACCTAGAAAATAGTTTCAAAAATATTAACTTAAATCCGTGGGCCCCACCGTAATTTATATGATATATCCGTGTCATCCATCTATTTTATTAGAATATTTCAAGGCATGAGCCGAAAAATGAGGCAAATCTAATGCTCAATTGGCCCACATGCAAGGAAATAATGGACCTAATTTGTCCACCGTTGAAAGTTGGTTCTTTTACTAGGCCCACATTGAGGTTTACTCACCATCTAACCCGTTCATAGGGTCACATAGACATGGATAAGTGAAAAACATAAATATAAGCTTGATCTAAAACTTCTAAGGGCCCCGAGAAGTTTATATGGTAGGCATTCGATTCTCACAATTTCGTTGGTGTGGTCCACTTAGGCTTTGGATCTGACTAATTTTTGGGCTCATGCCCTAAATTCAGTTGGCATAATGAATGGACAGTGTGGATAAGCCACACATGTTACGGTGGCCCCCATATTTATTTTGCAAATTTTTCGATTTAAGTGTTTAAAAAGTAACCGGTCAAGTCTGCATTGGGAAAGATGCAATAATTACTTTGGTAAATAATGATTACTCATTTACAAGGTAATTATAGTTGAACTAGAAAATCAAACAGGCCCTTAAAGTTCATGAATAGTGTTAATGTGAATTAATTAGAAGTATCCAAACCATCTAACCTAATATTATCTGTCATAGCCAAAGTCTACATTGAATGTATGATTTTAACAGGGCCCGTCAAATGGTAAGTTCCAATTCAAAAGGATTGGTGATACAAATTCAACTAGCAATGCAATAAAAAGAATGTATGATTGTTGAGTCGATATAATTAACGGATTACTTGTTTAAAGGGTGGGTCATGATTTGAACGGTTTGGATTATGTAAATGCAAGATTGGTCGTCTAAGTGGGCCCCGCCTTTTAGGAGATAGAGAGATGGGATGTGACAGTTACATGGTAATCGACTACCCATTACTCCAACAGTTTCCAAACTACATAAGCGGATTTCTCTTGTGCTTTTAGTAATCGTTGTTGCTGCATTTCTATAAAATGCACAGTTTTCTCTTGCGTTTTTAATAATCATTGTGGTTGCATTTCTGTCAAATGCATCAAGGACTCATGACTAAAGATATCAGACATATTTCGAGCACCAATTCATGAAGTACAAATATATCAACTCTAAAGGAAAAGAAGTCAGGTTCCATCATTTACCACACGATTTATAGTGTGTATCTTGCTTGAAGAAGAGAGTTCCTTTAGACTCCTTCTTATGTTAATGAAAGCAGTGTAACATTATTCATGTGACGTGAGACGCATCCGGGATGATCCAACATTCGATGCTCAATTTTCTGCTACCGTTGGATCCAATGAATCACTTTCAGGTAGACAATTTCAAAATAGATTGATTTAAGATGTTTTTGGGTGCTAGGAATTTAATGGAAAAAAAATCATTTTTTCATTAATAAGATAGTAATTACTATTTAAATAGATTAAAAAAAATAGTAGATTTATAAAATAATCATTAGCTTTGCTTATAAGACATATGGCCATCATTGTTATATGAGACTTCCATTACTTGATCATATAATAACTTTTTTGGACTTATTAAGCTCTAATGCTTAAATGCAAAATTTTACTAAATTATGATTGTATTTTTATTGATGTTTATTTTCTGTCATCAATTAAAATGTTGTGATCTGTTGTACCATATTTTTAACAATTCCTGGGAGAGCGAATTAGGAACAGACTGTTGGGGGCCTTGCACAAAACCTTAGGATCTAGCCCTCCAGAACAAACCAGAATTATGGATAACCTCCCTTTTATAAGCTTCCTCTCTCTCTTCCTTCTTCTCTCTCACCTTTGATAGCCCTAAACCTTTTAGCAAATCCCTTATAAAGCTTTAGGAAACTCTCTTGTATTACCTAGAAAACCCTAGGCAACCCCTTTTATAGTTTAGGAAACTTCCCTTTCGCATCCCAGTTGCGAAAGGACTCAAATCCGCAGTTTTGCACAAAATCGCGGAACAAACTGTGTAACCTACGACTAGTCTTGGAAATTCCAGGACTGGTCTTAGCCTCCTATGACTGGTCATAGCTCACCTACGACTGGTCGTAGACCCGAAGAAAAAACATTCGAACTCGCTCGACTTTGAGTCGTATCACAACTCGAACCCATGACTGGTCGAATACCAGCCCACAACCGGTTGAGCAGGGCTCACGACCGGTCGAAGAGGGGTCAAAAATACCCATCACAGACATGTGTCATTGCACAAGAAGTATACAATAAGCGTAAGATCTCCGAAGATATTTGAGGTGCTTAACAACTCGTGTTGGTCGGATGATACACATCATATGAAGGCGGCGGAACATACCCGATAAATCATAAGCGAAACATGGTTGAGCGAGAAGAGCGGTTACGTGAAGGAAGAATCTAAAAGGCCAGAGTAGTGTTGAAGTGGTTGTTATAACTGCTGGACGTAGGAAAAAGCATTTAGATAATTACTCGAGGGGAGTCTATAGATATCAAAAAGTTCAACGAATTAAATTGTCTCATACTAACCCAATCAAATAAATTAAATATATCAAATTTTTTTTATATTTCTTAGCATAGTCTATATATCTTTTATGTTCATTGACATAACCAATAACCTAATCCTACATTAGGAGCAGCAGTAATCTACTAGCTTTAATTCTTAGCAATAATCCAAGGGTATACTCATAGACTTAGGGGGTGTTTGGCACAATGCATTAGATGAGATTAAGTGAGATAGAATTGCATTTGGTCCCTTGCAATTCCATCCAGCATTTGGAGAGGATTAGGAAAGGTTGGGATTAGGTGGGATGGAATTGCATTTGGTCCCATGCAGGATTTTCGTGGATTTTGAAATGCACTATACATGTGGGCCCCACATTGATGCATGCATTTATCCACACCGTCCATTCATATACACCATTTACACATGGCACTATGGTTATATATGTGTATAAGCTAACGACAACCGTTTTGAATTTGCTCTGTTGATTACAATTTCATTGTTCACCAAACATGATTTTGCTTAATCCTTTGTTTTCCCATAGCAAAATTTTTATCCCAAATATGGGATTAGATGGCAAAAATATTATGGTATTTCCGGACATGCAATCATTGTGCAATAACAATTTCCATTGTAAATCAAGTAATTCTTTTGTTCATAAAGGTGTTTTGTAGTTACGTCATATGTAAGTATTTTCTTTTTAGGCAACTCATTTCCTGAGTATGAATCCTGTTGGAGAAAAATATATAAGTCCGAAAGTTGGCTTATGGAATGAACCAACTCTTCTACAACGACTCGGACCCATTGCAGTCCGAGCCTGGTATGACCCCAAGTGCAAGAGCGGGCCGATCGACGAAAAAGGAACGCCAACATGAGCGCCCTAAAAAGCCCAAAAGGGGCCCCAAAGACTGACCTAAAGCATGGGTCGGCCAAGGGTCAGTTACTGATCGACCATAGCTCAGCCAAAGATCAGCCACAAATCGACTATAGCTTGGTTACAGGCCGATCACATGTCGCCTATAGATCGGTCACAGGACGATCACAGATCGACCACAGCCCGGTCACAGATCGGCCATAGATCGGTCTAAGATTGGATATAAGATGATCATAGACTGGCCATAGCCCAGTCATAGATCTGTCATAATCCAGAACAATTTCCTCAGCAAGATCGAGCTATCTTGAAAGATCTTAAAGCTTGAGTTACAAGGAAGGCTGAGTAATCCAAAATGGCTCCCGACCCAGATTCGACCCAAAACGGAGCCAATATCCGAAGAGTCTTTACGAATCCCAAAGATCTTTCCTAAGATCTCGGGAAGATAAGATCAGATCCCAATGTTCTCGAGATCCTAAAATCTTGGAAAGATCTCGTGTCATATCAAATCTCCAGTGTAATTGGAGAGAGGCCCCCTACAATGGATCTCTCCCTTCCCTATAAATACAAGGATACGCTTCACTAAGGAGGTACGTTCACATTCACAAAATCCCTATTCATCATGTTGGTCTCTTTTTTGAAGATCCTTCTTATATTACGAGCCTAACTTATGCATCAAAGAGTCCCCTGAGTGAACAAGGGCTTCTTTTATCTCTCGCCTCTACTCATGCAGGTTCAAGGGAAAGACGCATAGAAGGTCCGCCGGAAAACTGCATCAATAAATCCTATCCTCCAATGATCTTGAACATATTAAACAGCTCACAGTGGCTGAAGAGGTGGCCGATCTCATCGCCTTAAAGTTGTTGGGTTGGAATTGAGCCACACAATCAAGTATAATATGCGCAGACATCACACGTGATCAAATTTGAAACCGAGAGGCAACACGTTCATCTAAATATAGTTATTTTTAGACCAAGGATCATATAAATGTGGGAAGTATCAAATGAACGGTTTTGATCTATCTATACTATCACGTGTGGAACATGGCATGGAGAGAGAAAAACCTGCGTCTCCACATGCTACGAATCCGTTTCCTTCTAGCGAACCTCGCGAGGAGGGATGTTATAGTCATAGAGTTCGTTTTTCTTCTGTTGCGACATAGCAACCAGAGTTTGTTGCAGCTATCTTTATACACATGCCGACTGTTCAGATGATCAGAACCGTCCATGTTATGAACTCTATACTATATACTATTGATAATGACCATCATTATCTGTAGATAAATTTAGAACGGTGAAACAGTGGCTGGGTTTAAGCTTCAAAAAACAACGGTTAAGAACTTCAAAGAAGCTTCATTAAAAAAAAAAAAAAAAAAAAACCTTATATACGATAGGAACGATAATATGGACGGTTGAAATTATAGACTATCTCAGTATGTAGCCCCATGGCTGGCTACTTCTGTCACTAACTCCAGTTAAGCTACTCGCACGAGGAGAGATTGAACGGTGAAAGGTGGTAGGTGTGTGAGATCCAGACCTTTAGCAGGTGGGTCTCAAAGTCAACATGCTATTCCAAAATCCAATCTGGCCCACTCGTCCAATGGGCCATACATTCATGTATCATGTTGGTGATTTTGTTTCCATCAATCCATTTTCATCATATGATTTTCGCCAACTTAATCATCGTGTAAGCCTGAATTTCTGGTCCTGGAATAGACATGGTGGGCCCCTTCTAATGGATGGTTTGGATGCCACACGTGGAAACCGTGGCCGAAGCAATGTGGTGCCAAGAGCGATTTCCGTGTGATATAAACTCCTTGAAACATTCGTGGGCCACAGAAGCTTTGGATCAAGGTATTATTTCTGTTTTCAGTTCAGCCCCATCGAATAACCTAATGAACGGTTTGGATGGCGAATAAACATCACGGTCGAGCCCACGAAGGTTTCAACGGTGCACGTTTCTTCCTGTCGTGGGAGCACACACAAGTTTTGAACGCGTTGAAGTTTGCTAGATACATCCCGACGCATCACAGCAGCATACCTTAAACCGTTGCCTATTCATGGTAGGACCAAGCCCTTGAACGGTTAGATCAAACCAATGACTACAAGATCGGGGCTCTTAAAAGGGTGGGTCCAGTACCTAACCTTCGACCATGCAAATGATCCAAAGCATCAGAGCAACGAACGGTTAGAAATAAAAGATACCAACCGTTGTAAAGTGAAGTCCAATGTTTTAACTCATAGAATCAATTCTCTATTGAGTTATTTTAAATGTAACCAACACATCCCTGGGCCTATCTCTTGAACGGTTCAGATCTCCCTCACACGTGGAAGCACAACCCAAACCGGTGCACACGCGATGTACAATACCGACCCAAAGGCAGCAGAAGCAGCAGCAGCTGCTGGACGGATGCATGGGATCCAAAAAAGCAGCAGGTGGGGAGGAGAGAGTCAGGAGACGTCTGTCCGTCGCTTTTGTTCCCTTTATCAACGGCAGCGCGAATCCCGACGCAAAATCGGTGCGATTAAAGCGGACCCGTTGCGGGAGAGAAAAAGGCTGGTGAGATGTCCCGAGAGACGGCACGACGCAGATCTTTTGGAGAAATGACGTGAATACCCCAATGTAATAGCTCTCTTTCGCAGCCGAATGGTGGGTGTGGCAGTGGGCAGAAAAGTCCGTAGAGAGGGCTACAATAGCTACTATGGGCACGAGACAGAGTGGACGGATGGGCACGACTCCCGGTGCGCCCCAAAACCCGTACCTGATAGATACTTTTTGGATACTTACGGCCCCTGCTTTTTAATATTTTAGGGTGGGCGCATCGATATCTATGCGCCCAAAATCCTCATTTTGGGGGAAGAGTCTTTATCCATGTGTGGCCCACCTACGAACCTGGGCCACCAATGTAGTCTGGGCTTGAAAAAGGGTCGGGTCCGGATTTTTTTCGAACCCGACCCGGACCCGACCAAGATTATTACCAGTAGGGTCCTGGGACTTGGGTTTGAGTGAGGTCAACCTGGACCTGAGCTAGATTAGAAAGATGGGGTTTGGCTAGTTACCCTATCACCAAACAGTTAGCTGATGTCAAAGCTCAGTGGGCCCCACTGTAATGTATGCGTTTTATCCATGCCGTCCATCCATTTTTTTACAGCTCATTTTAGAGCATTAGCCCGAAAGCGAGACGGATCCAAAGCTCAAGTGGACCACACCACAGGAAACAGTGGGTAGAATGGTGTCCACCGTTGAAACATTCCTAGGACCGGTAGAGATCGATGTTTATTTGTCATCCAATCTGTTCATGAGGTCACACAGAGCCGGATGAAAGGAAAACCCAAATATTAGAATGACCCAAAACTTACGGCTCCAAGAAGTTTTCAACCGTCAATGTTCAATTTGCACTGTTTCCTGTGGTGTGGTCCACTTGAGCTTTGGATCTGCCTCTTTTTTGGGCCTATATCCTAAAATTAGATGGAAAAATGGATGGACTGCGTGGATAAAAAACATACATCACGGTGAGGCCGTCAGATCTTTGACAACCCGCTAGATGGCTGGTGTTGGGTCCCAGCCAAACCGCCTCCGGATTAGAGACGCGCACATGTGCATCATACAAAGCAAAATCTTATCAGTTAATAAAAATATTCATTCGAAGATCTCAAGTCCAATCAAAAGTTACCATTCACTCAGAGGAGCACTTCCAACCTTGTGTATGTGTGTGACATCCAACCCGTTCATTAGGTTGTACTTGTAATGGGAATTACCTTGTGCAAAACTCAGCCACATCTGTTCATAGAGTGGACCACACTTGTGTTTTGTTATCTATCAATGGCTATACATTATTTTCTTCTTGTGTGACCCACCTGATGAATGGAAGATGATCACATGGTTAGGGTAACCTATTCTGCAGGTTGCATAGGACATGCATGACATGGGTCGAGGGTAGCTTACGGTTGGATGGAAGCATTTCTTTTAATTAATTATACATTTGATGCATGATACGAGAAAATGACCACTGTAGACAAAACCTTTTATCCAGCGGTTTCTACGAAGGAATACGAACTTAAGTTACCAACTTAGACTAGCACGTGCGGGCAGCGACTTCGAGGACGAAACTACCTCTCCTTTTCACTGCGAAGACGAGCGCTGACGCTCCTCCAACTGAGAGTTGTACGAACGGCTTAGAAGAGATCAAAGTTACATGGCCCCCACAGCTATGTATTTATTATATCCACAACGTTCATCCATATTTCGAGATCATTTCGGAGCATTATCCAAAAAAAAAAAAAAAAAAATCATATCCAAAGAACAACTGGACCACACCACAAAGAGCAGCGGAAGAATTGATTTTCAGCGATAAAATTTTTGTAGGGCCCACCATAACATTTATTTTCCATCCCATCTATAGGTAAGGTCACAAAGGCCTGGATGAAGAGTTTCATAATGATCCAAAGCTTCTGTAACCCCTAAAAGGGTTTCAATGGTAGACGTTCAACTCCCCACTGCCTTTTACAGTGTGGTCCACTTGATAGCTAGGTCTGTCTTATTTTTCATCTCAAGTCTTAATACGCGTTCTCCAAATGGATGGACGGTTTGGATATAACACATACCTCATAATGGGATCCACAAAAATCCCAGTGTGTTAGGGTTGAGTGGGTGGTCAACTGGGTAGCTACGGATTATAACCGAAGCATAACTGTAATGCTATGTACTTTTTTTTTCTTTTTATTATTATTTTTGACATGGAGAACTTTACTCTACCTGCATTTTTCTCTAATACACACACATATATATATATAGAGTAATGGTCTCCTATGAACCATCCCGTAGGATACCTTGGTGCGGTACAATTTCCACGGCAAGAGACCCATGTGTGGGGGCGCGGATGAGCTACTGATAGGTTGGCTAGCGAGACTGCTACTAAATTTGTGGCCCCACTATGATATATGTTTTGTATCCACACCGTCCATCCATATGAAGAGATCATTTTAGGGTGAAATCCAAAGAATGGGTCACATCCAAAGCTCCAGTGGACCCCACTACATAAAACAGTGGGGAGAGTGACGCCACCATTAAAAACTTCTAAAGGCCAAAAAAAGTTTTCAATCAAGCCTATATTTATATTTTCCCTTCTTTAATATCTTTTTTAACTTTTGAACTGGTTGGATTTTGTAAAAACATCATGGTGGGCCTTAGAAAGGTTTCAACGGTGGGCATAAATTTCCTACTGTTTTTTGTGGTGGGGTCCACTAAAGCTCTGAATTTGCCTCATTCTTTGGCTCATGGCTTAAAATAATATCTCCAAATGGATGGATGTCGTGGATACAACACATACATCATAGTGGGGTCCACAGAACTTGGTGACGTCCACAGAACTTTGTGAAGTCATTTTCCTCAGAGTGAGGTCCGGAAGCATATTGCGTGGTAACTCACTACGGTTGGTGTACTGAGTAAACTCTGTGAGGTCCACCATGATTTATTTATTTTATCCACTCCGTTCATACATTTTAACAGATAATTTTAGTACTTGGACCAAAAATTGAGATGTATCCAACGTTCAAATGGACCACACCACAGGAAACAGTTGAATTGAATGTCTACCGTTGAAAAATAATTGGAGGGCCACGGGAGTTTTGGATCAATCTTATATTTGTTTTTTCTCTTCATCCATGTCTGTATGATCTTATGAACAAGTTGGATGAAAAATAAACATCACTGTGGGGCCTAGAAAGGTTTCAACGGTGGAAATCATAATCCCCACTATTTCTAGTGGTATGATCCACTTGATCTTTGGATATGCATCAATTTTGGGATTAACCCCTTAAATTAGATGAAAAATCGATGGATGGCATAGATAGACCACATACATTCAACGTGGCCCAACTTTGTTTATGCAGTACGACAAGAACACATCGAGTAATTTAATACGCAATTTGATTTCCGTATAGATTGGCGTGGTTGGTGGTCGGTGCTCTTTGGGCCCCACCATGATGTATGTGTTTCATATACTCCGTTCATCTATTTTTAAAGAAGGGAAAATATAAATATGAGCGAGATAAAAAACTTTTCATGGCCTTTAGAAGTTTTTAATGGTGGCATCACTGTCCCCACTGTTTTCTGTAGCGAGGTCCACTGGAGCTTCAGATGTCACTCATTCTTTGGATTTCACCTTAAAATCATCTCTCCATATGGGTGGACGGCGTGGATATAAAACATATATTACAGTGGGGCCAAAAAAAAAAAAAGTCTCTTGCGGTGGGAGTTGTACCGCACCATGGTATCTCAAGTGCATTCGTCATAGGAGACCAGACTCTATATATATATATATATATATATATATATATATATATATATATATATATATATATATATCAAAGAAAATTTTCCTCTTTTTTTTTTTCCATTTATTTCTTTATTCATTTAACAAGAATATCTTCTAAACTAAAATTAGTTAATTGACGTACCACATATGATTTTGGGGTAGGAGAAGCTACTTTAGCCAATCAATCTAGTTATTTTCCAAGATTCCATCAGGTCGATGGTTGAAAATACATTTCATTCACTTCGCGGTCAATTTCAATCACTTCGCGGTCAAACTAGAAATTGAGCGGGGCAAACATGAAATTGAGTGGGCAAATTGAAAATTGAGCGGGGCAAGGTAGGAATTGAGTGAGGGAACCTAGAAATTGAGCGAGGCAAGGTAGGAGTTCAACGAGGGAATCTAGAAATTGAGCGAGGGAAGCTAGAAATTGAGTGAGGCAAGGTAGGAGTTCAGCGAGGGAATCTAGAAATTGAGCGAGGCAACCTAGAAATTGAGCGAGGGAACCTACGATTTGAGCTAGGCAACCTAGGAATTGAGCGAGGGAATTTAGAAATTAAGCGAGGGAAGCTAGAATTTGAGCGAGAGAACCTAGAAATTCAGCAAGACAACCTAGGATTTGAGCGAGGGAAGCTACAAATTATGCGAGGGAACCTAGAAATTGAGTGAGGCAACTTAGGATTTGAGCGAGGCAACATAGGAATTGAGTGAGGGAACCTAGGAAATGAGCGAGGCAATATAGAAATTCAGCGAGGAATCCTAGGAATTAAGCAAGGAAAGCTAGAAATTAAGCGAGGGAACCTAGAATTCAGCAAGGCAACCTAGGATTTGAGCGCGTGAAGCTAGAAATTGAGCAAGACAACCTAGGAGATTGAGCGAGGGAAGTTAGAAATTGAGCAAGGGAAGCTAGAATTTGAGCGAGGGAACCTAGAAATTCAGCGAGGCAACCTAGGATTTGAGCGAAGGAAACTACAAATTGTGTGAGGGAACCTAGAAATTGAGCAAGGCAACCTAGGAATTGAGCGAGGCAACATAGGAATTGAGCGAAGGAACCTAGGAAATGGGCGAGGCAACGTAAAAATTGAGCGAGGGAACCTACAATTTGAGCTAGGTAACCTAGGAACTGAGCGAGGGAAGTTAGAAATTGAGCGAGGGAAGCTAGAATTTGAGCGACGGAACCTAGAAATTGAGCAAGGGAACCTACGATTTGAGTTAGGCAACCTAAGAATTGAGGGAGGGAAGTTAGAAATTGAGCGAGGGAAGCTAGAATTTGAGCGAGGGAACCTAGAAATTGAGTGAGACAATCTAGGATTTGAGCGAGGGAAGCTAGAAATTGAGCGAGGCAACCTAGGATTTGAGCGAGGCAACATAGGAATTGAACGAGGAAACTTAGAAAATGAGCGAGGCAACGTAGAAATTCAGCGAGGAATCCTAAGAATTGAGCGAGGGAAGCTAGAAATTAAGCGAGGGAACCTAAAAATTCAGCGAGGCAACCTAGGATTTGAGTGAGGGAAGCTAGAAATTGAGCGAGGGAACCTAGAAATTGAGCGAGGCAAGGTAGAAATTCAGTGAGAAAACCTAGGATTTGAGCGAGGCAAACTAGAAATTGAACGAGGGAAGTTAGAAATTGAGCGAGGGAAGCTAGAATTTAAGCGAGGGAACCAAGAAATTCAGCGAGGCAACCTAGGATTTGAGCAAAGGAAGCTACAAATTGTGCGAGGGAACTTACAAATTGAGCGAGGCAACCTAGGATTTGAGCGAGGCAACATAAGAATTAAGCAAGGGAACCTAGGAAATGAGCGAGCCAACGTAGAAATTCAGCGACGAATCCTAGGAATTGAGTGAGGGAAGCTAGAAATTAAGCGAGGGAACCTAGAAATTCAGCGAGACAACCTAGGATTTAAGTGAGGGAAGCTAGAAATTGAGCGAGGGAACCTAGAAATTAAGTGAGGCAAGGTAGGAATTCAGCGAGGCAACCTAGGAATTAAGCGAGGCAACCTAAGAATTGAGCGAGGGAAGCTAAAAATTGAGCGAGGCAACCTAGGAATTGAGTGAGGCAACCTAGCAATTGAGTGAGGGAACCTATGAATTGAGCAAGGCAACCTAGGATTTGAGCGAGGCAGCGTAGGATTTAAGTGAGGCAACCGAGGGAACCTACAAATTGAGGGAGGAAAGCTACAAATTGAGCGAGGGAACCTAAAAATTGAGCGAGACAACCTATCAATTGAATAAGGTAACCTAGGAATTGAGCGAGGGAAGCTAGAAATTGAGCGAGGGAAGCTATAAATTGAGTGAGGGAACCTAGAAATTGAGCGAAGCAACCTAAGAATTGAGCGAAGTAACCTAGGAATTGAGCAAGCCAACGTAGAAATTGAGCGAGGGAACCTAAAAATTGAGTGAAGGAATCTAGAAATGCAGTGAGGAAACCTAGGATTTGAGCGAGGCAACCTAGGAATTAAGCGAGGGAAGTTAGAAATTGAGCGAGAGAACCTAGAAATTCAGTGAGGCAACCTATAAATTAAGCAAGGAAACCTAGGAATTGAGCGAGGCAACGTGAAAATTCAGCGAGGAAACCTAAGAATTGAGCTAGGTAAGCTAGAGGAAGCTAGAAATTAAGCGAGGGAAGCTAGAAATTGAGAGAGGGAACTTACAAATTCAGCGAGGCAACCTATAAATTGAACGAGACAACCTAGGAATTGAGCAAGGGAAGCTAGAAATTCAGCGAGACAACCTACAAATTGAGCGAGGAACCTAGGAATTGAGCGAGGCAACGTAGAAATTCAGTGAGGCAACCTAAGAATTGAGCGAGGGAAGCTAGAAATTGAGCGAGGGAACCTTGAAATTCAGCGAGACAACGTAAAAATTCAGCAAGGCAACCAACAGATTGAGCGCTAGTTAAATCATCAACAAAGATGAGAACGACTTTTTTTTGAGAGACTATCTATCCTCTTATAGATAGAGAAATAGATAGAACAGAGAAGATCTTTATATCTTTCCTCATAGATATAATATAGAAGAGAGATCCCACTCATTTTTTATCAAGAGAGAGATCTTTCTTCTCCGAGGGCTTTGGATTTAACAATTTTTAAGAGCAAGATAGAGAAAAGAAGCGTCGAGATAATACCTTTCATCCTAATCTCATCTACTGGAAAAGGGGGCCCTATTGATCACCTGAAGAGATTTGTAAGCAGAATTAGCATAATTATGACCACGAGGATTGAGCTGCCAAATGAGATTATCCTCATTCCTCGGTTGGGGTTCTGAAAGATAAGATTTATGCAGTAAAAAAAAGTCTTCTGAATTGAGCGAGGGAAGCTAGAAATTAAGCGAGGCAACCTAGAAATTGAGCAAGGCAACCTAGAAATTGAGTAGGGCAACGTAGAAATTGAGTGAGGCAATGTAGAAATTAAGCAAGAGAAACATGAATTTGAGCGAGGCAAGCTTGAAATTGAGTGAGGCTAACATGAATTGGAATGAACTTTAAATGTAATTGACCTAGCCTAACAATTTGCTCTTTGGTGAATTTGACCGAGCAGTTAATGAAATTGACCAAGCTTTACATGAAATTCTCTTCGGTGAATTTGACCGAGCAATTAATGAAATTGACTAAGCGGTTCATAAAATTTTTCGTTACATTACATGAATCCGTGGAAGTTCCCCATCATATTTTTATGATATCTCCATCAAATTTATAAATTGCTCCGTTACAATTCCTATGTTGCCTCGCTCAATTCCTAGCTTCCCTCGCTCAATTTATACGTTGCCTCGCTGAATTTCTAGCTTTCCTCGCTTAATTCATAGGTCTTCCCTCAATCTATTCCTAGGTTGCCTCGCTCAATTTATAGGTTGCCTCACTGAATATTTACGTTGCCTCGCTCAATTGCTAGGTTCCCTCACTCAATTTATATGTTACCTTGCTCAATTTCTAGTTTTCCTTGCTCAATTCCTAGGTTGTCTCGCTCAATTCATAGGTTGTCTCGCTGAATTTCTACATTGCCTCACTCAATTGCTAGGTTGCCTCGCTCAATTCCTAGGTTCCTTTGCTGAATTTTTAGCTTCCCTCACTCAATTCTTAGGTTGCCTCACTCAATTTCTAGCTTCCCTTGCTCAATTCCTAGGTTCCCTCGCTCAATTCCTAGGTTTTCTCACTCAATTTTTAGGTTACCTCGCTGAATTTCTAGCTTTCCTCGCTCAATTCCTAGGTTGTCTTGCTCAATTCATAGGTTCTCTCGCTGAATTTCTAGCTTCCCTCGCTCAATTTCTAGCTTCTCTCGCTCGATTCGTAGGTTGCTTCGCTAAATTTCTACGTTGCCTCGCTCAATTGCTAGGTTGCCTCGCTCAATTCCTAGGTTCCTTCGCTCAATTTATATATTACCTCACTGAATATCTAGCTTCCCTCACACAATTTTTAGCTTCCCTCGCTCAAATTCTAGGTTGCCTTACTGAATTTCTAGGTTCTCTCGCTCAAATTCTAGCTTCCCTCGCTGAATTTTTAACTTCCCTCGCTCAATTCCTAGGTTGCCTCGCTCAAATCTTAGGTTTCCTCGTTGAATTCTACAATGCTCGCTTAATTTCTAGGTTCCCTCACTCAATTTCTAGCTTCCCTCGCTCAAATCCTAGGTTGCCTCGTTGAATTTCTAGGTTCCCTCGCTTAATTTCTAGGTTCCCTCGCTCAATTCCTAGGATTCTTCGCTGAATTTCTACATTGCCTCGCTCATTTCCTAGGTTCCCTCGCTCAATTCCTACGTTGCCTCGATCAAATCCTAGGTTGCCTCGCTCAATTTCTAGGTTCCCTCACACAATTTGTAGCTTCCCTCGCTCAAATCCTAGGTTGCCTCACTGAATTTCTAGGTTCCCTCGCTCAAATTCTAGCTTATCTCGCTTAATTTCTAACTTCTCTCACTCAATTCCTAGGTTGCCTTGCTCAAACCCTAGGTTTCCTTGTTGAATTTCTAGGTTCCCTCGCTCAATTTCTATATTGCCTCGCTCAATTCCTAGGTTGCCTCGCTCAATTTCTAGGTTCCCTCGCTCAATTCATAGGTTGCCTCGCTCAATTTCTAGCTTCCGTCACTCAATTTCTAGCTTCCCTCACTAAATTCCTACCTTGCCTCGCTCAATTTCTAGGTTCCCTCGCTCAATTCCTACCTTGCCCCACTCAATTTTCAGTTTGCCTGCTCAATTTCATGATTACCCCTCTCAATTTCTAGTTTGACCGCGAAGTGAATGGAATGGATTTTCGACCATTGACCCGATGGAATCTTGGAAAATAACTAGGTTGGTTTTCTAAATTAGCTTCTCCTACCCCAAAATCATATGTTGTACGTTAAGTAATTAATTTTAGTTTAGGAGATATGCTTGTTAAATAAATAGATAAAGAAATGAATTAAAAGATAGAAAAATATTTTTATATACTTATATATACATATTTACATAATTATGTATTAGAGAAAAATGTAAGGGGAAAAAAGTTCTCCTTATAATAAAAACTAAAATCTGCCAGGCTCCCTCGATAGTGCCGCCCTTTTTTTTTTTTTTTTTTTGCTTTGTGTGTGCTTTTGTGGGTCCCATCATGAGGTCTATGTTATATCCAAACCATCCATCTATTTGGCGAGCTCATATTAAGGCTTGAGACGAAAAATAAGACAGATCTAACTATCAAGTGGACTACACTGTAAACGGCAGTGGGGAATTGAACGCCTACCATTGAAACCCTTTTAGGGGTTACAGAAGTTTTGGATCATTATGAAATTTGTTTTTCCTCTTCATCCAGGCCTTTGTGACCTTATGAATAGATTGGATGGAAAATAAATGTTATGGTGGGCCCTACAAAATTTTTAACGGTGAAAATCAATTTCCCCGCTGCTCTTTGTGGTGTGGTCTAGTTGATCTTTGGATATGATTTTTTTTTTTTTTTTAGATAATGCTCCGAAATGATCTCAAAATATGGATGAACGTTGTGGATATAATAAATACATAGTTGTGGGGCCATGTAACTTTGATCTCTTCTAAGCCATTAGTACAACTCTCAGTTGGAGGAGAGCCAGCACTCGTCTTCACAGTGAAAAGGAGGGGTAGTTTCATCCTCAAAGTCACTGTCCGCACGTGCTAGTCTAAGTTGGTAACTTAAGTTTGTATTCCTTCATAAAAATCGCTGGATAAAAGGTTTTGTCTACAATGGTCATTTTCTCGACATTTATTATAGATTAATTGGACCCAAGTTGGACCTTACCTGGACAGGATCCGACACAATTGTTACTGGGTCCAAAGTGGTCTACCCGATCAAAACCTGACTAGACTCGTCTTATAAACCGGGTCCAAATGTTTGACACGTAACCTTAACAATTTCTAAACGGGTCTGAGAATGAGACCTGAACCCATCATAGAGAATGTTATGGTTACATGGTCCCACTATGGATTGATAATATAATGTTGTTGGACAGTTAAAAAGAGAAATAGAGAAATGGTCTAAATTCAACTGAAAAGGGTCTCCACATGGTGAAGATTTCAAAGCATATGGGCCACAATTTTCAAAATTGGAGGCGTGCACAACCGTTTGCATTAGTGTGGCAAAGCATCCTGTTGTGCATATGCCTTGCATTCTAAAAGATATGGTCGACCATGACTCACTGTGATATTCACGGTCAACCATCGGCCGTAGTGTGACCGTCGAATTTTCACGATTTTATGTGAAATATGGTATTTAAGTCCGGTTTTTCATTAGAATTTTATAAAATACAAGTGTTTTCTCTCAAGAGGCCAGGGTTTGTCGATGGGAGGGTTTTCTACACTTGTAAAGACTTGGGAATGATTTTTCTAGTAAGGATTTTCTAAATGTGTGCATTGTAGTGGGAGATCGGGTACATCTATAATCGAAGAAGGTGAGTTTGTATAACTTTAAGATTTTGATTATAGTGGATCTTTGTCACTTAGTGCCTTGGTTTTTTCTTGTAAAAGTTTTCCATGTAAAATATTTTATGTTTGTGAATTGTTTGCTTTTGGTTTGCTTATCCTACATTATTACATTGTTTCATATTCGTTTATTGTGCTTCCACAAAGCACACGAATTGGCAGTGGTGTTAGATTCAAAATTCTAACACGTAGGGTTTGATCCGAGTTCATTGTTGTCTTGGTTTACATCATTGCGGTGTGATATAGAGCGGCTTCACTCACAATAAAGTGGTATCAAAGCGGCATGTTGGACGTTTGGGTTTGAGCAAAGATGTCAGGATCAAAATTCGATATACAGAAGTTTGATGGGAAGAATAATTTCAGTTTATGGCAGCAGATGGTCAATGATATTCTAATTTCACAAGAGTTTAGCTAGCATTGTTGGAAACAAAACTGAAGAAGATGTCGTATGATAACTAAAGCAATCTCGGGGAGAAAGCTATGAGCACCATCTGTTTGTGTCCTGTCGGATGAGGTTGTGCATAATGTCCTGGATGAGGAATCACCCCTGAAGATATAGAAGAAACTAGAAGACATGTACATGTCGAAGTCCCCAACAAATAAGTTTTTTTATGAAGAAACGACTTTTCAGACTGAAATTGAAGGAAAGATTGGATCTCCTGAAGCACATGAACTATTTATAAAGCTATGTAGCGAGTTAGTAAGGCTCGGAGAGACGGTCAAAGAAGAATACAAAGCGATGCTACTTTTAGCATCGCTTCCCTCTTCATATGATCATTTCGTCACTACTTTGTTGTATGGGAATAATACAGTAATGTTTGAAAAAATCACTACGACACTCATTTTCAATGAGATGAGGAAGAAGTCAAGTGATGAGGACTCTTATGCGGAAGGTTTAGTCGCAAAATGGGGTCAAGGACGTGGGCAATCCGTGGAGCGATCTCGATATGATAAGAAGAAAAATTTCAGATCGAAGTCGAAGGCAAATGACAGATGCTTCTATTATGACATTAAGGGGCACTTCAAGAGATACTGCCAAAAATGAAAGGATGACATGAAAAGCAAAGGAAAATGGAACATATGTATACAACGTCCTAGATGAGGAATATCCCCTGAAGATATAGAAGAAGCTAGAAGATTTGTACATGTTGAAGTCCCTCACAAATAAGTTGTTTGTGAAGAAACAATTTTGTAGGCTGAAATTGAAGGATCGGATCTCTTGGAGCACATGAACTTATTTACAAAGCTATATAGCGAGTTGGTAAGGCTCGAAGAGACATTTAAGGAAGAAGACAAAGCGATGCTACTTTTAGTATCGCTTCCCTTGTCATACGACCATCTCGTCACTACTTTGTTGTATGGGAAGAATACAGTAAAGCTTAAAGAATCACTCTGGCGCTCGTTTCCAACAAGATTAGGAAGAAGTCAAGTGATAAGGACTCTCAGGCGGAAGGGCTGATCGCAAAATGGGGTCGAGGACGTGGGCGATACGTAGAGTGATTTCGGTTTGATAAGAAGAAAAAGTTCATAATGAAGTCGAAGGCAAATGACAGATGCTTCTATTGCGACATTAATGGGCACTTTAAGAGAGACTGCAAAAAATGAAAGGATGACATGGAACGCAAAAGCAAAGGAAATGGGAACACATGGAACGCAAAAAATGAAAGGAAATGGGAACGCAAAAGCAAGTGTAGCAGAAGAGAACTCAGAAGGAGACCTTCTCTCTGTCCCTTCATGTACGAGTCGTCTCGTAAACACTTGCATTCTAGACTCAGGATGTTCATATCACATGTGTCCGGATATGACTTGTTTTGATTCCTACAAGTTTTATGATAATGAAAGTATTCCGATGGGGAATGATGTAACATGCAAGGCCATCAGAATATAGACCATCAATGTAAGGATGTTTGATAGAGTCATTCAAACTCTTGGTGATGTCAGGCATGTCCTAGAGCTAAAGAAAAATTTAATATCATGGGGTTTTAGATACAAACGGTTGCATATTCACCGCATCTGATGGTGTATATTCACCACATCTGATGGTGTATTAAAAGTCACCAGAGGTGCAATAGTGTTGATAAAGGGTCATAAGGTTGAAAATTTGTACAAATTAGTCGAGAGCACAGTTATGAGTGAGGCCACTACCACCTCACACGCAGAATACGCCACAAATGATACAAATCTATGACATATGTGGTTAGGGCATATGAGTGACAGCTGGGGCATGATGAATGAGGCCGCTACCACCTCACACGCAGAATAGGACACAAATGATACAAATCTATGGCATATGCGGTTAGGGCATATGAGTGACAGGGGCATGATGGAACTTCACAAATGAAAATTGTTGAAATGAGTTAAGGCATGTAAGGTGGATTTCTATGAGCATTGCATTATAGGCAAGCAATGCAAGATAAGGTTCAAGACTGCTACACACACTAGCAGTGGGCTGCTCGACTATATTCCTTTTGATGTCTGGGGGCCAATGACAGTACCGTCTAAGGGAGGGGCACGATAATTCGTGACCTTCATATATGACTACTTGAGGAAGGTTTGTGTCTACTTCATTAAGCACAAGTCTGAAGTGTTCGCTAGATTCAAACAATGGAAGGCGAAAGTAGAGAAGCAAATTGGGAGACAGGTCAAGTGTCTCAGTTCAAATAATGGTACAGAGTACAGAAAGATGAAATTCATGAAATTCTGTAAGGATCAAGGCATCACAAGGCACTTCTTAACTCTAGGGACTCCACAACAGAATGGAGTGACAAAGAGGATAAATAGAACTCTGTTGGAGAGGGCAAGAAGTATGTGGTTGCATGCGGGGCTGCCTAAAAGCTTCTGGGCTGAAGTGGTGATATGGCATACTACATAGTACATCAATCACCATCTATAGCGCTTAGGGTTGAAAGTTGGGCGGGCTCAACCCGACCGACCCGTGACTGACCCGACATTGGGTTGGGCTCGGGCAGGATATATCGGGTCTGATCTCAAGCTTGGGCTATACAAACTCCAACCTGATAAAGCTTGGGCTGGGCTCAGGTTGAGGTCTTGGGTTGCCCGACCCAACCCGAACTCAATCAATATATAAGTTACTTATAAATTATAATTGAGTGTGGATCGTTTGTGTTGAAGGCACACTAGTGATGTCGGGTCTCATTTGTCCACGTCATTTCCAAGGACTCAAGCTAATAGGATATGCCGGATTTTTCTCTCCCAAGTAGATTGCGTGCTATGCTACATGACTTTTAAAGGAGCAGTTGTCCTATATTTTAGCTTGTTTTTTTAAAGAAAAAAATGAAGTTTTCTATGATGAATAATCACATATATAATTAATAAAATCATAGATACAAAAAATAAGTCCTATATTGAAATATAATAAACTAATGTAATAACGAAAATATTAACACGTATATACCCGACCAACCTGATCAACCCGACCAAGCCCGCTTGGGTTAAGAATTCCTAACCCGAGATTGGGTTGGGTTAATGTCACGCCCCAAACTCGTAGACCGGGCTCACAAAATTCCTGATCACCGAATTCGGCGCCGACAGCCTCCGTAGTACCCCATTCTCGGCACCCGACACCCATATACCAGGTTCCGATCCTGGGACCGCTACAAGGAGGATTTCTAATAATTAATTTGATTCGTAATGAGCATAACCACAAGCATAACCCACGAACAATAACCACAAGAACACCATCACAGATTCCACTATGATAAAAAACTTTAAGTACAATGCGTAAGAAAGGAAAATACAAGATAGTGCTAATAACAAAACTCCAGAAGCTCGGCTGCACTCTCCAATTGCGGCGAGTCTACGGCTGCGTCCTGGCGTCACCTGCATGCATCAATCATGCATAAGCTTATGGAAAGCTTAGAAGGTGGTGTAAGTGTGTGCGTAATATGAGCGTGCTCAGAATGCAGGGTCAGAGTAATGCGGAATCGTGCTGATGAGTACATAAATGCAACCAGCCGTACCAAGGCTATGCAGTACAAGATATGAGTGCAATCAGCCATACCAAGACCATGCGATGCAAGATGCAGCTCAAGCATGCCAACCCTCATCCAAATCCTCATGTCAATACAGTTATCAGTTTGGATAATCACTGAGGTTTAGTACACTCCAAATGGTACTGTCGCTCTCCAGCCGCACAGTCCAAGCGAGCGTAAGAAACCTCACTATCCGCCTGGCCAATAGTCTGCCATACCCATCCGGCACGTCGATAGCGAACCCATTCACGAGCTGGTCAGACTCATCCTAGTATTGCCCCCTACCCTCGGGTGAATAAGGCCACACCCCTTTCCAACCCACCACGATACAGTGGGAGACGCGGCCTCCTGGTATTCGGCCCTCGTGCGCTCATATATCCATTCGGTCTCGACATTGGAGTCATCCTCTGGTACCATCGGGTTTAGAGATTTTCACCCAAGGACATCTATGGCGCCCGTATGCTAGAACCAAATATTTCCGGTATCCAATCCAGCCACCCACGATGTGTCTGTGGAGGCTATGGCTCTGGTGTCGCTAGGGCATACAGTAACTACAATCACACAATGCAAGTGCATAAGTCACACTACCAGTCCTGTGTGAACCATGCGCTCATGTAGAGCAACTCCTCCTATCGGGGAGCCCATAAACAGTTCGCCCGAAGGCATATGCTACGATCGGTCACTTCTCATATCGGTCATACATATGATGCGTATGATAATGAATCATGAAACTGTGCTAACATGTTGTAAAGTAATGAGCTATCCTCTCAATGAAGATGGGCCAGATGGCCTACATGAAACAAGTACGGGCCTATCAGTGGCCTTAGGGAGACTTATAATGTGGACATCTAACCAACATTACTCGTACAATGTGGACGTCAAACCAACATTGTCCCCAAGGCTCGGCTCGCCTTAAGTACCATTAAATAAATCATGGTGGAATCACACATTGCAATGTGCCTTAGGTACATCCCACTGGGCCTCAAATACATCAAATGGGTCGTATCTCATGGGCCTTATATTCATCAAGTGGGCCACCTCAATGAGCCTCACAATGGGCCTTAGGTACATTGCAATGGGCCATCACCCATGGGCCTTAGAATGCATTAAAATGAGCCCAATCACATAAGCTTTATGTGTATCAAACGGGCCTAATCACATAGGCCCTATACATCTCAAAGTGGGCCTCAACAATGGGCCACAAATACATCAAGATAGCCTACATACATGGGCCCATATATATAACAAAGTGGGCCTCAATAATGGGCCTAAAAATACCTCAGATGGGCCCATATTTACCAAAGTGAGCCTCAACATTCGACCTATATACATGCTAAGATGGGCCTAAATACATGGGCCCATATGCATCCAAGTGGGCCTCATGTGAGGCCCGCCGTAATGTTTATTTTCCTATCCAATCTGTTGGTAAGGTCACATGAATAGGGGGCCCACCAAAATGTCTATTTTCCAGCCAACCTATTGATATGGTCACATGGACCAAGGGGCCCACTGTAACGTTTATTTGCCACCCATCTTATTCATAAGGTCATGCAGACCAGGGAGGGGGGACCCACCGTAATGTTTATTTGTCATTCAACCTGTTTATAAGGTCACGTGGACCAGGGTAGGGCCCACCGTGATATTTATTTGCAATCCAATCCATTCATAAGGTCACGTGGGCCTTAGGCCCACTGGAATGTTTATTTGAAATCCAACCTATTCATAAGGTCACGGGACCAGGGCCCACTGCAACGTTTATTTGTCATTCAACCGTTCATAAGGTCACACTGACCTGGGGCCCACTAGAAGGTGGTTCACAAATCTAGCCCGCACATTATGTGTGTCCCCCCAAACTGACGGTCCAGACCAAGTTTCAGCCTTATCCGAACTTCGGATAGGCCCCACCAAGTGGTTTTATATGTTTTAGGCATGCCTTCACATGGTTTAAGATGGTATGGCCCACCTGAGATCCGTATACGGCTGATTTTTGGGATACCCCATAATTTAAAGGGGAACCATCAAATGCATGGTGCTGATGGTCGAAACGCACCACGATGGGGGGGTCCACAGCTGGGTCGTGAGGCCCAACGTCCTTCCGCCCGCCCAGTAGCCCCAGGCGCTGCCTGCGCTGCAGCAGCAGTAACGCTGCCCCTTTTTTTGTGTTTCGTGGGGCCTGCATCAGCAAGATCCAACCCGTCCATTGCATGAGCTCCACAAAATTAAGGGTCCATATCAAGTTTCAGGCGGGTCCAAGCTCCTGGTGAACCCCAGCAATCCTTTTTCCCGAGTTTTAACGGAAACACTAGTATTCTTAATGCCACGGCCCACCAAATGATTAGATCGGCCTCATTTTTTGGCTCAACGCCTACAATGATGCAAGGGTTAGGATGGACGACCTGGATCATGCACAAACATCAAGGTGGGGCCTGCATGAGCAGCCCACCCCAAAAGTAAATTTTTTTTTAAGCTTGGAAGTACACGCCCATGCAGTACGCACACTCCATATTAGCAAAGCCCGTCCAGCGTCCAGAGACGCTGGATGGCATAGAAGAACACATGTATTGTGGTGGGTCCCACATGGTTGTGGCCCACCCATTAAGGTGGGTCCCACATGGACGTGGCCCACCTGATATTTATGGTTTCCTCCATCTTGGCCCGCTAATGGGCTGGATGGTGTAGATTCAACCCATTCATCCAATGGGTCCCACATGAACTATATGATTCATGGTGGGCCTCATCACCCTTCACCATCATCACCATTCGTATAGAGAGAGAGAGAGACGGTGATAGAGGGGAGGGACCCCGCCACTATGGGCCCTCCCTTGATACAATACATAGATCAAAATGGGTCCCACCAACAAGTGGGCCCTTAAATGGAAATCAACGGTGGATCACCCACCTCTTGTACTCCTCTTTGCTTCCTTGCACTCCTATGCTCCTTTGCTTGACTTTTAATGGTGGATGATGGACTTTTGATGGTGTGGATGAGAGATGAGAGGGTGTAGGAGAAAGTGGGCCACACTTGGCTTGGGGAAGAGCTTGGACGTATGAAATTTTTGTTGCTTTGAGAGATTTGAGAAAAATGAGGGAGAGAGAGAAGTGATGGGAGATATGGATGGAAGGGATGGGTGGAGTGGTTGTAATAAATGGAGATGGGTTGAGTTGAAAAATGGGTAAAGGAGGGATGGTGAGTGGGGAGAGAGAGTGGACTTATGGTAAAGGAAGGAGTGGTCATGTGTACTTGTTGTTGGGTGAGGTGGCATGGAGGTATGGTGGTGTACTTGACTTGATTAATGGGACATCTCGTAGAGATTCCCTCGTAATTCACAATGTATGGTGTTTCTTCAGAATGAATGCAGACGACATCTTCCCACCTAGGTATCGGTTCGGTGCGCGAGTCGCGGCATTGGAACCGCGGCGACAGCGCGATCGCTAGGATACAAGTTTCGGTTTGAGCCAACTTTGGTATGCAGGACTCGGCTTAGGATCACGCGCAACGTTGGAAATGGGTCAAGGATTGCCGAAATTCGACCGGTAGGATCGCGGAAGCCTATGAAACGATACGGACTAGGGTACGGGTCTTACGGTTGAGTTAGGGTTAAGGTATAGGAACCTTGGGTTGGGTTAGGGTTGAGCACCAATCCGACCTAACCCGCCCGACTTTTAGCCCTAATAGCGCTAGACTCCAAGGTTACAGATGAAGTCTAGATAGGCAAGGATATCGATTACTCGTGACTGAGAATCTTTGGGTGTCCAGCATATGTTTGCGTGTAAAGTAGACAGAGGTCAAAATTTAATCCAAAGTCTAGGAAATACATCTTTGTCAGGTATGAAAAATATGTCAAGGGCTACAGACTTTGGAATCTAGTTGCTTATAAGGTGGTTATTAGCAGGGATGTTGTCTTCGATGAAGCACTAATGCTGAAAACCAATAAAGAAGTTATAGTAGAGAAGTCAAAAAATCATGGTGAGACCGAGAGATTGTTAATGTAGGTGGAGCTAATTGAGCAGGTTATTGAAGGTGAAAATCAGCAGGAATAAGACACCGAGCAAAATAATTAGCAGAATTCTGAGGAAAGTATAGTTAGGGACAGAGAGAAAAGAACCATTAAAGCCTTAGTTCGGTATGGGTTAGAGGACATGGTGTCTTGTAGTTCTCAGGGAGTGGAGATCCCTCCACCTTTCAAGAAGTAAAATCTGAAAAGGATGGTGACAAGCGGCGTTGGCCATGGTAAAGGAGATAGAATCACTCTACAAAAATTATACATGGGAGTTTGTGGAACTTCCTAAAGGTCAGCTGGCTATAAGGTGTAAATTGGTCTACAGGAATAAAGAAGCATTAGCAAAAAGAATGGTGAAAAGTACAAGGCAATGCTCATAGCGAAAGGGTACTCGTAGAGGGAATGAGTGTATTACAATGAAGTTCTCTCTGGTCGTGGAACATACCTCTATCAGGGTGCTACTGGCGATGGTATTAAAATCTAATTTGGAATTAGAGCAGCTCAATTTGAAGATGACATTCCTTCATGGGAACTTGGAGGAAGTCATTTACATGAGGCAGCTGTAAAGGTTTCGAGGAGCTTGGTAATAAAGGCCACGTATGTAGGCTAAAGAAGTTGTTGTATGGGTTTAAGCAGTCTCTAAGGTAGTGGTACAAGCGATTCAATTCCGACACGATTATGATTGAGTATAACAAGTGCGAGTATGATTGCTGCGTATAGTACATTATACTTGAGGATGGGTCAAACATTCTATTGATGCTTTACGTAGATGATATGGTGATTACTACAAAGGACGAGTGTAACACCCCGAATTTTTTGCCAACTTGAAGATACACGCCCTTAGGCAACGGGTCGATCATAACACCTTATTAACTTCTCAGAACTCAATCTCAAAGTCTAAAATCATTTTTTAACCCATTTTCTTCAAAATCTCACCTTTCACCACCTTATTCTTCAAAATTTTCTAAGTACTTTAATATTAGACACAAATCCTAAAATTTAGGTGATGAAGAACAATACTTAAACTAAAAATTACTATAAATAGTAAATAAATAAATAAAATGGGTTTTTAACCATTAACCTTTTGGAATCTCACGAAATAAATAAGTTATTTGGATAGAGTAGCTTCTCCTACCCCAAAATCATATATTGCAATTCACATTTGGTTTGTAGAATACATGCATTTCAAATATCGGGTGGCGAAACCACCACCAGACAGGACAGCGAGTCGGCGAGGCCTCGTTGTCCAGTGGGCCGGGCGGCTCGTTTTTTGCCATTTTTTGCAATTTTTCATCTCGACTTCAAAAAGTCATATCTCCCTCGTTATAACTTCGATTTAGGTTGTTTAAAAGCCAGATTGAAGCTCAATAAGTCTAGTTTTATATAAAAATATAATAAAAAATTTAATATAGTTAAATATGGAACATTGTGACAACTATCCGGAAATTATTAGTTTGGACAGCTGCTGCTCTTAGAATTGTTGGAGTTTTTCTACAACACGAAATCTAATGAAATTTGATAGAGATGAAGTAAACTTGATGATGAACTACTAAAAAATAATAAAAATAATATACTAATTAAAAGTGTAAGAAAGGGGTGTAGAACTGCCCTAAGACCTTATTCTATCGTAATTAGGGCATAATTTAGTTAAGTATTAAACTGAATAATCAGTAGAATTAGGTTGAACCACTTTCTATATGAAACGTAAGACCCAAAACCAGTAGAATCGCTAATGCTACATTATCAAAAAACCTGTGATCAGTCTCAAAACCCAGTTACTCTCAGGAGCCCATTGAAACTCTGTATCGGACCTGAACCGCACGTCGAAAGTCTGATTACCACAAAACTATACGGTTATGACAGCCTTACCGGGCTTGACAACCATCTCAGAAATTAAATCCAGATAGTATCTAGAAACGCACAACTTGAGCCCGGAGCGAAGTGTGTGAGAAACGCGAATATCTTTAGAAAATGAACTTAGATTTAAGTGATTTGGATCATTCGCTTGCGGGCTAAATTTAAGGTTTCAGACCGTTAGAATCTGACCCAAATACACCCTCAGATCAGGAAAATTTTTCTGCACAGATCAGTGTACTTATGGCCCTGATCGAGTGACGATGACCGTTGAACTGAAACTGATCCTCCGGGGTTGATCCATAAATCCGATCGGACTGAAAACTTAACTTGACATAGATCCATTGTCAGAGAACTTTCTCCGGACCGTTTGCAGAAAAGGGCCTCCAGATGAGCTTCGTTGGCCCGAAACAGCCAACTTTTGGTTATAACCTAAGTATACCATGGCCCTGGGACCATTGAGGTCAGTTCTGGGCCCATATAAAGACCTAAACCCACCCCTCTCTCATTCCATACGAATTTCAACCCTAAGAGAGAGAAGAGAGAAGAAAGAGAAGAGAAGAGAGAGGAGAAGAGAGAGAGAGAGTGAGTGAGGAATTGTTCTTGAGATTCGATCCCACCACTCCACGTGCTTAACCACCGCTTCCGTGTCACTATACCGGCGATTTCGATTCCGTTCTTGGGTAAAAAATCCTAACCCTAATCTGTTTTAGAGATCCAAATAGAGAAAGTGATGAAATAGCTAACCTATTTCATGCTATATGTTGCCGTTGTGTCATAGACAAAGACGTAGTGTTCGAACTGAGTTCGATACGAGTCTACTAGTGAAAGGTGCGGACTATAAACATTTAGGTTATGGTTTTCAAGGCTTTCAATGTCAGTTAATGATTTATGACTGACTTGATTGCTATCCCATATGCTTAGATACGATGTTTCCGCATATTACACACATATATAAACTATGTTGAAAATAATGCATTCCATGTGTTTGTTTAAATGATCGTATAATATGGAATTATGATTTGAGCTTGTTATGATTGATGTTTGAGGAAATATGATGGTTGTATGTGTGGCAACTCCCTTATGAAGCGATTGGCTATAATACCTGTTATAACTAATTTAATTACATGTATGTGGTATGTGTAGTCTAAGTGTTTGATAAAATGCCTGAATGAGAATATGCTTGTTGAAATGTATTTAATGAGGGTGTTGAGATAGGATTCTCAATCTCCTTATCTATAGTTACCATTTCCTTTAGATAACCTATCTTACTACTATGTGATTTGAGGATGAAATGCCTATGGGTGATAACATGTGTATTATTTGTTTGTTGAGATGCTCAAATGAGATTTATATTTAGATTAGTTGTCACATACTGTCTTTGACTATCACATGTGAATGTTATTGTTTGGAGTGTGATTGGGGCTACGATATAGTCCAGGCAATCGGTAATGGTTTACGATTAGTGGCCGAACTATTTTAGCCACGACGGATACGTTCGATGAATCTAAGTCATACACTGTTTGTCGACAGTGGTTAGGCTACGAGGAGTGCTTACGCGCTCCATGTCGATTAAGTCAACGTGCGCTCGTACTAGTCGAGCTTGTCAAGTAACCTGATTGGCCTAATGTATGTTCACCATGTATGGACGCTACTTCTTTAATCTAAGGTATCAACTTACCAGAAGAAAGCTCGTTTAACCTTGATACCACGATCCGCTAAGGCTCATGAGCCGGGCATAGTGGTATGGGACACCGTGGTCGAGCTGTCAGCCTACGCTAGGGCGACCAGCCTCCCCGTAGTGTCCAGTGCACAACCCAGACTCGTGAGTCGAATACGGTGGTATTGGACACTGTATTCGAGCTGTCGGCCTATGATTAGGTGACGAGCCTCTTTGTAGTGACCTCGAGTATACACTAGGACTACGCTAAGGCGACGAGCCTTTCCATCTCGAGTATAAACTAGACCTGCACTGATGGTGACGAGCCTATCCGTAGCGACCTAGAACTGCCTATCGTATGAGATTAACTAGGATTGAAGACCCTAGATGGATCATTGTTTGGGAAATGATATAAGGGATGTACTTTAGCTTCCCGAACCTGCTGTATGAATAACCTAATTAAGAACTTGGCTAATCACGTACATGCACCGCATTCGCATGTGCCTTTGGCGTTAGAGTTGAGCATAGAGGAAGGGGTGCATGCCGTGATCGTGAGGTGATGTCGCAGAGGAAGTGCAGGCGAGGGCATGCATCATTATTGCATACCATTATTGCATTAACAAGAGTAATTAGGACCTGATTGTTGTACTGCTTTATCATTACTGCTTGACTGAATTGATAACATGTTAACCTTTGCTTTATAATTCCACTTTATAGTTCCACTGAATTAGCTACTTATTCCCACCTGGGATGGTGTTTTAAAACACCACCCAGACTATGTTGTAGATGCAGGTAATGACTGAGTCTATGTAGCTGAAATGGACTTCATGGATGAGGAGGAAGAATTCTCCTACATTCAGCTCTAAGGCGGGTCTATGTAGACCTCGTGTTGATTCGACGGGATTACAGGGATTTTCGGATTAGTTGGACATTTACATTTTGGTATTTTATATAATTTGACACAAACCATGTATATATTCAGCCCTGTTACATATTCATAATCTGGGATATAAAACCACTTATATACTTTATATATCTATCACAGTCTTTCGCTTGCTTAATTTAGTTATCATTGGAGTATGATATGCTGTTTTAGTATAATCTCACTCATGTTTGAATGCACTCATAATAATCATAACAATCTATGTTGCATAAGTGATGCGTTGAAACTCGGGAGTTGAGCTTTGCTTGACCCCCGATTTTCAGGGCGTTACAACGAGACGGATATACACTTTCTTAAGTCACCCTTAAGAAAGGAGTTTGACATGAAGGATCTGGATGCTGCGAAGAATATCCTAAGCATGAAGATAAGAAGAGATAGAGACTGAGAAACTGTGGTTTTCTCAAAAAGGTTATGCGCAGAAAGTAATAGAGGTTTCACGTGAAAAGTGATAAGCTAGTTAGCACAATTCTAGCATGTTACTTTAAGTTGTTAGTTAGGTCATGTCCAAGTATAGAAGAAGAGATTTTAAAAATGTCACATGTGTCATATGCTAGTGCAGTGAGAAGTCTGATGTATGCAATAGTTTGTATGAGGCTTGACATCTCACAAGCAGTCAGTGTGATTAACAAGTACATGACAAATCCCGGGAAGGAGAGGTGGAATGTCGTTAAGTGGATTCTCAGGTATCTTATGGGCACATTCAAATCATGTTTGGTGCACACAAAACTTCAGGTGGAGTTATATGCTATATGGATTCAGATTATGTAGGTGATCTAGACAACCGGAGGTCTACTGCGAGATATATTTTCATATTAATAGGTAGTCTGGTATGTTGGAGATCTACTCTACAGTTTACGATAGCATTGTCTATGATAGCATTGTCTACAATCGAAGTGGAATACATGGCTGCAATAGAGGCGTTAAAGGAGGCATTATGGTTGAAAGGTCTGATAGGTGAACTCGGGTTGAAGGAAGGAATTTGATTGTATTGTGATAATCATAGTGCTATCCCTTTGGCGATGAATCAGGTGTATCATGCGCAAACCAAGCACATTAACGTGAGGTTCCATAAGATACAAGAGCTCGTTGCTTCACAAGATATTATGTTTAAGAAGATTCATACAAACGAGAATGTCGTGGATATATTAGCAAATTAAGCCAGTGACAATAGAGAAGTTCAAGCACTGCTTGGGCTTGATCAATCTCACTAGCCATTGATTGGATTGAGCACTCTTGCATAGAGGTGTGGATGGAGCTATGTTCTAGGTGAAGGGATGTGAGGAACGATCTATGCTCAAAGTGAAGGTTGCCTGGGAGGTATTTATGGTGACTTGGCAGAATACAAGTCAAGGTGAAGATCGTCATACAGATCCCCTGCATTCTGTAGAGCATGGTCGCCAATGAGAATCCATGGTCGATTGTGACTCACTGTGATGTTCACGGTCGACCATGGAATTCCACAGTCGACAATGAGTCACGGTCGACCATGGTGTGACCTTCGAGTTCCACGATTTTGCGTAAAACAAGGTATTTAAGTCTAATATTTTATTAGGGCTTTATTAAATACAAGTGTTTCTCCCAAGGGGTTAGTGTTTGCCGAGGGAGAGTTTTTTACACTTATAAAGGGCTTGAGAATGATTTCTCAAGGGATTTAGGAGTTTCCTATAGGTGTGCGTCGCAAGGGGAGATCGGGTACATCTGTAATCGAAAAAGGTGAGTATGCACAACTTTAAGGTTTTGATTATAGTGGATCTTTGTCGCTTTATGTTGTGGGTTTTTTCCACAAGGTTTTTTCACATAAAAAATCATGTTTGTGAATTGTTTGCTTTTGGTTTAGTGATCGTACGTTATTATATTGTTCTATTTTCGTTTTTCATGCTTCTACAAAGTACACAGATTGACAGTTGTGTTATATCCGAATTTCTAACACCTAGGATTTTATCTAAGTTTGTTATTGGCTCGAGTTTACATCATTATGGTGTGATATAGAGTGGGTGCATTCATAACACATCCATATGGTCATAAAAAATAAATAAATTTGCACTTAGATAATCTTAACCATCTGATCTTTCCCTTTGCATTCAGGCCATTAGCCATTATATTTCTAACTTACAGTTCGCATAATTAGGGGACATTCGTCCTATGAGAAAATATCTTTTCTTGATCACCTAACAATTATACCAAAATAAAAATAAAAAAGAGAAAAAAATGCAAACACATCGTATAAATTTTAGAAATTTACATGATTCCCTCCAGATATGTCCATGAATTTGAGATTGGATTGTATACTAAGTTACTCAACATGCTTTAATTGTAGTGAGTAAACTCTATTATGCCCGCCTTGAATGTATATGCTTTATCCACTCCATCTATCTGTTTTTGCCAACTCATTTTTGGGGTTATTCTCAAAGTTGAAGTATTTCCAAAGGTGAAACAATTAGAATAATTATTTCCACCATTGAAACCTTGTTAGGGCCCATATAGTGATGTTTATTTGTCATCCAACTTATTCGTAATATCACACAAACATAGATGAAGGGAAACCAAGAATATTTCAACAATAGACGTTAAATTCACACTATTTCCTGTGATGTGATCTACTTGAGCTTTGATTATGTTTTAATTTTGAACTTAAGTCCTAAAATTATAATGTAAAAATAAAATACATAAATCATAGTGAACCCTATAGAGTTTACTCAATACACTTTGTGTTACTAGTACGCAACCCACCTTCCACGGCATTACATGATCCATTATGTTGAAAGGCAGAAAAAGAAAAAGCCGAGCTTAAGCTCCACAAATCTCAACAATTTAGGAGCATGTAATTGATGATAATTGATGTCGTTTCAGAACAAAATGCATTGGATGTAAATTAAAATTCAATTAGAAAATTCCAAAAGCCTTTTCTTTTTATTTCATTTCACATGATTCTAACCATAAATTATGATTTTATGTCTTTTTCTCTACCTATGCATTCTAAATATAAGCAGTCAAATACATAGCTCTACCATGGACGGACATGTTTTAACATTGACACAGCCTTCGAGTGCTCTTTACATGGGTGGGTATGTGAGTGTTTGTAAAATAAAAAAGAAAATAAATATAATATAATAGAATTTGTCTATTCTGGTAGTAACTCTAATTCAAATAAATTTTATAGTAATTGTGAATGCATTTCAAATACACGCTTTCAAACGGCTTATATTTCTATAAATAAAATCAGTCTAATGCGGTGGACCCAAAATCTTGGATGGTCAACATGGTTGTAAACCGGTTCTATAGTTCTTAACTAAGCATTCCAGCTCCACTATCAAAGTTGGGCTGAGCCAGGCCCATTCATATAAGGAGAAAATATAGTTGGTGTGATCTATCAAAAATAGGGGTGCTAAAAAAAATCAGGTGACCGTAGTTTTGTAATTTTCTCACATGGGCCGAGTCAAGATCTCAATTCTCACATAGCATCGTTGTATGTATGTATGTTTCTAGTTAACGTACGCACTAGGCGTTCATTAATATGTCCGCGTCCTTTCAGAGAGAGCAGCTGCAGGCATCAGCAAGCACCCATCACTTCATACCACCAGAGGCTGCGGCCTTGGCATTTGAGAAACACGAATTTCTCTGGCGATTCGCGCGAAGATGGTCGTTCAGGTAGATTGTTTCATGTCACACGTGCTAACTTGGTACTCGCACGGGATAAGCCTGCCTGGGCCTACTGAGCGTTGAATACTCCAAAAATTCAGGCTGTCCTGAATTCTGACTGCCAGGTGGGCCACACATGGATATACGCAGATGACTTTGATACTCTGGCAGAGTGTGATGGGTGATATGCGGGTACTGAGCAATTGTACAGTTGGCATGCAAGTAATTAAAGTTTAACTGATCAGCTTATGGGTCCTACTTGAGATGCGTGATTCACCAAAAATTACTTTTAAAAAATATATAATTTAGTTATTTGATTTGTGGACATTTGTTGGACGGTTGGAATGGAAAATATCCAACGGTCCTGTTTCAGCAAACAAGAGTCCCAGATCAGGGTTTTTAATTGTTCAACCGGTCTGATTTTGGGAAGTTTTATTGAAATCCAATCCGTCCATTATGTGTGCTTACTAATTTTCTGTATGGAGCCCAAAATTTGGGTTGATCCAAAAATCAAGTAGGCCACACCACAAGGAATAATTGTAATGGGGACGTCCATCGTTAAAATCCTTTCAGATTGTAAGTGGGGCCATGCAAAAAATCAAGTAGGCCCACCATATAATAGGATGCATTCGACTACGATGAATGAACACCCGGAACAACTTTCCATAGAAAAATTCATGTGGACCACCACAACACATGATTTTAGATGGTCTGGCACACCTGAGTCTTGGATAAACCTGCGTTTTGGGATCCAAGGGGAATAATAGGGAGCACACATGATGGACGGTTGGATTTCATTAAAACATCATGGTGGGCCATGCATAGTAAAATAAGCTTATCGTAGAAACATTTGTATTGGATCCTGCCTCACAATAAAATAGACATCCTGTCAGATCAACGGATCGGATTGACGATTCCCTGCACCACAAAGAACGTCGGCATCCATTTCACTGGACCGCAGGGTTATCTTCAGTTAATCGCATCCGGCCAGCATATCACGTGTAAGACAATTGCATCCGTTGAAAATGTAGTCTCGCTTGAAGATGACTGACCCAGAAACCAGGCCCATCCATTCATAAGGTGGCCTGCTCCAATGACAGCAATGGATGGCCAATGCATTTACACAATGTGCATGTGGCCCACCTAATGAATGGATTGGTCTGTTTCTTTCACCCAATAGTCTTTTAATATGGGGCTTACCTTATGAACGATTGGCTTTTTTCACACGCATGACACGTTTGGTATTCCATGGTTGATGGATGGTCACCTTGCCTTCCATCGAGATGGACTTGACATCTTCCTTCCCAATCAGATCAGCGGCTACCCATCACTAACCAATTTTTTAAAAAAAATGTTAAACTACATTTTTGCATATATGACATTTTTCAATAGAGAGGAAATATATCATTTTGTGCAATTTCAATACACTGGCCCACCTTATAGACGGATGGAAATTCTACACGTCCCACGTGTTGGCCATGGTAGAAAAATACCCTATGATGGAAAGAAAGACAATGTGTAGGAATCTATTTAGGGATGTGGTCGTTTCATAATTATCATGATATTGTAAAGAAAATAGGATTATTTTACTAATAACATCTGTAAGTTTCCTTTTTTATCATCTATGTATATTTGCTTCATCAGTAGTAAAGTTATAATGACGAAGTTTTTATATTACTTTAGTGTTAAATAATTATTAAAATATAAGTTATTTAAATTAAAAAATTTTCACGGTAATTTCATGAAAAAGTTCAGTGACTACAAAGATTGATGCCTTAAACCCGTCCATGTACCATAGGTGGAATGAAGACGTGTTTCGCACCATCCATCTTAGATTTTGGCCGCCAAGAGTTGGGATCTTCAACTCACTGAAGAGAGGATTTTCAACTCAGGAAGAAGATTGGATGGGTGCCACACACTGCTGGCCTAGGTGGGGTGTTTACGTCACCAAGTTTTGTAAGTAACACCATGATGTATGTGTTATACCTACGTTGTCTATTCATTTGGTGAGATTGTTTTAGGTCACGAGCCCAAAAATGAGACAGATCCAAAGCTCAAATGGACCACACCATAGAAAGAAATGGGAATAATAATTTCCACCGTTGAAACCTTCCTAGGGCCCACTATAATGTTTGTTTCTCAACGAATATGTTCATGAGGTCATGGAGACCTGCATGAAGGGAAAAACCAAATATCAATTGATCCAAAACTTCTATGACCTCCAAAATGTTACTGATGGTAAACGTTCAATTCCTACTTTTTTATGTGGTGTAGTCCACTTGAGCATCAAATCTACCTCATTTTTTAGACCATGCCTTAAAATTATTTCATAAAATGGCCAGGAAATGTAGATATAACACATTGAGCGTCAAATCTACCTCATTTTTTAGACCATGCCTTAAAATTATTTGGTAAAATGGTCGGGTAATGTGGATATAACACATATATCATGATGGGCCACAACACTTGGTAACGTCAACACACCACGTGGCACACCACGCAATCTATCTCCAAACTTGGTTCATTATAGATTTCATGTCTGCTCCGTGGTCTTACAAACTGTTCTGATGGTTAGGGAATAATTAACTAAGAAGCACATTTCTTGTATTTAGTAAATTCTATCGTGTAAATACCCCACCTCAGGTCAATAAACTTGATTGAACAAAAACCCTAATTCATACCCTTAATCTTAACTTAAACTCCAATCCATACACCTAACTTTAAGCTAAACCCAAATCCAAACTCTAAAACCAAACTCTATAAATCCTAATTTAAACTCAGTTAACTCGATCACAATAACCTAACAGAAGCCTATAGAGTCAATCCTCGAGTCAACTCACCTAGTCAGCCTACATAGCTACCCAGTCAACTCACATTGTTAAGCCAAGTCCATAACCCATTTTGGCCTAAGCCCATTCTAAAACCCAATTCAAAGGAAATGAAAGATACCAAGGCAGTCTTTGAGGACCAAACATGTACATGTATACAGGACGAACCTCCCTCTTAAGATGAAGCAAAAGGGAATGACGAACAGTACCCTGGGTGCCGCTCGCCACATGGCATGGCCGTACTTTGGTTAGCTGCATACTTGTGTGTTGTTGTCTGCTCTGCCTACTTCATGAATGTGCAAAACTTAAAAATTACTCCGATGCCCATCACTTGAGCTAAAATAATGCTTTGTGCCATGTAACACTTGATCCAACCAGAACAGTGTCCTAAGGCGTCCACGTGGGATTTGCTGCAGGACCACTCGATGAAATCGCTCGTGTGAAGGGCACCACCAACAAATTAACCCAGGTTATCCCATTAAGATGGACAAGTCGGGTTATGTTCGGACCAAGTGCAGGCTGTTGAGCCAAATAGCTTGTTTGTACTTGGCAATAACCTGTGCGGGCCGTGCAACGGCCAAGGAGGGTTAGAAAAATCTAAAAGTTGGGGAAACCGTAGACCTCAATGGGCTTGTGGTCCGTCATGGACCACGGACTCAGCAGATGCCTAGAAATTAATTATCCACGTTGTCCTGACAGCACTTGCCAAGCGCAACTCACCCAAGCCTTGGCTCAAAGGCTATAATTTAAATCATTGGTCATTTTAAATGAAACTGAGATATTAGGCATTTCAGCCGTTGGATTTCTTCTAAATTTACGGTGAAGGCCGAAAACATTTTTCTATACCCATCCATAAAATCTAAACCCCGATCGTGGAACGGTGACCGTTGATCGCAAATCGGACCCGTACAATAAAACCCCGAATCCGTTTACCCTCAAATTTTGCATGGCCCTTCATCGGGATATGGAGCACATATCCTATAAATTTCATAGTCAGGGGGCCATCAGAGCCACCCCAATAGCCAGAATGGACCCCACAAGGCCATTTAAGGATTAGAACCATACGATAAAACCCTCATCCGTTTACCTTCAAATTTTGCACAACCCCTCATTGGGCCAGGGGACTCCTACACTCCAAATTTAGTGGTCAAGGTAGCCCCAAAGGCCAGAAAGTGGAGCGGTGACCGTTAATCATAAATCGGACCCATACTACAAAACCCCGCATCCATTTGCCTTCAAATTTTACAAGAATTTTCATCGGGCCATGTAACCTCCCGTCCCACCAGAACAGTGTCCTGAGGCGTCCATGTGGGAGTTGTCGCAGGGCCATCTATTTAGACTACTCATGGTGACATACCATAAGTAAATTAATATAGGATTAGCCCAATTGAGTAGACCAGACGGGTCATGATAGGACCTAGTGCGGGCCGTCAAGTCAGATGGTCGTTTACACTAAGCAATAGCCCGTGCGGGCTATACCGCGACGCAGAAAGGTCAAAAAATTATAAAAATTTAAGGAAGCATAGATCTCACTGGGTTTGTGGTCCATCGTGGACCCCGGACCCAGTAAACATCCAGAAGTCAATTACCCACGCCTTCCCAGCGGCACTTGTAAAGTGTGACTCACCCCAGCTCACTAGTCTCGGAATCTGGCACTCTTAATTAAAATTGAGATATAAGACATTTCAGTCATCGGATTTCTTCTAAATTTATGGTAAAGGTCCAATGTATTTTCCTACGCCCGTCCACAAAATCTGGGACCCGATCATGGAACGGTGACCGTTGATCACAAATCGGACCCATACGATCAAACCCCATATCTGATCATTTTCAAATTTTACATGGCCCTTCATCGAGCCATGGAGCACCCATCCTATAAGTTTCAAGGCCAGAGGGCCACCAGAACCACTTCAATCACCGGAATGGACCCCACAAGGCCGTTTAAAGATCGAAACCGTATAATCAAATCTCATATTCGTTCATCTGTTTGTTCCCAAACTTTGCATGGCTCCTCATCGGGCCATGAGACACCTACACACCAAATTTGGTGGTCAAGGGGGTGTTGGAACCACCCCAACACCAATAGAGTCCTAGAGGGCTATTTTGGAAAGTTGTTGAAACTTGGGGCCAAAGGGCCCAAGTCTAGGAAACAAAACCCTAGCTTCTCTCATAACTCCCTCTTTTACTACAACTACCAAGGAGTAAAGAGAGAGCAAGAGAGTAAAGAGAGAAGAAAGTGAGAGTGAAGGAGAGCAAGGTGGACCTTAGATCGAGGTGGGGCCAAGGAAACCCGAATCTTGCATCTCCCTACCTCTTATCCAAGGGAAACCCTACACTATAATTACAAGAATCGTCCATTGATCGTCTACGTAAATCCCTCATCCCTTTTCTTAAAATCCTTGTGTTGAGAAGGGATTGACATGAATTTCTAACATGCAAGTGCTTGCTTCAGGGATTCTGGCCGGTCGACCTCAAAGCCCTTATTCCTAGGTCATTTTCCTAGTCCCCAATAATCCATAGGTGCAGACTATTGTTCTTAGGTGGCCTAGTACCAATTTTATTTGGAATCTAATGATTTTGCTTGTTGGGTGATGTATTTGTATAATTTAGGAAAAATCCTAGGAAGAACTTTACCTTTGATCCTATCATATAATATGGAATTGAATGTCTTGCTTGGATTTCATATGATGTTGTTGTTGTCGCCTACATGATTTGGTACAAATGGATGATTACATGTTCATGTCTTGTTTGGATTTTTATATGATGTTGACTTGTAGCTTGTATGACATATTGACTATTGTGCATTTGATTTATGAGATATATAAGATGTTTAGCATGCTCACTAACTCACACCCCACATATGCACCTTGTTCATAATGTTGTTAGCTTGCTTGTAGAAAAATCTAAATTATATGTGAGAAATATGGATGCATGATATCTCCTATGCTACTTGATAACGCTGATTTTTAGCATGTTATGGATGATTATTAACCCTTGGGTTGGTCAGAAAAATGAGGAGAGAGAGGGTGGTCCCATTGGTAGGGCTACCCTGGGGTTAAACTCATGGGTTTGGATGAGTGCGGGTGGGCGATAGTAGTTAGACTACATGGGTCGCTCGTACCCGATGTCGTCAGCCACGTGCTTGTCTGAACTCGTGCGATCTAGCCTATTTACTGACCAACCTTGTTTGTTAACTCTGTTTACTCACATATGTATGGAACCTGGAATACCCTACAACCGTGATAGCCCATTAATAACCAATTGAAGCCAATCCACCGACTCGTGAACCAGACATAGTGGAATGGGACACTGTAGTCGAGTTGTCGGCCTACGCTGGGGTGACGCATCTCCCCGTAGTGACCGCGAGCAATCCCTTTCCTAGTACTCCTCATGTGCTTAAAGCCAAGGATGGGAAACCCGACGGGATCAAGGATCGCAGTGCCCCTGCCTCGCACGTTGAGGGGCCTTGGCATCGCAAACAGTTGATAGCATTGATACGTGGGGTGTATCAGATTCCCCAACCTACCGGATGAATGGACTAAAGTAAGAACTCGGCTAACACGATCACATTGCATCGCACTAGTTAGGGTGGCGACTTGGCAGTAGAGGACGTTCTGAGGGAGTGTTGGTCATACGCGATCGTTAGATGGAGTCGCTCGAGGGAGTGTTGTCGCGAGGGCATGTATCATATCATCTGTCATGCATACGCATTAATAAGATTAGTCAGGTATTTGTGAATGATTGTTTTTCATTAAATTCGTAATATAATTAATACTTATTACAACTTAAGACGAATAACACCCACTGAGTTGATCACTCACTCCCACTATGGGACGGTGTTTTAAAACAACAACCAGACTCTTCAATAGCTGCAGGTAGCGATGAGTTCGAGGAGCCTGACGGCGCGAGTCTTGACGAGGAGGATGAACTGTCTTACTTCCAGCTAATGGGCAGCTCTCCATCGGCTTGATAGGCGGAATTTGGATGACTGAGCAATGGGCTCAGCTCTATTTTTTTTGAACATATCATTCTTTTTGTGGTTTTGTTGGGCAACGACTTGTGCGACCCATTTATATTTTTAGACCTGTATATATACTAGATCTCTTTCATTTCTGTAGACTTGTGTGGTTGTGCTTCATGTTCCAGGAAATTCCAGGCTGCGCATTTTAACCTGATTAAATGCATATTAATGAAAATCGGCTATAAGTGATACTCGAAAATTCAGGAGTCGAGTGTATGCACAACCCCTGATTTTCAGGGCATTACAGGCCATGGGGCACCTACCCTATAAATTTGATGGCCAGGGGGGTATCAGGTCAGCCCCATCAGCCAAAAAGGCATCCTACGGGGCCATCTAAAGGGAAATATTATAACTCAGGGCCATTTGGCCCAAATCTAAGGAATAAAACCCTTTAACTCCCTCTCTCACTCACTCCCACAAAAATTCCAGCAACAAGGGGGAGGAGAGAGTGAAGAAAGAAGGGAGAGAAAGGAGAGAAAGAAGAAGGGAGAGAAGGTTGGGGCTCAAGGGAGATAAAATCTTACAACCCCTCTTCCTTTTCCTCAAGAAACCCCATATCCGCAACTACAGGCACGATTTTCAATTGATTGGGTAAGTAACTACTTTTCTTCTTTAGAAACTCATTGTGTTAAGCTAGGCCTTGCATGTATTCTAATATGCAAGTACATTTGACTCAGGATCTTTATAAATCGACCTGCCAGTTTGGCAACCCTAGGTCGATTCCACAAGCTCTCGACGATCCGTAGGTGCGGACCATTATTCTTAGGTGGCCAAGTATAAATTTTAGGATAAATTTAATAATTTTGGATGCTAGATTGATGTGCATTCATAATTTAGAGTAAAACCTATATAAGAATATATATATATATGATAAGTATACCCATTATGCATGAAATCGTAAATTGATGTTTGATTGCTTTTCAAATTGTTTGGGCATGAGATTTGTGTTGCATGTACATTCTTGCATATACCTTTTACATATTCTTCCTTATTATATGCATGATTGAATTTTCCTATACTATGTATGATGTGTGATCTTTTAATTTTTTGGTAGTCCGGCACCACACGCACACATGTCTGATTTATGTTGTTAGGAGTAGTGGCATTCATTTTAATATCCTGAAATCTCATGCTTTGATGTATTGTACGTTTTATTCTATCTGTACTTAAAGATAAACTTTTAGCTGCGTGGAATACTATTAAACATAGCCCATTCCCTGGGTTGGTCAGGAATTTGAGATTAGTAAGGGTGGTCCCATTGGTTGGGCCGTCCTGTGACTAGATTGATTGATTTGGGTGGATGCAAATAGGCGACAGTAGTAGGACTACATAGGCTGCTTGCACCTAATGTCATGCATTTTGTGCTCGTTTAAATTTGGGCGACCTAGTCCACCGACCGACTGACCGACCGTGTTTGTTTACCATATTTACTCACACCTGTTAGAACCTAAAACACCCATCGCCCACTGATGCCCATTGATAACGGTTAGTAAACTGATCTACAACCTCGTGAGCCGGACATAGTAGAATGGGACACTATGTCTGTGCTGTCAACCTACGCTGGGGTGACGAGCATCCTTGTAGTGATCCGTGAGCGATCCTGCTTCCCAACACTCCTCACGTGCTTGTAAATCAGGGGTGGGGCCCTGGTCTCGCACGTTGAGGAGTCATGGTCTCACAAATAGATGAGGCCATTGATATCATCGGGTGTACTAGTTTCTCCAATCTGCTGGATGAATAGACTTAACTAAAAAAAATTGGCTAACATGTTCACGACGCATTGCATTAGTTAGGTTAGCAACTCGGCAGTTGAAGTCGCAATGAGGAAGTGTTAGTCATGGGCGATCGTAAGACGAAGTCGCTTGAGGGAGTGTTGTTGCGAGGACATGCATCATATTATAATTCATGCATATGCATTAATAAGTTTAGTCAGAGTTGTGTGAATGTATGCTTTTCATTAAATTCATCATAGAATTGATATTTGATGTAACTTATGGCTAATGACTCCCACTGAGTTGATCACTTACTCTCACTCTGGGACGATGTTTTAAAACACTAACTAGACTCTTCATTAGATGCAGGAGATGCGGAGCATGACGAGCCGAGTGGGGCAATCACAGATGAGGAAGAGGAGCTCTCTTACTTCCAGCTTTTGGGCGTGTCGTCATAGATCGAGCAGGCTAACTATGGGCTGTTGTGCTAGGAAAATTAGAGCAATTTCCTTTTAAACATTTCATAGATCTAGTTCACCATTCTTTTGGAGATATTATTTTGGACATTTCATATAAGTATTTTGTCGGGGAGCGCCTTGTGAGACTCATTGAGATTTTGTAAAAATCGAATGCCTTAGCCGCTCTCATTTTAATAGATTTGTGGTGGTTATGGCTTATGCTTAATTTGATTATGTATTTTGCTAATTTAAATTGAATTAAATGTAAGTTACTGAAATTGGGAAATAAGTGACACCCGGAAAGTTGAGTGCTGCTCGACCTCCAAATTTCAAGGTGTTACAAGTTGGTATCAGAGCAATAGTTTGGAATCAACTGGGCCATGGGTCATGAACTCACTAACGTATCTGTTGACTTAGGAGGGGACACAATAACAATACTGAAATGATAGGACTCACCTCAGGTACCGAATCGACAAGTCTTAGATAGAGAATCTAACTTACGAAGGGCTTAGACTGAGGAGAGAGAGAGCATGACAATATTAGAATTCGATCTGGGAGCCTTACGACACGTTTCAGCCCATCATTGGGCAAGAGCTCGGGAACTTAATGGTAAGACCCGATTCCACCAACTAGGAAATTTAAGTAGTCCAGTCCACCCAATCCCTAAGTCTAAACTCCTCCTTTCAACCTATCTCCTTTAAATCCTCACCTTCCCTCACCTTCCACCACTTTGTTCTTTTAATTTTCCAGTACTTTTCATGTTAAACACAAATCTTGAAGCTCAGGGGATGAAGAGTTATAATTAAACTAAAACTTACTGTAAATAGTATAAATATAAGTAAATTGGATTTTTGACCATTTACCTGATGGAATCTTATGAAATAACTAGGTTATTTGGATAGAGTAGCTTTTCTTACCCCAAATTCGTATATGGCATGTTGAATAACTCATTCTAGTTTGTGAGATATGCCCGTTTCAAGTTCTCACACCGGGAGGCCAGGAACTGGTGGGGCCCCCGCCCAGCAGTCCAGAGGACCGTGTGGCCCCCGCCCGGGCGCCAAATGGTGGGCCCCTTTGTGATTTCAAGTGCATGTGGGCCCATTTCCTTACCATTCTAAAAACCCTACAACCTTTTCTCTCTCTTTCATTTCACTCCAAGCCTCCCAAACCCTTTGAAAAACTTCTACCCTCAAAAAAAAAAAAAAAAATCTTAAACCATCCTCAAAATCCATTTCTCAATCTCCACACCCACTTTCTCCTGAACCTTCCCCTTCAACAACCCACTTCTTCCTCACATCCAACCCATCCTACAACAATCCACCTTAAACCCATTCTACAACATCCAATCCCCAAAACCCATCTTCCAATAGTCAATCATCTTCTTCCTCCTATTTACATTGCAAATCCCAACTACTCCCACATCACCACTCTATTCTTTGTCTCAAACTTCCAAGAAACTCATCTCTAGCCGAAGAAGATAGCTTTCCTTGCAACCATCGCCTCCATCTCTTCCATTCCCGTGGTTCTCTCTTTCAGGGTGTTACATGCCATCCAAACAAATACATGAGATCATGCCAGATGGCAATCTCAAATCTCAGCCACACAAACCCTTCTTAACCTCAAGCTTTGCAAGAATTATTAGAAAATCTATAAATAACCTATTCACTTCACATTTCAAGCATTATCTCTTACTTATAAATCATTAAAATGCCCTCTTAAGCCTTAGCCTGACCACTCCACCCGTTCCACCAAGGAGAGAAAGAACTTTGGAAAGAGTCCAGCTGGGGTCTGGTGAAGTTCAGCCAAGTCCAAATCCACCCAAGCCACCAGGTCTCGATCCAACCCTCTCATCCCAACCACTGCGACACTATCGTCCATCTAACCAACTATTTTCAATCAAGCTTCAGCTAGTCATAGTATTTGCATAGCGCAACAATCATATCATCTTTTAACACACATTGCACTAAATTGGCTCAGAATTATGCTCTGATGCTTGTCGATTTAATCGGATCCTTCCCCAATAGAAAACCTGCTAATTACTTTACACATTATCACAAGCATTGAACACGTTCACACATGAGAATTAAATCGTAACCCTCAAGAATAGTCAGATCCTATAAAGTAGAGACAATACATCTGTACGGATAGAGTGAGTGTCTAACACATTCCCCCTTGTAACTATGGTCCCTTACTCATAATCTCTGACCGTAAAACTAAAGAGTCATCTTAGGGCAGAAAATCTTCGGATCTCTACCCTAATATTTCTATAAGACCTATTCGACTGCAGAAATGAAGAAATTGGCTAGTGACAACTCTGGTCAAACATAATTAATCAATCACAACGTAAAGCCCTCAAAAGAGGCAATCTGTGGAAAAAGTGACCTCAAATCTATTCCGGCCCAATATCCCAACATTCACACATCCCATCTAATTCCCTTTAATCATGTGCACCAAACATGCCCTTATTAATCTCATGAACACATCCGCACTTAACCGACAATTTCGTGTTTGATTTGGTGGTGGTAAAACCATAATGATGATATATATATATTTTTTTGTAATGTCCCAACAATTTTCAAGCATGAGTAGATACACCAATGCTCTCTCATGTGTGTAAACATATGTGATTTAGCGAGTGAAAATTTTATTTTTAAAGATATGTAGATGAACGTATATATACACATTTAAACTCATATAGGCCAACCTAGTATACCCTTCTATACTTAATCATTCATCAAAACAACCGTCCAAACAACTCATCATTACTAACTAAAGGTATCCGACTGTCTACATCGATTTTGAACCACCCAATCATACTAAACCAACTCAAAATATCCTATCTACTCGTACACATATCTAATGAAGAATTTGATTTGTTCATCTTACTTATCACCCTCGTATATGCTTGACATACCGTCAAAATCTTAATCCAACGACCATAACCCCATGTACATAGACATGCACATGCAATTACAAATCCTGAGCTGCATATCATTACATAAATAATCATCAATTCCACTGTTAAGAAAACTCTCCATGGACAGAGAAACCCATCCAGTCATTTGATTTGAATTTTAACTCGTTTAGGCATCTCCCAATTCACCTTAGAGGAATTCTAGGCATCCAAGTTTCCAAAATAACAAAAAGATTTTATTAGTAGCCTATCCACCCTACTTAGTACTCCCTCACCCAATAAGACCACAATCAGACTGTCGATCTAAGGGATTAACTGTAAAGTTACACCACGGCATAGCAAGGAACCTATATACCTTCAATCTGTGATCTTAGAAATGATCTGACCGTTAATTTTGCGTTGCAACTCATTTAAATCACTCGATTATAATTATATGTTTTATTTGCGTTTTCGGCAAATCCAATCCTATGTTTGGTGGATCATTGTACACTATGACCTATGATCAAAATGCAGCCTCAAATCCCGACCATTAACACGGGCATAATATAAGTATTTTATTAAACACACGTATGGTACAAGTTGTAGTGCAACGTGCAATCCCATGTGAATTTTGTCTTCTCTCGCAGATTTTTCCAATTTCTTCCATCAGCACCACATGATCACAATGACCTATCAATTAGGATCGTATAATATTTGTTGTATCGTATTCCTAACCATTATTAGGAAACCCAATTACAAAGGATAGGTGTTATAACAATGGAAAGATATTGTAGGCTAAAGATTTCCAAGGATACATGAAGTACTTTTTACATAATCACAGCTAACAAGATGACAAGATAGAGAGTAGTTGGAAGGAATTTAAAAGCAAACCAAGCAGTCGACCAAGCGGTCAATAGCCATTCAGGAGGTCGAGCAAGTAGTCGATATTCATCTAAGAGGTCGATCAAGCGGCTGATGGCCATCCGGGAGGTCGAGCAACTGGCCGATAGTCATTCAGAAGGCAAACCAAGTGACCGATGGTCATTCAAGAGCTCAGTCAAGCAACTGAGTGAAATGAGGTCGAGTCAACAAGGAGGCCTGGAGTGGTAACTAAGACATTTGGAAAGAAAGTCTCCAGAATGTTATACAGTGATGAACGATTACAATAACTGTTAGAACATGGGAAGCATCCAGAAAGCCAAGTGTGTTGAGCGATTATGGCAATCGTCAGGACGTATGAATGATCTAAATGATCGGATTGAAGCTATAAATAGAAAATATAAATAAAAAAGGAATGCAAGAGGAAAATTGGTCTCATACCAACCCAATCAAACCAAACATTATCCCTTCAATTATAAGTTAAATTACATTCCATAGTGTAATCCTTTACTTTTCCTACCAAGCAAATTACATTTCTTAGTGTAATTCTTTACTTTCATATTGTTGTTTACATTTCGTAGTATAATCCGTAGCATTAATAAAGAAGTTGCTAATTTAAGCTGTAATTTGGGTCTACGCTCGCACGCTGGATTCAATTCTCCACTCGAAAAAGGAGTTTTGCCACTGTTCTATGAATGTAAGAATCCATTTCTCATTTCATTTTATCTGTATTGAAAAGTCATTCTGTACCTAAGATAAAATTGTAACCCATCATCAGAGTACAAAGCCCACTCTTTAGATATTGTCTGATTTTGTTTACACACTGAACAAGTTGCTGAATAGGTGACCGATCTCATTAGATCTCGATCATACAATACGAGTATGCATATCTTGGTGTTTGGGGTGATTATATTTGTTTAGTTTGAATTGAGCCGAAATTTCAATTCTAGCATGCCCGCACGCATACTGCCAAAACAGTCTCTTATGCACATGCAATTGCTGCCCTTAACCCACACGAGCTAGTCGTGGGGAAATTGATGTTTAAGATTGCTGCCCTTAACACACGCACATGCATGCCCAATAGAAATGAAAAACCTTCACTCCAGTGCACGTGCAAGTATCCAAACGAGTCTGTTGCTCCGTTTTTCCTTCCTCTCCAGAAAACCAATCGAACTACGGTCCGTGTGCAAGATCTTCCACCAACCTGAGCCGTTCAAGAGGAACTCCTAGACGTCCAAATGGATCAACATCGAACCAGAACACGTCCGCCATCAACACTACCTTTTTCTTCGGCCTTTGTGATAAGAACCATTCAAGTTGGAATAATCAGCACCGTTGATTTGAAATTACCTCCACCACACAATGCTGTGAAAACGAATCTCAACCCATCGTGTTTGATCTTCATGATCGTAAACCACTCTTCTTCATAGTTTAGAGAGAATCTAGACCAATCAAATCTAAGATTTTCTAAAAAAGGATCTTAAAATGCTAGTAGAATCCCAAGAAAGTTGCAAACGCTAGAAAACGGTGCGGTGGTGCAGGAATTCTTTGAAACTGCGAACCCAACAACAAAATCCACACGAAGCTTTGAAAAGATTTATCTACAAGCTTCAAGTGATGAATCTAGACCATCCATGATCAACAGCTCAAAGAAAAACCCATTGCATGGGAATCTGCCATTGATGGTCGCCTCCTTCAATTGCGAATCTCCACTGCTGCTTCTTGTGCAGCCCACGTTTGAAAATCCAATCCGATCATCTAGTGGGCCATATAAATACCATTAGATCACAAGGTTTTAACCAAACAACGCGAATGGAAAGAAAAGAGAAAGAAAGAAATAAATAAAGAAGGAAGGAAAGAAAATTGGGAAAGAGAGATTGCAACCGGTGCCACCAAGTCGACTCATTGAGTTAACTCGTTGGGTGACTCAGGGAATGTTGGGACTAAGTTGGGTGAAGGTGGAGCGTTGTATACGGTAAGGTATTTCCTTATATAAATTCAAAATTATTTGATTGTAGTTCTTCTCGTTATTCGAATTATCGACTCGATTAAGTTAGGACTGAGTCAATTGGGTTGAAGTCGAGTCGGACCAAATTTTGATTGAGTGCAAGTATGACTATAGTCCTGCCATGATATGAATTAGAAGACATTGAAGCAATGGGTCAGAGCATTCGCCAAGAGAGGCCAACATAGTGGAATCTAGTGAGAAGGCGGGTGGTTGTGACATGTTGATTGCATCTAAATTTGGATATCTCAGCGACGAGTGAATTTTGGATTTGGAGGCTTCATACCACATGACCTCTTATCGGAGTTGATTCATCAGTTACAACGAGTACGATAGTTGCCTAGTGTTTATGGGCAATGACTTTGCCTAGAAGGTTGTTAGTCTCGGATTGGTGTGCATCAAGATGTTTGATGGGATGGTACGTATCTATACAGATGTGAGACCCATTCTCCATCTAAGGAAGAATGTGATCTCTCTCAGAGCTCTCGAGGCACTTGGATGCAAGTTCATCGAGTTTGATTCTATCCTAAAAGTTTCAAAGTGAGCACTCATTATTATGAAAGTACAGCGGAGTAGTAACCTTTACAAGCTGATTGTGAATATCGTATTAGGTAGAGCTACGCGTCTGTAGCAGAATCTACATCTGCACGTTTGTGGCGTGTGCGCCTAGGCCACTTAAGCGAGTGTGGTATAAAGGTACTTTTTGATCATTTTTTAATTCATGCATTTAAAAATGTTTATTTTAATATATGTGAGCATTGTATATATAGTAAACAATTATGATTGTCTTTTAAGTCTGAAAAATATATAGGTAAATGTGTGCTTGAATATGTGCATTCGAATGTATGAGGGTTGTCGCCTATAGTTTCTGGAGGAGGATTATCATTCTGTCACATTTATTGACGATTTCTCCATACAGATGTGCGTTTATTTTCTGAAAAATAGATTTGATGTTTTTCATACATGTGGAAGGCGATGGTAGAAAACGGTCAAGATAAAAGTTGAAAATATTAAGGGCAAACAATGGTGGAGAATTCACTGATAGATAATTCAATCGGTTTTGCAAAGATGAAGGGATAGTGATGCATAATATAATAAGGCATACACGGGAGTAGAATGATATTGCAGAACATATGAACCAAACTCTTTTAGAGGGAGCTCGAAGTCTGTTGAGTAATGTTCCATTAGTTAAGAAACTATGGACTGGGGGCCATCAATAAGACTTATTACTTAGTGAATCAGCTCTTGTCTATGGTCATAAATTGTAAAATTCCGTAAAAAGTATGGAGTATTCATGATGTAGAATGCCAAGGGCTGTGAGTACTTGATTACTATGCTTAACAATTTGATTTTGGTCAATGAGTTTAGGACTGACCGCATTGTTTCAAACGTCCATCTGATTGGCACTGATTTCAGATCCATGTTTATTACTAGATCGGCCCACAGGTTCACGGATGGACACCAATGTTAGATCCATGTGTATTTGAAATCTGAACCAAGAATCCTAAAGGTGTGGTTTCATGTAACCCATGTAGGGCTATCAATGGAAGGCCCAGCCCATGTCCAGATGCCTTGGGCTTTTTCTAAGAGCCCATCAGCCGAGCCTGACCCCTTTAGCATACGTATCATGCATCATTACGGAGCACACCTAATGAACAGCTCAGATCTTGCACAAAAGTGGGAGACTGGGCCTGGGTTAGGCTCAGGCCATGAATGATAATTACGTGCCAGGTTGGGCCTATTCGTTTTGGCCCATCGCACGGGCATTGACTGGGCTTGGGCTCACTGGGCTTAGACATATACTAAGGCCCATTGACAACACTACAATCCGGGCTGTCGATGGACCTGGCGGACCTATCAAAATCAGAATTTATGAATAGGGCCAGCCCAGCTAGTTCAAAATCTGGCTACGGCGGACTCCGGTCCGGACTGTACCGCTAACTGCCCTACACATTGTTGTGTTAGATGTCCTACCGAAAAATTCACACCCATTCGTGACTTAAGTGGGCCACATTGGGCTATTAATGGGCTGCATCGAGGTCTGTCCAAGCCTGGCCCACAAAAAACTTAGACCAAAGTGCAGAACCGAGCCCGAGCCCGAGCCCGATCCCGAGCCTGGCCACCGTCTGTTCATTAGGCGTGGCCCATCATACAAGACATATGACAAAAATGCCCTTGAAATTCTAAACAGGCTGGGCTGGCGGGCTCTTAAATGAAGCCTGCCCCTCTTGCCCATGCCCAGCCTAAAGCAGGCCATGCGTGAAGCCCGCGGTCCAGCTGGGCCCATTAACAGACCAAGGGCACATTGTAAAAAACAAGTGAACAGAAAAGAAAAAGATGGACCATATTTTCTGAGATAGGCAGCGATAAGATGGGACCCCCAAGATGGACGGATAGGATCTCACGCTTGTGTGCTACAGGGGCTAGGTCTAGCACCTGGGTGCTGCATCACACATGCTGACAACGTGGGCCAGACTCTTCATCTTTAACTGGGCCCATATAGCCCAGGGCCATTCCGTACATGTTCTCTCCTCCACCGAAATCTATCGTATACGGGCCTGTACCTTTGCACAGTATACAATTCTTCCAAATCAGCACAACCGGCCCATCATTTTCCAAATCCAGACCGTTGTTCAAATTGAGAATCCCAAAAATTCCACCAAAATGAATCTCCAATAACCAACACTAATATTAATCAAACTTTCAATGGAAATCGTTTCTCTTATTTATGATCCGTCCATATGAAGGACATAGATCAAAGTTATAATATTAAAATAAACCAAATTATAAGAAATAATTAATCTGATCAATGGTCTGGATTACTGAAATAAGGTCCGAAATTCTAAGAACCAAAAAAGCATGTACACCATAAAAAATTGTGGGCCAAGTATCTTTTTTCAACGTTAAAAACCCGCCTCTCTCTCTTTCTCTCTCTCTCTCTCTCTCTTCTACAGACTCCATAGACTCTCTGCTCAATAGAAGAAAGAAAAAAAAAAAAAAAATAAAAAAAAAAAAAAAATCCAACCCATTTCTCAAAAAACCTTCAAAAACCATTTTTCAAGAAAAAGAAAAGAAAAGGGACAGAAAAAAAAAAAAGAAGAAGCCCAGATGTAAATACTCTCCAAAACCCTAACCCTAATTTTCATAAAAAAGACCCTTTCTGATGGGCCCACACTTTCCACCAATCCTGTCCGTTCTGATCATATTCACCATCATTATCACAAGCCATTCTCCTCTCTCCATCGGCTCTTCGCCGCCGCTGCCAGCGGCGCGGCAGGATCGTCCCAATTCCATCTCACCTGTTCCCTCATCACTCTCAGAATTTACGTCTCCGCCACCGCCCGACCGCCGTCATAGTCCTCTGCCCTCGTCACTCTCAGAATTTACGTCCCCGCCACCGCCCGACCGCCGTCACAGTCCTCTGCCCTCGTCACTCTCAGAATTTACGTCGCCGCCACCGCGCCAGCGTTCTTGGCGTCCGGGTGGAAGAACCGATCACCACGGTCAAATTAAGAAGTCCCCGCGGCACAATTTCAATATGGGGAAGAAGATTGGGCTCCTGTTTATAGGCTTCGCTGCCATCTTGCAGGTTGCTGTTGCCGGGTTCCTGGTTTTTAAGGGATGGCGGATTGCGAAGATGAAAGACCGAGGAAACGATCGTTCAACTTGAATTCTTTTGGGGTTTCATGTTCTATGGTCTCGATTGTTCTGGTCGGTTTGGATTGGCCGATGAGCGGCTCTTATTGATTGGAGTCAGGATTCTTTGGCGATCGCTGGGTTGAGTTAGGACCGGAGCGGGAATTATTGAATTGGGGGCATCGCTGTTCTTCTTTCATGTATAAATGGGTAAATTTTGATTAGCATTCTCTCCTTTTTTAATTTTTCCTCGAACTTTTGGGGTTTTTTTTTTTCCCGCTTTGATCACACGGTTTGTAATTTTAGTGAATTGAACATGTTTTCGTTATTTTTCATAGATTCGTTAAGAAAATATTGATTGTGCCACTTGTTGTAAAATGTCATTTCTTTTCCAGTTAAGGCCATGTTTAGATGTACAACTGATTCGCATTACAATAAATTCTCAGAGAAAACACTATTGTAGTAGCAGTGAGAGAAATAACACTTCTGATTGGGGAAAAAATGGGGTGATCTTATCTTCTTCTTCTTCTTCTTAAAAAAAAAAAAAAAAAAAAAAAAAAAAAAAAACCTTTTAATATCATTTGCAACTTGATTTGGATCAATTGCACTCCCAAACATAGCCGGAAGAGTACTAATGCTGATTTTAGCTGATTTTAGGTTCTTTCTCATTTTTTTTTTTGCACAAGCATGTTGATTTAATTAGAAAACAGTGATAAAAAAAAAATAAAAAAATCAAGGACAGATTAATTGGAGTAATTGCTAAATTATTACTCTTAGATTGATGCTGCTTTTGTTGGTTTGATATTTGAAGTCCTAATCTAAGCGGAAATAGGAGATTCCAAGTAGTGAAGAATTAGTGGGTCCTGATTTACTGGTCTGTACAAGTGGGGCCTGTGGATCTTTGACGCGGCTGTAGATCTAAAGAGCTTTACTGTGGATGTATATGCCCAAGGGCTCATTTTGGGAACTTGTATTTGGAATGCATTGGAATCCAAAAATAGTATGTATTGAAATTCTGTAGTATTTTTTCATGAATTTGAATTTGGTTACTAAATCAACTTTAACATCCCAAATTAGTGTATACTTTGGCAAAAAAATGACGAAATTTGGAACCTTGGGTGGGCCACAGGCATGAGGATCAGATACAAGCGACTTGAGAATTCCCTTGACATAATAGTCTCGTCTATTTGAGAAACCAAAAAAGAAGGGGAAATTGATTTCCTTTTCATTGCTTTTCAGTTTGGATAAGCTGACCTGCTTCGGTTTGGATAAGCTGACCTCACTTCAATTGCTTCTGCTTCGATAAGCTGACCTCACTTCAATTGCTTCGGTTTGGATAAGCTGACCTCACTTCAATTGCTTCTGCTTCTCCTGCTGAAGCCTGTGTGCGCTTCATTCTCTGCTTCAGTTGTAGCTTAAGAATGCTTGCGGGGGAGCATTTTGTAGTTTGTACTAATTGCTTGTCATATCATGAGGTACATTGAGGAAAGGAACAAGTGGATATTTGGTGATACATCTTCAATTGTGCAAGGGGTCTTTTGTTGTATCAAAGGTGCCCTTGTGGGTTGCGTTATGCATCTTAAGGATTTTTAACGGAGTCACAACATTGAAAATATTCTCATAATGGAATCCTCTTACTAGGACAGGTGAAAATAGTGTGCTTGAGATTTCACATTGGGAGAGGCCGCTAGAGGGTTTTTGAAATTGAATTTTTTTATGTCACCGCCTTCACAAACCAGAAAAAGTTGGTATAGGGGTACTTTCCCTCGATAGAGAAGGAACTGTTAAATTTGCTTCTAGGGAGGTCAGGCACATGGAAGTGAAAGTTGTGGCTGTTTGGGAAGGCCTTCATGTTTCCTCATATATTTGTGATGATTCTTTAATTATCGAAGGTGTTATCCCGGACATTTTTTTTTTCAAAAGATGTTATCCGGCACATCTTCAATTGGGCATCTAGAGAATGTGACGAGCCTTGGGAATTAGTGTCTGCTCTATGATTCATGATTTACTTAGGAGGGTAAACAGTTCAGTGTCCTTGATTCGGAGTAAAGCTAACATTTTAGCTATTTTCTTTGGCTAAATTGCTCTGTTCTTTGTATTGGGGAGGGGGGAGTTAATCCCCTTTTGTGAGCTTTCTCTGTTTTATCATTATCCATATAAAGCAGTCTTTGTCCTTTTCTCTGGGCCGCTGCCCTAATTTTTTTTTCCTAATAGTCTATCAGTAGGGTGCTGATTGAAGTATTAGGATCTTCCAATATGGGAGATTTTTTGGGGCATTCCCTCTCCACAATGGGGCCCAACAAATCAGTCTGGACAAAGAACTACATACATATTGAATCAGGACACTAGACACATCCTCGTGCATCAGGAGCCTATAACTTGCCCCAAGTAGTTTCCAGTTAAAGTTGCTGAGTCTTGCAGGTGCTGAGAGAGTGAAAGAGGGTTTTGGGTCTTTCTTTTGTATGGTGGAGCTTGAGCATCATCCGCAGAGAATTCTATTTTATTGGACTATATTGGGTTAATGAAAGATTTCCTATTCTTCTCTCACCCTCTTATCTTCTTATTGTATCGCTATTTGCAATGGCTGTGCATGTTGGTTTCTAGATTCCATTGCATAGATACCCAACATACCCTGAAATGAAGCTGGATTCTTATCCACTTATTTTCTATTTTCCCTTTTTGTGTCCTGCTTATTTTTGTTCTCATTTCCTTTTTTGTTCCTCTTCCTTTCGACAATGTTCTTCTCCCTCTTTCTTTGTGTTTCTTTGGATCGTTGTCACGTTTCCCCTATTTTCCTTTTTTTGGCTATTCTATTCCGTAGACATTGGAAATGCATTTCTTGTTCTAATCTAGTTCCCGTGTATCTAATGGGTCCCCGACTATGAAGCTACATTTGTCAATTCTGAACTACATGTGTTGACTTAAAAACCTACAAGCAGAATGATATAAACAGGTCATGGCTGTTCTGCAACTTCTCATCTATAAGGTTTCTAGGTTAGAAGCATGGTTATGATTATTGGTACTGGGTGATGTATCGGCATGGCCGGAAAACGATTAGATACGGGTGTTGTATGTCAGTATCGGTCGAATCAATTGACTTTTTTTTTTTTTAATTTTTTTAATTTTTAATTTTTAAGTCAAAGAATTAAAGAACAATATCAGAAAAGGGAAACAACTGAGATATGCAAGAATCTATCTTCTTCTTCTTTTTTTAAAAAAGGTTTTGGACACATATATAATGGTGTATCAAACCATATTTTTTATAAGAATAGCCTGTCAGTTTGACCTGTTGAAACTCAACCAACCCAAATGGGCCTAATTGAACATAGATCAAGCATGACGTGGTGAATTAGGGCCTATTACATTGAGATTCAAGAAAAAGAAGTTGAAAACATGATAAAAAGTAAAGGTTTACCCTTTGCTTCCAATTTTTCCCATAACGGTTCATTTTGCTTCGATTCGTCGAATACCATTCAAATATTTTGATTTGATTCCAAAACAAGTCTAGATCTAGTCTAAAATAAATTTCTAAGCTTCCTCCATGGTTGAAGTGAAGAAGAGAAGATAAATGAGTGAAAAAGAAATAAAAAATCAACGTCGGCCTTTTATGGGTGTGTCGGTGGGGATACTTCCATATCAGTCGATACGGCCCCTTTTTTATGGTGGGTTGGTTTGGACCTATATTGTGTATCATATCATGCCAATAATCTGATATGGCCAATACAATACTGATATTCAAAACTATAGCTGGAAGCCACAGTGAGCATTGACTGTTTGCAGCAAGTTATATATTTACTCACCATTATTGTCCATTATATAAATGATTTTGATTTGGAGGTGATATAAGCATGCATACTTTAGCAACCACTAAAGTACTTTCATAAATCATATATACTAAAGCCAGCATTACAAAGCTGAAAATTGCAACATCAGGGGAAAGTTTCAATAAAAGATGATGATTCTCTCTTAGTTAGGCAATCCTCCTTATTTAAATGTGACCATCACAAGAAAAAAGAAAAGAAAAAGAAAAAGATATGTTAAATGGGACCCTAATAAAAAAGAGAAATGCTAAGGAGACTAACCCCTTAGAAGGTCACCCATGCTGCTCCCCCTTCAGGCCCACACCCGCCATGTGATGATCCGACGTTCATCTAGAAACTTCAACCTTTATGGGGCTCATGGCGAAAATCTCACTGACCAGACACCTCACTATTCATAGAAAAGGTGAGTCTGTTTCTAATTCACATTTTATGGATGCGAGATCCTAATCAATGAGATGTGTTCCATAAGCCTGTTTTCCATAAGCCCATTTAAAGTGGGACCTTCTAGATGAACAGTATGGACACGTGGTGGGGTTGAAAGGACAAGCAACATTGTGAGCCTCCTTAGCATTTCTCAATTGAAATTGTAGCCAAAAGATTTCTACATAAATGAATGGAAGACTAAAATCTGAAGAAGCGAACCTTCTTGAATATTCATTTGGGGGTTGCGAATAGTAGGGGCACTCAGGCACTTCATTTTTTTCCCAGAATTGATCATATGTTGTTGCTGTTTGTCATTTCATCTGCAAGCCTTGGTCATTGCACTTGGGAGCGGTAATGCACATGAAGAAGTTACCGATGGGCTGTCTGCAATACATGTTTGTGAAATAGCAAGCTCTCTTTATATCCCGACCTTGGCCAGGTTGGTTTCCATACCACTTCCACTTGTTATTGTTTCATGTATGGCTAGAATTGCAAGAATACTTTTCCCATTTAGTTGGATCTGTTTTTTGATACTAACTTTTTTTGTTACACACGCGCACACACACCCCACACACTCACGCTAGTGGAATTTCACCACCCATGGATACTCGAACCCTTGACCAGGTGTTGAAACTCCTGAGAATCTACCACCCGAGCAAGAGTAAGGATCCTTTTTTTTTTACACTAACTCAATCTATATAAGGAGATCTCTTTGTACAGTACGTGTACCATGCTTTTAGTTTGATGAATTATGTTTTATTTATTGTGCCAAATAGAGGACTCTTTTTTGAACGATCTTGATTGGAAGGGTTGCTAGGTCACATTCATGGTAATATTAACTCATTCTCTCAATTTTCAAGTACAATTAGAAATTTCAGGACTAACAACCCTGATTTTAGGCCACGAAGACTGGGAAGATGCATATCCAAATCACCTGGCATGAGGAATACTTATGCTCTTGTCCATTTATGTTGGAGGAGGAAGCATACAGGATTATTGCTGAAGGTCCATGGACTATGGAAGCAGGTCACTGTATCAGTGGGAAATGATTGGAGATTCTAGGGCAATTGACTCTTAAGCGCTCAAAATATCTCTCATTACTTCTGTCTCTCTCTCCCTCACCTATAACTTGGGTGCTTAGCAAGTTAGGTCTTTGCATGAGTTGAAAGCAATTTGAGAAAGAGCAAGAATGTAGTTTTAGTTATGAAGAGCTTTGCTCAGCCCAGATGTGTGTACAAGTCAGCTATCTCTTATTACTTCTATCTCTCTCTCCCTCACCTATAACTTGGGTGCTTAGCAAGTTAGGTCTTTGCATGAGTTGAAAGCAATTTGAGAAAGAGCAAGAATGTAGTTTTAGTTATGAAGAGCTTTGCTCAGCCCAGATGTGTGTACAAGTCAGCTATTGCATACGCCACCACATGTGCAAGTGTGGCACATATGTGGAATATCCGTTCCATATGTCATATGAAACTCTCCATGTGGATGCTACTGTTGAAGGGGCAGATCTAAATATGGTGCGGAAAGACCCAAATCGATATGAATGGAAGATGCCTCTGGAACGTCGTTTTTCTCGGCTTGTTCTTGCGGGGCAATGAGCAAGCAAGAACAAGTCTTTCAATTGAGTTCGTCCCACGGCTTCAGATCAGGTAGAGGCATCACTACGTAGTGGGTGGGACGAGTGTTTCATTACGTCTTCTGGAGAACGAACCAATCCCATGACTTTGACTTCCTGGCCCAACTGGTCCCTAAAGGTGGGTCCTCCATTCAATAGTTGTGCCATGATATTAAAAATAACTGTACAAGTCAGCTATTGCATACGCCACCACATGTGCAAGTGTGGCACATATGTGGAATATCCATTCCATCTGTCATATGAAACTCTCCATGTGGATGCTACTGCTGAAGGGGCAGATCTAAATATGTTGTGGAAAGACCCAAATCAATATGAATGTAAGATGCCTTTGGAACATTGTTTTTCTTGGTGAGCCAGGGAAATGAACAAGCAATAACAAGTCTTTCAATTTAGTTCATCTGATAGCTTCAGATCAGGTAGGGGCATCTCTATGTAGTGGGTGGGAGGGACGAGTGTTTCATTATGTCTTCTGGACAATGAACCAATCCCATGACTTTGACTTCCTAGCCCAACTGATCCCTAAAGGTGGTCCTCCATTCAATAGGTGTGCCATGATATTAAAAATAAGTGGATATTTTAGAAAACTTCAGCTGATTTACCGTACATTTGTTTAGTCGATTTTGTATGGACTGACCTGAATCTTGGGGAGGGAATCTACATGGTGCTGGTGGTACCCTTCTGATGGATGGATTGGATATTGCACCTGTCTGCCATGCAGATCGTACGTGGCATGTGCATTAGCTGAATTATACACATGTATGGGCTTACTGAAGCTCTAGCTTAGAAAATTCGGATCCACCATTGATGAGTCTCTTAAACCTTTGATGTGTGGGTCAAGTGTGTATTTGGCTTCCTTTTTTGACCACTTGGGTGGGTCAAGGTTGGTTTGAATCAAAGGTTTTTGCTCTTTGTACAAAACAGAGGAGCTTTCTTGGTTTAGGGTGTTTGGTTGGACCAAATATCCTCGTGATATTTGGTGCAACGAAACACACCCATGTTTGATTAAATCCCTTAAGTTTTGAGGGAGTTAATGAGTCCAAGGTTTTTGCTCATTGTACCTCATGTAGGAGCTTTCTTGGTTTAAGGTTTAGGGTAGCGTTGTCATATGCCATCACTTATGCCATGGTGGCACATGCGGTTATTGTGCCGTTGGGACTCATGCAGTATGTGACTGCATTAGCCATAGTTATGTGGTTATTCAATAGCATACATAGTATGTGATGGCATAACCTCCCACGAGTATGACATTCACATAAACGCACAACCCTCTCTTAGGTTGCACGGGATTGCTTATGCCATGTGACAACATTGGTTTAGGGTGTGTTCGGTTGCACCAAACAAACATCCGCTTATATTGGTCTAATTTAGGTGGAAGGTGATTCCCTTTGGCATGTTAAAAACCCGATTGGAGGCCAAACTAGTGATGTTATCGGTTTGGTCCAAATTTGTTCAGACGTCAGTCCAAACTGTTCTCTCCATGATTTCACATACTTTTAAATCAGAACTTGCTTTTTCGCAGTGGTTGGTAGTTTTTACCAGTTCAACTGTTGTTTCATATGAATCATATCCAATTCACCCAGTTTTGGAGCAGCTTTGCGCGTTTGCCCTTTTTTTCTTCTTATTATTTATTTATTTGAAGCTGAAGTGAGGATGCTGAGATGGATGAATGGCAAGATTAGAAAGGATGGAATTCCAAGCGAATGCATTTGAGGGAACTTAGGAGTAGCGCTGATAGGTAATAAGGTAATTGAAAGTAGACTTTAGATGATTTGGTCATGTGCAACGGAAACCAAGAATTGCTCTGGTCAGGAGTGAGTTCATGCAAGTTGAAGGCTCTTAAAGGGAAAAGGGGAAAGCCCACAAGGATGAGGGTGGAGTTAGTAAGATAAGACTTGATGACCTATGGTCTAACTGAAGTTATGGTTTTTGATAGAGTGGAATAGGGCTGCAACTTGGGTTTGTTCCAACCCGAACCCAATTGACCTAACCCAAGCTCAGGTCGGTTTGAAAAACTCCAGCCCTGTTTGAAATCAGGTTGGGTTTAGCAAATTAAGGTCAGGTTGAGAATAGTCACATGTGATTTGGGTTGGGCTGGGACAGTTCTAGGTTGAGTGTAGAGGAATTCGTGTTGGGTTTGGGTTGTGCACCTCGGGTTGGAATTTGGGTCAGGTTGGGTCAGGCTCAGATTGACCCTCAACTGGACCCAACCTGCCCGAGTTGCTCCCCTAAAGTGGAATGGCGGAATAGGATTCATGTAGCCGAACCAATTGGTTAATTATTAATAATAATAAAAAGCCGACCCCATTTAGTTGGGATAAGGCTTAGATGATGATGATTTATTTTATTTTCCTTTTGTGATCTTTTGAACGTAGCAGACAGGTTATGTTGCAAGTTCCAGTCCAACTGTTTGAACTGCTGGTCCAGTTATAGAAACACAGATTCTGTCAATGCTATAGATGGGTGAGTAAAGGCGATGTGTATACTTGAATATTAACAACTTCAATAGTAGATAGATGTTTTTGGAATCTTAGAAGATTATCATGTTTATGCTCCTTTCTATAAATGTATTAGTGATTATGAAAGTTTTAAGAGAGAACTCTGTGCTCTGCATCAGCACTGGAATTTAAAGGTGGATCATCCCTATCCGTCAACATAAGATTGCAGCTGATTAGGATTTGAATGATATGAATGAGGATGCAGATATGAAAGCCTTGGAAATGATTTAAAAAGAGGATGGGAGATCTCCATTACTGTGAATTTGAATGGTATTGAATAGTCGAATCTTTTCATGGGGGAGCTAGCATTGTAGTTCAAAAATCTGAGAGCTCAACTTGAATTGATGTTCAGCCGGGTCAGGTTGACTGAAAGACTCGACCTAACTCAACTCGATATTTAAGTTTAAAATATTAGGAATGCAAATAGATATTTGAAATAGTTACATTTAGTGTAAGTAGTATAAAGCGCAACTCAAATCAACAACCATGTGGATACCTTATTGGTTAAGTGGGTTGCATCCTTTGGTTGAGGTTGGGGGTTTGAATCCCCTCCCCAAATTCATTATTTTCGGGAAAATCTTCTACTCAGTAGGTTAGTGACTCAATTCGAGTCACACCGAGTCAGCCAGTCGAATCAACTCGACCTCAAACTGTTAAAATGTAGGTGAGACCTGGGAAACCAAAGAGGAGCCTTGGGCGGGGGTTCTACAAACTTCACATCGTTGGGTACGGGAGGATTAGTTATTGACGGTGATTAGCTACTTTATCATGTGGCAAGGTTGGAACATGGATTCTCCAAGGCAATTGTGGAAAATCTGAGAGACATGTCACTGGATCATGTACTCGTTTCTGGGAGGATGTGTGGTGTGAAGAAAGAGCTTTTTGCCAATTTTTCTGTAGGCTTTTTCCTGGCGTCTTTTGAGAGAGGAGGCCTTTTCGTGAATCGGGAATCAGGTGGTGTGGTCCATGAGATTCAGGACGGTACCTTATTGTTGATGAGTTTGGAATTCCTAAGTTTGTTGGAGCTTCTAATGGATGGAAGCTGGCACAAGCAGCTTAGGGATGTTTGGAGGTGGAAGCTCCTCTAGAGTGAAATTCTTTGAGCAGATTTCAAGTGAATTGTGCAATGACCACCAGAACAGCTCATGTTTCGCAGTATCAGGGTTGTCCACTCAATGGTTGTTTTCTGTTTGGCTTGTTGGGAAGGAAGAGAGGAAAAAAAAAAAAAAAAAAAGAAAAAGAAAAGAAAAGAAAAGAAAATGTTATGGCATCTTTCCTTGTTGGCGGGTCTATTATAGTCCATTTGGAAGGAGCGCAATAACTGGATGTTTCTATTGTTGCAGAAACCTGAGAATCGTCTTTAGGTTGCAAGTCAGCAATGGATATCAAATCATTTGCTGGTAGGAGCTTGGAAATTTGTTATGGGTGTTGTGGGGTAGGGTGATCCATTTGGATTTGATGATCTCTCATAAGCTTCCCATGCATTTTTGGTTGTTGTTTCTTGTTTTATTTTCTAATAAAATTTTGAATTTTTCGTAAAGCAACATTATCATGCAGGGAGTCTTAAAGACCATCTGGAATTGCAGATGCTTCCAGATGCTCCTATGTTCATCTAGCCTAAAATATTTCATTCTCGGGGTATCATGCAGTGCTCAGGCCCGAGGTTTGTACGCTACCATTTCAGCTTTTAGTTTGTTCCAGCTTTTAGTCTGTTCGAGTGGGGCCCACCATTCATCAATCCATACCATTGTGGATGGCTCAGCATATACTCTTCAGTTCGTTTACACTAGTAGAAGACTGTCTTTAACTTTTCATTTTGATGCATCGTATCTCTCTTAAAAGGAATCGAAGGAAGATGCAACGGTTTATTTCAGTAGATCCCCAACAAGAAATACACACTATTCCTTGCTTTTGTTTTTACTCGATCACGCATGCTACATGAGTAAAGGGCATCTGGGTTATGTTAATTGCATGTCGCTTTAAAGTAGAGGTTGAATTTCTCCTTTGTTTTCCCCCCCTTTTCCCCTTGCTTGATCTATTTATGTAGTTTGTTCAGATATTCCTCTTCTTCCAAACAGAGAATAGGGTTTTCTAAGTTTGTTTGTTTGTTTGTTTTTTTAATGTTTTGAAAGGTAAACTAGAAGGGATTGAACCCTGGATCACACCCCACACACGCACACGCATGTACACCCACATGCGCACGCCCACTCCCACATGCACACACACGCGCACCCAGGCACTCATGCATGATTTGATCCTATAGTGACTGTAGTGTTGAGAAAAATGGGTCCTACCATGATATGCATGCATGTTATCCACACTGATCACTAGGTGTGCCTTTCTTTCTTTGGCCTGAAGCTCAAAAAAAATCAGGTTGACCAGAGACTCAGGTGCACTGCCGCCACAGGTAGCGGTTGGGTGCGGGTACCCACCCATTACAACCTTTCAATTAGTTTGTGGGGCCCACCTGTGTTTATATGCCATGCAGAAAAGGGGCCATTAAACAAAAGTGGGCTGCACCATGTGAACTTTGACGTGGAAGGCATGATTTTGCATTATTCCCTATAGTGTGGCCCATCCGAGTTATGGATGGGCCTGATTTTAGGTATGTATGGTGAACTTGAGGGGACATAACTCATGGATGGAGTGGATTTCATAAACACATAAAGTGGGGCTCACATAGCTCGACTTGAACATGTCTGGGAGTGTGGGTGAGTGGCATTGTGACAAATATCACCAAGATTTTCAAAATTTGTTTTGATGGTGAAATAGGTTGTCCATTCATCATTGGATAAAAATAAAAATGGACAACGAGACACCCATTTTCTCAGTTATAATATGAATATAATGAGTGGGTCCACCCTTAAATATGGGCGAATAAATGGATGGTCGAAAATGAAGACAGCTAGGATGGTCAAATCTCGAGGATTTTCAGTTCATGGACCATCCGTTGTTGGCCCATCATATCAATGGTTTGGATTACTTAGTCATGAGCCTCACTTGTGCAAACTAAAGATCTCATGTCAAACCCTCATACTCTTGTGGATTGTATTCTATCATTCCCTTGCCATTGTCAAACCCTTATCTAGGATGAGATGGATGAGGATGGTTCATGTGGTTTATGTGCATTCCAATCCAATTCATCAAAGTCATGGGTCCCTTTGTGGATGGTTCAGGTGGGTTATCACCATGGATGGCTGGATACCCTTAAAAATCACTAGATTGGAAGATCCAAGCCATCCAGTCTCCCACCCTTTACCTGGAGTGCTTTTGTTTTTCTCTGATTGTCTATTTGTAGAGGGTGCTAATTGAAGGGTTAGTATCTTCTCGTCTGGGAGTTTTGGGACTGCCAGATAACAGCCAGGGCAGTCTAAACATGGCCCCCACTTGCATTGAATCCTGCACTTCAATGGACTATTAAAAATCATTCAAGCTGTGTCCGTTGGTAAGCTGCAGGCAAAAAAAAATAATAAATAAAAAAAATCACACATACTTAATCCTGTCCATTCAATCTATATAGGAAGCGAAGTAGGGCTGTCGATGGGTACCTGTACGGAGGTCAGGAGCCTGGCTCGATCTTAATGGGCCCAGGTCCTTCAACCTGATCAGGTTAAAATTAGAGGTGTACATGAGTTGAACCGAGTCGAGCTTGGCACAACTCGACTCGGCTCGGCCACTAGCTAACCCGTGCTTGAACTCGGCTTAGCTTGGTCCTCGAGCCTGACTGGCCAGCTCAGTTGGGTTTGGTCAGCAGCTCAGGATAGTTTTGAGTTAAGTTTGAGCTAAGATCGAGTCTCGGCGGCATTTTCTCAAACACATGGTGTGTACTTACAATTTCTCACCGAATGTAAAACAATAGCATTGGTTTAGAGGTATTTTATCAAACACTCGGTAGGCAACATAAAAATCAAGATACAAGGGTATTTATTTCATATCAATATCTTTTTCATCACCAGCTGACGTTTCATTGAGTCATTTCATCAAACACTTTTTTAGCAACATTAATATCAAAATAAACGACTCACTGAACTGGTTCAATTTGAGTTGGGGTATGATCAGGGTCGAGCTCGGGCAAGTCTAAACTTGGCTCAAAATTTTTTCAAGCTCAAAAACATCAACTTGACTCGGCTCGAACTTCGAATCAAGCTTTTTCAAGTCAACTGAGCTAAACAAGCTAACTGGGTTCGTGTACAGCTTTAATTAAAATCGAGCTGGGTCCAATTTCCAGCATAAGTGAGGTTTCTAAGCCACGGTCCTCGTGTAAGAGAATCCATTTATACACCATCCATGGGTCAAAGTAACGTGTGTAATCTAACCCACCCATTTGATGGGCCTACCATGTAAATGCTCTTATGTGTCCTGAACCTAATTCAAATCCCGATTCCTGAACTCGAGTGGATCCGAGTCCCAGCATTCAAGAAACAGACCCTGTACGTGGCAAGACCCAACTCGGGTTGCTCTCTTTCACCGTAGATTATACTTCCGGTCTCAAATCAAAACCGCCCATATGGTGGGACTCACCGTAGATTTGGGATTGCCTGGATAGATATCAAATTGATTGGACGGTACTGACCTCTGAATGGTGGATATTCATTTGTTCCGTCAGGACAGTTGCTGTCATAAGTTCATTGGATCTATCGTGTGGCAGAGATTTTTTTTTTTTTATGGACAGTTGATCTGACGTACACCATGACACGTGTCCAACTCGTGCGTGGATACTTATGGAATCACACGGTTCGCGAGGACGCGTGTAAATAGAAATGATACGGTGGTGCCGGAATGTGGTACTTCCATCTTGCTACAGTACACGTGGCAGGGTGATGTGTACATCGGAACCGTCCATCAAGCTTCTTTTACTACGGGAGAAAATATTATCAAGATACACATAGATGGGATGAGATTCTTCGTCTGAACAAAGGCCTTTAAAAGCAACGGTGGGAAAAGAAAGTGAAGAAAAGTGGAGGATACGACCGTTCTGCTAAGTGTACTTCTCTAGACAGATGTCAGCCATCATGAAGATTACTAAATGGACAGTCAAGATTGACAGAAAACGCTGCCACGTACACTTTGAGGATATGTTCTATTATATTCCCGTTCTCCTGCACTACTGTATCATGTACCATAAACAGCTGAGCTGACGAGTCAAGTTCATCAGGGGAGCTACCACGTGGATATTGATGTCTCTGACACAAATTCCAGGGCGCATGTGCCTCGGGGAAGCGGATTGCATTCTGCCCTCGCATGGATGGACTCAGTCATGGGAGGAGTTTTGGGGCCCACCGTGATGTATGGATTTTATCCACGCCGTCCATCCATTTTCCCGATCATTTAAACATATTTCATATAAAAATGGGGCAGATCCATATCTCAGTAGACCACAACGTAGGAAGTAGTGGTGATAATGATCATCCACCGTTGAAACCTTTCTCGGGCTCACTGTGATGTTTATTTTCTATCCAAACCGTTCATAAGGTCACATAGACCTCGATGAAGGAAAAAACAAAATATGGATGGATCAAAACTTCTACGGCTCCTGATAAGTATTTAATGGTAGGCGTTCAATCCCTATGGTGTAGTTCACTTGAATCTTAGATCTTAGTCATTTTTGTGCTTACAGTCTAAAACTGATATGGAAAAATGGATGGACGGCGTGGATAAAATCTATACATCAAGGTGGGCCCCACAGGGTCCCTGTCTGGATCGAGTCTATGCATGCGGGAGCAGGACGCAATCCGCTTCCGTGCCTCGGATACTCGGTCGCACGGACACCAGATCGAGTGGGTATAGAGGCATGGGAATAATATCAACATACGTGGACTTGATCAAAGCCTTTCATTTGATAGGTTAGATAGATAGTGGGCCATCTTCCTAACATTAAACTGATTAGACAATCTCAACCGTTCGATCAGTGGTACAAGAATGGACATTAAAGACAAAAATCCAGCAATGGATCACATTTATCATATGGTTAGATACTCCAATAGAAGAGAATTTTGGTCCGCAGCGATCATGAAATAACACCCAGATGCCTCAATTGATCATCATACACGTGTGCCACGTGTACGGTGAACGACCAGTCGTGCATGGAAGCAGATGGAACTCGAAGGTGCTATTTACGTCATTTTAGTGGCGTCTTCGTAAATCATCTCAAAGTTGATGCAGGTGAGACCCCAGCCTCATACAAGTAGGTGCGGCCTAACCGTGAGGTTACTGCGGGTCCCACCTTCATGTATGTATTATGTATCTACACCGTCCATCCGTTTTTTCGATCATTTTAGGGGATTATTTCAAAAATGAATCATATAAAATTATCAGGTGGACTATACCATAAGAAACAGTGATCATTGACCATTATTGGGCCACAAAAGTTGTGGATCAAGATGATATTTATCTTTTCCCTTCATCCAGGCTCGTGTGATATGTTCAAAGGATTTGGATGTTAAATAAACACTATGAAGACATTAAAGTACACCCTAAGAAATTTTAAATTATATGACACTCAATCACCACTGTTTCTTACGGTATGGTCCACCTGATAAATGGATCTGCTTCGTTTTTTGATAATGCTCAGCGTTGATACATAATACATACATCAAGGTGGGCCCCACGGTAAGGGCCTCACGGTCTTGGGCGTGGGGCCCACCATGTTTTAAGTGTTTTATCCATGCTGTTCAAAGCTATTCTCAAATCATTTTAAGATCTAAACAAAAAAAAGTCAGGCAGGTACAAGGCTTAAGTGGACCAAACACGGAGTGTGTGTATTGACATGACATGGGTGTGTACTAACATGGAATGTGTGTATTGACATGGGTGTGTACTAACAAGCTTTAAAAAAAAAAAAAAAAAAGCGCTAAAGTGGATCACAAAGTGGAATTGAACGTCCACCTTTAATGACTCCGTAGGAGCCGGAAAAGTTTCGGATCAAGCTGATATATGTGTTTTCACTTCATATCACATTGGCCTTAGAAAGGTTTCGATAGTGGGTATCATTATCAGTGCATCTTCATTTGGTGTGGTCCACTTGACCTGTGGACCTGCCTCATTTTTAGGAACATACCTTAAAATGATCAGATAAAAGCGGGGAACGGCATGGATAAAACACTTACATCACTGTGGGCCCCACGTATCCCTGCCCGGATGGGTTACCGTCCAGGAGAGGGTAGGACGCAATCCCGTCCAGTGGTCGGTGCTAGGTGAGCCCCAACATGATGTATGTGTCTCATCAACGCCATACATCTATTTTTCTAGATAATTTTATGGTATTAACTCAAAACTTAGGTAGATCTCAAGTAAGCCACGTAGTGTTAAATGAACTCACACCGGTACAAAATTTTTGGGGATAAAAAAAGGTCTTAGATCAAGTTGATATTTGTTTTTTTACCTTCAACCGGTTCTGTATGATCTAATCCGTAGGTTTGATGTGAAATAAACATTACATTGGGCCTTAGGTGGTTTTTAATGGTAGACATTCAATACTACTGTTTCCCATGGTGTAGTCCACCTGAGATTTGGATATATCTCAATTACGAGTTAATGTATTAAAATGACATGTAAAAATGGATGAACGGTGTGGATAAAACACATGGATCATGTGGCCAAAAGAGCACCGACCCCGCGTGCCGCGCTGCTACTGCCGTTGAGCTGTCGAGTTTGACTGTCTCACGAACTTCTGACTCTCTTTGACCACAAAAGTACCGTACGTTTGTACGCTCTGATGTACGAACGGAGTATTAACTGACTAGATTATCCCTTCGCGTAGTCAGGATCTACGAAACTACCCTCGTAAAAAAGGACGCGGATGACGTGCCGAGTAACTCCGCGTTATCTAGTAGAATCGATGGGCCTACTGTGATATAGATATATTATCCACGCTCTACATCCATTTTTCAAACTCATTTTAGGTATAATCCTGACATTAAATCATATCCAAAGTTCAAGTGAAACACACCATTGGAAAAAATGAGGATAAAGACATCCACTGTTGAAATTTGAGGGGTCGTTTGGCACCATGGGTTGAGGGGATTTGAGGGGTTTCAAATTCCATCCGCGATGAGAGCTTGGATTACACCTAAGGGCTTGTTTGGCCTGTCAAATCCCATCGAAATTCAAGGAATGGGTTACAACTTCCGCATTTAATGCGGATTGTCAGAGAATTGTCTGAGACTGGTGTAAACGACAAAAATCACCGATGGCGTTTGGATGCAACTATGTTCCACCTCATATCCTTAGGTGTGTTTGGCCTATCATTTCAATAATTGCAGGTGTAACATGTGTGTTACTATACATTATATTCTATTAGGTACATGACCCACTAATGATGATCAATACTATCCAAACATTGTCTATGTAAATCAGCACCGTCCAAACATTGTCCAACATCGTCCAAACATTGTCCATGTAAATCAACGATTAAAAATCGTTGGTTAGTCACAAATGTTGGGGGCCGTTACACAAAACCTTAGGATTTAGCCTCCCAAAAACAACGGAATTATGGGATAATAAAGCAATGAAATAAATCAAAGCACAAACCACACCACACAAGAGATTTTTACATGGAAAACCCTCAAAGAGGTAAAAACCACGGGACCTAGTCCAGATCAACAATCCACTATGAAGTAGAACATTACAACCTTCTTCACTCACGTAGGAGTGGATAAACAATAAGAGAATAAAAGAAAAACGGAGAGATCTCACCGATCACGAGGACGTGGAAGCGCTGAGATGTCGAGTGCACGGTAGATCACCTCTACGAGCATAACCTCCATTCTATAAGCTTCCTCTCTATCTTTCTCTCTCTTTTTCTCTCTCACATTTGATAGCCCTAAACACTTTAATAAACTCTTGCAAAGCTTTAGGAAACCCTCTTGTATTACCTAGAAAAGCCCTAGACACTCCTATTTATAGTTTAGGAAACTCTCTTTCGCATCCCTTACGAAAGGGCCTCAAAATTCTGCAATCCACACATAATCGAGGAATGAATCTGCCTAACCTCGACTGGTCGAGCAGGGTCCTCGTCCGATTGAGCGGCCCACTCAACCGGTCGAGCACCTCGAAGAAAACAATTAGATGGTCCTCGTCCGTCGAGCCCCCACTCGGCCCACCACGACCGGTCGAGTGAGGCTCATGACCGGTCAAGACTGGGAGAAAATCCCATCAAAACTCCCCCTTTCCGACCTAGGAAGAATTCACCTTCTTCAAGCCAGCCAAGTTCTACAAACCCCAAACTTGCCCTTGAATAAAGCCTTGGTCATCATGTTTAACTCATTATCATGCGTGTGGACCTTCTCAAGCTGTAACACCTTTTGTTCCAAATATCCCTGATCCAGTGATACCGAATCTCTATGTGCTTCGACTTAAAATGCTGACTTGGATTCTTGCTCAAGTGTATAACACTTTAACTATCGCAATAGACCATGTGCTCCTCCTGCTTCAGGTTAAGTTCTTATAGGAACCTTTTCATCCAAAGCATTTCTTTGCATGTCTCTATGACCCCAATGTACTCGGCCTTTATCGTCGACAATGCTACGACCTTCTGTAGCTTGCTCTGCCAAGAGATCACTCCCCCTTGCAAACATGAACATGAACCCCGATGTAGACTTCCTGGAGTCTATGTCACCTGCCATATCTGCATCTGTGTAGCCCTCTAACATAGATTTTTTGTCACCATAGCATAGACTCAACCTAGATGAGTCTCTTAGATACCGCAGTATCTATTTCACTGTTGCCCAATGCTCTTTGTCATGATTGGCAAGATACCGACTGACAACACCAACCGCATATGCTATGTCTGGGCATGTATACACTATAGCATACATCAAACTTCCTACAGCTAATGCGTAGGGTGTCTTCTGCATCTCTTCCACCTCTGTCTTCGTCTTGGGACACTGTCTGTCGCTCAATCTGAAGTGACCATCCAGAGTAGTATCTTGACCCGACACTTTCTTTGCATTCATATTGAACCGCTCTATGACTTTCTCAATATACCGCTCTTATGACAGCCAAAGCTTCTTGTTGTTTCTGTTACGGGTTATCTCCATTCCTAGGATCTGTTTAGCCGGGCTTAAGTCTTTTATCATAAATGACTTGGCCAACTCCTATTTTAGCATGTCGATCTTCTTGATGTCTTTTTCCATGATAAGCATGTTATCAACGTATAATAGTAAAACTAAGAAATCACCATATGAGAACTTGCGCGTGAACACACAATGGTCCAACTCCGTTCTGTTATACTCATGCTTCAACATAAACGAGTCGAACTTCTTGTACCATTGCCGTAGAGCTTGTTTCAGCCCATACAAGATCTTCCTTAGCCTACACACCATATGCTCTTTGCCCTTGACTTTGAACCCCTCTAGTTGGTGCATGTAAATCTCTTCTTCCAGGTCACCATGGAGAAAGGCAGTTTTAACATCTAATTACTCTATCTCCAGATCCATGCTTGCCGCCAACCCAAGCAACACCCGTATGGATATCATCTTCACCACTGGTGAGAATATCTCCTCGAAGTCTATGCCTTTCCTCTGACCAAACCCTTTCACCACAAGTCTGGCCTTGAACATTGTCTGTGATTTCTTCTGCTCAACCTTCTTTCTGAATACTCACTTGTTGCTCAAAGCTTTCTTACCCTTAGGCAATTTCACTATATCATCGGTGTGGTTCTTATGCAAGGATTTCATCTCCTCTTGCATAGTTTTCAACCACTCCCCCTTATGCTCGTCGGCTAGGGTCTCAGAATAATCTTCTGCCTCTCCCCCATCGGTCAGCATAATGTACTCATGCGGCGAGTACCTCTTGGACGACTGTCTGTCCCTCGATGACCTCTTCACCTGTGGCTCAACAGGTGGATCAAGTGGGGGCAGCTCCCCCGGTCCATCCTTTGAAGAAACTCTCTCGTTCTCTGCACCTTACTGTACTCCCCCATCATCAGGCACCACGGGAGGAATAACTGGATTCACGTCCTCTACTTCACCTGAATTAGGCTGATTTTTCTCTGGCTTACCAATGTCTTCTATACACTGATCTTCAAAGAATACCACATCTCTGCTCCTAACGAGCTTCTTCTCTGTCGGATCCCACAATCTGTAGCCGAACTTTTCATCACCGTACTCCAAGAACACACACTGCCTAATCTTCATATCTAGCTTGGACCTCTCATCCTTTGGTACGTGAGCAGATGCCCTGCATCCAATCACCCTGAGATGATTGTACGATGGATCGTGTCCAGTCCACACCTTCTTAGGTACTTCTCCATTCAACGGGGCTGATGGAGACCTGTTTATCAAATACACTGCCGTGTGTATTACTTCTCCCTAGAACGTCTTGGGCAACTTCGCATGGGATAACATGCATCTGATTCTCTCTATAATGGTGCGATTCATTCGCTCAGCCACACCATTATGCTGGGGGGTCTTGGGAACCGTCTGTTCATGCCGTATACCCAGGGACTTACAATACTCATGAAAGTCACCAATGTATTCACCACCATTGTCAGTGCGGATGCACTTCAATGATCTACCTGTCTCTCTCTCGACCATAGCATGAAACAATTTAAACACACCAAAGACCTCGTCCTTGGATTTCAAAGCATAAACCCAAACCCTCCTAGATGCATCATCTATAAAAGTGACAAAATACAATGCCTTATCCAAGGTTTTTGTCCTCATAGGAACACAAACATCAGAATAAACCAAATCTAATGCATGCACTTTATTAACATGAGAAGTAGATTTAACAAATGAAACTCTATGTGTTTCCCTGATAAACAATTAATACAGGTTTTGAGAGGTATACCTGTCACGTCTGGAAGGAGCCGCTTCCTCGCTAGTACTTGAAATCCTTTTTTACTCTTGTGGCCTAAACGCCTGTGCCACATGTCAATAGCTGAATATTCCGCTGCGTTCAACCCACCCTTGCACATACTAATACTTGCCTTGTAAAGGGTGTAGCACTTCTTTCCTCTGGCTGCGATCAATGAACCCTTGATGAGCTTCCAACTCCCACCAACAAATCGACTTTCATAATCATCATCATCCGACCTTTCCGTCGATATCAAGTTGAGGCGAAGGTCTGGGATATGCCTCACATCCTTGAGAACCAATGTGCAGCCCACATCGGTCTTCACACAAATATCACCGACTCCTACGATCTTTGATATGTCAGAATTTTTCATCTTCACGGTCCTAAAGTCACTTGACCTGTAGCTTGTGAAGAAATCTTTGTGTGGAGTCACATGAAATGAGGCTCCCGAGTTTATTACCCAGTTGGTGTCCTAACTCGTAGCCATGAGAAAAACATCATGATCTGCTGAAAGAATAACTACAACGTCGCCATCTGAAGTGACCGCAGTGGAGTCCGATTCATCTTCCTTCTCATTTCCTTTTCCTTTCTTGTCGTTTTTATTCTTACGATATTCATGCTTATAGTGGCCTTTTTTGCCACAATTCCAGCATTCAATGTCCTTTCTGGTACTCGACTTGCCTCTTCATTATCTAGGGCCTTCTCGCCCTTCTGTTCTTTCCTCTCCCCCGTTCCTTTGTCATAAGGGCCTCTCGCTGAGTAGACCCCTGAGACTTCCTCCTTGTCTCCTCATTGAAGAGACAACTGGTTACCTGTTCCATGAACACCTTTTCGTCTGGCGCGGAGTTACTTAGAGACACCACCAATGTCTCTCAACTATCAGGCAATGAGCTAAGCAATAACAGAGCCTGTAATTCATCGTCCAGGACCATCTCCATAGCAGAGAGTTGGTTCAATACATTGTTGACCTCATTCATGTGCTTAGCCACAGAACCACCATCTTTGAACTTGAGACTCACAAGTCATTATATCAAGAAAATCTTATTGCCGACTGTCTTCCTCTCATACAGCCCTTGCAATTTTAGTCATAGGCTAGCGCCTGAGGTCTCCGTAGACACATGGTGGAATACGGAATCGTCCAACCATTGTCTAATAAACCCCACCGCCTTCCGGTCCAACTTCTTCCAATCATCATCTGTCATATCTTTTGTTTTTGCTGATATGCCTTGAATTGGAGAATATAAGTCCTTGCAATAAAGCAAGTCCTCCATCTTAGCCTTCCATATGGTCTAATTAGAACCATTGAGACTGATCATCCTTAATGAGCCACCTTCCATAATTCAAACCGATCACACTCCGTTCAATAAACCAATAGCTTTGATACTACTTTGTTGGGGGCCGTTGCACAAAACCTTAGGATTTAGCCTCCCAAAAACACCAGAATTATGGGATAATAAAGTAATGAAATAAATCAAAGCACAAACCACACCACACAAGAGATTTTTACGTGGAAAACCCTCAAAGAGGTAAAAACCATGGGACTTAGTCCAGATCAACAATCCACTATGAAGTAGAACATTACAACCTTCTTCACTCACGCAGGAGTGGATAAACAATAAGAGAATAAAAGAAAAATGGAGAGATCTCACCGATCACAAGGACGTAGAAGCGCTGAGATGTCGAGTGCACAGTAGATCACCTTTACGAGCATAACCTCTCTTCTACAAGCTTTTTCTCTCTCTTTCTCTCTCTCTCTCTCACACCTTTAATAGCCCTAAACCCTTTACCAAACTCTTGCAAAGCTTTAGGAAACCCTTTTGTATTACCTAGAAAAGCCCTAGGCACCCTATTTATAGTTTAGGGAACTCTCTTTCGCACCCCTTGCGAAAGGGCCTCAAAATTCCACAATCTGGACAAAATCGAGGAACAAATCTGCGTAACCTCGACTAGTCGAGCAGGGTCCTCGACCGGTCGAGCGGCCCACTCGACTGGTCAAGCACCTCGGAGAAAATCATCAGATGGTCGCTGGACTTTGAGTCGAGCCCCACTCGACTGGTCGAGCGCTACCCACGACCGGTCGAGTGAGGCTCACAACCGGTCGAGCCTGGGAGGAAATCCCATCAACTCAGACATGATCTTGTGCTTGTGGCCCATCCAAGACTTGGAATTTCATCATTTTTGGGTAAAACATATATTTCAGCAGGCTTATCACAACCATATTGTCAAAAATTATATATCTCCCTAATTAGAGATATTAAAATTGATTTATTAATTAAATTCAAACCCTTGTAAATATACCATGGATAGGTACTTTTGGATTAAAGTTGATTCACACTCCAGGGTGCCAAACACACTAGGAGGATTGCAAATCTAGGGGGTTTCTAATCCTGGGGGTTCCGAATCCAGGGGTTCCAAATCCACGCTTCCAAACGGGACCTAATAATGATGTTTATTTCTCATCCAACCTATTCATAAAGTGGGAGCTTTATTCATGCCTCAGCTGTAGACTCACAAGAGTTTCAACACAAGGTCATGGGTTCTATGTGCCCATTGTGGTGTGAGTGCATAGGTTTGGTGGGGGTAAAAAAAAAAAATCATTAGGGGTATTAATGGGCTGAGCTTAGGCCTGAAAAAGCAGAATTTTAAATACGATCAGCCCAACAATTTAGCTCAAAACAGTTCAAAATCCAAGTCGAGACCTATCTCAGGCTCAGCCAGTTGACAGCCCTATTCATAAGGTCATAAAGACATGGATGAATGAAGAACACACATATTTGCTTGATTTAAAACTTCCATAGGCCCTTAAAGTTTTGGGCTGACATTCAATTCTCACTATCTCCCATGGTGTGGTCCACTTGAGCTTTAGATATGCTTAAATTTTAAACTCATGACCTAAAATGAGCTGAAGAAATGGATGGACATGATAGATAAAATTCATATATCATCATAAGCCCTACAGAGTTTACTTAGTTAATAACCGAAAAAAGGGAAGTTATATGATACTGGGAAAGTATGATGCTTCATATGCAAGAGCTCAAAAATTGCACATGTAGCATGCATTAAATCAAGCTAAATTGTCATCACATATACGGATTAGGCAGGCCGTGTCAATTTCTTGGGTGCCGCGGGGCCTAACATAAAGTATGGTTTTATATCCATGTTGTCCATCAATTTTACCCCCTTTATTTTAAGGCATAAATCAAAATATAAAACAAATTCAAAGCTCAAGTGGACCACACCATAGAAAATAGTGAGTGAAGACCATCATTAAAAAGTCCTAAACACGCCACCTCTCAAAGATTAAGAGTGTCCATTCAATCTTATTTGGGGTTATGACCTACCTATATCTGATTTGACAAAATAGGTAGATGATTTTAGTTAAAAGCATGCAAAGCATACATTTTTTTTTAGTACCTGAGTATCATCCACCATCTTCCATTTTCCATTAGAGTATCAATGAGAAATGCTTTGAAAATCTTCATCACATTCACTGGTTTTGAAAGGGGAGAAATCGACTCTAACAAACTTCCAAGTTGATGGACTGAGTCTTCAATGACTCATTGGGTCACTTATTTTTTTTATTATTTTTTTTATCGGGGTGAGTCAACCACACAAGCTATTAAAATCTGACTAGTAATAGTGGGCCAAGGTCAACAAAGGCTGTTGGCAGTCCACAACCATGTCAGGCCATGTCACATAACTTGGTTCTCGGGGTCTTTAACTAGAGATTTGAGCATGAGACCTTCAATATAAGGAGAAAAGGTATTACTAGAGCTGTACACGAACCGAGCTAGCGCGATAAGCTCGCTCGAATCAACTCGAAAAAGCTCGACTCGGCTCGGATCGAAATTGTGTTCAAGCCGAGTAGAGCCAGTTTTATTGAGCTCAAAAATTTTAAGTCGAGTTCGAGCTCGACCGAGCTTGACTTGACTTGACTCGATCTTGAGCTTGAACCTGACTCGGTTCGGCTCGACTCGATTTTTAGACCAGGTATATATATTTCAAAACATTAAAAAAAACTCTAACCCACTCGTGTCGTCTAGCGGCAACACTTGACCCAAATCCTCTCTCTCTCATCGTTCTCCAGTGCTCAAACGACAATCGACGACCACTCTCTTCTCCTCTCTTTCTCGTCGTTCTCTAGTGCCCGAACGGCGACCGATGACTACTCTCCTATACTCTCTCTATTCTCCAACGTCTGCCTGGACGACTGATAACTGAAAGGTACCCTCCCCTACTCTCCTCATCTCTCTATTCTCCAACGTCCGTTTGATTAGCGGATCCCAGCCGACCACTTGCCTAGTTATTATGGCCTAATCGGATGGTCAGACCCCACCCGAAAACTCAAACTCTACTTAGCTCGAAAACTCGAACTCGACTTGAACTGGTACGAGTGAGCCGAGCTGCTAATCCAGGCTTGATGACCATGCCAAGCCGAGTTCGAGCTAAGGTATCTTGCTGGCCAAGTCAAGCCGAGCTGGGCAAAGCTCAACTCGTGTACACCTTTAGGTATTACGCACATCTCTTTACTTGTGTTTACACGATTTCTATTTAGTAATGCATTGAAATTTAACTTTAATAATCAATTTGCATTCATTCATGAAGATTAAAGGTATAATTCAATAAATAAATAAATATAAAATAATGGAAAAGAAGAATGACAAAGAATGATCATTGATATATTATAAAGCTTAATCAAATCTTCTTTAGACAATGATGTCAATGACCTCGAATCTTTAGTTACACTGTTTTCACTTTGAAATTTTATTTTATTTTATTTTATTTTTTTTAATAGAAACCAATTCTCAGGCCTTTTGGATTAAGTTGTATTATTTAACTACTTCCTAACAAGATACTTTAATAACTTAATTTTTCTCCTCCATCTTCATAGTTACAAGTTATAGATTTTCGTTAATATCTTTTCTGGACATTAAATAAAGAGAATGAAAACCCAAGATTAAGAAAACCTATCAGTTCTTAGGCCTTTTTGCAATGCAATGCAGGGGTATTTATAGTGTTAAGACATGAGAGGATCGTTATTCAAGGAAATTTCATAAATATCAGAAAAGTCTAAGTGAAAATACACCTAGCTAAAAAATCATCATTGGATGAGAGGGTAGGAAAATTCACTTAAACAAGATTCATTCTCCAAAATTTAAGTTTTTTAGTATAAAATGGTAATTTTACTCACCCAATTCTATTATAAGAGTGTGTAATTAAAACATGCTTAGGGTCCAATTAATACACCATCATTTGAAGTTTAGAGAGAATCAAATTTCTTAAGAATTCATAAATTGAGAGGAGCATTTTGGAAAATTCTGATAACCTTTTTAAAAAAAATACATATGATGGTCCCAAATTTAAAAATCATATTTAAAAATAAGATTTCATTACAACTCACACAATTACTAAAAGATTACCCCCATTTGTGGCCCCACATTCTGAAACGTCCTGGATTTTCACTGTTTTGGATTTTTTAAAATCCTTTATTTTAAAAAAATGTAATTAACTTATATATTCTATCTTACGTACTATTAACACTCAATGTTAGTTTATACACAGGTGGTACCAGTAAAGAACCACATAAGTCCGATTAATCAACTGTAGGAAGCTAACGAATTCGCCTGATCACTTAAACACTGAATTTAGCCACATGATTTGCTCACACAGAGCCTAAATCTAACCGACCTACCACTGATTAATCAAGAAAATTGTAACTAAATTAAAGGATTTACTCGAAGCCGAGTTATATAAGGCCCGGATCCTGACTAATAGATCAAATCAACCCCGTTACTCTTTGAGCTTAAAACTGACGGTTTAGAGTAATCATGACCAAATCTCCACTTTCACTAGTTATAAATAGGCCACACTATGAACATAGTTAATCCAAACCCTAATTATTACCCACGAGAAATCTCAATACCTAATTCATTTCAGAAATGCTTCGATTTTTCGAACAAGTTCTAGACCACTCGTTAGTGGGCCACTAGTTCCAAAACTATAAAATAATGCCTGTCTTACTGGGCTCGACATCCATCGCGGGAGTTGGACCTGGGTAGTATCCAGAATGGCTCAACTTGGGCCGAAAGCTAAGTGCTTGCAACGCGCGAATCCTCTAGACCGAAATCTGAAACTTAAGTGAAATAGACATTCCGCTTTTTCGTAAAGTTGTGGCTTTCAGACCGTCAATCCATAACCAAAATTGGAGTACCGATCAATGATATTTCTCTACTCATATCCGTATAGCCACGGCCCCGATCAACCATCGGTGACCGTTAAACAAAATTCTAATCATATCGTTGATTGACACATCTAAATGGTTGACCAATCATATCCATACACATATCATCATTAGGGCTAACTATCCTATGGTGTATATCGACTTGTACACTTCATAATGGGCACTAAAGGTTAAAAAAACCCTCCCGTAAGGCTAGTATAGTAAAAACCCAACCATTGGGCCCATTTACACCAAATCTAGCACTATACAAGCGCTTCATTTGGGCACCCCCTCTTCCCATACGAATTTGCATTTTTAAAGGAGAGAAAGAGAGAAAGAGGAAGAGAAAGAAGAAGAGAAGAAACGAGAGTAGGGTGGGGAAGCTTTAGTGTTTCCATTCATCGGTTTCCTCCAATCAAAGCCCTAACATCAATCACTTTCCTCTGCCGAATCCACCCCATTTGCGATTTGGAGGTAAGAAACAAACCTACTTCCTAACCTAGGTTCTTTCTAAAATGGATTACATGAATCTCATATAATTCTTGGTGGTTATATGGGAATTAGTGATTTTCACCAAATCCCTAACCATAGGAACCTTGCATCCACCACCACAAGAGCAAGATTCCCAGGTAATCACCATTCTTCTCCATATATGCGTTTTGTAAGCTAAGCCCTTGCGTGTATCCTAACATGCGGGTGCATTTGACTCAGGACCTCGGCAAACCCTCCCGCGAGTCCAACACTCCTAAGACGATTCCACAAGCCCTTGACGACCTAAAGGTGTGGACCATTATCCCTAGGTGGCCAAGTACCAATTTTAGGATAAATTTAATAATTTTGAATGCTAGAGTGATGTACATGAGTGATTTGGGGAAAAACCTAGCTAAAAACCTACATATTAGGTCCACCAATATCCATACAATGATAAATTGTTATTTATTTGATTTTCAACATGTTTGAGCATGAAATTGGTGTTGCATTATCATCTCATATTTGATTTTTGCATGATTTTTCCTATAACATGTTTGATTGTATTATTTCTTGTTGTATTCTTGTACTATGAGTGGTGTGTTGTCCTTTGTCTCTTAGGTAATCTAGCACCACACGCACACACGTTTGACTTATGCTATTAAGAGTAGTTGCATTTATTTTGATATCCTGAAATTTTATGCTCGATATATTATACGTATGATTCCACCTATACTAGAAGACGATCTCGTAATTACTAAACGTGTTATTGAATACAATATACTTTCTGGGTCGGTCAGGAAACCGAGATTGGCAAAAGTGGTTTCCGTTGGTAGGATCATCTTGTGACTAAACTGACGGATTTGGCGAATGCGAATGGGCGACAGTAGTAGGACTACGTGGGTTGCTTGGACCCGATGTCGTCCGTTACATGCTCGCCTGAACTTAGACGATCTAATCCACTTAGTGACCAACCATGTTTGTTAACCATGCCTAATCACGCTTGTATGGAACCTGGAACACCTCTTGCCCATTGAAGCTCATTGATATGTAACATCCCAAATTTTCACTGTTTTGGATTTCTAAAAATCCTTGATTTTTAATTAACTTGTACTATCACGTACTGACCATTAGCACTCAACGTTAGCTTATACACGAGTTAATTAATCCAAGATTAGCCCAATTTAATAGACCAGACAGGCCGTGATAAGGCCTAGTGCGGGCCGCTAAGCCAGATGGCTATTTACACTTAAAGACGGCCCCATGTGGGCCACCCAGCGACCGTAAAGGGTCAGCAAAATCTAAAAATTTAGGAAACTGAAGATCTCACTGGGCTTGTGGTCCATCGTGGACTACGGATCCAGTGGACACCCAGAACTGGGATCTGGCACTAGCCGAATGCACCCCACCAATGCCAGATTAGAATCTGGCACTTATAAATAAAACTGGGATACCAGCGTTCCAGCCGTCGGATTTCTTCCAAATTTACAGGTGGAGGTTTAATATATTTTTACGCCGTCCACCAAATCTGGGGCCCGATCGTGGCACGATGACCGTTGATCGCGAATCGGACCCGTACGACCAAACCCCGCATCCGTTCGTTCCCAAATTTTGTAAGACCTCTCATCGGGCCATGGACCACTTATCCTATAAATTTCATGGCCAGAGGGCCATCAGAAATGCTCAAATCACCAAAATGGCCCCCACAGGACCACTTAAAGGTCAGAAATGCTTTCTCAGATCATATATCCGTTCATCCGTTCGTTCTCAATTTTTGCATGGGCCCTAGTCAGGCCATAAGGCACCTACACACCAAATTTGGTGGCGAGGGTGATAGGGCCCTAGATCCTAGAAAGACCCTCCCATAAGTCTAGTATAGTAAAAACCTAGCCCTTGGGGCCATTTACACCAAATCTGAATTATAAAAGGGCCTCTTTTGGGCACCCCTCTCCCCATACGAATTTTGCCCTAGAAGAGAAAAGGGAGAAGAGAAAGAGGAGAATGGAGAAGAAAGAGAGAGGATGAAGGCATGGTGGACTCTCAATCAAGGTGGGGCCCAAGAGGATCAAACTCACAACCTCCTACACCTTCTCCAAGGGGGAAACCCATCCGAAAATCATCATCTTCATCTCGTGGGTCGTTTAGGTAAGATCCAACCCTCTTTTCCTTTGAAAACCCTTGTAATGAATGGGATTTGCATGAGAATCTAACATGTGATGGTTGCTCTAGGATTCGAGCCGTTCTACACCAAGATCCACATCTTCTAGGTCATTCCCAAGTCTTCAACAAACCCGAAGGTGCGGACTATTGTTCTTAGGTGGCCTAGCACCAATTATAATACTAGCTTAATGATTTTGGATGCTTGATTGATACATTTGAAAGCCTAGAGAATCCTAGGAATTATAGGTTCTTGAATTTGTATGGATGCACATGATGTTCTTCATAATGTTATTGTTGTTCAAATGATTTTCATGAATGGATGATAATATGCTTATGCCGTGTCATTCTTTCACATGTTGTTAATCCATGTTGTGTATGCTTCTATTACCCTTATGTATATGATGGCTTGAGATGGAGGAAGTGCGTAACTTCCTCACCCACACCCACACACCTCACATGCACTATATTACTTGATTGTTTGCTAGGAACATCTATGATTGAGATGAGTGGAGTATGATGATGACATACTAGTGATAGTCTATATAGTTGGCTTGTTAAGGTTGGCCCTCACTACATTGGGTTGGTCAGGAAACATGAGGAGAGCGAAGGCGACTCCAAGGGTAGGACCGCCTCGAGGCTAAACCCGTGAGTTTGGGCGGGTGTGTTCGGGTGGCTGTAGTTTGACTACATAGGTCTCTCGTGCCCGAGGTCGCTCGTCTCACGCTCGCTTGGCTCGTGCGGTCTAGCCTACAATCTGATCAACCCTGTTTGTTAACCCTGCGTGCCCACATTTGAATGGAATCTGAACCACCCTGCAACCATTGTAGCCCATTGATAATCCACTTGAACTGGTCCACAGCCTCGTGAGCCGGGCATGGTGGAATGGGACACTGTGTGCAGAGCCGGCCTACGCGGGGTACCGCGCCTCCCCGTAGTGACCGCGAGCGATCCCTTCCTTTTGGCACTCCTCATGTGCTTGGAGTCGGGGATGAGGAACCCGACGGGATCACGGATTGCGGTGCCCTGGCCTCGCGCATTGAGGGGTCTCGACACCGCAACTAGTTGAGGGCATTGATACGTAAGATCCCCAACCTGCTGGATGAATGGACTTAACTAATAACTCGGCTAACACGATCGCATTGCATGCATTAGTTAGGGTGGCGACTCGGAAGTCGAGGTCGCTCTGAGGGAGTGTTGACATATGCGATCGTTAGATGGAGTCGCTTGAGGGAGTGTTGTGGCGAGGGCATGCATCATATCATCCCACATGCATGCATTTTAAATAAGAGTTATTAGGTATTGATGATTGTCTGCTTTTCATTAAGTTCATATTACAATTGATGCCTGTGATAACTTGAGACTAATAGTTCACACTGAGTTGATCACTCACTCCCACTCTGGGACGGTGTTTTAAAACACCAACCGGACCCATTCATAGATGCAGTGACTCAGGGCATGAGGAGCTGGCAGGCGAGCTTGGACGAGGAGGACGGACTCTCCTACTTGCACCATGGGCGGCTCTCCATCGGCTTGATCGGGCCGAATTTGGAATTGTTTGAGCCACGGGCTCAACTTTACTATTTTTAGACATAGCATTCTTTTGTTGTTCTCATTGGGCAACGCCTTAGGCGACCCTTTATTATTATTATTTTTTTTTGACCTGTATATATGTGTTATAACCTTCATTTCGTCAAGAGAAATGGTGCGATTGTGCTTCATGCTCAGGAAATTCCAAATTGTGCAGTTAAACTTGACTAATCGTAAAAACCATAAATGCATGATAAGTGACACTCGGGAACTCGGGAGTTGTGTCTATGCACGACCCCTGATTTTCCGGGGCGTTACATGATAACTGCTAGAAATTGATCCACTGTCTCGAGAGCCGGACATGGTGGAATGGGACACTGTGTCCGGGCTGTCGGCCTACGATAGGGCGACGAGCCTCCCCGTAGTGACCGCGAGCGATCCCGCTTCCCAGCACTCACCACATGTTTGCAATCGAGGGTGGAGACTCCGATGGGATCAAGGATCGTGGGGTCTTAGCCTCGCACGTTGAGGGTCTTGGCCACGCAAATGGATGAGGGCATTGATATCGTCGGGGTGTACCAGTTTTTTTAACCTGCTAGATGAACGGAATTAACTAAATACTCGACTAAAATTATCCATGCATTGCATTAACTAAGATTTGGCGACTCGGCAGTTGAGGTCGCAATGAGGGAGTGTTAGTCATGGGCGATCGTGAGACGAAGTCGCTCGAGGGAGTGTTGTGGGTGAGGTCATACATCATACCATAATTCAAGCATACGCATTTAACAAGATTAGTTAGAGATGTGTGAATTTATGCTTTTCATTAAATTCATCATGCAATTGTTATTTGATGTAACTTATGGCTAATGACACTCACAGAGTTAGCTACTCACTCCCACTCTGGGACAGTGTTTTAAAACATCAACCAGACACATCATTAGATGCAGGTGAGGCGGAGCTCGACAAGCTGAGCGGGGTTAGCATGGATGAGGTAGAGGAGCTTCCCTATTTTCAGATTTTCGACGAGTCTGAGTTCGGGCTACCGCGGGGTATGGGCTAGGGCTTTAGTCACTTTGGGTCATGTATGGATGGGACTAGTTCCCTATTTAGATGATTTTGGATTTGTAGTTTGGATATTTTTATATTTAGTGACACTTGATACTGCTTTATGACTTACTTATGCTTGATGCCCTGCTAAACTCTCCATTGTTTATAAGATGATGCAAATGTAATTAAAATCTTAAGCCGATTTGGGTACCCATGGCACCTGGGAATTCGGGAGCCGAGTTCCTACACAGCCCCCGAAAACCCGGGGTGTTACACATTCCATGAAAAGTTCATTGGTTCTTACAGATTTTCATCCTATAACAAAATTCACTCAAAGTATTAAGCAGAAGAAAAAAAAATTCTCATGATTAATCATCCTTTAATCTTAGAAAATTGATATAAAATTAGTCAAAATAAACAGTGGATGATTAAAGTTTTATAGCATTTTTTTAAAAGCCTGGCAAACACTCGTCTCAACCTAAGATACCAAAAGATAGGAGTAGATTATACACAACCCCAAGTAGAGGTGTACACGAGTCGAACCAAGTCGAGCTTGGCACAGCTCAACCACTAGCTAACCCCAACTCGATCTCGGCTCGACTCGGTCCTCGAAACTAACTGGCCAACTCGGATCGATTCGGTCAGCAGCTTAAGCCAGTTAGAACCGAGTTTGAGCCTGTGCAACATTTTCACAAACATATGGAGCGCACTTTCAATTTCTTACTATAGGTGAAACAACAATAGCTGCTTATAGGTATTTCATCAAACACCTTGTATGCAACATCAAAATCAAGAAAAAAGAGTATTTGTTTCGTATACATACCTTCCTTGCCACCATTTGACACTTCATTGAATCATTTCGTCAAACGCTTGGTAAGCAACATCAATATCAAAATAACTGAGTCACCGAACTGATTTGATCCAAGTTTGATTCAAGTTGGGGTTCGATCTGAGTTGAGTCAAGCTTGGGTAAGCTTGAACTTGGTTCAAAACTTTTTCGAGCTCAAAAAAACAGCTTGACACGGCTCGAACTCAAATTTGAACCAAGTCGAAACAAGCTTTTTCAAGTCGATACGAGTGAGACCGAGCTAACTCGGCCAGTGTACAGACCTAGCCCCAACCAGCCACACTGTGTGGCCAAGCATGGTGCAGGCCTGACAGTAGGGCCCACTTTGATGTATGTATTGTATATTCATGCCATCCATTTTGTCAGCTCATTTCATGGCACGAGAGCAAAAAGGAAGCAGATCCAGTTCTCAGGTGGAACACACCGTAGGAAAAAATAATGATTGAACATCCACCATTAAAAACTACCCAGCGCCCGTAGGCACCGACAGGGGTCACTTTCACTAACGTGGGAGGAACGGCTTAACGTGCATTAAATCCACGCCGTCCATCATGTACACCACCCTTCGTTGGGGCTTTATTCTAAAAACTGACCACCCAGGCAAGCGTGGATCTTATGCACGTGGATTTTATTCACATGGTAGGGCCCACCTAAGTTTTAGAATACTGTGATTTTGGATAATTCTTTCATCCTGATAAGGAAAATCATATGAATGGATTAGATGGCATAGAAAAACCGCAGTGGGTCCTACACAAAACTAACGGTAAGCATTCCACTCCAACTGTTTCCTGTGGTGTCGCCTACATGAGCGTTGGATGATCATGTTTTTGCGTTCAACGGTTAAAAATAGGCACCATATCTGATGGACGGAGCAGATTACAAGAAAGTTCCACGCGCGTGCCTCTCTGTCTGCAAAAGTAACGCCACTAGCTACGGACGCGGATTGCGTCCTAACCCCGCCCGTCTCCAGCTGGGAACGAGCAGCAGCTTTGAGTGGCCACTGTGATGTACGGATCTTATCCACACCGTCCTTCCATTTTTTCCTATCATTTTCGGATATAAACCCAAAAATGAGGCAGATTCAAGGCTCAAGTGGACTACACAATGAGGATAAACCTTTTACCGTTGAAAACTTCTTGGGGGCCACAGAAGTTTTGGATGGAGCTGATATTTGTGTTTTCTCTTCATCTGGGTCTATTTAACTTTATTAATAGGTTAGGATAGAAAATAAACATCACGGTGGGCCCTAGAAAATTTTCAACGGTGAGAATCATTATCACCGTTAATTCCTGTGATGTGGTCCACTCGAGCTTTGGATCTTCCTCATTTTGATCTCATGCTCTAAAAAGATACGAAAAAATATGGATGGACGGTGTGGATAAGACCCAAACATCACGGTGGCCACTCAAAGTTGCTGTCCGTTCCCAGCTGGAGAGGGGGGCTAGGACGCAATCTGCGTCCTGTAGCTACAGAGAGGGACGCGGCGCTAGGGCCTCTGAAGGGTCACCAATGATGTTTGGATTCTATCCACACCGTCTATCTATTTTTCCATCTCATTTTAACTTATGCGCCCAAAAATGAGGCATATTCAAGTTTCAAGTGGACCACACCATAGGAAGAAGTGGTGATAATGATACCCACCGTTGAGCTGAAAACACAGATATAAGCTTGATCCGAAACTTCCGCAGCTTCTAAGAAGCTTTTAATGGCAGGCGTTCGGCGTTCAATCCTCAGTGTATAGCCTACCTGCTTCTTGGATATGCCTCGTTGTTGGGTTCATACTATAAGATGATAAAATGTATGGACGGTGTGGATACAACCCATACATCACGGTGGCCTTAAGAGCCCGATTTCCTACGAAATGCTTTAGCAGGAAGTACACCTACCGTTGTTTGGAGATATTTGTGAGAAATCCACCCTGTTCATCCATTTTGAGTTCTAATTTTAGTAATTCGACAAAAACATGAGGTGTATCCAAAACTCAAGTGACTCACACGAGAGAAAAAATTGGGGAAAGAAATTCCTACCATTGAAACTTTCCTGGGCTCCAACTTGATGTTTATATGCCATCCAAACCATTTATAAGGTCATTACTGCTAGGATGAAGTGAAAATACTAAAAAAATTGCCTTACGCAAACATTTTATGGCCCCAAATATGTTTCAACGATTCAAACTGAATATCCACTGTTTCCTCTCGTGTGACCCACTTAAGTTTTGGATACATATTATTTTTGGTATCATGTCTTAAATTTATCTCTCAATGCGTATGAACGGGGTGGATTTCTAAAAAAAACATCTCGGTGGACCACACCCGGCATCAACTTCCTGCGAAAGGCTTTAGCAGGAAATCCGCATCCGTTACCCTCCTGCTGCCGAGCTCGGGATAGGCGTGCGCGTATTGGGTACGAGATCCACGCGGGCCTAGCTAGAGACGGACGGTCTGTCAGGCCCCAGTCGCGTTGCATATAAATTATCCATGCCTTCTATATTTTTAGACAGATCATATTAATGCGTGATCTGAAAACGGAGACAGAACGAAGGCTCAAGTGGACCACGTCACAAGAATATCAAAGGGATTCAACTCCTACCGTTGAAAACTTCCTAGGGCCCACCTTGATGTTATTTCCCATCCAACCTGTTCTTAAGGTCACATAGACCTGGATGAAGGGAAAACATAACTATCAGCTTCATCTAAAACCTCTGTGGCTCCCGATAAGTTTTCAACGGTAGGATTTCATCCCCACTACTTCCATTGGTGTGGTCCACTTCATTCTACCTCCTTTTTGGGAATAGTGGCCCCTTACACAAAAAACGTGGCCCACACAAATTTTCGGTGGGCAGAGAAAGCATGCCGAAGCTGTCAATGGAAGTAATAAAGGCTCAAATCTAGTGCATTAAAGCCCTAGTTATGCCCCCACTTTTTTTGCATGCGCCCCTCTTTTTTCAACTTTTAGTACAAGAACAGTACCTTTTTAGTACTTGCATAGTACCAAAAGTAGGAAAACTAGTACGTTGTGCATAAAAACATGGTCTCTGAATATCATTTCCCTTCTAGATCTTATCAATTGCTAACTGATTCAAAACCATCTAAAAAAGGGTCATTGGTAATGGGACACAGGAAAGATGTTCAGAGCCCTTCAGGTGGAAACATTGGACGGCTGAGATCTTTCAATCTGGAAAAGTTTTGGTTCTTCCGCTAAGTGGATTGGGCTCAACGGTTGAGATCAAAGGATTTGCCACTATGATTGATGAGTATAGCACTATCTAAACCATCCAAATTGTGGGTCCACGGTATCCAAATTAAGGGTCATCTAAATTTAAAAGGGATTTTTAACAAATCCCTACTAAATGATTACAGAATTTATATCTAAGTGCTTCCTTTTAATAAGTTTTTATAACACTACCTTAATAATTTGGTTAATCTTCGGTAACCACATGCTTATTTCAAAAAAAGTGTCATTATTGTGATTTTACGGCCCTTAAACCAAACATAGGAAATGTAAAATAGAGGCATTATGGAGTAGCTTAGGTGCAGCCCTTATTGTAGGGCCCACTTTAAGTAAATTTTGATATGGAAAATGAATAAAGAGCTATGATTGACCATTAAATATTTATTGTGGGCTGCACAAGTTTAGGTTGATATTTGTTTTTACCCTTCATCTAAGTTGGTGTGACTTTATTTACAGGTTGGATGGCAAATAAAAATTACCTTACAATGATCCCTAGGAAGTTTTTAGTGGTGTTTAATCACCCCCTTTCCTTCCTTGTAATATGGTCCACCTAAGATTTGGATCTACTTTATTTTTGGGCACATGCCTTAAAAATGACTCATCAAAGCGGATGGAATAGAATACATACATCAAGGTGCCCCATGATAAGGGTTGCTGCAAAAATCTTCCTTTTTTTCTTTTTTCTTTTTTTTTAAATATTGAAAATGCACCCTTAATAAATAAGGGTGCTCACAAACACATGACCTCATTTTTGAACTATGGAAAAATAAATTATTCTCATTTCTCTCATTTCATACCACAATTGTTACATGGAGCCTGACAAATATTTATGGCCCACCACAATGCTGTCAGTGTCACATCCGCTTTGTCCATCTACTACACTAATTCATTTAAAGACATGAGCAGAAAAATCAAGGCAACTCAAAGCTCAAATTGAGCCCCACACACCACAAGAAATTATAGGGATGGAGACAACCACCATGAAACCTTTTTGGGGCCCACTGATGTTGTGGATTAAGATGAATTTATGTTTCCACTCGGAATCCTCGTAGGACTCACCTTATGGATGGGTATAAAGATCATGATAGCACTAGGAAGGTTTCAATGGTGGGCGCCTTATTCTACAATATTTCTTGTAGTGTGACCCATTTGAGTTTTGGATCAGCTTCATTCTTGTACTCATGTCAAAAAATAAAAAACAAACCAAAGCTCTTAATATAATTATTTTTCACCCTTTTAATAATTTAACTATTTTGTTTTGATGATGGACAGTCACCATACTCTTGTGCAATCTTAAGGAATAAAAATATAATTTTAATAGTTATTTTGGAATTATCCAAATGCAAGGAAAGCCTTATCACTTGAAAAGTTTTAAAAGCTATAAAAAAAAAATAAAAAAAAATCAAGCAGCTAGAGTTCCAATCTTATATTAGAATAAGCAGCCCCAAACATCATACCTTTATATTACGATGTAGAGCGGGTTGCAGACACTTTCATGTCCAAGATGGACTAGCGAAGACTCGATTAGAGGTAGAAGTCATCAAGATCATCAGAACTTTAAAATAGGCATATCTCCCAAGCCAGAATGAGTTACTCGACGTACTAAGTCAAATATGACACTTACTATAAATAGTGAATTTACTATTTATAGTAAATTACAAATTTTAGGGAGTTTTAGTTGTGGTTTAATCCCTCAACTTTTTTCAAGTCCTAATATCCCTATTTAAAGGATTGTAGACTTGTTTATTTCATCTATCAAACAATCAATTATTAACAAATTTACTTTTAGAATTATTTCTGGTTTCCATCTTTCCTTGTTGATTCGAGAAATCTCTGTGAAGAGTCCAAAGACGCTTTGTAGATTCAAAGTAGTTATCCTTGAGGAAGACGATGATTGACCTTATCATGTTCATTCTTGCGTCATATCGCATCTGCTCCGTCCATCGGGTGTGCTCCTAACAATAAGCCTTAGGGCAAAATATAAGCTAGATAGAAAACTTAGATAGGCAACACCGTAGTAACCGATGGGTATGAAACCCAACCATAGGTTTGTGGGGACAATATGGTGTGCATCTTTCATGAAACCCATTCATTCGGTGCAGCTCACAAGGATGAGGGGAACTTGCCGAGATGAAGGGATGATACAAAAATAGGCTTTATCCAAAAACCCAAGTGAACCACCCTCATGAACATGTAGATTTTAGGCACAATTCCACACTTTTACTATTGTTGTGGCTAATACCAGTGCTTTATCAGAATAATCTATTGTATGTATAGTGGACATAATCGTTTTTAGCTAATGGACAACAGATTTCACACATACAACATGGTGGCCCCCACACAACTTCGGTTTTCTATATAACTATATAGCAATTTTATTAAGATGATAGTTCCTTCATTAGCAAAAAGTAATCCCATCTAACTTGGCTTAGCTAAGAGAAATCTAATAGAAGGTGTCTTAATGAAAATTATTTAAACTAATTAAGTAGTTTGAAGATACTCTTTTAAGATAGCAGAAAGAAAATACCACAATAACTGATCTTAGCTTATAAAAGTCCCTATTGAAAATTACACAAATGGATAGCTAATTAAAATAGAGAGCGGTCCAAATTCCAAAGGAAAAATAGAGTGATCGGTCTTAAACTTGTATGCATTCTTCCCTAGGTAAGTACATTTGGAAGGTGCTTGACATTTTTCAAAACAGGCTGGCCTGACTAAGCAACGACAGGTGCATTTACAATTAACCAAGTACTAAGATATTCTGTAACAATAACGGTAGTCATAATGGCTACCATCATTGGTTTTACGATACAAACTGTAATGATCCACCCTAATAAAGACTATTAAGGCTCATTTGGCCCCATGGATTTGGGAACTTTTGAGGTAATTTGAGGAGATTTCAAATCCCCTTATATGTTTAGCACTATAAAGTAATTGGGAGTTTCAAATCTCTTCAAAGAGAAGGTTCGAAATACAATATAAAAAACTTAAATTATATCTAAAATCCTTCCAAGAATTGCATGTGTAACATGTGTGTGACTAGGCTATTAATCTATTAGACACATGCCCACAGATAATATCTTAAAACAATTAGGGCCTGTTTGGCCGGGTGGATTGGAAGGGATTGGCCGGTATTAGGGTGGATGGCATGGATTTCAAGGTAATGATGGTGTTGTCAGTGGATTGTCTTAAGATCCATGGGATTACTATATATTCCAGGATTGTTACATCGAGTCTGTTTGGCACACCCGGCTAATCTTGGGATTAAACCTTCCCATCCATTCTAATCCCTCAACCAAACACGTCTCCAGGAAAATTTGAACGGATTAGGGTGGATTGGATGGGATTTAAAGGTAACGATGGTGTTGTCAGTGAATTGTCTTAAGATCCATGGTATTGCTATATCCCGGGATCAGATCACCCAGTCTGTTTGGTACGCTTGGCCAATCTTAGGATTTAACTTCCAATCCCTTGCAATGCCATCCAATTCCTTCCAATCCGACCAGCCAAACGAGCCCTTAGATTATCAATTACATCACTATAATTACTTTAATACGATGATCTGTGTCGTCCCAACATTGTCCATGTACATCAATGGTTAAAAATCGTTAGTTAATCACTCAGATGTGATCTCGTCCTTGTGGCCCATCCAAGACTTGGAATTTCATCATTTTCCGGCAAAACATATATTTTACCATGCTTATTACAACTACACTAATAAGATATATTAAAGTTGATTTAGTAATTAAACTCAAACCCCCACAAATATATGATGCATAATTATTTTTTGAATTTAAATTTAAAGGGATTTTGAATTCACGGTACCAAACACAATAGTAGGATTTCAAATCTCTCACCGCCATTTATGGAAAAATTTTAAAAAACCTGAGACTTCTAATAATCTGACTCATAATAGTCTATTACGAGGCTGGTATGATTTATTTGAGGAGGACAGCGTAATCATTTTTTCGGTAATGATTGTTATAGGTGGCCTTTTACATAAGGGTAACGGCCCTTAAGACAATACACCAGGCACCGTGTAAGGGAGAGTGTGCATCAAATCCATACCATTCATAAGGTTCTCCGCCACATTTTCTCCATCAATCATAAAAATCAGTCCAATAAAAGACTTAAGTGGGCCAAACAATGCCAGAAAAATCGGATGCGGATTGGCTTGTGTACCACACACCAGCTATATAGCTGGTATATTGACGTCAGCAAGGTTCCATTACGAGGTATGTGTTATATCCAAACCGTTCATCCATTTTGAAAGCTCGTAGTAACGCCTGAGACGAAAAATAAGACATATCTAACTATAAAGTAGACCACACTGCAAAACGCAACGGGGATTGAGCGTCTATCCTTAAAAACCCTTTTCGAGGTCACAGAAGTTTTGCATCAATATGAAATTTGTTTTTCCTCTTCATCCAGGTCTCTATGACCTTATGAACAGATTGGATGGAAAATAAACGTTATGGTGGGCCTACGAATTTTTTAACGGTGAAAATCATGATCTCCGCTGCTATTTGCGGTGTGGTCCAGTTGATATGTGGATATGATTCATTTTTTTTATAATGCTCTAAAATGATCTCGAAAAATGTATGAACGGTGTGGATATAATAAATACATCATTGTGGGGCCATGTAACTTTGATCTCCTTTGAACCGTTCGTACAACTCGGAGCTGGAGGAGCGTCAGCGATCGTCTTCGCACGACACGTACCTACAGCAGCTATATAGCTGGTGTGTGGTACACCAGCCAATCCGCTTCCAGAAAATTCACTTGGTGTGACTCATGTGACCGTTGGAATCTACTGATTTTCAAGTAATCCATTTACCTTGTTGTGACGCTTCAGATGAACGGATTGGATGCTACATACAAACCAAGGTGGACCCTACGCTATGATATTAACGGTGGGACTTTACCATCACAACCGTTCCCCCATTTTTGGGCCCCGGGCCAAACAAAGGGTGATGGACGGTTGGATCTCATCAACATGAAGTCCTACGTCCACGTCAGCGAATAGACGTGACCCTGCATGACCACGTGTAGTCACACGAGCGAACCAAAATCAAGTTTCGAACACCAACCGAGTCGACTCAGCGATTCAGTGAGTCAGTAGGTAAGCCAAAGATATCAAGATATGAAACAAAGCCAAACACTCCCAATCTCAATCTCAAAAGATTTGCTTCTGAGACATCCAAACAGTTATTATAATGAGGGAAGAAGATATCAAAATCAAGGACACAAAAGACAAGGGGAATCAATCGTCCTGCAAAAACACAGCATTATTCAATCAAGCAAAACACCATTAAAAGCAGTTCTGAGAAAATGCAGAGAAAATCCCCTACAAAAGAAGGAAAAGTCACTAGAATTACTTAAGGCCTTTGATGACAGATCAGAGCCGTTGAGATTCAAAATTCATCCAAAACCCATGTCCGGAAATTCAATCATCTGCACAATCAGATTCAGATGGGAGATTAGAGAGCATCAATACAAGAAAGGAGGGGGGACTGGATTTTAGATAGATATTTGAATTACCGTTCCTCGATCGGGAATTAGCAGACGGGAATAGAGAGCTGGCCACCGGGATTGAAATCGAGAGCTGAGTCGTCGAGGACGCGGCCCGGTCCGATCGGTCCTCCAAATCAAGCCATGAGTCTCTGTTCTTTGGTGGCGGCGGCGGCCATTCGTCGAAGAAGAGGCGGAGCGGCTGCTGAGGCTCATCATCTCTCTCGACCTTCACTGCTCCGCTTCCTGACTTAAAATCAGTACCCAGAACAAAGCAATGCTGCTGCTGCTGCTGCTGAGGGTAGTAACTGCTAGGCAAAACAGAGGAATTACGCTGCATAGACCGCCACGAGCTGTCGATATTTGAATCAGGAATGCTCCGCAAACTTCCCGAAGCTTCCGAGAAGAAGGCGTGCTCATCGACGTCTTCTTTCAGCCCATGCAAATACCTGAAGAAAAAAGAACGTATAAATCAAAGGCAAAGAAGGAAGCTTTTCTTATTCTTCTTTTTTTGGTGGTTTTTTTTTTTTTTCACAGACCTGTAATCTTTATCAGCTGAGGAGTAAGAAGAAGAGTCCAGATTGAAATGGGAAGTGGAGTTTTGGTTGGAAAGGGAAATGGCAGGAGTTCTGGAAGAGGAGGAATGAGGATAGAGATAGGGATGGGGAGTTTGAGTTGGAATATGAGAAGAAGAAGAAGAAAGAGAAGAAGAAGAAGAGAAGGAAGGGGAGAGAGAAGGTGGGGTGGGGGATGATGTTGATGGGGTGGGTGTTGATGTCAATTCCACAGGCTTTCTTGAACGGTTTCTGCCTCTGTGCATGTGCCTCTCACAGTACTTGGAGTCTGGGTAAGCTTCTTTAGAGCACCTCCATTTCTTCCCATCTGTTCTCCTGCACCTTCCTGGCTCTGGGTCTGCTGCTTTCCTGCCAAAACCCATCTGAAAACAACCCCACCCAGCTGCAAGAAAACAACAGAAATCCAGATCTTGTTACTTTCAAGGGGTTTTTTTTTTTTTTTTTTTTTTTTTTTTTTTTTTTTTTAAATTTTAATCCTCAGGAATTCAAAGGATTGGGAAAATGAAAGGGACCCAGATGGAAAAATGAAAATAAAAGAAAATGATGTAAAAGGAAGATGAAAATAACCCCACCTTATTGCAATAAACAGAACAAGATCTTACTTTCACCTCTAAAATTCAAAGAAATGGGGAAAAATGATAAGAAGGCCAAGATGAGGAAAATATGCCCAAATAAAAGAAAACAAAAGAAGAAAAGAAAACCTCACTGAGCTGCAAAAAAACAAAACCCAAATCCCATTTTCACTGCAGGAGAGAGAGAGAGAGAGAGAGAGAGAGAGAGAGAGAGAGAGAGAAGACATCCAGTTGAAAAACAGAACCCAAATCCCATTTTCACTACAGAGACAGAGAAATGAATAAAGGGGAAAAAAAAAAAAGAGATATCCAGCTGAACGGAAAAAAAAAAAAAAGAACCTGCTCCTCAAAAAATTGAGAGAGAGAGAGAGAGAGAGAGAGAGAGAGAGAGAGCCATAAGCAGGAATCTTACTAGGATGCTGAGGGAAGAGCCTGGGTAAGGTAGGACTGATGGGAATGGAATCACATCCCCTCCTGATTGGATAGAGAAGATCAGGTGGGATTGGCATCCCACATGTCATGTATTTGAAGATGAGAGCTTGGTGTTCCAGCTCCTGCCATTGTCTTGCCGTGAAAGCAGAACACCTATTCCTTGCATTCAACATCTTCGACCAAAAAACACCCACAACAAACACCAACAGCAGCAAAAGATTCAAAGCTACACTTCCAATCTTTCAAACCTCATTGCTATATATAGATACAGAAAGAGAGAGAGAGAGAAAGAGAGAGAGAGAGAGAGCAGTCTCATCTCAAATCTCTCTCATGGGGTGTTGCAGAATCTTCTGTTGCATGGATAAAACTAATAGCTGATGCTGCCACCTGAGTCTGCTTCTCTTATTATGACTGCAGCAGAGCAGCTGCTGCTGTGCTGCAGCTGCCACTGTTGTTTTTGCAGCAGCTGCTACTGCTGCCTGCTGCCCTTTGCTGCTCTTGTCTCTGCCAGCTTTGCGGAAACCCATACGCCCAGTTATATAAATAAGAAAGTATCATGCTCTTACCTACGTACACGTGTCTTACATCTGTCTTCATCCAAACTCATCAAATGGTGGGACAGGCTTTCGATGCCACGTGATAAAAGAAACTCCTTTACACTGATCAAATGGTCAGGATTGTCTGATGGATTTTATCTTGGTAGTGGGCCCATAAAGATGGGTGCGGAGTAGGTGCCGGCCCTGCCTCACCGAGACCGTGCGGCCTTTGCCCTGTGCCCTACCGTGTATGTATTCTAGCTAAATCCTCCGCCGTCCATCTAAAAGCACAAAAATATAAAGCAGATCCAAAACTTAGGTGGACGGTACCATAGGAAACATGAATAATTGAACACACTACCATTAGGACTTGTTTGGTTTTCGGTAATTGGGTGTAAATCGGTCACGATTATTTACTCTTGTAATTGCATCATGATATTATAATACTTGACTCTTAGGATGATTTTGTTATCTTGTTTGTTTCAACCTTAAATTACCGTGAAAATGGTAATTTTGTAACCTGAAACTGTAAATTTTATAATTAACTTTATCTCCTTTTACAAGTGTATTTGACTCTCAAAATATAAGCCATAATTTCTTATGAAACAAACACGTATAAGTGATAATAATGGCTTATTTACCTTGTATTTCATAGGAAATCGAAAAATCAAAGGGGCCCTAAAAACTTTGTAAGGCCCACCATAATGTTTCGGTAAGGTTAGTCACATGGACATGGATGAAGGGAAAGTATATAAATATCAGTTTGATCCAAAACTTTTGTGGCCCATTAATGGATAATCACGTTTTTCCTATGGTTTGGTACACCTGAAAACAGGATTTGCTTCATTTTTTAATTCATATCCGTAGGCACTTCACATAAAATGAGGACAAGTCACTCTCTAAGCTTCAACTCGATTTTAATAAATTATCTCTTACTAACTTAGAAATCATTGAAAATCCAAATGGGTCGAATTGTGAGCATAATCGGCATGTCACGGAGAAAACCAATGGACTTGATTGGGTAGCACCAAATCCAGTAGCGATTCGGTCACGACCATGCATCTGAATTCCAAAACCCTAAAAACTCTCTGTATGTAGCAACCAATGTGTGAAAAAGGTATAAAATGAACTTTCTTTACTCATGGATCACTCTCTGTAACACTTAGTCTTTCCGAATAATGTTGTCTTGAGGTGCGGGAGGTCATATATTCAAGATTAAGGAAAGTACAGTCGTCTTTATCCACAAAGCGGCCATGGTATTATTGAGAGCAAATTCTGACCGATTAAGATGATTTATGATACATTGAAAAAATGGTCAAATGATCTTTCTAACGAACTTAAGTTTTCTCCAATCCGAATTATGATGAGGAAGATACGGCTTATTTATCAAAACCACGTATTGTCGAGCGATTAAAACTGTAAAAACTCTGGCCGCACTTTAAACTAGTCAAACGAGATCTGATAATGTGATTTTAGTTGCATTAAAAGTTTATCACGTGACATTTTCAATGATCCTAAGATCATCAAAACATACCATCAGTTAAATTACAGACAACCAATTGCATATACTGAACAATCATACTTTTGGTAGGTCAAATGGGGTTTGATCAAAATAATTCAAGTCTTGTTAAGAAGCTTATCTGATTATCTTTTCAACGAGACCAAGATTACTGAAAATGAACGAATAACGAATAAGATACAAGTATTTAAACAATTTACAAAATAAAAATAAAAATTAATCATTACATTTTTTATATATGAGATATATATAATAAAAAATAATGATTACTTATATATATATATAATTTTTATTATATATATATATAAGTAATCATTATTTTTTAACTTTTTTATATATAATATATAATATATTACGTTTTAAACTATGAGCGTCCATAACACAACTCGATGAATCACAGTCGTTGGCAATAGAATTCGGCTACCAATGCTTATATAAGGGATCTAATGGACGAAAGAAAACACACAAATACAGATACAGAGAGGAACAAGGAAAGTGAGCCAGAGAGGGAGAAAATGGAAGAGAAAGAAACAAAAAAACGAGAGGAAAAAAAAAAACCAGAGAGCAAAAAGAGATAGAAAAATACAGAGAGGGTCCAAGGGTTGGAATTTACCCGAAGGTGCTGCCCAAGGTACCTTAAAAATTTTCAACATGCCGACATAATGCCTGACATATGAGACAAAAACAACCATTAAAAAAGTCATTGAAACTAAGACTTTATCTATCTCTATTTAATTTGCATTTCACTCCACACATTCCAAGTGTATCAAATATATCCACATTTCCTTATATCTTATTCTACATTATTCTCCCTCTTTCATTTTGTCTTACTTTATTTTCCTACCCAGGATCTTAAATCCTGCGAAACAAGGCTAGTTAGCATTTCATTTTACTCACTGCATTTTTATTATCTTTTCCTACCTGGGGCCACTTGGCTCTAAAATGTAAGGTTAGATAGTTTTCTTATTTTCGCCTACCTGGCTTTTATAGGTTATGTGAAGCACGACCAAATATAAAAATGTCGAAACTTCGTTGAATCCCAAAAAATTACAAAATATTGTGAAGAAGAGACTGCACATCGTGCGAGCAAAAAATGATGCCTAATTTATTCTTTTTCCGTCACCGAGGCCCTTACTCAGAATCTATGGTCTTATATCAACTACGTGAGTCAATTGAGTTAGGGGAGATTCCCTTACTCATAAGCAATTCTACGGTTTCTAAACAGCCATAGATTTTAAGCTTAATTTGGGTAGTGTCGACTCTGAATCAAATGCATTTTTACACTCGAATCAGTAACATACTTTTGCTACACTAAAGAATCAACATCAATGCCAAAAGGAAGTGAGGGCACCATCGCGCTCGCATGTGGGGGGAGGCGTTCACAATACCCTAAAATAATCTGGAAAAAAATGGAAGGACATCATGGATATAAAATATATACATCAAGCTGGCCCCTATCAGTAAGGGTTGCGCCGTCCTAGGTGAGCGTGAAGATTGGGACCCATTATTCAGACTTGATATGGAGAAAAATTATAGTATGTGTATGTTATTGGTATGGGACGAGAATTACATCCTATGGTCTTGATAAGATCTATATGGGGCCCACCATGATGTATGCATTTTATCCTTGTCATTTATCTATTTTAACTGATCATTTTAAGGCATGAGCCCAAAAATGAAGTAGATCTATTACTTGAGTGTGCCATAGCATAGGGGATGTGGTGTTAATGGTGCCATTGTTAAAACCTGCCTTGGGGCCACCATGATATTTATTTTCCATCCAGCATGTTTATAAGGTTACATAGACCTGGATGAAGGGAAAACACAAATATCAGCTAGGTAAACAACTTTTGTGGCCCCTAAGAAATTTTCAATTGTGGTCATTCAATCCCCATGTTTCCTACGGTTGGCCCACTTGAGCCTTGATTTCTCTTTTTTGGGATCATGCCTTAAAATGAATTGTTAAAATATATGGACATCGTGGATAAAACACATACATCACAGTGGGTCCTATAGAGCTGATGTTGATGCTTGTTGGGACCTCTTAGCAGGGGTAGAACGTGTTGGGATGCCTTGCACAAACCTTAGGATCTAGCCTATCGAAACAAACCAGAATTATGGATAATAAAGCAATGAAATATATCAAAGCATCAATCACACACCACACAAGAGATTTTTACGTGGAAAATCCTCTGAGAGGTAAAAACCACGGGATCTCGTCTAGATCAACATTCCACTATGAAGTAGAACGTTACAACCTTCTTCACTCACATAGGAGTGGATGAACAATGAGAGAAACAAAGAAAACAGAGAGATCTCACCGATTATGAGGACATAGAAGCGCTGAGATATAGATTGCACAGTAGATAACCTCCACGAGCATAATCTCTCTTCTATAAGCTTCCTCTCTCTCTTTTCCTTTCTCTCTCTCTCTCTCACCTTTGATAGCCCTAAACCATTTAGCAAATCCCTAGTAAAGATTTAGAAAACCCTCTTGTTGTGTTTAGAAAACCCTAGGTACCTCCTATTTAAGGTTTTATGAAACTCCTTTCCACATCCCAGTTGCGAAAGGACTTGCGACACGAAATCCGCGCAAAATCGCAGAATGAATCTGCGTAACTACGACTGGTCGTGACGAACCTTTGACCGATCGAGCGCCACCCATGACCGGTCGAGCACCTCCCTCAACCGGTCGAGCACCACGGAGAAAAATAGCCCAAGTCGCTGGACTTTGAGTTGTGCCACGGCTCGACTCCTACGACTGGTCGAGACCAGCCTTCGACCGGTCGAGCGGGGCTCACGACCGGTCGACGACGGGTCAAAAAACCCATCAAAACGTAATCTCTGAACTAAACTTTGTGGTGCCTATAGGTGATGTATGTGCCTTATCCATGCCATCCATATGTTTTTCTAGCTTATTTTAAAGCATAAGTGTGTGTGAGTGTGTGTGTGTGTATAATCATTTACACACCTATTCACAAATAACCTCCTATGCACCTAAATGATGGCCGTCCAATTCAACCAATAAAAGATATTAAAACAAGATTTTTCATTTCGAAACTGCCTCATGCATGGTGATTGCCTCAAAGTTGAGTGTTAGAGATACACACACACTCTCTCTCTCTCTACTCTGTCTCGACTCTCTATCATCTCTCATTCTCTCTGTTCTCTCTCAACTCCCCATCCTCTTTAAATTCCCACGTGTTCCTGTAGACACCCATTTATCAAAATACGACCACTTAACTTCATAACTTAGTTAGGCCCTTTGATTAGAGTAAGTACACGACTCAAAATATGCCAGACATGCATCTAACAGACCAGATTGGGGTAGACCTGACAGAAATGGCCCTACTAGGGCCAATTTTGACAAAACAAACCATGTAGTGTCCCGAATTTTTTGCTATTTTGAATTTCCAAAAACTCTTGAAATTTTTTGATATAACTAGCTTATATTGTCACTTACTAACCCTCAATGCTTAAGGTAAGCCTATACGTGGGCAGTACCAGTAAAGAACCACACAAATTCGATTAATCAATCGTAGGAAGCTAACGAATTCGCCCGATTACTTAAAGCTCAAGTCTATCCTTGTGATTTGTTCATCTAAGGCCCAAATCTAGTCGACCTATCATTGACTAATCAAGACAACTACAACTAAATAAAGACCTGCCTAAAGTCGAGACAACTAGGGGTCAGATCAAACCAAACTGACTTAATTACTCTTTTAGCTTAAGAACCAATGGTTTAGAGTGATTATGAACGAATCATCATTTTCGCTAATTACGAATAAGACATACTATAAACTTAGATCATCCATACCCCGATCATCGCGCACAAGAAATCTCGTTATCCAATTCATTCAAGAAATGCTCTGATTATTGGAATAAGCTCTAGACCACTGGTTAGTGAGCTATTAAATCTAATACTATAAAAAGACGTTCATCTTAGTGGGCTCGACGTCCATCATTGGACATCGAGCAGAGATCACGTATACAATTTCTCAACTTAGACTCCCAAGGTCAGTGCATGAGATGTGTGAATATCTTTAAAGTTTGTTAAGAACTTAAATTAAATGTTCATTTTCACTCTCGGCTTAAATTATAGCTTTTGGACCATTAGATCGTGACCAAATTTAAAGCAACAAACTAACTTAATATCCTACACATATTCGTATAGTTGTGGTCCCGATCGATCATCGGTAACTACACCCCTACACCCCATAGTAGACCCCAAAAGTTAAAAATACCCTCTCATATGGCTAATATAATAAAAACAGTCCTTAGGGTCATTTGCACCATTTTTATTACTATAAATAGTATATTTGGGGGCAACCCTTGCTCCCATCTGAATTTTGCCCTAGAAAGAAAGAGAGAATTAGAGAATGAGAAAAATGAATAGAGGGAGAGCAAGTGATAGAGATTGGTGTCTTATTCACCAAATCCTTCAAATCGAAGCCCTAACCTCAACTGTTCTCCTCCACCGAATCTACCCCACTTGCGATTAAGAAGTAATAAATGAACGATACTTTCCAACTTAGATTTTTCTAGGTTGAATTGCATGAATCTCACATAATTCCTTTTAAATTGGTACATGAATCATTTTTTCCAAAATCCTAACCCTAAGATCTCAAAGATCGAAAATTCATTCTTAAGGTGTGGACCATTATTCCTACGTTACCAGTTATCGATCCTTAAGGGTCTCAATTAATGATTTTTTGTTTGTAAATAGCTTGGTGTATGCTAACATGTTCACATTTCGATTTGTTCGCAACATGTGTTATTGCTTGTTTATGGATGCTCACATGTTTGATAGAATGTCTATGTGATTGAATGTGTTGTTCTATTGATGCTCACATGTTTGATAGAATTCCTAAGTAAATGTATGGTTTTACTAATTCTCACATGTTTCATGAAATGCTCAAGTGATTGTGTTGTTTCTATTGGTGCTCATATGTTTGATGGAATGCCTAGGTAGTAATGTCATTGAAATTATGCTTCATATAAAACTCGTTATGACTGCATGACGAATGGTTAGTCTGTAGTGATGTTAAGAATTGCTTACAATGTTGGGACAGTTGGTTAACCAACCGAAATAAGGGGTGACCCGAGTTAGGTCAGCCACCCTAGGCTTGTTCGATCGACCTGGGTCGAACAGGAACGACCGACAATAGTTGGACTACTCGGGATGCTTGCACCAGATGCTTTTTGCACTGGGATTCTCCCAAGTCAATCAAATTACTCTACCAACCGACTGACTATGTATGTTCACAATGTATGACAAGACCAAATAGAATATAGGATGCCCCATTCCCATTGAATGAGTCTACTTATAACTATTGGCGGTACGATCCAAAAAACTCATGAGCTAGGAATGGTGGTATAGGATATCGTGTTCGAGCTGTGGGCCTACGCTGGGATGACGAGCCTCCTCGTAGTGACTAATGAGCAATCATGAAGGCTACAAGCCTTTATATCATAAATGAAATGAATGTCGCAAACACATCACAAGTGCGTTTGGGTGACGACTCTTGCATCAATTGTGGTCATCTTCCACCATGTCAATGAGGTTACTAACCTTGTGTCATCAGAGTTATGTCATTCGGGTCCTTTGAGATCAATTGGGCCAGTGTTAGTCCTGCACTGGCGGGGTAGTTGTCGCTTAGGTGATGAACCCAAAAAAAAAAGGATTAAAGGACATGGTGAGGAGCTGCTAAATTCACCCTAAGCTTTATGATCCGGTTGAGACCATGATAAAATATTGATACCCTAGCTTCCCCAATATATTGGTTGAATGAGATTTAATAAATACTCAGCTAACATATGCATCAATCGCATTGCATTAGATAGGATGTTACGATTGGGCGACGGACCCGCTTGTAAAAGAGTGTTAGCATTTATAAAAATAGGCGTTGAAGTTGCTTATGAGGGAGTGTTAGCATTTATAAAATAGGCGTTGAAGTCGCTTGTGAGGGAGTGTTGGATTGTAAGAGCATGCATTATATCATAATTTCATATGTGCATCTAACAAGAGTATTTATGAGTGATTATTTACATGTTTATCATTACCTGCGTTGATTATGTCGATAACATGCGTAACTTAAAACTAATGGAACCACTGAGTTAGATATTCACTCCCACCTGGGATGATGTTTTAAAACACCAACCAGATAATATTATTGATGCAGGAGCTATCGAGGTCTCCGACGAGTAGGCTTGAATCGGCTTGCACTTTCGCCGTGATGTCTTGGGAGTGTTGGGCGAAAATGGAAGACTTTACTTTTATTTTCATTTTGTGCATGTATATGTTTGAGTCCTAGACTGAACGTGCTTTATGTGTTAATTTTGTTGTATTATCTTTGTGGCTTATATAATCCCAATTTAGGGCGATCACCACTATTGGAATTGTACTTTGATTGTTAGCCCTATATTTATAGATTTTTGTTATCTCTATCTTGCTTTGAATCCGCTAAGTTGAATTACACTACTCTCTGATTATTTGTGTGAAAAATGAATGTGAATTTAAACAAGGTCACATATGCATTTTCATTTGCTTCACAACTGAGAACTCGAGACCGGGGTCTTTATACTCATGTGTCAATTTTCAGGGCATGACAAGCCATATGTCAAGGCTAATTTTGACAAAAAAAAAAATCATAATCACCATGACTCCACTGGTTCTACGTAAAACCAGCCCCGGCTCCATCGGTTCTACGCAGAACTGACCCTGGGTTCGCCGGGTACAATCTTTTGTCACTTTTTGCAAGTTTCCGTGCCTTGGCTCCGTCTTAGGCTACGTCGGAGCATGCTCGATTGCTTTTATCTCTTCAACAATCTCAGGCTCAATTGCTCTTATTTCTTCAACAGTGGTGTGGTTTTCCTGAGCATGGTATTGATGTAAAAGCCTAAGGCTCGGAAGAACTGAACCTGCTTAATCTTATTCATTCAGCCTAATTGCTTATAAAAGAGACCCCGCACTCACAACTCAATGTTGGAGTAATAACAACTCAATCACAAATAACACACTGTAACGCCCTGAAAATCGAGAGTCGTGTGTAAACTCGACTCCCGAGTTCCCGGGGTCACTTAACACCGGTTTTCGTTAATATGCATTTAATCAGGTTGAAATGCGTAGCGTGAAATTACTTGGAACATGAAGCATAATCACAAATAATCTGCTGAAATGAAAAGAGATCAATAATACAGGTCCAAAAGAATATAAATGGGTCGCACAAGGCGTCGCCCAACAAATCATAAAAAATTGATATATCCAGAAAATAAAATTGAGTCCATTACTCAGCGATCCATAATCCCGTCTACTAAGCCGATGAAGACCCGCTCATCAACAGGAAGTAGGACAGCTAGTCCTCCTCGTCTACGCTCGTGCCGCCAGGCTCCTCATACTCCTCGTCACCTGCAACTATGAATGGGTCTGGTTGGTGTTTTAAAACACCGTCCCAGAGTGGGAGTGAGTGATTAACTCAGTGGGTACTAGTAGTCTCAAGTTACAACAGGCATCAATTGTAATATGAATTTAATGAAAATCAGTCAATCATCAACACAACTCTTATTAAATGCGCATACAATGCGATGATATGATGCATGCCCTTGCTATAACGCTCCCTCGAGCGACTCCATCTAACGATCGCATATGGCAACACTCCCTCAAAGTGACCTCGACTGCCGAGTCGCTACCCTAACTAATGCGATGCATTGCGATCGTGTTAGCTGAGTTATTAGTTAAGTCCATTTATTCAGCAGGTTGGGAAATCTGATACACCCCACGTATCACTGCCCTAAGCTGATTACGAGGCCAAGGCCCCATCAACGCATGAGGCCGAGTCTCCGCGGTCCGTGATCCTGTTGGGTTCCTCATCCCCGACTTCAAGCATATGAGGAGTGCCGAGAGAAGGAATCGCTCGCGGTCACTACATGGAGGCTCGGTACCCCAGCATAGGCCGACAACTCGGACACAGTATCCCATTCCACCATGCCCAGCTCACGAGACTGTGGACCAATTGCAATCTAGGTGTCAATGGGCTACAATGGTTGTGAGGTGTTCCAGGTTCCATACATAGGTGAGCAAACAGGGTTAATAAACAAGGTTGGTCAGATAGTAGGCTAGACCGCACGAGTTAGGCGAGCGTGAGACGAGTGACCTCGGGCACAAGGGACCCATGTAGTCGAACTATAGTCACCCGAACACTCCCGCCCAATCCACAGATCTAGCCCTAATATAGTCCTACCGATGGCACTACCGTCTGCCATCACTTTCCTGACCAACTCAAAGGGGAAGGGGATCCATAACATGACAACTATCCATGCACCATCTAACATAAACAACATCATGTTCTCATGCTTCTCAATATAAAATTCTAAATTTCTACTAACATGTAAGCTAATGATATTATGAACAAGGTGTGTGTGTGTGGTGTGGGTTGGTGAGGAAGTTAAGCACTTCCTTCCTCCCTTAGAACTAAAATACGTAAAAATCAAGAAATAATACATGTTATAGGGCATACCATAAGAGAGAATCAAACAAGGTATAAGCATATAGTCATATATATACAAAATCATGCGAGAGACAAGAACAACATCATATGGGAGCCAAACATACAATTCTAACAAACATGCAAGTCCTAGGGTTTATCTAGATTCTCCAAACATAGCATTCAAGTAACCAAAATTATTAAACACATACTGAGATTGGTGTTAGGCCACCTAAGAGCAATAGTCCGCACCTATGGATCGTTGGAGATTCGAAAAATGACCTAGGAAGGAGGGCTTTGGGTCGATTGGCCAGAATCCCTAAAAATAAACTCTTGCATGTGAGAAATCCAAGTCAATCTCTTCTCAATACATGGATTCCAAGAAGAATAAATGAAGGATCTTACCTAGACGACCAACGGACGATTGTTGTGGTAGTGGTGAAGGGTTTCTCCTTTAAAGAGAGGTAGGGAGTTAAAGGGTTGATCTCCTTGGGCCCCACCTCGATCTAAGGTCCACCTTGCTCTTCTCCACCCACTTTCTCTTCACTCTTTACTCTCCTTGGTTGTTGGAGAATGGTGGAAGCTACAAAAGGGAGAGCTTGATGGGAGACGGTGGAAGCAATGAGGGAGGGATGATGGGTTGTTGGAGATTTGTGGAGTTATGAGGGAGAGAGGTTTGGTGGTGGGAGATTGAAGGAAGTTATGAGGGAGAGAGGGCTTGTTGTTGGAAGAGTGGAGGGGTTATGAGAGAAGGCTAGGGTTTAGTCCCTAGAATTGGCCCCCTTGGCCTTAGTTTTCATAATTTCCCAAAATAGCCTACTACGACTCTATTTGACGTTGAGGCGGCCCTATCACCCCTCCGGGCACCAAATTCGGGGTGTAAGTGTCTCATGGCCCGATGAGGGGCCATGCAAAATCTGAGATCAAACGGATGAACGAATATGGGGTTTGAGCATAGGGTTCCGATTCTTTAAATGGCCCTAGGAGGCCCATTCTGATTGATGAGGCATTTTTGGTGGCCCTCTGGCCATGAATTTATAGGATAAGTGGTCCATGGCCCGATGAAGGGCCATGCAAAATTTGAAAATGATCGGATATGGGGTTTGATCGTACGGGCCCCATTTGCGATTAACGGTCACCGTGCCACAATCGGGACCTAGATTTTGTGGGCAGGCGTAGAAAAATACATTAAACCTTTTTCATAAATTTAAAAGGAATCCGACGGCTAGAAGGGCTGGTATCTCGATTTTATTTACAAGTGTCAGATTCCAATTCTGGCATTGGTGGGGTACATTCGGCTAGTGCCAGATCCCAGTTATAGGTGTCCACTGGGTTCGCAGTTCGCGATGGACCACAAGCCCAGTGAGATCTATGATTTTCTAAACTTTTAGATTTTTCTGACCCTCCTCGGTCACTGGATGGCCCACACGGGTGTTGTTAAGTGTAAACAGGCCATCCGGCTTGGCAGCCCACACTTGGTTCAATCATAACTAGATTAGTCTAGTCTAATGGGCTAATCTTAGATTTAATTTACTTGTGATACCTCACCCTGAGTAGTTTAAACGAACGATCCTGCGGCAAATCCGACGTGGACGCCCCAGGATACTGTGATGGTTGGACGGAACGTTACAATCACCCATGTATAAGCTAGCATTGAGTGTCAATGGTCAGTAAGTGATAATATAAGTTAATTAAATAAAAAAATTTAAGGATTTTTTGGAAATCTAAAATAGTAAAAATCCAGAATGTTACAATCTACCTCCCTTAAAAAACAATTTCATCCCCGAAATTGCCTAAGGGTAATAAATAAAAATATTATCATTTCATTTGCCAAAGTTTTATTGATTTGAGGTTTATATATATGATAGGGTGTATACTAACTGTACTAGTCTTCCTTATTATATTCTACCCCCCTTAAAACTTTTCACATTTGAGGTTTGAAAATAAATGTCAAAATCATTATTATCGTATTAAGTGGTTGTTGGTAAAGTTTACCTAATGGTGGTATATTTTACTCTTTTATGATTGGGCTAATACAGAAGACAGTTATGGTAGGCTTTAATCCCATACGCCGATCCTCTATTTGACCAGGGCAGAAAGATCGTTGTATCCCTTCTTAGTCCTGGTAGATCCTTGTCTTCTGCTCGGTCAAAGCAGTGAGTCCCTTGGTATTCGCCCAGGATTTGAGAATTGGGTTAAGCCACGAGTACTTCGCAGATGTGTGGTTCTGTAATTCCGTAGTCCGATCATTCCTAACATTGGGAAGATCCCAAATTTTATTAAAAGTTCAAGTTTCACATTTATAATATTTTAGTGGGTGGTGAGTCTCCCACGACGTCTATGATCAACGACTATCCTATAAAGGTTTTCAGGATCTAAAGGCTCTTCTTGACACTACCATTTTGATCTTATGGTTAACGAGTTATGGGCAAATTACACTTTGGTTTCATAAATTCTAATAGGAAAGGAAGAATCGAAGGTTTTAAGGTATTCTGGTGGTTTAGAGTGCTAATAATGCTAAGATGGACGCCGTAAGGCAATTATTCATACAAGCATTCACAAGACGATAAGAAAATTTCAAAATAATTCATACATTCATATTGAATTAAAAAATGTCATTAGTATGGCCAGTTATATTCTACAATATGGATTTACATGTATTACTAGATACTCTAAACATAAGGAAAAAGGCAGACAAATCAAGCAAGAGTTTTAACTATCTTCAATACATGGTAGTAGTCCTAACTAACTCAAAACAACTACTAATTTTCGTAAAGTTAAGCTATTATTCTTTTGGGTCGGACAAGGACAGGGGTGCCTCCTCCCCTACGGATCGACCATTTGCTTACTTCGCCCCTTTCGGCTTGGTCCCGGTTCAGCGGTTGCCTGTCTCTTCTTCCCCATGAGTGAAAAAATCACCGAGACGGAGAAGAACGAGGCAACGGTTACTAGGAGGGCTATTTCCTTTGGCTAGGATGGATTTGGTGGATGGTTTTGAGAGGGGTATGAAGAAGAAATAGGCTTGAAGAATGGGGTTGTAGCTTGGGTTATAGGAATGGCCTTGTGGATGGATGGAGAGAATGAGGTTGTGAAAAATGGTTTTGATATTGGGTTTAGGAGTTGAGAGGGAGAGGGTTTTGGTGAGGGAAAAAGATGGTAGAATTAAGAGAGGTATAGAATGATTTGAAAGAAAATGGAGTTTGAGATAGGTTTTAAGAGTGAAGGGGTGAAAATGATGGAATGGGATGGGTTAGGGAGATAAGAGATGTGAAGGGAATGAAGATGGTTTTGAAGAGGATGATGTGTTGAGGTTTAGAGAAAGAGGTGGGCTTTTTTCTAAAGATTTGGGAGAATGGAGAATGGTGAAGTGAGAGTGAAAGAGTGGATGGGTTTAAGAAAAATGGATTTGAGGAATGAGAATTGAGAAATGTTTAGGAAATGAGTTGGGGAAATGAGATTTGAGAAGGGTTGGAATGAGTTTTGAGAGAATAAAATTTGAGATGGGTTAGAGTGAAGAAGAAGATGGTGGGTTTGGGGATTAGGTTGTGAGATTGGGAGAGGGAGAGTTTTCTTTAGGGTTTAGAAGGTATGGTGGAGGTAATGGGAGTAGTAGGGATAGGTTTTATGGATTCTAGTTCTAAATAGCAAGGGAAATGGGCCCCACTCATGTGTACATTGAAAGGGAGGAGGGGACATCTTCTAACGTTTCTTACACTTTTAGTAACTAAATTATTTTTAAAATTTTTATAATGATTTAACATCAAGCTTTAAGTCATCTCACCAAATTTTATATCATTTAGAGCTGTAAATAAATTATTAAAATTCAAGAAGCAACAACTGTCTGAAATTAATAATTTTTAGATAGTTGTCACAATAACCCATATTTAATTATATTAAAAATTATATTATATTTTTTTAATTATTTTTATAAAAAATTAGACTTATCAAGCTTCAATCTGGCTTTTGAATCACCTAAATCAGAGTTGTAACGAAGGAGATATGGGTTTTGAAGTTGACCAAAAATTGCAGAAATTGCGACGGGGGCAACGCGAATCGGCAGGGTGACAACCCGGGTGGCGGGGTGGCCACGCGGTCCTCTGGACCACTGGCGGGGCGGCCACACGGGTCGACGGGGTAGCCACATGGATCGGTGAGGTGACAACGCGAGCGGCGGGGTGACCACCCCGATTTATGGCCTGGAGGTCTTTCGGCATTCCCGGGAGTTGAAAAAGCTCCCCGAGAAGTGCCATATATGATTTTGGGGTAGAACGAGCTGATATACGCAATGGGCCTATCCGTTTCATAAGATTATTTTTTTTAGAGGCCAAAAATCTGATTTTCCTACATTTTCACTATTTCCGGTGAATTTTCATTCGCCCTTACATATTTATCCCCGAATGGGTTGGAACTATTATGTTTAGCTTGTATTAGCTCATTTAGACTAGGACGATGGCTCCGATCGTCAAATCTTTCAATTTCTGACTTGTCCTACCAATGTACTGGGGGAGTTCAAGAATAAAGCAATATCAGGTGAATATTTGAGGAGATACATAAGGGAGAGGAATTTTGACTTAGGCCTGGCTGGCTACCAGCGTCTAGTTGTATTGAATGGGGTTCCAATGCCACCCCTAACTCAAGATCTGGGAATGGCATGTCTGGAAGGAGTGCGATGGGAATCAAATTCATTTCACAGGCTTTGCTAAATGAGCCTAGTGTTGGATGGTGTAATGTGAGATTTTCAAATCCCAGGAGGATGAACTTCTAAGTATGATTGGGAAGGAAGACCCGGGATTTACCCTTAATTGAATACATTTCAACAAGGCATTATAGAACATGAGATGCCCTCATCCCAGGGACAATACCTTACACCTGCATTTATCGTTACCATAAAATTCATCACACCCTAATCCCACCTATTTTAGTTGGCCCAACGGGCCCTACGAATTTGATGGACTAAACTAGCTAAATCTCCTAGTCAATCGAATCGAGTCTTGCCGCCAGGTTCCCAATTTCTTACCCGGGAATGGGTCGTGGCATTGTAAGTCTCTCGAATCCTCCTCTCTAGCGTTACTATTCCCTCTCTCGCTACCCATTCCTAATTACTTGCAAGTCTTACTTTCCGTCTACAATTGTTGGTTCAGGGTTTGAGATGGTTCCCAGCGTTCTAAGTCTCTGTTATGTTTTCTAATACGTATCCTCTCAAGTCAGTGGACGCGTTAGTGAGTTCATGACCCACGGCCCAAGGGATTCCAAACTATTACTCTGATACCATCTTGTAACGCCCTGAAAATCGGGGGTCGTGTGTAAACTCGACTCCCAAGTTCCCGGGGTCACTTAACACCGGTTTTCGTTAATATGCATTTAATCAAGTTGAAATGCGCAGCGTGGAATTACTTGGAATATGAAGCATATTCACAACTAATCTGCTGAAATGAAAAGAGATCAATATATACAGGTCCAAAAGAATATAAATGGGCCGCATAAGGCGTCGCCCAACAAATCACAAAAAAATTGATATATTCAGAAAATAAAACTGAGTCCACTACTCAGCGATTCAGAATCCCGTCTACTGAGCTGATAAAGACCCGCTCATCAACAGGAAGTAGGACAGCTAGTCCTCCTCGTCTAAGCTCGTGCCGTCAGGCTCCTCGTACTCCTCGTCACCTGCAACTATGAACGGGTCTGGTTGATGTTTTAAGACACCGTCCCAAAGTAGGAGTGAGTGATCAACTCAGTGGGTGCTATTAGTCTCAAGTTATAACAGGCATCAACTGTAATATCAATTTAATGAAAATCAGTCAATCATCAACACCTTCAACTTTTATTAAATGCACATGCAATGCGATGATATGATGCATGCCCTCGTCACAACACTCCCTCGAGCGACTCCATCTAACGATCTATATGACAACACTCCCTCAGAGCGACCTTGACTGCTGAGTCACTACCCTAACTAATGCGATGCAATGCGATCATGTTAGCCAAGTTATTAGTTAAGTGCATTCATCCAGCAGGTTGGAGAATCTGATATACCCCACGTATCATTGCTCTAAGCTGGTTGCGAGGCCAAGGCCCCATCAAAGCATGAGGCTGAGTCCCTGTGGTCCGTGATCCTGTCGGGTTCCTCATCCCCGACTTCAAGCATATGAGGAGTGCCGGGAGAAGGAATCGCTCGCGGTCACTACGTGGAGGCGCGGTACCCCAGCATAGGCCGACAACTCGGACACAGTATCCCATTCCACCATGCCCGGCTCATGAGACTGTGGACCAATTACAATCTAGGTGTCAATGGGCTACAATGGTTGTGAGGTGTTCCAGGTTCCATACATAGGTGAGCAAACAGGGTTAATAAACAAGGTTGGTCAGATAGTAGGCTAGACCGCACGAGTTAGGCGAGCGTGAGACGAGTGACCTTGGGCACAAGGGACCCATGTAGTCGAACTATAGTCACCCGAACACTCCCGCCCAATCCACAGATCTAGCCCTAATATAGTCCTACCGATGGCACTACCGTCTGTCATCACTTTCCTGACCAACTCAAAGGGGAAGGGGATCCATAACATGACAACTATCCATGCACCATCTAACATAAACAACATCATGTTCTCATGCTTCTCAATATAAAATTCTAAATTTCTACTAACATGTAAGCTAATGATATTATGAACAAGGTGTGTGTGTGTAGTGTGGGTTGGTGAGGAAGTTAAGCACTTCCTTCCTCCCTTAGAACAAAAATACGTAAAAATCAAGAAATAATACATGTTATAGGGCATACCATAAGAGAGAATCAAACAAGGTATAAGCGTATAGTCATATATATACAAAATCATGCGAGAGACAAGAACAACATCATATGGGAGCCAAACATACAATTCTAACAAACATGCAAGTCCTAGGGTTTATCTAGATTCTCTAAACATAGCATTCAAGTAACCAAGATTATTAAACACATACTGAGATTGGTGTTAGGCCACCTAAGAGCAATAGTCCGCACCTATGGATCGTTGGAGATTCGAAAAATGACCTAGAAAGGAGGGCTTTGGGTCGATTGGCCAGAATCCCTAAAAATAAACTCTTGCATGTGAGAAATCCAAGTCAATCTCTTCTCAATACATGGATTTCAAGAAGAATAAATGAAGGATCTTACCTAGACGACCAACGGACGATTGTTGTGGTAGTGGTGAAGGGTTTCTCCTTTAAAGAGAGGTAGGGAGTTAAAGGGTTGATCTCCTTGGGCCCCACCTCGATCTAAGGTCCACCTTGCTCTTCTCCACCCACTTTCTCTTCACTCTTTACTCTCCTTGGTTGTTGGAGAATGGTGAAAGCTACGAAAGGGAGAGCTTGATGGGAGATGGTGGAAGCAATGAGGGAGGGATGATGGGTTGTTGGAGATTTGTGGAGTTATGAGGGAGAGAGGTTTGGTGGTGGGAGATTGAAGGAAGTTATGAGGGAGAGAGGGCTTGTTGTTGGAAGAGTGGAGGGGTTATGAGAGAAGGCTAGGGTTTAGTCCCTAGAATTGGGCCCCTTGGCCTTAAGTTTTCATAATTTCCTAAAATAGCCTACTACGACTCTATTTGACGTTGAGGCGGCCCTATCACCCCTCCGGGCACCAAATTCGGGGTGTAGGTGTCTCATAACCCTATGAGGGGTCATACAAAATCTGAGATCAAACGGATGAACGAATATAGGGTTTGAGCATAGGGTTCGAATTCTTTAAATGGCCCTGGGAGGCCCATTCTGATTGATGGGACATTTCTGGTGGCCCTCTGGCTATGAAATTATAGGATAAGTGGTCCATGGCCCGATGAAGGGCCATGCAAAATTTGAAAATGATCGGATATGGGGTTTGATCGTAAGGACCCGATTTGCAATCAACGGTCACCGTGTCACAATCAGGACCCAGATAATGTGGGTGAGCATAGAAAAATATATTAAACCTTCTTCGTAAATTTGGAAGGAATCCGACGGCTGGAAGGCCTGGTATCTCAATTTTATTTGCAAGTGTCAGATTCCAATTCTGGCATTGGTGGGGTGCATTCGACTAGTGTCAGATCCCAGTTTTGAGTGTCCATTGGGTCCGCAATCCGCGATGGACCACAAGCCCATTGAGATCTATGATTTTCTAAACTTTTAGATTTTTCTGAACCTCTTCGGTCACTAGATAGCCCACACGGGCTGTTGTTAAGTGTAAACAGGTCATCTGGCTTGGCGGCCCGCACTTGGTTCAATCATAACCAGATTGGTCTAGTCTAATGGGCTAATCCTATATTTTATTTACTTGTGATACCTCACCCTGAGTAGTTTAAACGAATGATCCTGTGGTAAATCTGACGTGGACGCCCCAAGATACTGTGCTGGTTGGACGAAACGTTACAATCACCCATGTATAAGCTAACATTGAGTGTCAATGGTCAGTAAGTGATAATATAAGTTAATTACATAAAAAAAATTTTAAAATTTTTTTGGAAATCCAAAACAGTAAAAATCCGGGATGTTACACGCATAAAACAATAAGGGTTGTTTTCTTAAAATGTAAGATAGCAGAGTATGTTGAAATTTTCTGTACATCTACACTACATAGAATACTCTTTTATATACACGATGTAGACACCTAATAACACTTGAGAGATTCTTATTAAAAGAATTAATTAGCAACTGATATGTGGCTTGACCACATTCAATTCAATTACAACAAATAGTGAGAAAATAATGGAACTTCAAACGTTTTATGACTGTTGGAAAGCAACGTTCAATTAGGTTTGAATTATTCTCAACACACCCCCTTGATTCAAACAACCTCAACTCCGAACATTTAGCGCAACTTGACAAATTTCTGCCAGGAAAGCGCTTTAGTGAAAATGTCTATAATTTGATCCTCCGTGTTGCAGTATTCCAACTTGATTTCTTCTTTTTCCACGAGTTCTCTTATAAAGTGATGATGTACTTCTATGTGTTTAATCTTTGCATGAAATGTTGGAGTTTTTGTCATTGCAATGGTAGATTTGTTGTCGCAATAGATTACTAAGGCTTCTTTTTGTTTTGCCTTCAAACTGGATAAGATCCTTCTAAGTCATACTATTTGGCAAGCGGCACTTGTGGTAGTAATGTATTCGGCTTCCGAACTTGATAGCGCAGTAGTTTCTTACTTCTTAGTCGCCCATGATATCATTCCAGATCCAAAACTAAGCGAAAATCTCCAAGTGTTTTTTCTGTCATCTGCATGACCGGCCCAATCACTATCAGTATAAGTCACATGTTTAAAATCACTCACCTTGCGATACTTGATTCCAAAGTTCAATGTGCCACAAATATATCGTATAACTCTTTTTGTTGCTCCCATATGTTGTTTACTTGGATTTTGCATGAATCTGGATAAAAGGTTCACTACAAACATTATATCTGGTCTTGTATTAGTGAGATAAATTAGTCCACCAATCAAGCTTCTGTAGTCTTTTTCATTAATTTTATCTACCCCATCTTCTAACATAAGTTTATCATTTGTATTCATGGGAGTTTTTGCAGGATTACAATTAGTCATATAAAATCTTTTTAAAATATCATGAGCACACTTTTCTTGACATACAAAAATACCTTTGGAATCTTGAATAATTTGCATGCCTAAAAAATAATGTAAAAGGCCCAAGTTAGTCATTTCGAATTTAGACATCATATTTTCTCTAAATTGCTTCATCGAACTTATAGAATTGCTTATATATATCATATCATCAACATACAAGCAAACTATAAGGATTTCCATATATTGAGTTTTTACATAAAGAGTAGGTTCACTTTTATTCCTCTTAAAATTAATGTCAATGAAGTATCTGTCAATTTTACTGTACCATGCTCTTGGAGCTTATTTGAGTCCATACAAAGCTTTCTCCAATTTGTAAACTTTTTTTTCCATCCCATTGAGTTTAAATCCTGCAGGCTGTTCTACATATACATTTTCCTGTAACTTATCACCATTTAAGAAAGCTGATTTGACATTAAATTGATAAACATGCCAACTTTCTTGAGATGCCAAAGATAAAATAGTTCTAATGGTTTCTAATCGAGCAACAGGAGAAAAGGTTTCAAAAAAATCAACACCTAAAATTTGAGCATAACCTTTTGCTACTAAACGAGCTTTATGCCTTTTCAAAAATTCATTAGGATTGAATTTGGATTTATAAATCCATTTCAGTCCAATGACTTCTTTTCTTGGGGGCAAATCAACCAATCTCCATGTTTTATTTTTTTTCAATAGCATCAATTTCTTCCTTCATTGCATCATACTACTTTTCTTTTGTCATTGCATCTTCAAAACATGTGGGTTCTGAAGAAAAGAAGGCAAAATCACATGATTGATAAATATCAGTAAGACTTCTTACTCTTATGGGAGGTGATTCACTTGATTCAATATGTAGGGAAGTTGTTGGTTAAAACTCATTTAGTGGCATACAAGATATGTTTTCTTCATGATCAATAACCAAATGAGTATTTTCGGCGTTACTTTCCCAACACCAGACACCATTTTCATTAAAGATAACATCTCGACTGATGTTCAAAATCTTATTTTTTGGATCATAAAGCCTATAGCCTTTTGTTTCATCGCTATAACCAATAAAAATATATTTTTTGCTCTTTTCATCTAATTTTTGCTTTTTTTACGAAGGAATATGAGCATAGGCTATAGATCCAAATACTTTAAGATGGCTCACATTTGGTTTTCTCCTAAACCAAGCTTCAAATGGGGTTTTTCCGATGACAACCTTGGTAGAAAATCGGTTTAATAAATAAACCGAAGTTGCTACGGCTTCAGCACAAAAGGTCTTTGGTAGTTCCTTTTCTTTCAGCGTACACCTTACGGTTTCAATTATTATTCGATTTTTTCGTTCTGCAACCCCATTTTGTTGTGAGGTAAAGTTTGTCGTGAGTTCTCTATTTATACCTGCACTTTTACACATCATAAAAAAAATTTTGGATGTAAATTCACTACCCCGGTCAGTACACAATTTTTTTAATAGAATAACCACTTTGTTTTTCAACAGAAGCCCGAAATTGTAGAAAAAATAAAAGAGTTTCAGACTTTTTTTTCAAGAAAATACACCCGTGACATTCTAGTAAAGTCATCAACAAATAATAAAAAATATCTACATCCAGCAAAAGAAGATGTACTCATAGGACCACATATATCAGCTGTAACGCCCTGGAAAATCAGGGGTCATGCATACGCTCAACTCTCAAGTTCCCGAGTGTCACTTATTATATATTTTATGGTTTTATGGTTAATCAAGCTTAAATGCGCAATTTGGAATATCCTGGAGCATGAAACACAATCACACAAGTCTACTGAAATGAAGAAGATGTATGTGCATATATGAAAAGGTCCAAAAGAATGTATACGGGCCGCCCAAGGCGTCGCCCAACAAAATCGCAAAAGAATAGTGGATCCAAAAGATTAGAGCCTAGCCCATGCTCAACGATCCGATCCCTCCTCTCTAGTTGACTGAGAGTCGTCCATCAGCTGGAAGTATGACAGCTCCTCCTCCTCGTCGAGAGTAGCATTGCCACGCTCTATCTGCTCTGCATCCCTTGCATCTATGAGAGAGTCTGGTTGGTGTTTTAAAACACCGTCCCAGAGTGGGAGTGAGTGATCAACTCAGTGTGAACTATTGGTCTCAAGTTTTAACAGACATCAATTATAATATGAACTTAATGAAAATCAGACAATCATCAATACTTAGCGAATCTTATTTAAATGCATGCATGCGGAATGATATGATGCATGCCCTCGCCACAACGCTCCCTCAAGCGACTCCATCTAACAATCGCATATGACAACACTCCCTCAGAGCGACCTCGATTGCCAAGTCGCCACCCTAACTAATGTGATGCAATACGATCGTGTTAGCCAAGTTATTAGTTAAGTCCATTCATCTAGTAGGTTGGGGATTCTGATTCACCCTACGTATCACTGTCCTAAGCTGGTTGCGAGGTCAAGACCCCATCAATGTGTGAGGCCGAGGCCCCGCAGTCCGTGATCCCGTCGGGTTCCTCATCCCCGACACCAAGCACATGAGGAGTGCCGAAAGGAAGGGATCGCTCGCGGTCACTACGGGGAGGCGCGGTACCCTAGCGTAAGCCGACAGCTCAGACACAGTGTCCCATTCCACCATGCCCGGCTCACGAGGCTGTGGACCAGTTTTAAGTGGATTATTAATGGGCTACAATGGTTGCAGGGTGGTTCAGGTTCCATACATATGTGAGCACCCAGGGTTAACAAACAAGGTTGGTCAGGCCGTAGGCTAGACTACACAAATCAGGCGAGCGTGAGACGAGTGATCTCGGGCACAAGAGACCTATGTAGTCGAACTACACCCACCTGAACACACTCGCCCAAATTCACGGGTCTAGCCTTACCGATGGGACTACCGTCTCTTGTCATATTCCAGACCAACCCAAGGGTGTGAGGGTGATCCTAACAAGCTATCAATTAGTATATCAACATCGTATCTCATGCATCTGAGTCAAATGAATCAAATATTCCTAGCAAGCATTCATGAATTAAAATACATGTGTATTATGTGTGTGTGAGGAGGTTAAGCACCTTCTTTATCCTAACAGGCCATATGCACAAGAGAAATTAAATCATACACACCATGAATCAATAATATATGGGAGAAATGATGAGGCATAAGCATGTTATCATCCATACACGAAATCATGTGAGCAACAAATAACATCATGAAGAACCATCATGCATATCCATACAATTTCAAGAACCTATAATTCCTAGGGGTTCTCTAGACTTTCAAATATACCAACCAAGCATTTAAAATCATTAAGCTAGTACTACAATTGGTGCTAGGCCACCTAAGAACAATGGTCCACACCTTAGGATTCGTTGGAGACTTGAAAATGACCTAGGAACGTCGATTTGGGGACCAGTTGGTCGGAATCCCTAAAACAAGCTCATACATTGAGAAATCCATGCCTCACAAGGGTTCTAAGGCAAAGGAAGAAGGAACCTTACCTAAACGATTGACGGACGATTTTGGTGGTTGTGGTGTAGGATTTCCTCTTGGAGATGAGGTAGGGAGTTGGAAGGGATGATCTCCCTGGGCCCCACCACGATCTAAGGTCCACCTTGCTCTTCTTCCCTCTCTCTTTCTTCTCCTTTCTCCTCTTTCTCTTATCCCTCTTCTCTCTTCTCTCTTTCCTTCTCTAGGGTAAAATCGTATGGGGAGAAGGGGTGCCTAAATGAGGCCCTTTTATAATGCCAGATTTGGTGGAAATGGCCCCAAGTGTTGGGTTTTTACTATAATAGACCTATGGGAGGGTCTTTCTAAGCTCTAGGGTCCACTATGGGGTGTACACATTGATTTACACCGTATGATAGTTAGCCCTAATGTTGATCTACGTATGGATATGATCGGCCCGCCATTTGGATGTGCCAATCAATGGATATGATTATAAGTCTGTTTAACGGTCACCGATAGTCGATTGAGGCCGTGGCTATACGGATATGAGTAGGAAAATATTCTTAATCTACGGGTAAAGTTTGGTCGTAAACCGACGGTCCGAAATTCTTAACTTGGCATAAGAGTGGACGACCCAATTCACTTAAGTTTCGGCTCCTTTCCTTGGGGTATTTGCACTTCTCATGCACTCGTCCTTTGGTTCAAGTTGAGCGGTTCTGGGTATTACCCAGGTTCGAGTCCCGCAATGGATGTTAAGCCCAACAAGACGGACATTACTCTATAATTTTGGGACTAGTGGCCCACCAACGAGCGGTCTAGAGCTTGTTTGGAAAATCGGGACATTTCTAGAATGAATTTGGTAGTGAGATTTCTCGTGGATAATGATTAGTGTTTGGATTAACTATGTTCATAATGTGGCCTATTTATAACTAGTGAAGGTGGAGATTTGGTCGTTCTTACTCTAAACCGTCGATTTTAGGCTAAAAGAGTAACGGGGTTGCTCTGATGAGTCTCTAGTCACGAAATTTATAGGACAGGGGCTTCACGGCCTGATGAAGGGTCATACAAAGTTTGGGAATAAATGGATGAACAATTATGGGGTTTGATCAAACAATTCTGAATGTTAAATGGCCCTGTGGGGTCCATTCTGATTGATGGGGCATTTCTAGTAGCCCTCTAGCCATGAAATTTATAGGATAAGTAGTCTATGGCCCGATGAAGGGCCATGCAAAATTTGAAAATGATCGGATACGGGGTTTGATCATACGGGCCCGATTTGCGATCAACGGTCACCGTGCCACGATTGGGACCCAGATTTTGTGAGCGGGCGTAGAAAAATACATTAAACATTCACCGTAAATTTAGAAGAAATCCGACGGCTGGAAGGCCTGGTATCTCGGTTTTATTTGTAAGTGCCAGATTCCAATTCTGGCATTGGTGGGGTGCATTCGGCTAGTGCCAGATCCCAGTTCTGGGTGTCCACTGGGTTCGCAGTCCGCGATGGATTACAAGCTCAGTGAGATCTATGATTTTCTAAATTTTTAGATTTTTCTGACCTTCCTCGGTCGCTGGGCGGCCCACACGGGCTGTTATTAAGTGTAATCGGGCTACCTGGCTTGACGGCTCGCACATGGTCTGATCGTGACCAGACAGGACCACTCATGTATAAGCTAATGTTGGATGCTAATGGCCAGTTAAGTGATATTATAAGTTAATAAAAAAAATTTTAAGGATTTTTGGAAATCCAAAACAGTGAAAATCGAGGATGTTACATATCAGCATGTACAAGCATCAAAGGTTCAGTTACCCTCCAAGATTTACCTACTTGAAAGAGAGTTCTATGATGTTTTCCATATACACATGCTTCACACAACTTTCCATCATTTGTCACCATGGGTAAACCAGCAACCATTGTATTTTTATGCAGTAAATTTAGCCCACCAAAGTTTAGATGCCCATATCGTTTATGCCATAGCATAGAGGCATCACTAGATTCAACATTAAAAGTATTGATGGTGAGATTAGAAAATTCAAGAGGGAACATTTTAATATCAGTCATTTCAACTAAAACTATTAATTCCTTGTTTTTCTTATTAAATATCATGCATTTATTTTCAGCAAAAATAGCATAAAGTCCTCTTTTCATTAATTGTCCCAAGCTGATTAAATTTTGAGCAATGCCAGGAACATACATAACATCATGAATAAGCTTCTTACCAGATTTGGTGTCTATGGAAATAGTTCCCTTACCTCACACTCGAACTTAATTATCATCTCCCATCCATACTTGAGACCTAATAGTCTCATCCATCTCAACAAAGAAAGATTTATCACCTGTCATATGGTTACTGCAACCACTATCTAGATACCAAACATTTTCAATACATGCAGTAAAACATGAAAGAAATAGACTTTCTTCATCAATTTTTTCATCATTACGTTTTTCTTCATGGAAATTTGCCCTATCTTTTGGCTTATACCAACAATATTTTCCAGTATGCTCAATTTTTTTACAAATTGAGCAATGAGGCACATTGGAATCCTTATTTTTATACCAACAGTCTCTTTTATTTAAATTTTATGCATGTATATGTTTGAGTCCCAGACTAGATGTGCTTTATGTGTTAATTTTGTTGTATTATCTTTGTGGCTTATATGATCTCAATTTGGGGCAATCACCACTATTGGAATTGTACTTTAACTGTTAGCCCTATATTTATAGATTCTTGTTATCTCTACCTTGCTTTGAATCCGCTAAGTTGAATTACATCACTCTCTGATTATTCGTGTGTAAAATGAATGTAAATTTAAACGATGTCACATATGCATTTTCATTTATTTCACACCCGGAAACTTGAGACCGGGGTCTCTATACTTGGATGTCAATTTTCAGGGCATACAAGCCATATGTCAAGGCTAAATTTGACCAAAAAAAAAATCCATAATCAGCCCTGACTCCACTGGTTCTACGTAAAACCGGCCCTGGCTCCATTGGTTCTGCGCAAAACTAGCCCTAGGTTCACCGGGTGTAATCTTTTATCACTTTTTGCGAGTTTCCATGCCTTGGCTCTGTCTTAGGCTACGTCGGAGCATGATCAGTTGCTTTTATCTCTTCAACAATCTCAGGCTCAATTGCTCTTATTTCTTCAACAATGGTTTGGTTTTCCCGAGCATGGTATTGATGCAAAAGCCCAAGGCTCGGAAGAACTGAAACTGCTTAATCTTATTCATTCAACCTAATTGCTTATAAAAGGGACCCCTGCACTCACAACTCAAGGGGGAGAGCCTGAAGAGTGTTCTATCTCTAATTCAAAATATCTCTGAGATAGGAAATGATAGCCCGTCTGTGATTTGGAGACAATAGGAGAGAGCCTAAAGAGAGGTCAAACAGAGACTCTGACTCTCTATTATCTCAATCTCTTATAGTCTTTCGTTCTCTTCCATTCTATTTCAACTTCAAAGCCAATATTATATTCTCGATTTATCCATATTATACATAGAGTTGGATTACTAAATAGGATCCGAGTCGACCTAAACATTTGTAATGAACTCATCAAAGGAAAACGATTAAGATTCAAGAACTAGACCAAGTCATATAAGTAGATCGAATCACTAAAAATAGGACCAACATTGGGTACGAGCTAAATCACTACAGGTGAGCTTGTTAAATACGAACCTAATAGAAGTCTTAGCCAATTTTAGGGATGAAATTATTTTTAAGGGGGGTAGATTGTAATGCCTCAAAATTTTGCCAACTTGGAAATTAGAGGTCCGTGGATGTACCTTTGATTTCTCGATTTGAGTGCATGTCCATGTGTATATTTGCATGCATTTGGGACCAATGTGAGTGATTTTAGATCCACCATAACTTTTTGCCTGAGTAGAAGTTATGAATTTTGGAGAACATGGACAAAGAATACCTCGAACTAGAGGTCAAGGGTCGATCCCAAAATTCAAGGTCAACCCTTATTTAGACAGCTTAAGTACGCTGACTTAAAAAATACATATATTCTTGAATATAACTTTGATTGAGGTGATTCAAAAGTCAAATTGAAGATTGATCAGTCTAAGTTTACTATATATATATAATGAAACTCAAATATGTTAATTTTCTAAAATTTTAATAATTTTTCTATAACTCCAAATATAATGAAATTTGGTGGGTCAAAAGTAGACCTAATGTTGAATTATTAGAAAATTTATAAAAATAATTTATTAACTAAAAGTGCAAAAAACATTACAAGAAACAAACCTGTTGAAACTAAAATTTTCTGCAACTGTATGTCACCCATGGACTGGGCGTATCTTTTTTATCTTAGAATTTTAGTATTCGATGTCTTCTTATAAATTGCTTCTAAACATGTAAGCAATCATCCCGTGTAATTAAATTAGTATCTTCTATTTTGACTATATTTTACTATTTTAGGTAATTTACAATTTAATCGAATTAAAAATCTTGATTAAGATGATTAGATTCGAATCATCATTTTTTGTAATTTCAAAAAGGCCATATTGTGAACTTAGCTAATCAAAACCCTAGTTGCCACGTATAAGAGATTTCACCACCCAATTTATTCTAAAATAGTCAAACTAACTAAACAAGCTCTAAACCGCTCGTTGGTGGGCCACTAAACTCAGTACTATAGAAAGATGTTCGTCTTTTTGGGTTTGACGTCCATCATAAGATAAACAACTAATATCGGGCTTAACATCCCCTCCCCTTTAGCTATATAATAAAAAACAAACTTCCCATGTGATTTAAATTTCATTAGTAGATAGACGTCACAACATGTAGACAATAATAGCTTTCGATTGGCCTCTTCTATCATTTAGCCTGCATTATATCATACATGTGTTTGTCCTCTTTTAGTTCATCCAATTGGTGCACATGAAATCCGATTAGCCACTCGATGTCCCCACTTCAACTAGTGGGTCCCACTTTATAGTTTGTATGATCTTTAATCAAACCAACCATCTAGTAGGTCTCAATTTGTAGTTGAATGTTGACAACAACAATGCCTAAATCCATCCATGGTGCGTTATCAATTTGAATATCTAGATAGCTAAGAGATGAGGCGTTTGTACAGGAAATTATTAAACCTTCTTGTTTAAAACTAGAGTTGAAAAAAATAAAATAAAATAACCTCATCCAGCTTAATTAAAAATTTAATGAAAGAAATTTATTATATAATATTACAAAACGTAGGGGTATTATAAATGCAATAACTTTAGGGGGTTTTGTTGTAAGGTAAGGAGAGAAAACAAAAATACTTAATTAAAAAGCAGGAGAGGGGAAAAAAAACTTATACATGTGAGTCCTCGAAGCTATGTATTGGATCATACACTTGAAGTTACTTGTGTACATTGGCACATGTGGCACATTAGGAGCCGTTGAAGATAGGTAATAACACATGTAGCACATTGGTTGGTTGATCTACACATGTGTGGGATGAATAATGGTACATTTGGCAAAGTAGCATTTGGGATGTTTTGCATGTGTGGGTGAGATGGATGGTGTAAGAGAATACTTTCATCTGTTGGTGTAACGCCCCGAAAAATTAGGGGTCGTGCATAGACTCGACTCCCGAGTTCCCGAGTGTCACTGATCATGCATTTATAGTTTTTTTTTATAATTAATCAAATTTAACTGTGCAATTTGGAATTACTTGAGGCATGAAGCACAATCACACCAGTCTACTGAAATGAAGGATATCTCACATATATACAGGTCCAAAATAATAAAGAGTCGGCCAAGGCATTGCCCAACAGAACAACAAAAGAAGGCTATGTCCAAAAAGAGTAAAACTGAGCCCGCGGCTTAGCAAATCCAAATTCAGCCCAATCAAGTCGATGGAGAGCCGCCCATCAGCTGCAAGTAGGAGAGTCCGTCCTCCTAGTCTAAGCTCGCCTCGCCAGGCTCCTCATGCCCTGAGTCACCTGCATCTATGAATGGGTCTGGTTGGTGTTTTAAAACACCGTCCCAGAGTGGGAGTGAGTGATCAACTCAGTGTGAACTATTGGTCTCAAGTTATAACAGGCATCAATTGTAATATGAACTTAATGAAAAGCAGTCACTCATCAACACCAAGCAACTCTTATTTAAATACATGCATGCGGGATAATATGATGCATGCCCTTGCCACAACACTCCCTCAAGTAACTCCATCTAACGATCGCATATGACAGCACTCCCTCAGAGCGACCTCGACTTCCGAGTCGCCACCCTAACTAATGCGTGCAATGCGATCATGTTAGCCGAGTTATTAGTTAAGTCCATTCATCTAGCAGGTTGGAGATTTTGATTCACTCTACGTATCAATGCCCTAAGCTAGTTACGAGGCCAAGACCCCATCAATGCATGAAGCCGAGACCTCGCGGTCCGTGATCCCGTCGGGTTCCTCATCCCCGACACCAAGCACATGAGGAGTGCCAAAAGGAAGGGATCGCTCGCGGTCACTATGGGGAGGCGTGGTACCCTAACGTAAGCCGACAGCTCGGACATAGTGTCCCATTCCACCATGCCCGGCTCAAGAGATTGTGGACCAGTTTCAGGTGGATTATCGATGGGCTACAATGGTTGCAGGGTGCTTCAGATTCCATACATATGTGAGCACATAGGGTTAACAAACAGGGTTGATCAGTCAGTAGGCTAGACCACATGAGTCAGGCGAGTGTGAGACGAGTGACCTCGGGCACAAGGGTCCCACGTAGTTGAACTACAGCCGCCCTAGCACACCCGCCCAAAACTCACGGTTTAGCCTCTAGGCGGTCCTACCAATAGAGCCACCTTCGCTCACCTCATGTTTCCTGACCAATCCAAGGGTACGAGTAGCAATCCTTAGCATGCCGCCTACCAATGCGTCATCTAGCATGTACAACCTCATGTTCTCAAGCTTCTCAACATACAATTTAGATTCTCATACTAAGCAAGGCCAACAATATCATAATATAAGTGCAAGTGAGGTGCGTGTGTGTGGGGGAGGAAGTTAAGCACTTCCACCATTGCGAGAAATCATATGCACACGATCATCATACATTCTATGAAACAACAATGTAGGAAAAAATCAACAAGGCATGAGCACCTGATCATCCAAATACCTAATCATGTGAAAGGCAATAGCAACACCAAATGAGAATCAACATGCATCCCATACGAATTTCAACAATCATGCAATTCCTAGGGTTTCTCTAGTTTCTCCAATCATAACATCCAACAATCAAAATCATTAAACCCATAGTAAAATTGGTATTAGGCCACCTAAGAACAATAGTCCGCACCTTCGGATTCGTTGGAGACTTGAAAACGACCTATAGATGAGGGTTTTGGAGGTTGGCCGACCGGAATCCCTAAAACAATTCAAACATGAGAGAAATCCATGCATTTTCTTCTTCAATACAAGGATTTCAAGAGAAAGGAGTGAGGGATCTTACCTAGATGGCCCACAGACGATTTTCGGTGGTTGTGGTTTAGGGTTTCCTCTTGGAGAAAGTGTAGGAGGTTGTGGGTTTGATCCTCTTGGGCCCCACCTTGATTGAGAGTCCACCTTGCTCACCTCCACTCTCACTACTCCCTTGCTCTCCCTTCTTTCTCCTCTTTCTCTTCTCCTTTTCCCTCTTTTCTCTTAGGAAAAAATCGTATGGGGAGAGGGGTGCCCAAATGAAACCCTTTATATAGTGCCAATTTTGGTGCAATTGGCCCCAAGTGTTGGGTCTTTACTATACTAACCCTATGGGAGGGTTTTTATAGCCTATGGGGTGTACTAATCTATATACACCGTAGGATAGTTAGTCCTAATGATGATCTACGTATGGACACAATCGGCCCACCATTTCGACGCGCCGATCGACAGATATGATTAGAAGTCTGTTCAACGGTCACCGATGGTCGATCGGGGCCGCGGCTATACGGATGTGAGTGGAAAAATATCCTTAATCCACGGGTAAAGTTTGGTCATAAACCGACGGTTCAAAATCCCTAACTTGGCATAAGAGTGGACGACTCAAATCACTTAAGTTCCCACAATTTCCCAAACTAGCCTTCTAGGGCTCCCTATTGAAGTTGGGGTGGCCCTAAGGCCTCTCTCAGGCCGCTAAATTCGGTGGGTAGGTGTCTTATGGCCCAATTAGGGCCCATGTAAAATTTAGGGACAAACGGATCAACGGATATAGGGTCTGAGTAAGCGATTCCGTCCCTTAAGTGGCCCTGCGAGGGCCATTTTGGTGATTGAAGCAGTTATGGCAGCCTTCTAGCCATGAAACTTATAGGATAGGGTCTTCATGGCCCAATGAGGGGCCACGCAAAATTTGGGGACGATCGGATATGGGGTTTGGTCGTACGGGTCCGATTCGCGATCAACGGTCATCGTGCCACGATCGGGGCCCAGATTTGGTGGGCAGGCATTGAAAAATACATTGAACCTTCACCGTAAATTTGAAAGAAATTCGATGGCTGGAAGGCCCAGAGTCTCAGTTTCTTTTGTTAGTGCCAAATTTTAATCTGGCATTGGTGGGGCACATTGGGCAAGCGCCGGATGGTACCTCTAGGTATCCACTGGGTCCGCAGTCCGTGATGGACCACAAGCCCAGTGAGATCTATAATTTTCTAAAGTTTTAGATTTTTCCGAACCTCCTCGGTCGCTGGGTGGCCCACACGGGCTGATGCTAGGTGTAAACGGACTATCCGGCTTGACGGCCCGAATTTGTCCCATCATAACTAGACTGGTCCACCCCAGTATGAACTAACATTAAGTGCTAATGGTCATTAAGTGATATTATAAGTTTAAAAAATAAATTTCAAGGATTTTTGGAAATTCAAAACAGTGAAAATCCGGGGTGTTACAATCTACCCCCCTTAAAAACAATGTCATCCCCGAAATTGCTTAAGGGTAGTAAGTAAAGGTTTCATTATTTCATTTGCCTAGGTTTTGTTGAATTCAAGTTCATATGCATGGTAAGGTGTGTACTATCTATACTAGTTTGGCTCATTCTAGTCTACCCCCCTTAAAAGTTTTCGCCTTTGAGGTTTGAAAACAAATGTCAAAATCATTATCATCGTATTAAGAGGTTGTTGGTAAAGTTTACCTAATGGTGGTATATTTTACTCTTTTAGGATTAGGCTAATATGGAAGGATAATTGTGGTAGGCTTTGATCCCATACATCGATCCTCTACCTGACCAGGGTAGAAAGATCGTTGTATCCCTTCCTAGTCCTGGTAGATCATGGTCTTCTGCTCGGTCAAAGCAGTGAGTCCGTTGGTGTTCACCCAGGATTAAGAATTGGGTCAAGCCGCGAATACATCGCAAGTGTATGGTCTCGTGATTCCATAGTCCGATCAATCTTAACATTTGGAAGATATCAAAATTCTTTAACAGTTCAAGCTTCACATTCATAATATTTTTGTGGGTGGTGAGTTTCTCGCGATGCCTATGATCAAACGAATGTCCTAGAAAGGTTTCCACGAACTGAAGATTCTTCTCGACAATACCATTTTGATCCTATGGTTAGTGAGTTATGTGCAAATCACGCTTTGGTTTCATAAATTTTAACAGGGAAGGAAGAATCGGAAGTTTTAAGGTATTCTGGTGGTTTAGAGTGCTAATAACGTTAAGTGGACATAGTAAGGCAATCATACATACAAGCATTTATAAGGTGACAAGAAAATTTAAAAACAATTCATACATTCATATTAAATTCAAAGTGCCATTAGTGTGGCTAGTTACATTATACAACATGGATTACATAGTTTTCTGGACATTTCAACATAAGGAAAAAAAAATAACTTAGTCAAGCAGACGTCCTAACTATCCTTTAACACAAGCAGGTAGAACTAATCGACTCAAAGAAAACTACTAATTATCGGGAAGGTTATGCTACTACTCTTCTGGATCGGGTAAATATGAGGGTACTTCTTCCCCATGAGGGAAAGAATCACCAGAATGGGGAAGAAGGAAGTAACGGTTGCTAGGAATGCCATTTTCCTTGGCAGGGAAATGGATTTTGGATGAGAATGTAGGTGAGGGTGGGAGGGGAGATCCTAAGGATGGGTTTGGGAAGGACTTGAAAATGTGTTTAGAATTTGTTTGGGGAAAGTGGGATGAAATGGGTTTGAGAAAATGAAATTTGAGACGAGCTAGAGTGAAGAGGATTGATGTTGGGTTTCGAGAGTAAATGGGTGAATGGAGTGGGATTGAGGAAGGTTGGAATGTGTATTTGAGATGAATTGGTGGGAGTAGAGGAGGGATTGGGATGAATTTTGTGTTGGGTTTTAGAAGTGGTTGTGTAGATGAAAGAGGTTTTGGAAATGAGGAAGAGAAGATGAGTTAGGAAGAGGGGAGATGTGAAGTAGAATGTGGGTTTGGGAGATGAAAAATGTGAAGGAGAAGGGGATGGGTTAGAAGAAATGGGACTTGGGAAATCGAAGATGGATTGTAGATGAGAGAGAGAGAGAATGGGTTAGGGAGATAGGAGTATGTGAAGAAAAAGAAGAAGAAGATGGGTTGAAGGAAATCTAGGACGGGAGATGAGAGAGGGAGGGGGATAGGTGTTTGGGTCTTAAGATTGGGAGAGGGAGAGCTTTCTCTAGGGTTTGGGAGTAGTAGAGGGTGTTGTGGGGTAAGAAATTAGGTATCAGTGCCCTTAAGTTGCAAGAGAAGAAGACCCCACTTTCGTAAACATTGAAAGGGAGGGAGGGGACCAATCTTGTAACGTTTCTTATACTTTTAATAACTAAATTATTTTTAAAATTTTTATAATGATTTAACATCAAGTTTTAAGTTATCTCACAAAATTTCATATCATTTGGAGTTGTAAATAAATTATTAAAATTCTAAGAGCAACAGCTATCCAAAATTAATAATTTTTGGATAGTCGACAGAACAGTTTAATTTTAACTATATTATAATTTTTATTTTATTTGTTTCTTATTTTTATAAAAAATTAGACTCATCAAGCTTCAATATGGCTTTTGAATCATCTAAATCAGAGTTGTAACGAAGGAGATATGAATTTTTGAAGTCGACCTAAAATTGTAGAAATTCTGGCGGGGCAATACTGGTCGGCGGAGTGGCCACGCGGGTGGCGGGGTGAGCCCGCGGGCGGCGGGGTGAGCGGCGGGGGCCACGCGGCCCTCTAGACCACTGGCGGGGCGGCCACGCGGGCGGTAGGGTGAGCGGTGGGGTAAGCCCGCGGGCGGCGGGGTGACCCCCCGATTTTTTGCCCGGAGGTCCCTCGGCATTCCCGGGCGTCGAAAAAGCTCCCCGGGAAGTGTCATATATGACTTTGGGGTAGAACGAGCTGATCTACGCAATGGGCTATCTATTTCATGAGATTCCTCCCGGTTAGAGGTCAAAACTCGATTTTTTCTACATTTCCACTATTTTCATTGAAATTTAGTTTTCCCTTAAGTCCTTACCCCCCAATGGGTTGAAACTATCAAATTTAATCCGGTATTAACTCGTTTGGACTTGGACGGTAGCCTTGACCCTCTAATCATTCAGTTCTCTTTCGTTCCTGTCATCGGACTAAGGTATTGGAAGTCTCTCGGACCTGTTTCTTAGCGTCCCTAGTATCTCTCGCTACCCAATCCTAATCCCCGGGAAGTCTTACCGTTCGTCTAAGATCGTCAGTTCCGGTTCTAGGATAGTTCCTACCATTTTAAGTCTTCGTTGAGTTTCCTATCATTTCTGTATTGTTATTGTGTTTCCTCTCAAATCAGCTGACGCGTCAGTAAGCTCATGACCCATGGCCTAGTTAATTCCAAACCACGCTCTGATACCATCTGTAATGCCCCGAAAAATCAGGGGTCGTGCATAGACTCGACTCCCTAGTTCCCGAGTGTCACTTATCATGCATTTATGGTTTTTTTTATGATTAATCAAATTTAACTGCGTAATTTAGAATTACCTAAGGCACGAAGCACAATCACACCAGTCTACTGAAATGAAGGATATCTCACATATATACAGGTCCAAAATAATCAAGGGTCGCCCAAGGCGTTGCCCAACAGAACAACAAAAGAAGGCTATGTCCAAAAAGAGTAAAACTGAGCTTGCGGCTTAGCAAATCCAAATTCAGCCCGATCAAGTCGATGAAGAGCCGCCCATCAGCTGCAAGTAGGAGAGCCTGTCCTCCTCGTCTAAGCTCGCCTCGCCATGCTCCTCATGCCCTGAGTCACCTGCATCTATGAATGGGTCTGGTTGGTGTTTTAAAACACCGTCCCAAAGTGGGAGTGAGTGATCAACTCAGTGTGAACTATTGGTCTCAAGTTATAACAGGCATCAATTGTAATATGAACTTAATGAAAAGCAATCATTCATCAACACCAGGCAACTCTTATTTAAATGCATGCATGCGGGATGATATGATGCATGCCCTCGCCACAACACTCCCTCAAGCGACTCCATCTAACGATCGCATATGTACAAGACTCCCTCAGAGCGACCTCGACTTAAGTCGCCACCCTAACTAATGCGTGCAATGCGATCGTGTTAGCTGAGTTATTAGTTAAGTCCATTCATCCAGCAGGTTGGGGATTCTGATTAACCCTACGTATCAATGCCCTAAGCTGGTTGCGAGGCCAAGACCCCATCAATGCGTGAGGCCGAGACCTCGCGGTCCATGATCCCGTCGGGTTCCTCATCCCCGACACCAAGCACATGAGGAGTGCCAAAAGGAATGAATCACTCGCGATCACTACGGGGAGGCGCGGTACCCCAGCGTAGGCCGACAGCTAGGACATAGTGTCCCATTCCACCATGCCCGGCTCACGAGGCTGTGGACCAGTTTCAGGTGAATTATCGATGGGCTACAATGGTTGCAGGGTGGTTCAGATTCCATACATATGTGAGCACACAGGTTTAACAAACAGAGTTGATCAGTCAGTAGGCTAGACCACATGAGTCAGGCGAGTGTGAGACGAGTGACCTCGGGCACAAGGGTCCCACGTAGTAGAACTACAGCCGCCCGAGCACACCCGTCCAAAACCCACGGTTTAGCCTCTAGGCGGTCCTACCAATGGAGCCACCTTCGCTCACCTCATGTTTCCTGACCAACCCAAGGGTACGAGTAACAATCCCTAGCATGCCACCTACCAATACTTCATCTAGCATGTACAACCTTCATGTTCTCAAGCTTCTCAACATACAATTCAGATTCTTATACCAAGCAAGGCCAACGATATCATAATACAAGTGCAAGTGAGGTGCGTGTGTGTGTGGGAGGAAGTTAAGCACTTCCACCATTGCGAGAAATCATATGCACACGATCATCATACATTCTATGAAACAACAATGTAGGGAAAAATCAACAAGGCATGAGCACCTGATCATCCAAATACCTAATCATGTGAAAGGCAATAGCAACACCAAATGAGAATCAACATACATCCCATACGAATTTCAACAATCATGCAATTCCTAGGGTTTCTCTAGTTTCTCCAATCATAACATCCAACAATCAAAATCATTAAACCCATAGTAAAATTGGTATTAGGCCACCTAAGAACAATAGTCCGCACCTTCGGATTCGTTGGAGGCTTGGAAACGACCTAGAGATGAGGGTTTTGGACGTTGGCCGACCGGAATCCCTAAAACAATTCAAACATGAGAGAAATCTATGCATTTTCTTCTTCAATATAAGGATTTCAAGAGAAAGGAGTGAGGGATCTTACCTAGATGGCCCACAGACGATTTTCGGTGGTCGTGGTGTAGGGTTTCCTCTTGGAGAAAGTGTAGGAGGTTGTGGGTTTGATCCTCTTGGGCCCCACCTTGATTGAGAGTCCACCTTGCTCACCTCCACTCTCACTACTCCCTTGCTTTCCCTTCTTTCTCTTCTTTCTCTTCTCCCTTTCCCTCTTTTCTCTTAGGGAAAAATCGTATGGCGAGAGGGGTGCCCAAATGAAACCCTTTATATAGTGCCAGTTTTGGTGCAATTGGCCCCAAGTGTTAGGTCTTTACTATACTAACCCTATGGGAGGGTTTTTCTAGCCTATGGGGTGTACTAGTCGATATACACCGTAGGATAGTTAGTCCTAATGATGATCTACGCATGGACACAATCGGCCTGCCATTTCGACGCGCCGATCGACAGATATGATTAGAAGTCTGTTCAACGGTCACCAATGGTCGATCGGGGCCGTGGCTATATGGATGTGAGCGGAGAAATATCCTTAATCCACGGGTAAAGTTTGGTCATAAACCGACGGTCCGAAATCCCCAACTTGGCATAAGAGTGGACGACTCAAATCACTTAAGTTCCCATAATTTCCCAAACTAGCCTTCTAGGGCTCCCTATTGAAGTTGGGGTGGCCCTAAGGCCTCTCCCAGGCCGCCGAATTCGGTAGGTAGGTGTCTTATGGCCCAATTAGGACCCATGTAAAATTTAAGGACAAACGGATCAACGGATATAGGGTCTGAGTAAGCGATTTTGGTCCCTTAAGTGGCCCTGCGAGGACCATTTTGGTGATTGAAGCGGTTCTGGAGGCCCTCTAGCCATGAAACTTATAAGATAGGGTCTTCATGGCCCAATGAGGGGCCACGCAAAATTTGGGGACGATCGGATATGGGTTTTGGTCGTACGGGTCTGATTCGCGATCAACGGTCATCGTGCCATGATCGGGGCCCAGATTTGGTGGGCAGGCGTTGAAAAATACATTAAACCTTCACCGTAAATTTGGAAGAAATTCGACGGCTGGAAGGCCCGAGTCTCAGTTTCTTTTGTTAGTGCCAGATTTTAATCACGGCATTGGTGAAGGGCGCATTGGGCAAGCGCCAGATGGTACATCTGGGTGTCCACTTGGGTCCGCGATCCGCGATGGACTACAAGCCCGATGAGAGATCTATGATTTTCTAAAGTTTTAGATTTTTTCGAACCTCCTCGTCATTGGGTGGCCCACACGGCCGATCTTGGTGTAAAAACGGACTATCCTGGCTTGATAGCAGTACTTGTCTCATCATAACTAGACTGTCCACCCCAAAGGTATGAACTAACATTGAGTGCTAATGGTCATTAAGTGATATTATAAGTTAATAAAAAATAAATTTCAAGGATTTTTGGAAATCCAAAACAGTGAAAATCTGGGGTGTTACAGTTGGATAACGGACGGTCAAGATAACATTAGTACCATGTCTAGGGCCTTCAGGTTCATGATTATATTATAGGATTGTAAATGAATTGTATCTGGGTTTAGCCCTGCTAAATTCTAATCGGGTCTCAGATTTGGGCGTGGGTTCGACCCAGATCTGGGTCCAGATTCATGTATGAGTAGGACCGAGTCTGTGGATTATCAAGTAGACTCGATGAATGCTTAAGGTTTGTAAACCAGTGCGAGACAATCCGATCCAACCCAATTTTGTAATCGGATCTGATATCCAAAGCGATATCCAATGCAAGTAATATATCAGATGGTGATAGGGTCTCATCTATTGATATAATAGATTATAATGGCCAGGGCCAAATCTGCCCGACAGTCTAATATATTTATTTGTTGGGGCAATCATAAATAGCTTGTGGATCTAAATCATCATTTTTATTAGGTCATCTTATCCATGTCATCCATCCACCGGATTGCTATAGAAAAATGTAACATCCTGGATTTTCACTATTTTGGATTTTCAAAAAATCCTTAAAATTTCTTTTTAATTAACTTATAAAATCACTTAATGACCATTAGCACTCAATATTAGTTTATACTGGGGTAGACCAGTCTAGTTATGATGGGACCAAGTGTGGGCCGCCAAGCCAGATGGCCTGTTTACACTTAACAACAGCCCGTATGGGCCGCCCAACGACCGAGGAAGGTCAGAAAAATCTTAAAATTTAGGAAATCATAAATCTCACTGGGCTTATAATCCATCGCGGACTGTGGACCCAGTGGACACCCAGAACTGGGATCTAGCACTAGCCGAATGCACCCCACCAATGCCAGAATTGGAATCTAGCACTTACAAATGAAACCGGGATACCGGGTATTCCAGCCGTCGGATTTCTTCCAAAATTTCGGTGATAATTTAATATATTTTTCTATACCCGTCTACCAAATCTAGGACCCGATCGTGGCACGGTGACCGTTGATCGCAAACCGGAACTGTACGATCGAACCCCATATCCGATCGTTCCCAAAATTTGTGTGGCCCTTCATCGGGCCACGGAGCACTTATCCTACAAATTTCATGGTCAGAGGGCAGCCAGAACTGCTCCAATCACTAGAGCGGCCCCCATAGGGCCATTTAAGGGTCGAAAACGCTTTCTTAGATCATATATCCGTTCATCCGTTCGTCCTCAATTTTTGCATGGACCCTAGTCGGGCCATAAGGCACCTACACGCCGAATTTGGTGACCAGGGGTATTAGGGCCACCTCAACACCAATAGGAGTCCCATAAGGCTATTTTGGGAAGATGTTTAAGCTTGGGGCCAAAGGACCCAACTATAGGAAAATAAACCCTAGCTCTTATCTCATTTCTCCCACCATTCTCTAACAACAAACATCCCTCTCCCTCATACCCTTCTCTATTCTCCAACAACAATCTCTCCCTCATAACTTCCTACACCCTCCACCCATTAAATCCCCTCCCTCATAAACCTCCATCATCCACCCACAACCACCATTGCTAGAGGAGTAAAGAGAGAGTAAAGAGAGTGAAGGAGAGCTAAGGAGTACCATAAATCGAGGTGGGGCCAAGGAAACTCAACCCTTTCAACTCCCTACCCCTCCTTCAAGAAAAAACTCTCCGCCACAACCCCAAATTCGTCTGTTGGCCATCTAGGTAAGAACCTCTCACCCTTTCTTCTTGAGATCTGAGTATTAAGAAAGGATTGGCGTGAAATTCCTCACATGCAAGGATTGGTTTTAGGGATTCCGGCCGATCTACCTCGAAATCCACATCTCCTAGGTCGTTTCCAAGCCTCCATCGAATCCAAGGTGCAGACTATTGTTCTTAGGTGGCCTAGCACCAATTTTAATGTGGGTTTAATGATTTTGAATGCTTGGATGCTATATTTAAAATTCTAGAGAAACCTTAGGGATTATATGTTTGTCGGAATTGTTTGGATGTGCATACTTAGCTCTCAAATTTGATGTAAATCTTGCCTTCCACATGATGTTATGCATGGATGATAATATGCTCATGTTTTGTTGATTCTTTTTCCTCATATGTGGTGTTTTATTGTGTGTATAATTATTTACACTTGTATTCATGATTTCTCAAGATGAAGTGTTTAACTTCTTCACACGACCCACACACTCACAGGCACCTTGTTTTTGTGATAACATTTGCTTGCTTGATAGAAGTATTCGTTTGTATGTTTGAGATGCATGAGAATATGATATTGGTGTACTAGTTGATAACATGGATAGTGGGCATGTTGTAGATTCCCTTCACTCCCTTGGGCTGGTCAGGAACATGATGAGAGACGGTAGTCCCATCTGTAGGACTATGCTAGGACTATATCCGTGGGTTTGGGTGGCTGTGTTCGGGTGGCTGTAGTTCGACTACATAGGTCTCTTGTGCCCGAGCTCACTCGTCTCACGCTAGCTTGACTCATGCGGTCTAGCCTACTATCTGACTAACCCTGTTTGTTAACCCTGTGTGCTCACCTATGTATGGAACCTGGAACACCTCACAACCATTGTAGCCCATTGACACCTAGATTACAATTGGTCTACAGTCTCGTGAGCCGGGCATGGTGGAATGGGACACCGTGTCCGAGCTGTCGTCCTACACTGGGGTACCGCGCCTCCCCGTAGTTACCGCTAGCGATCCCTTCTCTCGGCACTCCTCATGTGCTTGAAGTCAGGGATGAGGAACCCGACAGGATCACGGACCGCGGGGACTCAGCCTCACGCGTTGATGGGGCCTTAGCCTCGCAACCAGCTTAGGGCAGTGATACGTGGGGTGTATCAGATTCCCCAACCTGCTGGATGAATGAACTTAACTAATAACTCGGCTAACACGATCGCATTGCATCACATTAGTTAGGGTGGCGACTCGGCAGTCGAGGTCGCTCTGAAGGAGTGTTGCCATATGCGATCGTTAAATGGAATCGCTCGAGGGAGCATTGTGGCGAGGGCATGCATCATATCATCGCATTGCATACGCATTTAATAAGAGTTGAAGGTGTTGATGATTGACCGCTTTTCATTAAATTCATATTACAATTGATGCCTGTTATAACTTGAGACTAATAGCACCCACTGAGTTGATCACTCACTCCCACTCTGGGACAGTGTTTTAAAACACCAACCGGACCCGTTCATAGTTGCAGGTAACGAGGAGTATGAGGAGCCTGGCGGCACGAGCGTAGACGAGGAGGACTAGCTGTCCTACTTCCTGTTGATGAGCGGGTCTTCATCGGCTCAGTAGACGGGATTCTGGATCGCCGAGTAATGGACTCAGCTTTATTTTCTGGATATATCAATTTTTTTATGATTTGTTGGGCAACGCCTTGAGCGACCCATTTACATCTTTTGGATTTGTATATATTTAACATCTTTCAATTCAGTAGACTTACTGTGATTGTGATTCATGCTTCAAGTAATTCCATACTGCGCATTTAAACCTGATTAGACGCAAAATAATGAAAAATTGGTTATAAGTGATGCCTGAGAACTTGGGAGTCGAGTTTACGCATGACCCCCTAATTTTCAGGGTGTTACAAAAAAAGAAGACCGTCCGAGAGGATGGATTTAATTATCGGATTAGGGCTGAAAGTTGGGCGGGTTCAACTTAATCGACCCCACATTGGGTTGGGATAGGGTAGGATGGATCGAGTTTGGTCTCGAGCTTAGGCTATATAAACACCAACTCGATAAAAGTTGGGTTAAGCTTGGGTTAAGGTCTCAGGTTGCCTGACCCAACTCAAACCCGATCGATACATAAGGTATAAATTATAACTGAGTGTGGATGTCTATGTTGAAGGCATGGGAAATTCTAGTGCTATCAGGTCTCGTTGTTTTCCACGCCATTTCTGATTACTCAAGCTAGCAAGAGATGCCGGATCTCTCTCTTAAATAAGTTACATGACATGACTATTAAAGGAGCATTCTTATATTTTAGATTGTTTGTTTAGGAAAAAAATAAAGTTATTTACAATAAATAACTATACTTATATAATTAATTAATTAAATCATAAGTTTTTTTTAAGACATGTATTAAAATATAATAGAATAATGTAATAACAAAAATATTAGCATGTATTCACCCGACCAACCAAACTGAGCCCGCTTCAGTTGAGTTTAAGTTGAGAATCCTTTACCTGAGTTTGGGTTAGGGTAGGATTGAGCACCAACCCAACCCAACCTGCTCAACCCTACATCAGATGTGGGGCCTATTGTGATGCATGTGTTTTATCTACACCGTTCATCTATTTTGCCATATTATTTTAGAGCATAGGTCTTAAAATGAAATAGATTAAGTGGACCGAAACATAGGAAACATTTGTAATTGAACAAATGATATTTAAAATAATAATAATAATAATTGCTGGGACCACAAAAGGTTTTGGTTCAAACTTTTTTTTTTTTTTTTTTTTTGGTTTTCCCCTTCGTCTAGATTTGCATTAGCAAATAAACATTACGGCGGGCCCTAGGAAGGTTTCAACGGTGGGTGTCATTATCCACCGTGTTTCATGTGGTGTGGTACACTCGAGCTTCTGAACTGCCTTAAAATGAGCTGAAACACTGATGGATGGTGTGGATATAAAACACATACATCAAGGTAGGGCCCACAGTGCCTAGGGTCACTATCCAACCGCTTGCTGTTGAATCCATCATAGACTCCAAATCAATCATTTCAACCGTCCAAGTGTCCAAATCCAACTCCTACCACTATAACTTAATGCTCTGAGTGAAAGTGGACCGTCCTCATTTTATTCGCACTCGTGACTAGTGCCACCTTACATGTCAGTCTGTCTTCCCACAGACGGGGCACGTGTACTGCTTGTAGGGTTCCATAAATAGACAATGTCTCTTATAGGATATGGAGGGACTTTAGCCGTTTGATCCGGATCAAATTCAGTGATCCAAACCATTTAGATGATGGGCCTCGTCATGGATATGCTATACCCGATAATAAAAATCATGCCCTGAAATATTTTAATATTTGATCATTTATCTTTTTATTTCGAACATAAGCTATCAGCTCAAGATCTTCCAATCCTGAATAATTTGAGGCATATCTCGTCAGATCAACCGTTCAGATCACTGACATGACCCTACAAGGCTACAACACCACCCAAGCTCTTTGTGGCCCATCGTGTTGCATCTATGAAATCTATTCCGTTCATCAGGTGTGATTATCAATGTTAGGATCTGGGGAAAAAGCGTCAGCCTGATCCAAACTCAAGTGGGCCACGCCACAAGAAACAATAGGGATGAGATGCCAACCGTAGGTTTGTGGGTGGGGCAACCATGGCGTTTTATCTTTCATCAAACCCGTTCATCAGGTGTATATTACAGGGATGAAGGGAAAATACGAAATCAGCCTAATCCAAAACTGAGGTGGGCCACAACACGTGAAGTTAGAGGTTTTAGGCGCAATCTTACACTGTTCACATTATTGTAGCCCATTTGAATTCTTTATCAGTCTGGTATTCTGTATGTACGGTTAGTAAAAGGGTTATCACCTGATGGGCGGAGTGGATTTCACAAATACAACGTGATCTCTTATCCTATCATGATCATGGTAAAATGGACGGTCGTGACCGTTTGTATAGAAGCAGGCCAAGCAACAATTTTGGGCCATCTGTTTGTTGGGTCCCGTTGTGGATCGTTTATTGTACTAAAGAACCATTTTTTAGGACAATCCTAACCATCTAGGGGTGCACACGGGTCGGTTTGGTCCGGTTCCGGGGTAAAATCGGAACCGAACCGTTCCTAACAGTTCTAGGATTTTCGGAACCGGAACCGAACCATTAGCACACTAGAACCGAACCAGAACCGGACCGTGAAAACCGGTTCGGTTCCGGATCGGTTCCACGGTTCTGGATTTTTCAAATATGGACAAACAGATATCCCCATCTTTCCTCACTTTCTGTTTGAGCACCCTACATGATAGACGGTTCGGATCGCGAAAAGGGATGATGGGTGGGGCCCACTGTCAAAACTCAATCCATGCATGTACGTCCCTGGACGTTTTTTTGCATGGTTTGATATTTTGAAAAAAAAAAAAGTGGGGGCCCACTTCTGATGGCATTCTCGGAGATTTACTCCGCTCATCCTCTTCGTAGTAACGACTAACATGTAAGAAGAGGTGGGGACCACGGTTCCACAGTTCGGGTAGGTTCTACCTGCCCCTAAACCAGAACCGAACCGTATCCAACTGTTCTTGTAATTTTGGAACCAGAACTGGAACCGGTGTTGTCCAGAACTGGACCAAACCGGACCGATCCAACGGTTCCGGTCCGGTTCCACGGTTCTACCGGTTAAATGTGCACCCCTATAACCATCCCATCCATCGCTTGAAATGCATGGCTATAAAAACACAAGTAACTGACATGCGGATCATCCAAGCGGTGTGATAACCAGGGTCTGATGGACAGTCGGGATCGATCCGATTGGAACAGTCCCTCCAGGGTGGTTTAATACTCCGGCAGAGTATGACGCCTGATACGCAGGCAATCAGAAATTTACATGTCGAATACATTAACTAAAATTAAACCGTCTGAACTGTGGATCCAACTGTCACTATATCACACGTCCAAAATCAGATTGGCTGAGTAATCGTGGCCTCTGATTCAAAGACACTTGTTTGTTGAACTAGGACCGTTGGATATTTTTCATTTTAAGCCATCGAATATCCGCCAATTGGTCAGGTAATTCAATAAGCATAAAAGTTGGTTCATGGTACATGTAGACTGAAACTTATAGTTTTGGACAGTTTAATTTAAATTACTTCTATACCTCCTGCGTATCATAAATGCACCCTGTCAGAGCATCAAAGTTTTTCTATATTTTTAGCGCGTGATGAATGAATCACGTTGGGAGAGGATTTGGTGATACCGGGGTAACACCCATTAATACGTGTTACCCTTACCGTGTAGGGCCCACCTTTATGATTTTTTTAGTATATCACCTCCGTCCATTCGTTTTTTCAGCTAATTTTAGTACAGTATACCAAAATTACAAACATATAAATCTAAGTTGGACCACAACACTGGAAAAAGTGTCGAATCACTATTAAAAACTTTCTGTAAGCCATAGAAGCTTTGGATCAAGCTGATATTCGTGATTTCCCTTCATCCATGTCTGATTGACCTTATCAATGGGTTCGATGGAAAATAAAAATTACAGATATGCTTACGGTGGGCCTTGGGAAGTTTTTAATGGTGGGCGTTGATACAACACTTTTTCCTGTGCTGTGGTCCACATGAGATTTTGATATGCTTAATTTTTGGTGTAACATCCTAATATAGTCTTTGAAAACAGATGAACGGTGTGGATATACCAAAATCATCAAGGAGGGCCCCTACCGTGAGGGTAACACCCACTGAGATGTTAGCTGGGTAACACCCATTCCGGTCCCGCTGATTCATGGGAAGTGCCATACAGATGGGCAAAAGGAGGTTTTGTTTTCTTTGTTTGGTTGCAATTAAATTGCAGCCAATGGTTTTGATTTTCATAGATAGGTGTCAGATGCAACCAATGCAAGTGCACAGTCACAAATGTGTCATCCTGTCTTACACATGAACTCATGCAACTGTTTTATTTATTTATTTTATTATTATTATTATTATTTTTTTATGTTTGCAACCCGGAAACGGATTGGCTACTCCCCTGCCACCAGCCCCATGGCTGGTGGTCAGTGCTCTGCGGGCCCACCATAATGTATGTGTTTCATCCATTCCGTTCATTCATTTTTACAGATTATTTTAGGGCTTTACCCCAAAAATTATAGGGATATAAATCTCAGGTTGACCGCACCACTGGAAAACAATAGTCATTGGATATCCACCATTAAAATCTTCCTAAGGCCTAATGTACTGTTTATTTGACATCCAATCTGTTGATTAGGTCATACAGTCCCACATGAAGGGAAAAAACAAAGATCAGCTTGATCCAAAACTTTTATGGCCCCCAAAAGGTTTTTAATGATCTACGCTCATTCAACACTGTTTCCTGTAATGTGGTCCACTTGAGATTGTTATATTTCTCATTTTTGTTCTCACAACATAAAATGATCTGAAAAAATAGATGGACGGCATGGATGAAACACTTAAATCATGATGGGCCCACAGAGCACCGACCACCAGCCATTGGCTGGTGGCAGGGGGAGTAGCCAATCCGTTTCCAGCCAACCCACCTATGGTCTGGTGGACCTGCACTGATTTTCCACAGATGGGTGAAGTTTTGAACTCACTGAGTCAGGATGAGTTGACTCGGAGTGAAATTTAAGTCATTCTAGTGCTGCCCATCTTTGGAATGAGTTGGGTGTGACTCGGATGAGTCGACACGGACTTGATGGGAAAACCTGATCTACTTGAGTCAGGCTGATTCATTCCTGACTCAGGTGAGTCGTGACTCGACTCGGGGTTGAATGAATTGATCCTGGTCATGAGTCTTTTAGCATGGTCGCATGCTTAGACGCAGCAAAAATGGCTTAATGTGCGTGAAATCCATCCTGTCCATCAAGTGCATCACCACTTCTTTAACATCGATTCCAAAAATCAGGCTGATTCTCCAGTCAGGTGGGCCACCTCATAAAATTATTACTTAAAACCTTTAAATTCGTGTTCTATGGCCCACCTGAATTTAGGAATAATGTAACCTTCGGGTAATTTGTTCATTGTGATGAGGCACATTAGATGAATGGATTGGATGGCATCTGATCACCATCGGTGTGCTATGTAGAAAACTAAAGGTGGGTGTCCCATCTGAAGTCTTTCTTAGGGTGTGGCTTACCTGAGCTCCAGATTGTTATGGTTTTTAAAATATGTTATGAACATGAGTCAATGGACCTGATGGATGGATCGGATCTCATGAAAGTTCTACCCATGAGGCTGTCGGTGCATTAGGGACCTGGCGCTGCTCATTTCAAAATTTGGCTAGGTAGGTCACGATATGAATGTGCCGTGTCTCAAAAATCAGGTTAGCCTGCCGATGAGGCCGGACCGCCTCTATTTTCATCCTAGCCATACATTGTTCTACATACCCTGTTGCCTATTTCAGGCAAGGGCACTTTCAAGGATGGCCCACGGTACCTGATTAACAATACGGATCTTACACATTCTCACTATATATAAAGAAAAAAATCAAACGTCTCCACTCATCAGGTGGTACACAATCTTAGGAATAACTGGGCATGTTAGAAAATTGTCGAGTCTATTTTGATACAACCATGAATTTTTCTTATAAATTTTGGTTGTAGTAGAGAGGGTCGTGGATATTTTCATGTACATGATAAACAAGAGAAGACCCAATCAAAGGCGGAAGTCATCAAGACCGTCAGAACCTAAAAAAAGGCATATCTCACAAAACCAAAATGAGTTACCCGATGTACCATATATTATTTTGGGGTAGGACAAGCTACACGCCGAATTTGCGATATTTCATCATATCAACATTCAAATTCAATCTTTATTCCCTCTTCATTCATTAAGCTTTAAGAGAATAACGTGGTTAAGCTTTATTGGACACTTGTTTGATTTTAAAATTTCTCTCATTACTTAGTTTCCCTATTCAAATAGTTTTGAACTCATTTATTTCATTTATTAATCAAATTACAAATTTTATAGAATTTATTTATATTTTTCTTACTTTTTCATCGCCGATTCGAGAAGTCTATTTGACGAGTCCAAATAAGCTTTGTGAATTCAGAATAGTTATCTTTGAAAAAGACGGTGATCGACCTCATCATGTTCATCCTCGTGTCAATGGCCCACCTGGACCAATCATATTCTTACCGGGCCCCTCATGTGCCATGTGGTGGCATGCACATGAGTGGGCCTCATGAGTGTTGGATGGCAAAGCTCATTTGGTAGCCAATGACCATGAGGCACTTATGAATGTTTGCTTAAGTAGGTTTTAATTTTTACCTAAATATGGAGCTTGATATGGTAAATTTTAAATTTTATGTACCTAAGTAATTTTAAGTTAATTAATGTGTCACGCTTTTTCAACTGTAAAACAAAACAAAAAAAAACAAAAAAAAAAAAAAAAAAAAAAAAACGCTATTATTTATAATTTAAAAAAAAAAAAAAAAAAAAAAAAGTTTACAAGCATTAATCACCGATTAGGTAAAGCAAGTGGTGTGACCAACTCATAAAATAAAAAATGAGATTGGAAAAGTAAAAAACAAAAGGTAAATTATGATGAAAATGTAATTAAATGCTTATCAACAACATAATTAATTACTATAATCCCTTCAGACTTTTACTTTATTACATTAGCTCTTTGACCTTGGTCTAGCCTTTTTTAATTCAAAAATACTATAAACTTTTCAGCCATTAAGTTTTTTGGGCACAACGGTAATTACTTTGTAAATGGGTAATAATTATTTACCTAAATAATTACTGCATCTTTTTTTATGTAGACAGAGACAACTTGCTTTTTTAATATTAAAATTGAGAAACTTATGAAATAAATATGAGACCTACTGTGAATCACGTGGCTTATCCACACCGCTCATTCATTATTAAATGCTTAAATTAATTTTCACTAAAAATACGAATCTATTTTTCAGTTCTCTTCCCTTTACTTAATGCCGAAGGCTAAAAGTGATAGTTCATTAAATTTTCTTTTCACTTTTAACTTAAAAAAATCTTAAAATTATAATTCAGTATATGAAAAGGCATTGAAATTAAAGAAAGAGGTATTTTGATTATTTGGATGGTGTGTCTTTTTAGTAGAAGACTTATTATATCTTCATGTTGGGCCAACACCAACCATGTCTCACTTTCTATGCATGTTGTGCACTCTTTTCCCTTTAGAGCTCTTTCCTACGTCCTGTCTCACATTTCCTCCCCGCCATCACATGCCATACACTTTAATATAATTAAAGAAAGTGCCCATTGCCTTGCTTTTTACCTTTTACTTGTCTTGCATGGCAACCCGCCAATAAAATTAAACACTTAAGAATCAATCCGATCCAACCATCAATTAGTCAGAGCCGTAGAAGCCACGCAGGGGTTGAAACGGTCTGTTTTTGGCTTTCATGGTAATGCAGCCTTGTTAATAGATACATACCATGGTAGACCTTAGAAACAATTAGGGTTAATTAGATTTAGGCAAAATTGTATTAGGACTATCAATTCACAGCGTGCTATCAAAGCTAGCTTTTTGTTGTTGATTAGTTGTTTCATTCTTAAGTTGTCAAATATCTTCGGTCATAAAGTGTGGGGAGAGAGAGAGACATGCTCACGTATGCGCCTTTGCACGTGTTATAGGCATCTAATCCGAACAGTCCATGTGATTCTGATGCAGAATCTCATGAAACCCCAAGGGACAAATTTTCACCCTGATCTAAAATTCTAGTAGGCCATAGCAAAGAGAAATGCAAATCAAGGGAGAAAACTATTTTCATCATGGTCCACCAAAGTTTTGGATTGGGCCCCAAGGGTTTCATTAGGTACTAGTGTGCAGCTCAACCTTGTGTGTGTGTGTATACACTTGCACTTGCACGCATTTGACACATGTACATTAGTATGCATCATATATTTTAGTGCTTGAAAATTAATTGTAGTACATACACATGCGTTGGATGGATGTCTGAACTTAGATGGTTGCATGCAATTAATAAATATTTCATCTTCCTGGTAAACACCCAATCAATAGTTTTCTTAAGTTCTACTTACAATGCTATGTAAACAACAAAATAACCTATGTGTCCCATCCATGGGAAATATCCATTTTTTTCATATTATTTTATGGCATGAAATAAAAAATGAGGTAGATCCAAATCTCATATAGACCACATCACATGAAAGAGTGGTGATGGAACACTTAACAGTAAAAACTTTTTAATGGCTATAAAAGTTTGTCATGTTTTCATCGGATGACAAACAAACATCACAGTGAACCTCAGGAAGTTTTTAATGGTGAGCAATCAATCACCACTGTTTTCTTTTGGTGTGGTCCACTCGATATTTGGATCTCCTTCACTTTTTGGATCATGCTCTATAATTATCTGAAAAAAATAGATGAAAGGCTTAGATAAAGCACATATATATCATGCGGGGCCCACATAGCACTGTCAGTAGCCACCTGGCTAGTGAAGCTGTAAGTACGTGGTGTATCTTAGTTGCATGAGCTTTTCTACGTGCACATGGATGGAATGTCACGTGTATACATGGACCACTTAAAAAAAGTCCTGAGGTAGGCCATGGTCCCTTTTTTAGTGGGTCCCCTGATTTTTTGTGTCGTGGCCCACAAAGCAAGGTGGGCCAGCCATTGTAGACTGCACACTCACGAAGTTGGTTGTTTAACAGTTCGAACAAAATGTCATGCCTGATCTGCGGGCCACGGCCATTGAAGTGGGCCCTTAATAAACATCTGGATGGTACGATTCAATCCTAACCGTAGATCTTTGAGCACAAGTGCCACGTGTCAAATTGGCATTATTGGGAGGATAGCAGGGAAGGATGCATAGTTGGGCCTGCCCACCAGGTTGTATCCAGTTGATTTTGACTGGGCCATTGACGGTCATGATTTTGTGCCATATGTGTTTTATGATGCAACTTGTCCAAGTTGAGCCGACTCAGAGTCAATCGAGTCCGATCTGATTTTACATTATGGGCCATGAATGCCGTTACGTAAAGGTAACGGAGGTAACTGTTACACGTTACGTGGTTGTAACAGCCGTAACAGATGTTATGGAAAAAAATGATCCGTAATTGTTGTTAATGGCATGTTACCTCCCCTATAAAAATTATAATAGCCTCATAATAGTTCATTACGAAACAGACACATATTTTTCATACTTTTTAATCAATATTATGAAACATAAGTTTTTCAAAAGTTTTTCAATAAATAAAAAAATAAAAAAGAAAAACCGTAACGATCGTTACATCGTTGTAACAGCCATTATGCCTCGTAGTGGTGGCTTTAGGGAACACCTTGATGTTGACTCATCTCTGAAAATACGGCCAACTGGGTCGAGTAGAATCAACTCAGTGACACCACCCAATTTTAACCGGGCTCCAAGAAAGTGGACGGATCAGATTATGATTTTTAACCAGGGCTGAAATGTACCTAAACCCAACTCGTCCTGAACCAATCAGGACGAGTCACCGAGTTAAATAAATAAACCCACGGTCCATTAGGTGCAGCCAACCGGTGAACCTTTTGTCTGGGATTTTGTAATGACAGGGAGTGACAGGGGCGAGCCTTCCCAGATGGGGCTGTGATGGCTGAGGAGACTTAACATGGTCGCACCTTTTCCATGGTCCTAGGAGCCCTGACCTTTTCAGAAAATGCTGGTCCACTCCTGCCCTTTCTTTTCTGTCTTCACTCCGTTATGCTAAGCTCACGTCATCCTCAGGTGGAGGACTTGCATAGTGTCCTGCGAGTCTCCACCTTATGTGCGGAGGGCCCTTTGTTTGGATGAACCTATGGACAATGTAACTTGGATTTGAATAACCCGTCAGATTTCCTGGTTAAAATTACGTGAAAGAGAGGAAATAGAGAAGAATCAAGCAAAGTAATTACAATTGTATAGGTAAATCCAATAAAAAAACACTTCAAATTTATGTGAAAAAATACTAGTACGTAAAAATCACGGCACAAAGTAATAATATATTATGAAAAACAAAATTACAAGATATGAAATTTTACTGATCAATACCCTAAAGGAAATAGCTTTTTCTCTGAGTAAAATCCTCTCAAACTCTTGACCATGTCTAACCCACACGCTAATGTCAATTATACTTATAAATATAAGAAAATTTGAAACAAGAAACAAATCATGCAAAACCACACAAACTACAAAATTTGTTGACCGATCGAGACGCGTTGATCGGTCAGGTCGACCAATGTTTTCAACATTGCCCTTTTTTAAAAAAATAGAAGGTTGAATTGCATATGTATATGGGTGATTAGCATTAGTTGTGAAACCTAGTCTATAAATTACAATTCCATGGTCCACGAAGGTAGATTCCACATGGTGGAAAGAATTTAATCCCTAATGTAGGATTAAACAGTCAAAATACCATCGTTGACATATGATCATTGTGCACTAATGGTGTTAATTACAGTTAATACAATTCCATACCATTTAATACTGCATACTATTTGGTACACAGGATTAAATGGTATGTAATTGCATTAGATGAGATTATTGTTGGGGGCCTTGCACAAAACCTTAGGATCTAGCCTCCCAAAACAAACCGAAATTATGGGATAATAAATCAATAAAATAAATCAAAGCATAAATCACACGACACCAGGAAATTTTATGTGGAAAACCCTCGAAGAGGTAAAAACCACGGGATCTCGTCCAGATCAACAATCCACTATAAAGCAGAACATTACAACCCATCACAAGCACACACCGCTTGAATCAAACCTTCTTCACTCATGCAAGAGTGGATAAACAACAAGAGAACAATGAAAAACAGAAGGATCTCACCGATCACGAGGACGTAGAAGCGCTGAGACGTGGACTGCGAAGTAGATCACATTTACGAGCAGAATCTCCCTTCCACAAGCTTCCTCTCTCTCTCTCTCTCTCACATTTGATAGCCCTAAGCGTTCCTAGAAAACCTTTAGGAAACTTTAGAATACACCCCTTTATATAAGAATAGAAAGAGGTAAAATTAAAATAGGAAATAAAATCCGCAGAATCTGCGTTTTCGCAATCGCATCTGCGTAACTCTTTGATGATATCATAGAACGGACTAAAACTGTCACGCCACAAACCCGAAAATCGGATTAACAGGAATCCCGATCGCCGAATCCGGTACCGACAACCTCCGTAGTACCCCGTTCTCGACTCCTAGCGTCCATACGCCAGATTTCGATCCTGGGATCCTACAAGGAGGATTTTTTTTTTTGTACATTTAACTCGCAATAAGCATAACCACAAGATTACCCGATTCACAAAGGCAACATCATCATCATACAGTACCGAAAATACTGGTAATCCATAAATCGTACAATATCGGAATAAGCAGAATTATTAACAAGATCATGAATTACCAGAGTAAGCAGAAATACTGACAAGAGCAGGAATTATCAGAGTAAACAAAAATATTGGCAAGATCATAAATTATGTGATAACAGAGTAAGCGGAAATACGTATAAGTCCATGAGTCAATCAATATCAGAATACGCAATATAAAACAACTATGCAAATGAGGAGTCATAAAGAACCAAATATCAAATGCTGAGGATGCGATGCAGTATGTAATTCCTGATGAGTCCACGAATAGCGTCAATCGTATTTAGACCATATAAATGCAGAAACACAATAACCCAAAATACCATATGCCGTGGATGTAATGCAGTATGCGGTGTGAATGGAATGACCATGCTGGAGTGTGAGGTCGGGATGATAGTACGTAATATCGCAGGCTATGGGGTCCATCACAAGGGACTTCTATCTAAACCAGTCTCATACCTAAATTTGGATAGTCAAGCTCAATGTGGTAAACTCCTGATCTCAGGTTAGTCGAGCGCCCAACAGAAATTCTGGCCATACGAAGGTACACGTAACAAATAGTTACTCACCACCAGCCCGAGTGGATAGTGGATGAATGAATGAATGAGTATGCAATTCCTGCTCAATAAGTCCATATATCAGTACGGTTCATCTCTGGAATCATCACCGGGGTTTAGTACACTCCAAATGGCACTGCCGCTCTCCCAGCCGCACAGTCCAAGTGAGCGTAAGAAACCTCACTATCCGCCTAACCAATAGTCTGTCAATATCTATCCAGCACATCGATAGCAGACCCATTCGCGAGCTGGTCAAACTCAGCCTAGTATTGCCCCCTGCCCTCAGGCGGGTAAGGCCACACCCCCTCCCAACCACGACCACCTCCGGTATTCGGCACTCGGGCGCTCATGTATCCACTCGGTCTCGACATTGGGGCGTCTCCTAGCCCGGAGGTTTAGGGATTTTCACCCGGGGACATCTATGGTGCCCGTATGCTAGAACTAAACATTTCCAGTGTCCCCTCTGGCCATCCACGATATGCCTGTGAAGGCTACGACCCTGATGTCGCTAGGGCGTATAATAATCACAGCACACAATGCAAGATACATGAGTCATACAATCCAGTCATTCATCAATCCTACGCATACCATGCGCTCATGTGAGATAACCTCTGCCAATCAGGGAGTCTCATAACAACACGCTCAATGACATATGCAATGATCATCCACGTCTCATAACAAACATGAAGATGATGCGTATGGGCATGTATCATGATGCTATGCTGTCACATACTCATAATCGATATTAATAACCGGCATCAACAATCCACCTCGACAATGTGAACATTTAACCAACATTGTCCCCAATGAATGACCCTCATGGATCCTAACATATAGTGAACCCATAACCTCACACAAGGGTTAATTATACAACACCATGGGCCTCTCTCAAGAGCTCACTACACATCACGACGGACCTCTCACATGGGCCTAATATACATCATGCCGGCTCCATCGCCTAACCCTCAAATGCATCTCAATGGGCCTCATCACATAGGTCTCATATACATCACATTGGGCCTTACACACGGGCTGAATACACATCATAATGAGCCTCAAATTCAGGCTGCATATACATCACACAGGCCGAATACACCACAATGGGCCTCAACTACGGGTTGCATATACATCATATAGGTCTTGAAAATCGGCCTCGACAAATCGGAATCGGCAATCGGCCACAACAAGCAGAATCGACAATCGGCCATGATCGGTAATCGGTCACGATAATCGACCTCGATTGGTAATCGATCACGTCAATCAAAATCGATCGATAATTAAAGTTGGCAAATCGGTCATGACCATTAGAGTCGGAATCGACAATCAGAATCGGCCTTGACCGTGATTATATCAAATTCGATAGTGCAAAACTGTCCATCTATGGCGAATGAGGCCCACTAATTAGGGTAACTCACGAAGAGAATGAGCCTAACAAGGCCTAAGGTAAGGTCACAATGAAGACATCTAACCGTCATTGCTCCCAAGGAGTGGCCTACATAGGGCCAGACATATAATGGGCCCTATGGTCTCACACAAGGACCTAATATACATCACACTGGGCCTTAACGAATGAGCTGCAACACATCATATCGGACCACATCCTACGGTCCTCGTATACGTCACAATGGGTTGCACCACCTGGGCCGCACCAATGGGTCTTATATACATCACAATGTGCCTCGGCACATGGGCCATAGATACACCACATTGGCCTCATCATATGGACCGGAAATATATCACAATAGGTCGCATTACTTCAAGTGGGCGGCATCCACGGGCCGCACCAATGGGCCTTACCAAACGGGCTAGAATACATATCAATGGGTCTTGCCAAATGGGAAATAAATACATAATAGGTGGACCCTGCACATGGGCCTCAAAGGCATCACATGGACCACAACACATGGGCTGTAAATACTCAACAGGTGGGCCCCATCATGTGGACCTCGATTACATCACAATCGGCCACCTCACATAGGTCAAATATGCGTCATAATGGGCCACGACATATGGGCCGAAAGCACATCTCAATGGGCTACGACCCATGGACCCTAGTACATTACAATGGGTCTTACTCGTGGGCCTTATATATACAACAGGTGGGCCCTATCATATGAGCCTCAAATACATCTCGATGTGCCTCGTATGAGGGCCGCATATACATCCCAATGGGCCTCTTTACATGGATTACACGTTCATTACATTGGGCCTCAAATACATCACAAAGGGCCATGACCCATGGGCCTCAAATGCACAATAGTTGGGCCTTGCACCTGGGCCTCATCATATCAAGTTGGGTCGTGTCAATGGGCCGCACTAATGAGCCCCATAAATATATCAAGGTAGGCCACACAAATGGGTCACAAGTATATCAAGGTGGACACCTCGAATGGACCACAAAATACATCAAAGTGGGCTTGACGAATGGACCACAAAATACATCAAGGTGGGCCCGACAAATGGGCCACATATACAACAAGTGAGCCACATCAATATATGGGCTAAATCAATCAAATGGGCCGATACAAACGGGCCGAATCAAATGATCCAAGTCAAATGGCCCACAAAATACATCAAGATGGGCCTGACAAATGGGCCACATATACAATAAGTGGGCCGATTCAAAATCATTCATCCATTGTTAGAAATCATTAAAGAACTAAATATGAATCATATCTAAAGGATCAACTGGACCATACCACAAATGGCAGTGGTGATAATGATTCACACGGTTAAAATTTAGAGGGCCCAACCATAGTGTTTATTTTCCCATCCAGTCTATTCCCAGGGTCACAAAGACCTGGACAGGGGGAACAACAAATATCATATTAATTCAAAACTTCTGTAATCCAAAAATGGGATTTTAATGGTAGGCGTTCCACTTCACTGCATTCTGTAGGGTGGCCCACATGATATTAGATCTATTTCATTTTTGCCTCAAGCCTTAAGACGGGTTACCAAATGGGTGGATGTTTTAGATATAACACATATCTCAGCGGGGCCACAGAATTTACTACCATCAATCAAGCAGCTAGGACGGCTTAGATATAATACGTACATCATGGTGAGACTGTGCTACACCCAGCACGTCACCAAAATGGGCCCCACATTCACACATAGGTGGGCGATAGGCATACAACATACTCATCATGGTGGAGTCCAAGGGCACGTCCAATGGATGGAGGGCCTGGAAATCATACGTGGAAGGAGGGGTCCCACCGTCCTTAGGTGCGGACGGTGAGGTAAAACACATGCATCACTGGTGGTTCCCACCAAGTGGATGACGGTGGGGGTATACGTACATACATCAATGGGTCCCACGTGGGGCCCACCGTAACGTTTACCTGCCATTCAAACTGTTCATAAGGTCACACGGACCCTAGATGCAGAGGAAAGCAAATTTCGTATGGATCCAAAACTTCTACAGTACCCAAAAAGGGTTTCAATGGTAAACATTCAATCTCCTGCTGTTAGTGGTGTGGACCGACTGAGTGCCATGGACGGCAGATTTTTGGGGTATTCCCATGCCTAAAGGGGACCCATCATATGGACAGTGTGGATGCTCCAAATGCATCACGGTGGGGGCCTGAGGTGGGGCCACTCTTCTTGCCCGTTTCTGCAAAAAAAGCAGACACTTCTTGTCGGCGTCCTCGGATCTTCAGCAGCAGCAGCGTGCGTCGATTCTTACTCTTTTTTTTATCAGCGGTTTTTGTCATAGGTGGGGTCCACATCCGGATGATCTAGCCCATCAGTTCAATCATCAGGCTCGTATCAGGCCCAACGAGACCAATATTAGATATACTTGAGGTATAGAAACATCACAGCGATCCGTAACTGTTTTGACAGTAAATTCGTTGTTTTCACAGGTGTGGCCTACTAGAGATTCAGATTGACTTCAAATTTCGGCTCAACGCTTGAAATGATCTAGGAAATGTAATGGATGGCGTGGATTAAATACTTACATCAAGGTGGGGCCTGCGTGAGCAGCCCTCTCCATAAGAAACAAAGCTTTAATATATATATATATATATATATATATATATATATATTGCTTGCCAGTACACCCACTGACGGTTCATATCCCCACAACATCCAGCGTCTGGGATGGTGGATGTGAATCTGTTTATCAAAGTGGGTCCCACGCTTGGGAACAATGGTTGGTGGGTCCCACGGTTGGTGGGTCCCACGCCTGGACATGACCCACCTGGCTTGGGTCAATCTGATAGTTGTGTTTTCCCAACATCAGAGGGTAGGGCCCACGCGATTTGGTCGACCATTGGTCCATTTGATAGATGGTTGGGACACCACATACACTCATCATGTGGGCCACCAAATAATCAAAGGAAGGAGAGAGAGAAAGAGAGAGAAAACACCTACCTTTGATCTTCTTGGACTTTTTCTTCCATCAATGCATGCTAGAGATCCAATGGATGCACTTCAACGGTTGAGATTGACTTAGGATGGTGGAGATGGGAGATAGGAAGGAGGGCCACACTTGCTCTCCATGAAAGCCATGGATGTTGGGGGTTTGGATTGCTTGGGAGGATGAGAGAGAGAGAGAGAGATGATGGGAGAGAGGAATGGTGAGTGAGTGATGGGTGATGGGGAGAGTTGACTTTAGGGTACTTGGTTGTAAGAGAATTATGGGTTGCTTGTACTTGGAGATGGAATGGTTGTACTTGACATATGAAGTGATAGATGTGAGTGATTGATGTGACATTTCATAGAGATTCCCTCGATGTTTGCAACGTGCGGCATTTTCTTCGAACTAAACGCGAGCCCACATCTCCTGGCCTGGGTATCGCCTCTGTCATGCCTCGTTCTTGGAGACCGGGCTCACAAAATTCCCGATCGCCGAATCCTGCGCCGACAGCCTCCGTAGTACCCCATTCTCGGCACCCGACACCCATATACTAGGTTCCGATCCTAGGATGCAATAAGGAGGATTTTTAATAACCAATTTGATTCATAATGAGCATAACCACAAGCATAACCCACGAACAATAACCACAAGAACACCATCACAAAATCCACTATGATCAAAAACTTTTGAGTACAAGGCGTATGAAAGGGAAATACAATATACTGAAAATGACAAAAGCTCCAGAAGCTCAACTGTACGCTCCAACTGCGGCGAGACTACGGCTGCGTCCTGGCGTCACCTGCACGCATCAATCGTGCATAAGCTTATAGAAAGCTTAGAGGGTGGTGTAAGTTTGTGCGCAATATGAGCGTGCTCAGAATGCAGGGTCAAAGTAATGCAGAATCGTGCTGATGAGTACATAAATGCAACCACCCATACCAAGGCTATGCAGTACAAGATATGAGTGCAATCGGCCATACCAAGACCATGCGATGCAAGATGCAGCTCAAGCATGCCAACCTTCATCCAAATCCTCATGTCAACACAATTATCAGTCTAGATAATCACCGGGGTCTAGTACACTCTACGCCAGCTTGTCGTCCCTATCCGGATGCATAACTGGAAGAGCGAAAGAGACCTCACTATCTGCCTGCTAATATCGGGCCCAGCTCATCGATAGCGGACCGATTCCTCAAGCTGGTCAAACTCAACCTAGAAATTGCCCCTCACTCAGGCGGGTAAGGTCACACCCCTTTCCAACCGACCAGGACATAGTGGGAGACGCAGCCTACTGGTATACAGCCCTCACGCACTTGTGTATCCACTCGGTCTCGACGTTGGAGTCATCCTCTGGTACTATCAGGTTTAGGGATTTTCACCCAGGGACATCTATGGTGCCCGTATGCTAGAACCAAACATTTCTGGTATTCAATCCAGCCACCCACGATGTGTCTGTGGAAGTTATAGCCCTGGTGTCGCTAGGGCATAAAGTAACTACAATCACACAATGCAAGTGCATGAGTCACACTACCAGTCATGCAATCATCCTGCATGAAGTACGCGCTCATGTAGGGCAACTCTGCCTATCAGGGAGCTCATAACAGTCTGCCCGAAGGCATATGCTATGATCAGTTACCCCTCATCTCAAGCATGCATATGATGCGTATGATCATGAATCATGGGGCAGCACTATACTTATGGTATGATGATGGGCGTTGCTCAAAGTGAAGATGGGCCTAAACGGACTGCAGAGTACAAGTATGGGCCTATCAGTGGGCCTTAGGAAGAGTGACAATGCGGGCATTTAACCGTCGTCACCTACAATGTGGACGTCAAACCAACATTGTCCCCAAGGCCCGGCTCGCCTTAAATATCATTAAATAAATCATGGTGGAATCACACATTACAATGTGCCTTAGGTACATCCCACTGGGCCTCAAATGCATCAAATGGGCCGTATCTCATGGGCCTTATATTCATCAAGTGGGCCACCTCAATGAGCCTCACCAATGGGCCCTAGGTACATTGCAATGGGCCATCACCCATGGGCCTTAGAATGCATTAAAATGAGCCCAATCAAATAAGCTTTTTGTGTATTAAATGGGCCTAATCACATAGGCCTTATACATATCAAAGTGGGCCTCAACAATGGGCCACAGATGCATCAAGTGGGCCTCATAACGTGGGCCTATATATATCAAGGTAGGCCCCAATAACGGGCCTATAAACACATCAAGATGGCCTACATACATGGGCCCATATATACCAAAGTGGGCCTCAACATTGGGCCTAGAAATACATCAAGATGGGCCTAAATATATGGGCCCATACGCATCCAAGTGGGCCTCATGTGAAGCCTACCATAATGTTTATTTTCCATTCAAGCCATTCGTACGGTCACATGGGGCCAAGGCCCACTGAAATGTTTATTTTCAATACAACCCATTCATAAGGTTTCATGGGCCTAGGGTAGGGCCCACTGTAATGTTTTTATTTTTTTTAAGGTGGGTATTCATTCAACACTGTCGCCTGCAATGTGGGCCAACACACATCACGGTGGAGCCGTGCACACACATCACGGTGGGGCTAGGGTAGGGCCCGCTGTAATGTTTATTTGCCAACCAACCTATTGACAAGGTTGCGTGGGCAAGGGCCCACAGTAATGTTTATTTCCACCAACCTATTGATATGGTCAGTAGACCAAGGAGCCCATCGTGATGTGGTCCACAAATTCAACCCACACATTATGTGTGTCCCCCCAGACTGACGGTCCAGACCAAGTTTCAGCCTTATCCAAACTTCGGGTAGGCCCCACCAAGTGGTTTTATATGTTTTAGGCATGTCTTCACATGGTTTAAGATGGTATGGCCCACCTGAGATCCGTATACGGCTGATTTTTGGGATACCCCATAATTTAAAGGGGAACCATCAAATGCACGGTGCTGATGGTCGCAACACACCATGGTGGGGCCCACGACTGGAGCCGTGAGGGCCAGCCGATCGTCCGCCCGCCAGCACGCAAGCAGCGCCTGCGTGCACTCTGACAACAGCAGCAGCATCTGCTACTGCCTTGATGTTTATTTTATTTTATTTATTATTATTATTTTTTTAATCTATTTTTTCTTTTACAGATTTTCCTAGGTGGGGCCCATATTAACGAAATCCACCCCACCCATTGCATTCCACGGCCTGAGACGGACCAAACAAATCTAATATTCGAAGTATTTCATTACATACAACCATCAGGGGTGGGTTTCAATGGTAAAAAAAAAAAAAAAAAAAAAAAACACCTTTTTCTAGACTATGGCCCGCCAGAACCTCAGATTGGGTCTGACTTTCGACTCAACGCCTAAAATGGGCTGGAGAATAGAATGGACGGCGTGGATCACATACATACATCAAGGTGGGGCCTATATGAGGGGCCAACCCCAAAAGCACTACCCTTTTCTTTTCTTTTTTTGTTAGCTTGTTAGTACACCACCATGTTAGTACACACACTCCATGTTAGCCTCTGCTCACGACGCTGGCACTCCATGTTAGCCTCTGCTCACGTCCAGCGTCTCTGGACGCTGGACGGCACAAATATCATGGTGGGTCCTTCATAGTGGGTCCCACATGTACATGGTCATGCTCATCAAGGTGGGTCCCGCATGTTTGTGGCCCACAATGCATATAAATATTGATAAAATATTATAATATATCATATAATCTAAATAGGTGGTGGATCTCTTCTAAAATGAGGTGGGCCACCCTATTTGATGGATGGAGTAGATTTAACATATTGGTGGGGCCCACTTCATTCTAAGGAAGAGAGAAAGAGAGGGAAAGAGAGAGAAAGAGAGAGAAATAGAGAGAGATCGATGGAGTAGAGGGACCCCGCCACTATGGGCCCCTCTCTAATCACAAATACATACATCAAGGTGGATCCCATTATTTGTGGGCCCCTTTAATAGAAATCAACGGTGGATCACCCACCTCTTGTACTCCTCCTTGCTCCCTTAGCCTCCTTAACTCCTAGCCTCCACTTTCAATGGTGGTTAATGATGATCCAACGGTTGAGATGGGAGATGTGAGAGTAGGGGAAAGTGGGCCACCTTGGTGTTTAGGAGGGAGAGGAGGTTGGACGTGTAGGTGTTTTGGGAGATGAGAAATGGAATGAGAGAGAGAGAGAGAAGTAACGGTAAAAGGAATGGGGTGATGTGGTGGTTTAATGAAGAGGTAATGGGGAAGTGAGGTTAGGTTTGAAATTTATGAAAAGATGTATGGTGAAGGGAGAGAAGAGTTGACTTATGGTAAAGGAAGGAGTGGTCATGTGTACTTGTGGTTGGGTGATGTGTTATGGAGGTAAGGTGGTGTACTTGACTTGATTGATGGGACATCTTGTAGAGATTTCTCGTAATTCATAATGTGCGGTGTTTCTTTACAATGAACGCAGACTGACATCTTCCCACCTAAGTATCGGTTCGGTGCGCGAGTCGCGCCATTGGAACTGCGGTGATGGCGCGGTCGCTAGGATATAAGTTTCGGTTCGAGCCGACTTTGATATGCAGGACTCGGCTTAGGGTCGCGCACAATATTGAAAATGGGTCGAGGATTGCCGGAATTCGACAGATAGGATCGCGGAAGCCTACGGAATGATACGGACTAGGGTACGGGTCTTACAACTCGGCGCGTGAAATGAGGCATCGGAACCAAGGTGACGGCGCGATCACACTAGTATAAGTCTCAAGTTGAGCCAACTCAGACCAATAGGATTCGTCTCAAGATCGCGCGCAGACGCCGGTTACATATCGCGAGTCACCAAAATTTGACCGGGATGACCGCGGAAGCCTATGGAACAGTACGGACTAGGATACGGGCCTTACATAAACAGTCTAGTGACTAGGGGTGAAAAATCCTGATAATTATCGATGATATCGAAGCTAGTTCGATTTCAACGAACCCAACAATGAGGAGAAAATCTCCATCAAATCTCTCCTTTTCGACTTAGGAGGAATTCACCTTCTTCAAGCCAGTCTGGTTTCTACAAACCCCAAACTTGCCCTTGAGTAAAGCTTTAGTCATCATGTCTGACCCATTATCGTTCGTGTGGACCTTCTCAAGCTATAACACTTTCTGTTCCAAAGTATCTCTAATCCAGTGATACCGAATCTCTATGTGCTTTGACTTGGAATGCTGACTTGGATTCTTGCTCAAGTGTATAGCACTTTGGCTATCGCAATAGACCATGTGTTGCTCCTGCTTCAGGCTAAGTTCCTGTAAGAACCTTTTCATCCAAAACATCTCTTTACATGCCTCTATGACCGCAATATACTTGGCTTCTGTCATCGACAATGCTATGACATTCTATAGCTTGTTCTACCAAGAGACCGCTCCCCTGCAAACGTGAACATAAACCCCAATGTAGACTTCCTGGAGTCTATGTCGCCTGCTATATCTGTATATGTATAGCCCTCTAACACAGGTTTTCCATCACCATATCATAGGCTCAACCTGGATGAGCCTCTTAGATACCGCAGTATCCACTTCACCGCTGCCCAATGCTTTTTGTCAAGATTGGTAAGATACCGGCTGACAACACCAATCGCATATGCTATGTCTGGGTGTGTACACACCAAGAACATATATCAAACTTCCTATAGCTGACACGTAGGGTATCTTCTGCATCTCTTCCACCTCTTCCTTCGTCTTGGGACACTGTCTGTCGCTCAATCTAAAGTGACCATCCAGTAGAGTACTGACCGGCTTCACTACTGTAGACACCCCACCCAAGCTAACATCTTAAGAAGGCTAAGACAATCCAGGAACTCTGATCATACCCCAAACCAAACCCTAATCCTAGCCTAAACCCTGAACCTAACCCTGACCCAAAAGTCTCCAACTTGCAGACCAAGACCTAAAACCTCGATCTAAACCATTCAATCCATTTACAACCCCATCTTTACCATACACCCTAACTAGGATCCCTTTACCAGAATCTAAGCCCACCTACCTGAGCCTTAAACCCCGAAAGAATACCACCAAGTGAACCAACGTAGCGGACAAAGTCCACACGCACGAACCCGACCGAAACAAAGCCCGGGCGGTAGTCTGACTATCGCCGGCGGTACTCGGTGTGCCGTCACTCGCGGCTCGCGTGTGGACAACTGTCCCAGTATCCAAAAGTCAACTTTTCCCTGAATTTATCCCCCCACCATCCATCTCCACTATTTACCATTTTACCAGCCCCAAAAGCTAATGGGAGCACGCCACGTCGCACTCCTCCCTCCCTAGCCAATCACAAGCCTCCATGTCATCCTTTTAACCCTCCCTACTATAACATCCCAGATTTTTACTATTTTGGATTTCCAAAAATCCTTAATTTTTTTATGTAATTAACTTATATTATACTTGCAGACCATTGGCACTTAAGGCTAGCCTATACATGGGTGATTGCAACATCCCGTCCAACCAGCACAGTGTCCTAAGTCGTCCACGTAGGATTTGCCGCAGAACCATTCATTTAAACTACTCGTGGTGAGGTACCGCAAGTAAAATTAAGCTAGGATTAACCCAACTGAGTAGACCAGACGGGTCATGATAAGACCTAGTGCGGGCCGCCAAGCCAGATGGCCTGTTTACATTTAACAACAGCCTGTGTGGGCCACCCAGCGACCGAGGAGGGTCAGAAAAATCTAAAAATTTAGGGAACTGAAGATCTCACTGGGCTTGTGGTCCATCGCGGACTGCGGACCAGTGGACACCCAGAATTAGAATCTGGCACTTGCCAAATACACTCCACTAATGCCAGAATGGAAATCTGGCACTTACAAATAAAACCTAGATACTAGGCGTTCTAGCCGTCGGATTTCTTTCAAATTTATGGTAAAGGTTTAATGTATTTTTCTGCACCCGTCCACCAAATCTGGGACCCGATCGTGGCACGGTGACCGTTGATCGCAAATTGAACCCATGCAATCAAACCTCATATCCGATCGTTCCCAAATTTTGCATAGCCCTTCATCGGGCCATGGAGCACCTATTCTATAAGTTTCAGGACCAGAGGGCTACCAGAACCACTCCAATCAACGGAATGGACCCCACGGGGCCATTTAAAGATAGGAACCGTATGATCAAACCGCACATTCGCTCATCCGTTTATTCCCAAACTTTGCATGACCTCTCATCAGGCCATGGAGCACTTGTCCTATAAATTTCGTAACCAGGGACCCATCAGAGCAACCCCGTTACTCTTTTAGCCTAAAACCGATGGTTTAAAGTAATCATGACTAAATATCCACTTTCACGAGTTATAAATAGGTTACGCTCTGAACATAGTTAATCCAAACCCTAATCATTGCCCACAAGAAATCTCAATACCTAATTTATTTCAGAAATCCCCCGATTTCCCGAACGAGCTCTAGACTGCTCATTGGTGGGCCATTAGTTACAAAATTATAGAGTAGTGTTTGTCTTACTGGGCTTGACGTCCATCGCGGGAGTCGGACCTGGGAACTGCCTAGAACCGCTCAACTTGAGCCAAAGGACTAGTGCATGAGAAGTGCAAATACCCTAAAGCAAGAGCTGGAACTTAAGTGAATTGAGTCGTCCACTCTTATGCAAAGTTGAGGATTTCGGACCGTCGGTTTGCGACCAAACTTCACATATGGAGTAAGGATATTTTCCTGCTCATATCCGTATAGTCGCGGCCCCGATCGACTATCGGTGACCGTTGAACAGACTTCTCATCATATCTGTCAATCGGCGCATCCAAATGGCGGGCCTATGGTATCCATGCATAGATCGTCATTAGGGCTAACTATCTTACGGTGTACATCAACATGTATACCTCATAGTGGGCCCTAGAGGCTAGAAAAACCCTCCCATAGGGTTAGTTTGGTAAAAACCCAACACTTGGGACCATTAGCACCAAATTTGGCACTATAAAGGGGCCCCATTTGGGGCACCTCTCTCCCCATACGATTTTTGCCCTAGAAGAGAGAGAAGAGAAAGGGGAGAGGAGAATGAGGAGAGCAAAGAGGAGAGGAAAAGAGAATGAAGAAGGGTGAAGGTGGACCATAGCTCAAGTGGGGCCCAAAGGAGTTTGATTCTTGCAACTCCTCATCTCTTCTTCAACGAATCCCTCACCCACAACCGGAAGAACCCCTCTCCTCCGATTGGGTAGGTAACCTCTCATCTTTTTCTTAAAACCCATGTATTGAGAGGGATTTGGCAAGGATTTCTAACATGTAAACGTTGCTCTAGGGATTCCGGCCGTCCGACCCCAAAAGCCCTCATTCCTAGGTCATTTTCCAAGTCTCCAACGAATCTGAAGGTGCGGACTATTAATCTTAGGTGGCCTAGTACCACTTATATCATGAGTCTAATGATTTTGCTTGCTTGGATGATGCACATGTAGAATCTAGAGAGACCCTAGGATTTGGGTGATTTGTTGGAGATGTATGAAATTGTATGTTGTGTATTGTTTCTATGACATTATTTGTGTCACTCACATACTTAAGTTGTAGTGGATGATTGTATACTCATGTGTTGTATGATCTTATCATATGTTGTTGCTTATGACATGTATGATGCTTTTCCCTTGTGCATTTTCATTCCTTAAAATGTGGGAAGTGTTTCACTTCCTCACTAATCCACACGACTCACACACACCTTGTTTATAATAATGCAACATGTTTGTTAGGAATGTTTGAACTGTATGATGGAATGTATGCAATATGCTATTGTAGGCTAGTTGATAATCTTGATGGTTAGCATGATATGAATCAACATTGAACCCTAGGGTTGGTCGAAAACATGAGGAGAGACGGTAGTGCCATCGGTAGGACTATGCTAGGGCTAAACCCGTAAGTTTGGGCGGGTGTATATGGGTGGCAGTAGTTCGACTACATGGGTCCCTTGTACCCGATGCCGCTCATCGCATGCTCGCCCGACTCATGCGGTCTAGCCTACTATCTTACCAATCTTGTTTGTTAACCATGTTTGCTCACATATGTATGGAATCTGGAACACCCTACCACCGTTGTAGTCCATTGATAACGAATTGAATATCGATCCACAGTCTCGTGAGCCGAGCATGGTGGAATGGGACACTGTGTCCGAGCTGTCGGCCTACGCTGGGGTAACGCACCTCCCCATAGTGACCACGAGCGATCCCTTTCTCTCGGCACTCCCCATGTACTTGAAGTCGTGGATGGGGAACCCGACGGGATCACAGATCGCGGGATCTTGGCCTCACACGTTGGGGGGTCTTGGCCTCGTAATTAGTTCAGGGCATTTGATATATGGGATGTATCTGATTCCCAAATCTGCTGGATGAACGGACCTAACTAAGAACCCAATTAACATTGCATTGTATTAGCTAGGTTGGCGACTAAGCAATCGAGGTCACTCTGAGGGAGTGTTGACATATGCGATCGTTAGAAGGAGTCGCTTAAGGGAGTGTTGTGGCGAGGGCATGCATCATATCATCCGATATGCATACGCATTAATAAGATTAGTTAGGTGCTTATGAATGATTGTCTTTCATTAAATTCATAATATAATTGATGCCTATTAAAACTTAAGACTAATAGCACCCACTGAGTTGATCACTCACTCCCACTCTGGGACGGTGTTTTAAAACACCAACCAGACTCTTCAGTAGTTGCAAGTGACGCCGAGTACGAGAAGCCTTGCAGCGCAAGCTTGGATGAGGAGGACGAGTTGTCCTACTTTCAGTTGATGGGTAACTCTTCATCGGCTTGGTAGGTAGGATTTAGACTGCTGAGTCGTAAACTCAGCTCTATTCTTTTGAACTTATGATTTTTGGGATTTTTGTTGGGCAACGCCTTGGGCGACCCCTTTTCATTCTTTTGGACCTGTATATGTAGGTATAATTTGCCTCTTTCATTTAGTAAACCTGTTGTGATTATGTCTCATGTTTCAAGAAAATTTCATGCTGCGCATTTAAATCTGATTAATCATAAACTGATAAAAAAAAATAAGTTATAAGTGACACCCGGAGACTTGGGAGTCGAGTGCATACACGACCCCCAATTTTCGGGGCGTTACACCTACCCCCTATTTACAGCAATGTCATAGGAGAATGTTATAAATAGCCCTCTCCTCTTCTCATTTCATCCATCCCCAAGAAGCCATTTCTCTCTTAAACTTAAAAGGAAGTGAGAGAGAAACAGAGTGAAGAAGTGAGTGAAGGAAAGGGAAGGAGCTCCCAAGCCTTCAAAGTTTTGATCTCTCAAGCCACCCTTAAACCCTTCCTCTTAACCTCTCCAACCCATCTAAACTAGCCCAATTTGACCATGGTTTAGTCCATGTTCTATCCTACTCAAGAATCAAGCCGAAGATCTTTTCCTTTTACATACAAGCATCCATCATGACATTTATTCCCTTCTCAACCCCCCTACTTCTCTAGATCTCTAGTGAACGTATGATCTGTGACTTACCGTATACTGGATTCTGACACATCAGAAATTTTCAGTGATCTAGTCTATTTTTCTTACCTCTTTACATAAGCATCATCACATCCGCCTTCTAGATACACTGTTGGACGTATGCTCTGTAGCTTGCCGAAATTTCGGATCTTGCCGCATCAGAAATCCACGTGTGTGCCTAGTAATATATCGACCACATCATCCATCCCTTAAGATTGTTTTACCACATAAAGTAGAGATCGTACGTTTATACGAGTAAAGAGGGTGCCTAACACCTTCCTTCTTTGTAACCGAGGTCCCTTACCCATAATCCCGGATCGCAGACCAGGATTCAATCTAAGGGAGGGAAGTCTTTAGATTTCTCTGACCTTACGTATTCAGCGGTTCTAGCTGACTGTGGGATTCTGAGATTATTCAGCTAGTGACAACTCTAACATCCATAATCAGCTTAATCACCCCCACTAAAAATATAGCATACCCAAACTAACGTGGGCGCCGATTTTTCAGTGTCTACAGCTGCATTCATATTGAACCGCTCTAGGACTTTCTCAATATACTGCTCTTGTGACAGCCAAAGCTTCATGCTGCTTCTGTCACGGGTTATCTTCATTCTTGGGATCTGTTTAGCTGAGCTCAAGTCTTTCATCACAAACAACTTACCCAACTCCTATTTCAACCTGTCGATCTTCTTAATGTCTTTTTTCATGATGAGCATGTCATCAACGTATAACAGCAGAACTAAGAAATCACCATCTGAGAACTTGCGCGTGAACACACAGTGGTCCGACTCCTTTCTGTCATACCCATGCTTCAACATAAACGAGTTGAACTTCTTGTACCATTACCGTGGAGCTTATTTCAGCTCATACAAGCTCTTCCTCAGCCTATACACCATATGCTCCTTGCCCTTGACTTTGAACCCCTCAGGTTAGTGCATATAGATCTCTTCTTCCAGGTCACCATGGAGAAAGACAGTTTTAACATCTAACTGCTCTATCTCCAGATCTATGCTAGCCGCCAACCCAAGCAACACCCGCATGTACGTCATCTTCACCACTAGTGAGAATATCTTCTCGAAGTCTATACCTTTTCTCTTACCAAAACTTTTCACCATAAGTCTGGCCTTGAACCTCGTTTGTGAATTCTTCTGCTCAATCTTCTTTCTAAACACACACTTGTTGCTCAGAGCTTTCTTGCCCTTAGGCAATTTCACCATATTATAGGTGTGGTTCTTATGCAAGGATTTCATCTCCTCATGCATAACTTTCAACCACTCCCCATTATGCTCGTCGGCTAGGGCTTTAGAATAATCTTATGGCTCTCCCCATCAGTTAGCATAATGTATTCATGCGGCGAGTACCTCTTGGAAGGTTGTTTGTCCCTAGATGACCTCCTCACCTGTGGCTCAACAGGTGGATCAGGTGGGGGCTGCTCCCATGGTCTATCTTCTGAATGAACTTCCTCGTCCTCTGCACCTAATTGTACTCCCTCGTCATGGGCACCACGGGAGGAATAATCGGATCCATATCCTCTAGCTCACCTGAACTAAGCTCTAGTTCTTCTCTGGCTTACCAATGTCTTATATACACTGATCTTCAAAGAAAACCACATCTCTGCTCCTGACGAGCTTTTTCTCGATCGGATCTCACAATCCATAACCAAACTTTTCATCACCGTACCCCAAGAACACACACTGTCTGATCTTCCTATCGAGTTTGGACCTCTCGTCCTTTGGTACGTGAACGTATGCCCTACATCTAAACACCCTGAGATGATTGTATGATGGATCTTATCTAATCCACACCTTCTCAGGCACTTCTCCATTCAACAGGGCTGATGGAGACCTGTTTATCAAATACACTACCGTATGCATTGCTTCTCCTCAGAACGTCTTAGGCAATTTCGCATGGGATAACATGCATCTAATTCTTTCAACAATCGTGCGATTCATTCGCTCAGCTACACCATTATGTTGAGGAGTCTTGGGAACCGTCTATTCATACTGTATACTCAGGAACTTACAACACTCATGAAAGTCACCAATGTATTCACCACCATTGTCAATGCAGATGCACTTCAATGATCTACCCGTCTCTCTCTCTCTCTCTCTCTCTCTCTCTCTCTCTCTCTCTCTGACCATAGCATGAAATAATTTAAACACACCAAAGACCTCGTCCTTGGATTTCAAAGCATAAACTCAAATCCTCGTAAATGCATCATCTATAAAAGTGACAAAATACAATGCCCCACCCAAGGTTTTTGTCCTCATAGGACACAAACATCATAATAAACCAAATCTAATGCATGTACTTTATTAACATGAGAAGCAGTTTTAACGAATGAAACTCTTTGTTGTTTCCCTGATAAATAGTTAATACAGGTTTTGAGAGGTATACCTGTCACGTCTGGAAGGAGGCGCTTCCTCGCTAATAGCTGAAGCCATTTTTCACTCATGTGGCCTAGATGTCTATGCCACATGTCAATAGTTGAATCTTCCGCTGCGTTCAACCCACCCTTGCACACACTGACACTTGTCTTGTAAAGGGTGCAACACTTCTTTCCTCTGGCTACGATCAACGAACCCTTGATAAGCTTCCAGCGCCCACCAGCAAATCAGCTTTCATAGCCATCATCATCCAACTTTCCCGTCGACATCAAGTTGATGCGAATGTCTAGGATATGCCTCACATCCCTGAGAACTAATGTGCAGCCCACATCGGTGTTCACACAAATATCACCGACCCCTACGATCTTCGATATGCCAGAATTTCCCATCTTCACGGTCCCAAAGTAACCTGACCTTTTTTTAACACACCCCCACACACTCACGCTAGTGGAACTTCACCACCTGACCTGGAGTTGAAACTCCTGAGAGTCTACCACCCAAGCAAGAGCAAGGACCTGAAAAAAGTCAGGTGACTTGTAGCTTATGAAGAAGTCCCTGCATGGAATAGCATGAAAAGAGGCTCCCGAGTCTATCACCCAGTTGGTATCTTAACTCGTAGCCGTGAGACAAACATCATGATCTGCAGAAAGAATAACTACAACGTTATCATCTAAAGTAACCACAATGAAATCTGATTCATCTTCCTTTTCCTTTATTGTCGTTCTTATTCTTATGACATTCATGCTTATAGTGGCCCTTCTTGCCACAATAATTCCAGCATTCAACATCCTTCGTAGTACTCAACTTGTCTCTTGATTTATCTCGAGTCTTATCGCCCTTCCCATTCTTTTCTCTCCCCCATTCCTGTGTCACAAGAGTCTCTTGCTGAGTAGACCCCTGAGACTTCCTCATTGTCTCCTCATTAAAGAGACAACTGGTTACCTGTTCCATGGATACCTTTCCGTCTGGCGCAGATTTACTTAGAGACACCACCAATGTCTCCCAACTATCAGGCAATGAACTAAGCAATAGTAGAGCCTGCAATTCATCATCCAGGACCATCTTCATAGCGGAGAGCTGGTTCACTATATTACTGACCTCATTCATGTGCTCGGCCACAGAACCACCATCTTTGAACTTGAGATTCACAAGTCGTCGTATCAAGAAAATCTTATTACTGGTTGTCTTCCTCTCATACAGCCCTTCCAATTTCAGCCATAGGCTAGCGGCTAAGGTCTCCGTAGACACATGGTGGAACACGAAATCATCCTGTCATTGTCTAATAAACCCCACTGCCTTCCGGTCCAACTTCTTCCAATCATCATCAGACATATCCTTAGATTTTGCTAATATGCATAAAATTGGAGAATATAAGTCCTTGTAATAAAGCAAGTCTTCCATCTTAGCCTTCCATATGGTCCAGTTAGAACCATTGAAGCTGATCATCCTTGATGAGCCACCTTCCATAATTCAGAACCGATCCCACTTTGTTCAATGAATTTAGCTTTGATACCACTTTGTTGGGGGCCTTGTACAAAACCTTAAGATCTAGCCTCCCAAAACAAACTAGAATTATGGGATAATAAAGTAATGAAATAAATCAAAGCATAAACCACACGACACCAGAGAATTTTACGTGGAAAACTCTCAAAGAGGTAAAAACCATGTGACCTCATCCAGATCAATAATCCACTATAAAGCAGAACGTTACAACCGTTCACAAGCACACACCGCTTGGATTAAACCTTCTTCACTCACGCAGGAGTGGATAAACAATAAGAGAACAATGAAAAACAGAGGGATCTCACCGATCACGAGGACGTAAAAGCGATGAGATGTGGACTGCAAAGTAGATCACCTCTATGAACAGAATCTCCCTTCCACAAGCTTCTTCTCTCTCTTTCTTTTTCTCTCTCTCACCTTTGATAGCCCTAAGCCCTCCTAGAAAACCTTTAGGAAACCTTATAATACACCCCAATCCCGCATACACCCCTTTATATAAGAATTGAAAGAGGTAGAATCAAAATAGGAAACAAAATCCGCAGCATCTGCGTTTCCCCAATCGCATCTGCGTAACTCTTCGATGATATCATAGAACGAACCAAAACCGTCCAGCGACTAGGGGTGAAAAATCCCGACAATTAGCGATGATATCGAAGCTAGTTCAATTTTATCGAACCCAACAATGAAGAGAAAATCCCCATCAATTATTACCATTATTGCACAACAATTGCATGTCTGGAAATACCATCGTTTTTTTTTACCATCCAATCCGACATTCGAAATCAAATTCTTCCTTTCGAAAAAACATGATATTAGGTGAAACTTGTGTTCGGTAGACCATAAATTGCAATCAAAGAACCAAATTTTACACGGGTACAGTAGCCTTATATTTCATAATTAGTCCTATTTGTTTTCCCATTTTCCTAATCATTGTTATTATTTTACTACTTCCAAACTTTAAAAAAAAAAAAAATGAGCAGTTAAATATAAATATATTCAACATGCAATTTATAATCAATGCACTTTTTCATATTTTTATTGTAAAAAATTTCATCCAAAAAACAATAGAAGTTTATTTTGACGATGATTTAATATTGAAATAATATAAAATTATCATAATTACAAATTTACTATTGATCAATTAAATAATATAAAACTTCCATCATAATAATCAAATATAGCCGCCATCGAGAAACATATAAAGCAATTTATAATTATTACTCATTTCCTTTATATTAATGTAGTAATTGTCAAAAAAAAATGGGCTCTAAAAATTGTGGATATTAATTTCTTTAAAAAGAAAAGAAAAAAAATATTAAATGTTAATTGCCAAGGTTATAAGGAATACTTCCCAACTTTTGATCATTAACCTTTTAATATTTTAACATATGAATATACTGAAAACTGAATAATTTAAATTCTACAAATTTTCATATACGGAGGATTTCACATCTTAGATTTACCCATTTAAACCATAGTTCAAAAACCCTAAAAACTCCCGGCTCGATTGTCGAGTTGGCGCTAGTCGATTCGATGACTTGTTCCTGCTTGACTTAATATTCAATAATTATAAATAAAAAATCATGATTAATAATAAATACTTAAAATATTTATGATTAGTATAAAAAAATAAAGTACAGATTTTAACATTGAGCCACAGGACTGTGCATTGGTTTGGTTCATCCAAACAGAGAATAAATGGAGAGACAGAGAGTCCTGGGTTTTTCTATTTTGACTTTGTTGGGGGTTTTTAAACTTTCTCTAGTGTGGCCCAAGTAGCCTCAGCCCAGGCCCGTTTTTCTTCTTTAGAGTCAATTAAAAATGGGCTGGGCTTGTTTATTATTTTTGGCATGATTAGTAAACATTCAGGCCCAATCAGAACTGCCACCAGCCCACGGCTATGATCTCATACCACCAACCTGGAAACTGGGCCAGGATGGCTGGGCCTGGCCTAAGCCTGACCCACTTTTGGCTAGGTAGGCCTAAGATATGAGGCCTGTGGGTTTGACTAGGACTGGCAATGAGCTGAACTTGAGCTAGGCAAAATCAATATTTTAAATAGGCCAACCCAACCAGTTCAAAATCTGGTCTGAGGTCCACCCATTTTCAAGCCAGGTTGGACAAATGCCCAGGGCTGTCCTGAGAACTAATTGGGCTGGTTATATACTCAGATTTTCTTAACCACCTGATAGGTGGGCCCGCATTGAACGTAACAAGCTGATATCTCGAAAAAAATGTTATATGGGTAGATAATTTGTCTAACTAATTTATGCATAGGTACATCTACAGGCCACCATGGTGCACGGTTATGAGATCCAAGACGTCCAAAAGGTGGGTCCTAGTTCGTTGATGCCCTGGATGAAAATTAAGGCCAGTCTACTTCTCAACTAGTCCACAGATAATAACAAAATTATCTTAGCTTTCTAACCGTACACCTGTTTTTAATGTCATAGATCACCCATATGTCTGGATCAGATCATCTATACTCACCTAATGGATGGCTTGGATATTGTGGCCATTTGCAATGATGACGGAAGTTGTGTGTAAATGTGCTGCCTTTTACAAGCATGCGGGCATAATAAGACCCTGCGTGATTATTATGAAACCTAGGTGACTGCGGATGATCCTGACCGTCCATCCAGTGGCCCCTACAGTTGATAAGCATTGGTCAAAAAGATACATTGGTGGGACAGCCTAAACGCCTGATCTTCTTCATGGCATGAACCGTTGGCTCGGTTTAGTTTCGAACCATCCACTTCTAGGGTGTTTAATGGACGGATAGGATCGTCCAATCGCTGTAATTATGTAATGAGAGATGACACAGTAAAACCGGAAGAACTGGAAGATGGTGGAGCCATCTCTACACAGTACACGTGGCAGGATGATGTGTAAATCGGGTCTGCCCATTTGCAGGTGCCTAGCATGGATTGGTTTAGGTCCCAAAAATCACACCTATTGGAAAATCCTGTCCATCTGATACGTGGCCTAATCTATAGAAAAATTAATGGATAGGATTATCTCATGGGTTTTACTTTTGAAATGTAACCCATCCTTCCTATTCCCAGTATATTGGTGGACCCGATTGATAGATGATCCCACCACGTGTCCTGTGGAGAGAAGGCTTTACCGTATTCTAGTTCTTCCAGTTCTCATGTAACATTGATACAATTGCACACCCACATGAAGGGTACATCCGATGGACGGTCCAGATCATTGCCGACACTAGGGTGCCATCATGGATTTGCCAAGCAATGGGCCACTGAGTGCAGCGTATCAGAGCAGTCTCTTATGGATCCGGATTCGGTAGTGACCCCTCCAACACCGAGATCTCGGTACTGGTCGGTGCTGTAACTGCTCTGTGGGCCCCACGATTTTATATATATGTTCCATCCACGCCGTCCATCAATTTTTCTAGATCATTTTCAGGGCTTGAGCCCAAAAATGACGCAGACCTAAATCTCGAGTGTATCACACCACAGGAAACAGTGATGACTAGATCATTTTCAGGGCTTGATCCCAAAAATGACGAAGACCTAAATCTCGAGTGTATCACACCACAGGAAACAGTGATGATTGAACGGCAACCATTGAGAACTTTCTAGGGCCACTGTAATGTTTATTTTCCATCCAAGTCACACGGGCCTTGATGAAGGGAAAGTACAAATATCAGTTCAATCCAAAACTTTTGTGGCCTAGGAAGTTTTTAACAGTATGCGTTCAATCGCCATTGTTTCCTGTGGCATAGTTAGGGTTGTACACGAACCGGGCTAGCTCGGTTAACTCGCTCGACTCGGCCCGAAAAAGCTCAACTCGACTTGACCTAGAACTGAGTTCGGTCCAAGATGGGCCATTTTCTTCAGCACGAAACTGAGTTCGGGTCGAGTTCAAATAGGTCTCAATTTTGCCCGACTCGATCTGGCTCGACCCTGCCTGACTCAGCCATTTATATATATATATATATATATATATATATATATATCATTACCCTAACCATTTAAGACAGAGAAGTGAGAACGTCACTCGACCCTAAACTCTAAAACTCTCTCTCTCTCTCTCTCTCTCTCTCTCTCTCTCTCTCTCTCTCTCTCTCTCTCTCTCTCTCTCTTTTAGGATAGTTCACCGCTCATATTTGAAGTGACAGTGACTCATCCACCTCGTAGGTGTCATAGATTTACAGCAATCCAGGTCGTCCAAATTGTGGGTCCCTTTATAAATGGAGCAGAGTCCAAAAATCACCTAAATTGGAAGGTCGTAACCATTTAAGTTTAACGATTGAAACATTTTAACTATTCATTTGATAGCCGCTGACTAGATAGCCTAGATAGTTTGACATGTTTCAAGCTATGCACCGTCCACAATGAGACGTATAACTTAAACGACTTAGATTCACCCAAATACAAAAAGGCATTATAATGTCCTGACTAGTTAGATTTTTTGTGGAATCTATAGTTCAACTATCTAAACTGTTGATCAAGGGCCTTGTAATGGGACACGGATTACCTGCCAAACTCCTTCCGATAAACTTGTTGTAAGGTTCGAAACTGGCCCAAACTCGGCCGATTGCTAACTGGGCCGAGTTCGGGCTGGACATGTTGGCCTGGTGATCGAGCCGAGCCGAGTTCGGGCTGGACATGTTGGCCCGGTGACCTAGCCGGGCCAGGTTCAGGTTGGGTTTGGCTGGTGACTGAGCCGGGCCGGGTTGAGCCCAGTTCGACTCGGTTCGGCCCGATGTACACCCCATAGTCCACCTGAGATTTGGATCTACCTCGGTTTTTGGATAATGCCCTAAAATAAGCTACAAAAATGGATGGACGACATGGATAAAACACATATGTCATTGTGAGGCCTACGGCACCTACCAGTAACGTTGTCAGAGGGGTCACTACCGAATCCGATTCCATCTCTCATCTGTTTTATCAGTTGTATATAGGGTTGTACATTGAGTCAAGTCAAGTCGAGGTAGGCCAAGATTGGCTTGACTCATTCATACTCTACTCGAGTTTGAGCTCGACCTCGAGCTTACCATTGGAGCTTGGCTTGTTTTTTAAACCTTTTGAGTCGAGTTCGAGGCAAGCTAGTAGATCGAGTTGAGCCTACTTCCAACTCAACCCAATCTGCACCTGACTTCCAACCCAAGCTAGTATCTTGTTGTTGGTGCTGAGAGAGAAGGGGGGACTATAGAGTTCGGGCGCGGCATGTTGGGTGAAAACGGAAAATGGTAAGAAAAGGACAGACAGATAAAATAAGTTTTAAGTTTTAACTTATTATTGTTATTTTTTTAAAATTATATATATATATATATGAGTAATGCCCACACACTAGTTGGATGTTACGTTTTTCATCCAACTAGCTATGCATTTAATGAAAACTTTCTTCTTAATTAATGTAAGTAAATGTTTTCACTGCACCCTAATTTCATTTTGGCGAGGAAAAGTGGCCACGGCTTGAGTGGGTCCCATCATGGTGTTATAAAATCAACCCTGACCATCACTTATGCCACTCAACGTTAGATCAAGGTCTTAAAATTTATCCCCATTGGTAGTCAAAGCGGACCACAAGATTGGAATTAGTATACATGAAAAGGCTCACCCTCCAAACATATTCCCATAGAGTGGCTCCTATGAATCATATATATATATATATAAACCTGATTTTTGGGACCTATGCTTACTTTTGCCGTGACATCTAATGAATGGAATAGATTCCACAGTTTCATCATGATGGGCCCTGTAAAAAATCAAGGGTGGTTGTCTCTCTTCTAATTATTCTCATTGGTGTGGCCCATCTGAATCACGGGTCAGCCTGATTTATTGGCTGTAGGCTTATTACTTGATTACACATCCAATGATCAAAATGGATCTCACACACATATCAGAGTAGGCCCAAAAAAACCCATGAGTGAGAGTCCATGTTATACCTGTCTCCAGAACACTCAAAACACTACTATCGAGCGTAATTTAAGGTGGTAGTTGATGCTCGTAATGCTAGCAACCGCGGATTAGCTACTGAACCCGATGGTAACTCGCTAATGAAGTGATATCACCACGTTTTGTGGGCCCTACCATGATATATGTATTATATCCATATCATTCATCCATTTGGAGAGGTCCTTTTAGGGCATGAGCAAAAGGATTAGGTAGATCCAAAGCTCAAGTGAACCACACCACAGAAATCAGTGGGGACAATGACGACTACTGTTGAAACCTTCATGGGCCCACCATGATGTCTATTTGAGATCCAACCTATTTATAAGTTAACAAAAACATGGAATAAGGGAAAGCACAAATATCAACTCGATCGACAACTTTTGTGGCATCGGGATGTTTTTAAGGGTAGGCATTCAATTCCCACTGCCATAAAATGATCTCTCCAAATGGATGGACGGTGTGGATAAAACACATACATCATGGTTGGGCTCACACATCGTAGTGACATCACTTTAGTAGCTTATCCGCGTCCAATGGTACCGGGGTAGCATAATTTAAGGTCGTAATTAATCCTCGTAATGCTGGCATCATACACATAAAATGTCGTGGACCACACCACTGTAAATAGTGGTGATCGTTAAGACCGGCCAAAAAGTAAAGTAGATCCACGGCTAATATGGGTTGTGAAAAGAGTGGTCATGGTTGAAACCTCTTTTAAGGACGAAGATATTAGCCTGATACAAAACTTTTGTAGCTCCATAAATGTTTCAACAATGGATGTTCAATCAGTAGTTTTTCATACTACGTGGATCTGACTTATTTTTGGGTTCATGTGGATCTGTCTTATTTTTGGACCGGATAGATTTATCACAAGCATGATAGTGGGCTCCACTAGCTTCCTATGGCAAGAAGTTGCTAGAGGGTAAGTGGCAATTGCTGAAGGGTAAGCACAGATAGGGAGAGAGCATTAAATGTGGAGAGAGAGAGCAGGATGGAGAAAAAAGTAATATACCCAAGGAAGGTATGCACATGTTATGGGTTTGGATAATGTATCAGATGTTTAAGAAATCCAGTCCATTAATCAATTAAAGTTTTTTGTAAGTATATTAAAGGTATAAAATACAAATTTTTTAATATCAATAGTATATAATATTTTTATTCAAGAAATGTGGGTTATCAAAAACCTATTCCAATAATCTAGTTTCAACTTACATATGTGGATTCAAATATAAAATCCATTTACTAATTTTTGCCTGATAAAATTTAACTTGTAGGCCATGTTCTATAAACGAGCTACATGTTTGACACATGTTCCCGACATATCCATATAATACTTGATGCCATGTGACCTTTCATAAGTAGCCATTATAGGCATTATACATTAATAAAGAAAAATATTTCAATAATTTAATGCACGGATAAATAGTTGACCAATTTAAATGGTCCAACTAGTTATGTGTGAGGATCTCTCTCTCTCTCTCTCTCTCTCTATCTATCTCTCTCTCTCTCTCTCTATATATATATATATGGAAAAGGTACTATGCGCTTGACCTCACGATAAGCTCCCATGAGGTCGAGCTGTGTGGGCCCTACCGTGATGCATGTTGACCATCAACATCGTGCATTTGATGGGTCCTTTTGGGATATCCCAAAAATCAGCCATATGAGGAACTCGGGTAGGCCATACCATCTAAAATCATGTGAAGACATGCCAAAAACATATAAAAGCACTTGGTGGGGCCCCACTTGAGTTTTGAATGCTGCTAAAACTTGGTCTGAACCCTCATTCAAGTGGGACACACATAATGGATGGGCTGGATTTGCAAACCACACCTCGGTGGGCTCTCAAAAATGATTATAAATGTTTTAATGGTCCACGGCTCCTCTTCACTTCTATATGCAGTGTGGCCCACACAAGTTACAAATTGACTTGATTTTTGAGATCTAGGCCCACGATGGAATGGTGCATCTGATTGATAGGGTAGATGTTCGAAACGCACCACGGTGGGGCCCACACAGCTCAACCTCATGGGATGTTCCCATCAACACGAGTGCATAGTACCTTTTCCCATATATATATATATATATATATATACATATATATATATATATATATATACATATATATATATATATATATAGCCAAGACACAATATGGTTGAATTTGACACATTTTCAAATTGAGTTGGGTTATATGAAACTCGCTCACAACGAGTCGTTGTTCAAGCTAACTTAAGCCGAGTTAGATTGAGCTGAGTGAGCTTTTCGAGCAAGCATGGCTCGTTTACATAGGTGAATATGTACAGCTCTTTTTTTCCAACGGTCGAATGTATTGCCAGCATATCAGTCTGATCCATGGCTAAGTGCTCCATCCTGACAGTGCACGATTGGATTTATTGCATTAGAACACGTTCGCCAGTGTGACATGCATACACGTGGCAAAACGTGGACCATCCAAACCTTGAACCACATTGTGGATGGAACATATGCTGCAAATAGCACCAACTGACAATCTTGACCATCTGATAGCCACCAATTGGATGGTCCAGATCTTTGATGCTGATGAAATTCGGGCAATTTTCTATCCACGGTGCCTCACTACTTGGACGGACCGGATTGCTGTACATGTAATCCACGTGAGATGGATAAGTTACCACAATTTAAAAGTGGGAATGAACTCTCACACTTGTCTTTTCTCGTATATTAAATTTCGGAGAGATTTGTAAATTTGATCCAATAAGAAACTGGGAAATGATATGATAGAATCGTATCTATCTTAATAATATGATATGGCCACATGCTCACCGTACAGGTTGAAGGGTATATGGTGGATCAGGACCGTCCATTTAGACGACACTGCCTTAGATGTCCCTTGTTTCAAAAAATATGCTAATAAGATATTCTTATCCGTGTATTCGTCTCAATAGGATCCATAATTTGGACGGTTTGGATTGAGAAAAATGATCTCCAACTGGGAAGCAGATTAGGTGCCTCAAACAAAACGGTGAGGCCCACCTTAATGTATGTATTCTAAATCCACACCGTCCATACGTTTTGAAAGATTATTTTAGGGAATGAGCCCAAAAATAAAGTAGATCCAAATCAAAGGTGGACCGTCCAATGGGAAATAGTGGTAATTGACGGTTAAAAATTCATTGTGTGCCACAAAAGTTTTGGATCAAGTTTATATCTGTTTTTTCCCTACATCTAGGTTTTTGTAACCTTATCAATAGATTGGATGGAAAATATATGTTACGGTGGGTCCTATCATGTTTTTAATAGTGGAGCATTCGATCACAACTGTTTCCTATAGTATGGTCCACCTGAGATTTTTATCTGATTCATTTTGGGATAACAACGAAAAATATCCTATAAAAACAAATGGACGGAGTGGATATAGAATTCATATATCAAGATGGGCCCCACAGTAAGGGCCGTACCTAATCTGCTCCCCTCCAAGTGTGCATAAATCGTTCACGTGTACTCTGCCAGCGTATCAAATGACAAAACACGGAACGCGACTTGACAAATATATCGCGAGATGGGTTGTGAAAACGAGAAAAGATTACAAAAACAATTTCTCGCGGAATAGATTTGTCGCTTGTGGGCAATAAAACACGAGTTTTTGTGAAAACACGTTTTTGGGAGACCCAACTGTCACGATTACACTGCACAAAGTGGACACTCATCTCCCACCGTCCACGTGAACGGTAGGCAAGTATTCCACGACTTATTTCAAAATCCCGTTTACGTGTTGGGATTCCCGTCCACTCTCTTCGACGGTGGTGAAGTGGGCGTATACAATCGCCAACAATCGCACCGTTCATTTTGAATAGACCCATCGACAGGCCCAGCCCACCAAAACAATATCCGGGCCCAAACAAACTCCGGACGAGGTGCGTTGAAAGCGGATTGTAATTTGTAGGTACGTGTCGATGTCGTGCGAAGACGAGCGCTGACCCTCCGCGACCTCCGAGTTGTACGAACGGTTCAGAGGAGATCAAAGTTACGTGGACCCACAATGATGTATTTATTGTATCCACACCGTTCATCCATTTTTAGAGATTATTTTAGAGTAATATTCAAAAAATGAATTATATATAAATATCAAATGGACCACACAACAAATAGCAGCAGAGATAATGATTTTCACTGTTAAAAATTTCTTAGGGCCCACCATAATGTTTATTTTCCATCCAATATGTTCACAAGGTCAAAAAGACCTGGATTAAGAGGGAAAAAAAATTTCATATTGATCCAAAATATCTGTGAACCCCAAAAGGGTTTCAATGGCAGACGTTCAATCCCCCACTGCTTTTTGCAGTGTGGTCCATTTGATCGTTATATCCGTCTTATTTTTCGTTTCAAGCCGAACGACCATCTCATGAACGTCATACCTCATGATGGGACCGTTTAGATATAACACATACACAAAATGTATGGACCGTTTAGATATAACACATACCTCATGATGGGACCCACAGAACTTGCTGACGCTGATACATTTAACTATATAGCTGGTGCGTGGTACCCCAGCCAATCCGCTTCCGGATTACAAAGACCCGAGGAGATACGGTGGTTAGAATCAATCTCTACTCGACACGTGGCAAATGGACGCGGATTCTGTAGATTTAGGAACCACCTAGGAGGGAACGGATTAGGTGTTATCCCAACCGTTTGGGGCACTTTGATGATTATATATAAGCTTTTTGTAGGCCACAAAAGTTTTTTTGTTTAAGCTCATATTTATATTTTCTCTTCATCCAGGTCTGGTTGACCTGATGAATGGATTTTGACCTGATGAATGGATTGGATGGAAAAGAAACATTATGGTGGGCATTACTATAGGCCTTAAGAAGGTTTTAATGGTGGTTATTCAATCACCACCGTTTCCTGTGGTGTAGTCCACCTAAGATTTGAATCTGCTTAATATTTTGAAAACATCCTCAACTGGGCTGGAAATTAAATGTATTTGACAGCGTGGATATACAGCAAAATCATTAAGGTGGGCCCACAGTAAGAATAACACCCATGAAGGTTTTAGCATAGTAACACCTAATCCCCTACTCACCAAGTAGGGATTGCCAACATGGCCCAATATGAGTGGGCCATGAGCTACAGAAAGTTGATCAATCTAATATACTTTATTTCCACAGTGGCGCGTTGTCCAATTAAATATCACTATATTATATCAGGTATAGAGACTAGGATGGCTTATGTTTCATGAATAAAATTCATGAGCCAAATCTATCTATTACTTTTTATATAATTTATCCCTGTTCATATTTAATTACTAATTTTGTTTGCCACCTTTATCTTAAGTGTTTGACATGGATGTCTAACATAGGAGTGATTTTAAGACAAATCACCTATGCTAGTGTAATATGTTCCTCACTTTTGGAACCAAACTTCATAAGCAAGATTATTTGTGTCATTGCTCGGGACCTCACTTCGCAGGCAACATTATTGTGATTCGACAACCTGTTCACCGTTCTAATTGAGCTTTGTAGTAAGACAACCATAGTAGTAATTTGTTCCTTACTCAGGCTGAGCTTCATAGCGAGATGGTTGACATAATCTTCAAGCATGCAAGCAGAACGCCCTACTAGCATTCCATTCAAAACTTAAGAGATCTTCATATAGGTCCACCGATGTGACCGCAGATGTAAGGTAGCAAGCTGACTAATTCTAATCTAATCAATCCAAGCGGGTTTGTAGCATTGAGTTGGCTGACAGTGGATGAGTTAGATTAAACAAAACTAATACAAGCCTTTATGAGAGATGAAGGATAAGCAATATTACACTGAAAGAATAGTGCTATGTTAGAGTGCATTGGGCTCCAAGCTTGTCACTCTCTACTAAATTTATACGAATGTAAGGCAATTGCTGGAGAACTATATTCGAAATCGATCTCCACATTCTTTTTGGGATTAATTGGCCGCAAGATTTTATAACTTTTCTACAGTCAACTACTTCTCCAATGAAGATAGTTAATTATACTTCTATTTTTAATCGAGTTTGTATATCCATTAGCTAAGCCCAACCCATTGCATTCTGCCATATTATATCATTGAATATATTACCACCAACTAGCTATTTGGTTGCATGTACTTTCTTGGACCATTACATAAGTTATATCCTTTTATATTTTGCCACGTATTTGTATTATAGTTGCGTGCTCTTGGTTTCTTTAGTAGTCTAACACATGTTGAAATTTGTGGTTTTTGAAAAAATATTTCAAAATTTCAGAGTTTCATAAACGATTTTGGTTTCAAATGAAAAAGTGTTGTGTGCTTTTATCTCATTCAAAGTAGTTTTGGTGAGAATATGTGAATGTGTATATAATATTTTATTTTATTTTGGAGGGTTAAACATATGTTCCAATGCGTAGCATTGGAACAAACTTCATAAGCAAGTGCTATTTGTGCCATTGCTCGGTGTAGTGTCCTCAGTTCACTTCATGTGCAACAAAGTTCTTCCCTCGTGACCTTACGCGAACTGTCACGAGATGGTGCGATCGCGGTGCGAGTGGTTTAGTAGGAGACTATGTGCGATGGATCTAAAATGTGCCAGGATTTTATAGACGACCAAGAACAGTTGAATCTTTAATCCGAGACGGTCAGCCATTTCTGAAAACGGCTAGCTGCCTTGAAAGCCACAACGGCCCGAAAACAAACGGGCCATGATGATCCGTGTAACGTCCTGGATTTTCACTGTTTTGGATTTTCAAAAATCCTTAAATTTTTTTGTATATAACTAACTTATATTATCACTTATTGACCATTAACACTCAGTGTTTGTTTATACACGGGTGGTACTAATAAAGAACCGCACAAGTCCAATTAATCAACCGTAGGAAGCCAACGAATCCGCCCGATCACTTGAACATCAAGTTTAGCCCCGTGATTTACTCACATAGGACCCAAATCTAACCGACACATCGCTAACTAATCAAGACAATCATAATTAAATTAAAAGATCTAACCGAAGCCGAGTCGGATAAGGTCTGGATCTTAACTAATAGACCAAATTAACCCCGTTACTCTTTTAGCTTAAAACTGACGGTTTAGAGTAATCATAACCAAATCTCAACTTTCAGTAGCTATAAATAGGTCACACTATGAACATAGTTAATCTCAACCATAATCATTACCCACGAGAAATCTCAATACCTAATTCATCCTAGAAATGTCCCGATTTTCTAAACAAGCTCTAAATCGCTCGTTGATAGGCCACTAGTTCCAAAACTGTAGAATAATGTCCGTCTTTTTGGGCTCGACGTCCATCGCGGGAGTCGGACTTGGGTACTGTCCAGAATCGATCAACTTATGTCAAAGGACGAGTGCATGAGAAGTGCAAATACCCTAAAGGAAGAAGCTGAAACTTAAGTGAATTGGGTCATCCACTCTTATACAAAGTTGAGGATTTCAGACCGTCGGTTTATGACCAAACTTCACACGTGGAGTAAGGATATTTCTCTTCTCATATCCATATAGTCGCAGCCCCGATCGACCATCAGTGACCGTTGAACAGACTTCTAATCATATCTGTCGATCGGCACATCCAAATGGCAGGCCGATTATGTCCATACATAAATCATCATTAAGGCTAACTATCCTATAGTGTATATCGACATGTACGCCTCATAATGGGCCCTATAGGTTAGAAAAATTCTCTCATAGGACTAGTATAGTAAAAACCCAACCCGTAGGGCCATTTACACCAAATTTGGCATTATAAAAGGGCCTCATTTGGGCACCCCCTTCTCCCATACGAATTTCATGCCTTACCTTGATAAAGGAGAAGAAAAAGAGAAAGAGAGAAGAGAGAAAGAAGAAGGGAGAGAAAGGTGGGCCCAAGGGAGGTAGAATCTTGTAACCCATCTTCCCTCTTCCTCAAGAAACTCCCTATCCACAACTACAAACACGATTTTCAATCGATTGGTTAAGTAACCACTCTTCTCCTTTAGAAACATATTATGTTATGCTAGGCCTTGCATGTATTCTAACATGCAAGTACGTTTGACTCAGGATCTCTACAAATCGACTCATGAGTTCGGCAACCCTAGGTCGATTCCTCAATCTCTCAACGATCCATATGTGCGGACCATTATCCTTAGGTGGCCAAATACCAATTTTAGGCTAAATTTAATGATTTTGAATGCTAGATTGATGAACATATGAAATTTAAGAAAAAACCCTAAATTAGGAATCCATATGATGAGTACACCCAACATGCATGAAATAATAAATGGATTGTTTGATCGTTATTCTTAAATTGTTTGGGCATGAGATTCGTGTTGTGTGTATATTCTTGCATCTAACATCTTTGCACATTCTTCTATGTTGTATGCTTGATTGTAATTTCCCGTACTATGGATAATGTGTGATCTTTGCTTCTTAGGTAGTTCAACACCACCCGCACACATATCTAATTTATGCTATTAAGAGTAGTCACATGCATGTTAATATCCTAAAATCTTATGCTTGGATGTGTTGTACGTTTTATTCCTTTTGCACTTGAATATAAACTCTTGACTGCTTAGAATAATATTAAATATAGCCCACCATCTGCATTGGTCAGGAATCTGAGATTTGTAAGATAGTCTCGTTAGTTGAGCCGCCCTGTGACTAGACTGACTGGTGCGGCCGGACGCAAATGGGCGACAGTGGTAGGACTACATGAGTTGCTTTCACCTGATGTCGTACGTTTCGTGCTCGCCTAAACTAGGGCGATCTAGTCCACTGACTGACCAACCGTGTTTGTTAACCATGCTTGCTCACGCCCCAAATACCCCTAACCGGCACCCATCGATAACTAATCAAGATCCATAGCCTCGTGACTAAGCATGGTGGAATAGACACTAGCTGAAGCTATCGGCTTACTCCAAGTGATAAGGCCTCCCCATAGTGGTCTACGATCCTCAAATTTCAATCTCACGTGCTTCTCTTTCGGAGGTGAGAACCTATCAAGGATCGTGGGACCTTAGCCTTGCACATTAGGGTCAATCATGATAAGGGCTCCGGGGGTGTACTTTCACTGCTGGATGAATAGGCCTAACTAAAACATATGTTAATCGCATTACATTAGTTAGTTGGTGACTCAATCTTGAGGTCTCAATGAGGAATGTTGGTCATGTACGATCGTAAGACGAAGTCGCTTGAGGAGTGTCCAAGTGATTTATGCATCATATCATAATCCATGCATAAGCATTAACGAAGATTTGTTAGAGATTTGTGAATATATGTTTTTCATTAAATTCATCATGAAATTGCTATTTGGTGCAACTTATGGCGAATGGCACCCACTGAGTTAGCTACTCACTCCCACTCTGTGTAACGCCCCGTATTTTTAGGACCCGAGTATACAACCCGTTTTCCAAAAACTCGAGTGTTAACCTTAAAGGATGGTCAAATTCGAGTATATATATATATATATTTTTAACTATTAGAGTAAGCAAAGAAGCGTAGAATGGACAAGTAAGCATAAAGGAAAATTTTGCAATTACATCTAGAATATACAAGAGGTTGCCCATAATGACATATACAAACCGATGTTTTCACAATAACAAATACAAGATTACACATATGAGAAAATTAAAAGCATATGAAACACAACGAAAGCCAAGAAGATCGACATGACTTTCCTTACAGTACAACCACGTGTCCTTGACCACCATGACGGCTCCTCATCAGTCTGAACCTGCATATCACTTAAGCCACCTGTGCTACTTGTACGGTTATATTTTTGATGGATGAGTGGTCAACTCGGTATGAATTTCCCTCAAGATTACACACCGCCACATTAAGTAAACAAAGTTATAAAACAACAAGACAATCAAAACAACACATGATGCAGTCTTTTTAAATGCATGAATGCATGAATGCACATCACCCCGGGGATACTTATCCAAAAATTCTCCCATCATCAACTGGAAAAATCATCCATCGGAAAAGTCGATAGTTGGTAGTTTGGGAGCTAGCGAAACGATACCCTAATGATCCTAGGGCACGTGCTACAGCATCCAAAATTAGCCACCCGCCATCGCCAATATGTCATGGATGCATGATTAGCCAAACCATTATTAGTCCAGTTAATCAGCCAATTTAAATAAGCTCAATGTCACTACAGGGGCTCGTCACCAGGTAGGCCCAAGGAGGTAGCATAAGTCTCATACTAAACCCTCATGAGACTACTTATTAAGATGTTTAAAACCCCCCTAGTGGCCAATCATATTACAATACATGGGGCTTACCACCGCATGATTGCATAGTATAAAACATCGAACCCATATATGAAAAATACCAAGACAAAGCCACATAGGGCAAATATCAAAATAGGCCACATAGGGCGAGCATCAAAATCATGCGATAAAAGATCATCCTTGAAAACCAATGGACACAACAACTCTGAATGATAGGCCCACATCAATAGTCGATTTGAACCACCATTTAATAACCACTAAGCCGAAGGTCCATTACAATCACAACCAGTCGGGTTACATCCTAAGCATGAGTGTACATTTATAGGAGGGGGTTTCCCACTGATGTACCAGTTTAAGTTTCATAAGCAATCCACAAATAATCCACAAGTATGAATAAATATGTAAGATAAACATTAAACATGTAATATAGCAATTTAATTCTAATAATTCACACATGTAATTATGAAATGGAGATATCAATTACAAGTTAAAATAAAAACTATAACTTAAGCTAATGGAAAAATGGAAAGCTCATGGGAAGAATTATCACCTTATAGTTTGAACCTTGTTTGTGTGTTTCATGAGATCAACCTTATCATCAATTGTAAGTACATTCTTGCATCTAACATCTTTGCAATTCTTATGCGATGCTTGATTGTAATTCTCGACTTATTAGATTACCTAGGTCTAAGATTTTATCCTAGAGTTTAGGTTTAGGCTAAATTTTTAAGATTTTAATGTAGAGTTTAGGGTTTCATTTTAAGGTTTAATTCTAAGTTTAGATTCTATGTTTTTTTTTATGAAGATTTGAATTTTATATTGTGTGGTCATTAATGATACTATTAAAGGGAATAATGAATGAATAAAAATAATCAAATAAATTAGTTATTAGTTGTAGGAATATTAACAATGGTTACTATCATATTAAAATTACCTAACAATAACCTACGATGAATATTAATACTAATAAGTCCAAAGCAATTATTAATATTAACAATATCACTAATATTAGCTAGCATAACACTAATAGCCATTTTGTTGAAAATAAATAGTATGTCTTAATGCCAATGTTAATATTTTAAGAACGGCAAAATAAAATGTTAATATCTTGACGATGATGATTTCCATATGTATTAACCAAGGTTGGTATGGATAATTTACTAATGGTTATTTACATCTAATTTAATAATCATAAAAATGATAATAATAATAATAATACGACGATAATTGAAACAATTTAAATTTGGGAAGCAACGTGGGCTCACCTAGCTGACTCGGTTCGAGTCGAGTTAACTCGATTAAACACATTGTCCCAACCGAGTTAATTTGAGAGGGAGAGAGAGAGAGAGAGAGAGAGAGAGAGAGAGAGAGAAATCTCTCAATTTGAGAGAGCGCGGGTCAGCGCTGGTCAGGTGGGCTGGCACGTCTGGTGCTCTAGCTGTGTACATGCGCCCCGCTAAGTGGAGCCCACCATGATGTTTTGACGAAATCCACACTGTCCATTCTCTTTAAGGGGCCCTAAACAAGGCCCGCGACCACATATTTGGTAGATCCCAAAGCCTACGGGCCCTATGAATTGATTTAGATCATGTTTGGGGATTTTCCCGACCCGATGGTCAGATTATATCTGAACTTATTATCAACGGTACAAGGGTCTACAAGACCACTTAACTAGGATTTAATGGCTGGATTATGGATCAAATGTCTAATACACACGGCTATGATATTAATTACCCTTTTTATAATGTTTTTAACATCATTTATTATTTTTATTATTATTATCATTATTTATTTCTTATATGTATGTTTTGTCATATATATTTTATATTACCACAATTTGTTAATATATATAAATTATATGAATATCAGTAAGCAAATAATAACATAAATATTATTTGTATTTTATTTGTATGGTCATCCATGTGCTAGGTTTTAAATTTTATATAAGTTATTAAATTTTTCTAGTATATTTTATTTTTATGCATTACAAATTCTATAGTTCGTAATTTATATTAATGATGTTGTAAGTATATGCATATAACAAAGATTATAGTTACATATCATTTTAATGCGAAACTTTAAATATTTATAAAATATATAAATAATATTTTATAGTATATATATTTAGGTTGTATTATTTTTTTGTATTTTTATTAAATTAAATTACATGGTAACACTCTTTGAGTTAAAGCTACGGTGTTCTCACTTTGGGACGGTGTTTTAAAACACCAACCAGATATTCCATTAGATGCAAGTGATGCAGAGCTCGACAAGCCGAGCAGGGTGAGCATGGATAAGGAAGAGGAGCTTCCCTGCTTCCAAACTTTCGGCGGATCCTTTTAGTCTGAGTTCGGGCTACCGCGGGGTATGGGTCAGGGCTCTAGTCACTTTGGGTCATGTATGCGTGGGACTAGTTCCCTATTTAGATTATTTAAAATTTGTGATTTGGATACTTTTATATTTAGTGGCATTTAATACTGCTTTATGACTTACTAATGCTCCATTGTTTTATAACTTACTAATGCTCCATGTCTTGCTAAACTCTCCATTGTTTATGAGATCATCCAAATGTAATTAAAATTTGAAGCCCATTAGGGCACCCGTGGCACCTGAAAATTCCGGAGTCGAGTTCTTATACGGCACCTGAAAACCCGGGGTGTTACAATCCAACGGCCAGATCTTCCGATATGACGACCTGAAACAGCTAAAATTATCAACGGTTAGAAACGTTTTTCAAACGTTCTGAACCATTAATGGCTACCTAGCAACGGTTCACTCCCTGGTGCCTATATAAATTGGACCATTTCGATCCAAATTTATCATCTCAAATATACCAATCTCTTCCATTCCATCAGATTCGCTAGACAGCATCTCCTTCATAGAATACTGTTAAAATACATCTACTGTTTGATTCTACCAGACGATCTGCTACATTGAATTGTTCCTAAGTGAACCCACCATGATTGTTGCTCGTTGGATCCAGACAAGCTTGTCTTTTCCTGGAAGCAATTCACCTATAACCCATCAGCAACTGATAAGGGGGCGAATCACGCTTTAAGTACAGCGTATAATTTTATGTCATTCAACCTAGTAAAACGAAACAATTGAAATTTATTTTATTTCATTTTTTATTTTCATTATATCCAACACATTTTTTCTAGCAACACATATTCTTAAAAAGCAGCTGTCATAATCTCCCATCATTTTTTTTTCCAGATCATATCAAATACAAGGATTGACATGTGTCAATCATTGGACCTGACGATGGATTATGATATGATGCATGGCCTCATCGACGACATATGGGTCTATCTAAATATCTAGGGCCTTACATATGGGTCTACCTGATTTGCAAATCACCCAGCCACTGTACTTTATAGAGATTGCTCTACCATACAAAACCAATTTTCCTGTTCCAGCAAAGTCACCTCCCTTATAACCCTATTTTTAAATCTTTTCATGCTCCTTTTCTAATTAAGTTAACCCTCTTCTAACAATTTAGTGTTCCGAAAATCATCCTGAAAAGCCATGATAAGATCCTGACCATTTTTGGGCCTCATAGGGCCCCACCACGAGGGGTTGTTTGGCTAGCCCTGATGGAAACAGAATCCATTAATAGAGGCTGTTGCACGTGTTCTGGTACTGGGATGTCCATCGTATGGCTCACGAGTTTATTTCGAAGCCATATTTTATTTTTATCCTCTATTACAGGATGTGAAGCTCCCTTGCAACTATCATGATTTTTGGGAACTTTATTTGGAATGAACGGTTTAGATCATCACAATGATATGCTAGATGTACCATACAGATTGAGAGTAGTCATAAGGACCTTTTGGATGAAGTCAAATTAAGTAGTGTTTTGAGCATGTTGTTTGGGTTATCTATTTGAGATAAGCTTGTATGCAGGGTTATATTAACTTAGATTGCTACTGTATTCTTTATTTATTAAAAACATTATAATAGATAATAAAAATAAACTATAGCACACGTGGTCTATTTGAGTCACTTGAAAATAAATGACCGTGCATGTGATGCATGTTCATGCATGAACATTTTTAAGTTGGAGGAGGAGCTTTCTCCACCTTTTTTTAAGGATACACGCTGTGCTTACTTCCAACGTGCTATACTTACTTCCAGTGCTCGAGCAATTGGAAGTTCCGTCAGAACGAAGCTAGGTCAGCCCACGTAGATGTTTGTGAGAAATACATCTTGTTCATAGGGGTGTAGATCGAGTTGAACCGAGTCGAGCTGAGCTGGCCTCAGCTCGACTCGGCTTAAACAATGGCTGACCTCAGCTCGAACTTAGCTCGGCTCAATTCGGTCAGCAGCTAGGGCCAGCTCGAGCCGAATTTGAGCCGAGTTCGCCATTGAAGCATTTCCACAAACACCTTAAGGGCCCGTTTGGACGGGTGGATTGGAAGGGATTGAATGGTATTAGGGTGGATGGCATGGATCTTGAAACGATGGTGTTGTCAGTAATTTGTCTTAAGATCTATGGGATTAATATATCCCCGGATTGCTATATCAAGTTTGTTTGGCATACCCGGCCAATCTTGGGATTAAACCTTCTCATCCCTTCCAATCCCTCAAATCAAACATGTCCCGGGCAAATTTGAATGGATTAGGGTGGATTAGATGGGATTTAAAGGTAATGATGGTGTTGTCAGTGGATTGTCTTAAGATCCATGGGATTGCTACATCCCGGGATTAGATCACCTTGTCTGTTTGGCACACCTGGCCAATCCCGGGATTCAACTTCCAATCCCTTCCAATACCATCCAATCCCTTCCAATCCACCCGTCCAAACGGGCCCTAACTGCAACTTCAAAATCCCACTGTTTTACAAATAGAGACAATGGTTTTATAGGTATTTTCTCAAACACCTTCTAAATAACATAAAAACAAAACAAAACAAAACAAAAAAAAAAAAAAGGCATTTGTTTCATGTACATACCTTCCTTCCACCTTGCCACCAGCCACATTTCATTGAGTCATTTTATCAAACAGTTGGTGAGCATCATCAATGGCAAAGTATCCGAGTCACCGAACTAGTTCGATCCGAGCTCGATTCGTGTTGGATTCGATTCGAGTCGAGTCGAGCCGGGGCTTGCTCGAACTTGGCTCGAACTCATTTTCAAGCTAAAAAAATCAGCTCAACTCAGCTTCAAACCGAGTCGAATCGAGCTTTTTTGAGTCGAGTCGAGCGAGCTATCCGAGCTAGCTCAGTTCATGTACACCCCTACTTGTTCATGTATTTTCTAAGCTTTTGTCTATTAAAAAATGAAAAAAAAATTCAAAACTCAAGTAAGCCACATTATATGAAAGAGTGAGAATTGAATCCCCACCATTTAAACATCCATGAGGCCACATAACTTTTAGATCAAGCATTTTCTTTTGTTCATCCCCATGAGAATGACCTCATTAATCGTTTGGATGATATATAAACATCATGATAGACCATAGGAAGGTTTCAAATGAAGGCATTTTGTCTCCATTATTTTCTATAGTGCCGCCCACTTGACTTTGGCTTGGAAAATATTCTAACATAAGTTGTGGAAATGGATGGATGAAATTGATTTCTCACAAACATCAATGTGACCGCACATGGATTCTGTCCATAGGAATTTTATGGTGGCGGAGCACAGGCAATTTGGTTCACCTTACTCCACTTTCCTTCAGATAATACTGCTATTTTTTTCAGTTCAGTTAAACAATCATATGTAGCTTGTCCTTTTAGACAAACTACCATCACTGCTTTTCATGACTTGAAAAAGGAAATTAAAAAGTACAAAATAAAAAATAAAAAAATCTTGTATTTAAAATGGCCCCATGGCCATGGACTATTGGAACCGTTCGATAAGCAGGTCCCACATGCAATCTATGAGTTTCCACGGTGATCTTAACCATTCAATCCATATATTGGTAAAAAACTATAAAATGGTCAGCAATTACGTTCAAGTTCAAATTTGAATGATCGAGATTATCTTAATCTATGGGCCATCGGTGGCAAGATCTACCTTTGCATGGCCCATCTGGCGTACTAAGATATCACTCAACGGTCTCGATGACTACCGACCTTTTACGCAGTTACACGCGCGCGAGTACACAATGTACATTCTAATTTCTCGCGCTAACGAGAAGTTCAAATTCGCGAGAAATCGTAGAGATAAATTGTCGCGTTGAAAAGTCCTTGAACCTTCTGAAGGCGGTCTGCAGTTTGGAGAAACTCTATGTGCATGCTCGACTGCACCTTGAAAGTTCCATGCGTCACATTTGGATGGAAGAAATATATATGGAAGATCGATTCCGTTCCTCAGTATATACCCATGGATTTTATCCTATTCATAAAAATTAAGATAGATTTATCATCATTTTGGCCATAAGTAACAAGAATTTGAATCGTTGGTACAAATATTGTGTTTGTAGCCTAGATATTTGATCATATAATCCTAGTTCTTTCTACGAGTAACAAGATTTTCAGGATTTCTTGAGGAGAGGATCAGATGCATTACACGTGTGGATTTCCTATACGGGCTTGCACTCATGCGAGTTTAATATGCAGGGCGCAAGCAGCCGCCTGAAAAGGAATACGAGTTCGTTTTGTCTTCGTCGCGACGTACCAACTACTGTATGCTGCGGTCCACTGGGGCCTACATGATGAGTATTTCAAGTATCACAACCGTACATATTGTTGAATTTAGGACACTCTAGTAAATTTAGGTGAAATTTTTATTTTTACCATTGATATCTATGGATAAATTGGAACATTGAAAAGTAAATTTTCAATGGCTAAAGTCAACTCTAAAGATCTAAGAATGATACCAGTATTAAGCGTCACAACGGTATTATACCTTATTTATATAGTAAATAGAAAATGGACCATTAAAATCATCAGACTATCTCACCATGTACACCCTACTGAGTGGAGGCACACGCAGGATCCTCAGTCGCGACAGAGGAAAAACGAACTCGAACAATGATTCCAATTACAGGGGAAAGTAGGTAGTCCTCCTGACCACTCTAAATCGTAGTGCTTCCTATCTCCAACCATACAGCTGCCCCCGACTAACGTGATTAGAACGTCTAGGAGCGGGACCCACTGACCAATGAGCCTTTAGTTCACTGACCATCCATTGTGGGCCCCACCTTGTTTTACTGTGGAATAACAAATCCCGTTCTTCGGAAACGTTCAGATCCATCTCGATTGATTATAAGGTCACCGTCCATTGAGTCCATGCAGCCTAATGCGCCACGTGTATATGATGCCAGCGGTCAAAACTAATCCACTAATTCTGTAAACACACGTGTACGGTGGAGATACTGACGATTGCTACTTCGGAAAATTTCAGGTGATGCTGAGGAGCACCAAACCGCTCTGTAATTCTCCATTAAGCCATGTGAATAGCATGGCGCTTGTTCTTGCGTGAAGTATATTGAAATGCACGAGCGAGTATGATTGTAAAACTACTCGCAGGCAGACTCGGGAGCGGATTAGGTGAGACCCCCGGCCTCATCCAAGACGGTGCGGCCCTTACTGTGGGGCCAACCTTGATGTATTTATGTTGTATCCACACCGTTCATACGTTTTTCAGATCATTTTGATATGATTCAAAAAATGACGAAGATCCAAATGTCACATAGACCATAATCTAGGAAACAGCGGTGATTGAACCCCTACCATTAAAAGAATTTTAGGGCGTACCTCAATGTTTCCGTAGCGTATATTTTCCGTCCAATCTGTTGATGAGGTCAGAAGCCTAGATGAAGGGAAAAAACAATCACCAGCTTGATCCAGAAATTTACTTTTTTCTATGATATGGTCCACCTGATAATTAGATCTGCTTCATTTTTGAGTTAATAGCTCAAAAAGGATACAGAAATATAGATGGTCAGTCTGGATAGAAAGTAAATACATTAAGGTGGGCCCCATGGTAAGGGCGCACCGTCTTCAGTGAGGGCAGGTGTCACCTAATCCACTAGGCAAAATCACGGGGCTAACCAATAACCACATCATATCAGGGCTGCAGGTCGGGCAGCTTAGGTTGGGTTGGTGCTCAACCCTACCCCAACCTAAGGTTCCTATACCTCAACCTTAACCCAATTCAACTCAAGCTAAGGTTGGGAATTCTCAACCTAAGCCTAACCCAAGTGGGTTCGGTCAGGTTGATGGGGGTGAATATGTGTTAATATTTTCATAATTGTATTAGTTTATTATATTTAAATATATCTCTTAGTTTTTATATCTATGATTTTATTAATTATACATGTAGTTATTTATTGTAAATAATTTTATTTTTTCTAAACAAATAAACTAAAATATTGGACAACTACTCATTTAAAAGTCATGTTGTGTATTACCCAATCTATCTAGAGAAAATTCTAACATACCTTGTTAGCTTGAGTTATCGGAAATTATGTGGACTAATAAGACCCAATAGCACCGAAATTTCTAATGTCTTCAACACATACCATCCACACTTAATTATAATTTATATATAACTTATATATTGAATGGGTTCGGGTTTAAAATGGATACATCTTGCCAAGCCGAACCTAATGTCAGGTCGGTCATGGCCAATCGGGTTGAACCCGCTCAACTTTCACCCTACGTCAGATGAACTAAATTTCGGACGTGGCTTCAGTAGACCACTGGATTCACCAAGATTGGTGGATCCCTGACTATGGGGCCTACCTTGATGTACGTAACTTAAATCCATTCCGTCAATCCGTTTTTAAATCTCATTTCAGGCTATAATCCTTTAAAACAAAATGAAGAGATCCAAATCTTAGGTGGACCACACCTGGGAAAAAAATGGTGATTGAATACTGACCACTAAAAATTTTGAGGGCTGCCGATGTTTATTTGCCATACAACCTGTTGATAAGGTAAAAAAAACATGGATGAATGGACCACACAAATGTCAGCTTGATCTAAAACTTTCGTGGCCTATATGAAGTTTTTAATGGTCAATCACCACTTTTTCGTGTTGTATGGTCGACATGAGATTTGGATCCGCTTCATTTTTTGTATCATGCTCTAACATGAACTTTCAGAACGGATGGACGGCATGGATTTAAGGCATCACAGTGGGCCTCACAGTAAGGGATATCCGAATTTTCTACTGCGAACGTGTACCCTGCAGTAAATGTTTGCATTTTGCCTCCGTCGCGACTGAGGATCCAGCATGTGTGGCCACTACTAGGGCCCACTTTCAGAAACGGTCTGATGGTTTGAAGTGGTACTATATCAATAAGCTATTGTACCATGATCAGGGTTCAGAGATTATTCTAACCTTTGATTTTTGCAGGCCGTTGAAAATTTTCTTTCCATAGGTTCTAAGCTCATCTACTGCTAACGATAGTGTCAGTCATCCATTCAGCTTAAGTTTCTCATGGTTTCCTTTATAGTAAAGATTCCACAATATGGACGGTTCCGATCAACAGAAGACTTAGCATGTGGACCCCAGTTGGCACACGCTCATTCATGTGTTGGGACAGTGGCAAAACGAACTCGCAGTAAATCAACGTCACCGTCCATGACTTCTTATACACGCCGACCATCTGGTAGCCAAAATGAGACTGGCTTTCAGGTCGGGGCAAATGAACCATGGGGCCCACCTAATCAAGCTCCCCGACCTCTCACACGTGTGTAACTCTGGCACGTGACGAAGATGCAGGTTTGAAGTCATACCCGCGAGTAATCTTGTAGTTCCCTCTACTTTCCATCAGTCTTTTATCTTTATATAAAGTACCACCACTCACGAGCTTTCCAAATCCCAAAACTCCACTCTCTCTCTCTCTCTCTCTCTCTCTCTCTCTCTCTTCTCTCTCTCCTCCGATGGCAGAATCGTCATTACAGCAGCCCAGCCTCTTCTCCCCTTACAAGATGGGGCGATTCAACCTCTCTCACAGGTCTGTTCGCGCCTCCTTTTCCCTTTTTACCCTCGCGAGTTTGTGTTTTTCACGAACAAGGACTTCGATCGGTGCTGTTTCGGACGATCGCAGAAATTCCACTGAAACTGCCCTTCTTTGCCTACTAGACATAGAGGAAGAAGGGTATTTTTGTCATTTGGAGGGCATTTTCGCAATTCCGTATTTTTCTTTTACCCTTTTTAGGTCTGAAGGCTGTCCTTGACGGCAAGGACTTGGATTGCAGTCTTTTCAGACACAAAAGCCAAAATCGGCTATACCGAAACTGCCCCTCTTTTTCTTTGTCTTTTGGAATTTTTGCTTGAGAAGTGATCACATACAGCAGCCATTTCTCTCCTGTCAACGTGTCTCGTGTCTAGAATATCCGATCCGTACAAAAGGTGGGCCACATCATATGATTACCAGTTACTTGGTGGGCCACAACAGTACATCAAGTCACACAACGGCCATCCGTTGATTTCGACTTGTGGTTCTTCTCAATGAGTGTGGATCGGCCAGATTTTCATATCAGATGATCATCATGGTGTGGGCCACCATTTTCACGGATCAGATATTTTATACACGTGACACGTTAGCCGCAGAGAAATCACGGTATGTGAAAGTTCACATACAGTCGCTGTACGCCAGCGATCTGGGAACTTGCCGCTCTCGGGAAGCCATCAGTTAAAGGGCTTTTTGGTCATTTCACATGGTTGCCACGACAACCCAACCGCCACCATAATTGACGTTCTAGACTGGAAAGGTTTCCGTACATCGCGTGGGAACGACCGGGGTCACATTCTTCCACGTGGAAGAAATGACTTGAACGTGAAATCTAATCCGTCCATCAGTTGGATCACCCCTTCCTTGCGCTTGATCCGTAAAATCAGGCTGATTCAACGCTCAGGTGGGCCACTCCGTAAAACTATAACTACTAAGGGCCCGTTTGGCCGGTTGGATTGGAAGGGATTAGATGGTAGTGGAAGGGATTGGATGGTAAATCCCAGGAATGGCCGGGCGTGCCAAACAGTGTAGGTGATCTGATGCAAATCCGATGGATCTTCAGACAATCCACTGACAACACCATCATTACCTTTAAATCTCATCCAATCCATCCTAATCCGTTTAAATTAGCCTGCGACCTGTTTGGTTCATGGGATTGGAATGGATCGGAAGCTTTAATCTCCGGATTGGCCGGGCATCCCAAACGGACTGGATGTATCAATCCAAGGATACAGCAATCCCATGAATCTCAAGACAATCCACTGACAACACCATCATTACCTAGAAATCCACGCCATCCACCCTAATACCATTCACTCCCTTCCAATCCACCCGGCCAAACGGGCCCTAAGTTCACGTGGTATGGCCCACATGAGTTTTGGAATACTACGATCGTTTGGAAATTCTTTCATCCTGATGAGGCACATCAGATGAATGGATTGGATGGCATAAAACACCACAGTGGACCAGATCCAAAACTACTGGTGGCGTCCCATCCAAGCGAGTTATGGACGGTCATGATTTTCGGATTTTATAGTGAAAATGAGCCCGCGTACCTGATGGACGGGTTGGATCTGATGAAAGTTCCACCCACGTGACTCTCGGCGCACGAGGTACGCTTGCGCGGCTCTTTGATTGGAAGAGGAAGGTTGAAATGTCGGGGTGTGGGACTTTTACTGATTTACCCCTCCTTTTCTCCTGTTTTTACCATGTGAGCAGGATAGTACTGGCACCCATGACCAGATGCAGAGCTTTGAATGGAATTCCTCAGCCGGCCAACATTGAATACTACGTTCAGAGAGCTACTGAAGGCGGATTCCTCATCACCGAAGGAACCGTAATTTCCCCAACCGGTGCAGGGTAATTTAGTAATTCAATTCTTAATTCTATTGCTTCGTTTATAACACCCCGCATTTTGATAGATACACCCTTTCTTTCTATCTTTTACAACAAAACCGTACAAAATGTAAAGGTCAATTCCCTCCAGCTTTTGTTTTCCGTTCATATCTCTTCAGCGGAAAATCCCAGCCGTGAAAACGGTGGACCAAACCATGAAGATCACATGGAGCGGAAAATGGAAAAATTCACTCATCATGTGGGTCACACATGTACTTTCAGTCAGACCATCGGCCGTACATTGATTTCGATGGTGTGGCCCACCTGATGAATGGACCATCCTGACGTTCGTCCCATGTGATATCTACGATGCGATTGCACCTTTTGCACGGGTTGGATCTTTTACACAAGTCACATGTGCGCCGGAAAATAAAAACGTTGCATATGATCTGAGCCGCTCATCAGGCAATCCCACCATTGCAAAAGCCGAATATAAAAAGACCACGCCTATATTGTCATCATGTGGTCATGTAATGATGAAATAAGCAAAATGCTTAGGAGAAGTTGACTAATGGCTCACATTCGTTACACGTGTGTCCCACCTGATGTTCGTATTGGCGTGTTTAGATTGCCTGTCGACTTGGACTGATCTTATACACGTGTCACTCGTATCCTAGAAAATCTGTGAAAAGTTGAAAGAATCTGTGACCGAGTGACGATCAGGGTCCACGACGTTAGTGGCGTCCGTGCTGACAATGTCGGTGGTGGTTTGCTAATTACACGCGCGTGGAGCCGTGTACATCCACACGCGGGCGGGGTACACGTGTCGTAATGGAACACGTGTGGAGACCTGGGACTCACTGTAGCATAAAATTCAGGCCATTTCGTACCTCAGGTGGGCCAGAGCATATCAAAATAAATGAATGTGGAGGGAAAAAATGTTAACCGTCAATTTAGGCACGAGATCGGAGAATTATTCCCAACCTCATGAAAAGCTCAGGTCTCGTACACGTGTTTCATATTTCCATGTGTGCCCACGTGTCCATTTTGCTACTCTACTCGCGTGTGGAATTCGCAGACCTCATCACCAAGCACGTCCGCATTTGGAAATTACTGTGGCGGCCCTCCCCTCACCACTGACCGAACACGGGAATGAGCGAAATCGGACTGCGTACTGAGTAAACTCAGTTTGGCCCACTGTGAATGTACGTGGCTTATCCACGCCGTCTATCCGTTTTTTCAGCTCATTTAAGGGTTGAGCCCGAAATATAATCATATCCAAAGTTCAAGTGGATCATACCACAGGAAACAGTGGGAATAATGATTTCCACCGTTGAAACCTTTCTAGGCCCCACAGTGATGTTTACTCGTCATCCAACCTTTTCATAATATCATATAGATATGGATGAAGGGAAAACACAAATATAAGCTTGATCCAAAACTAATCTGGCCCTCGAGAATTTTTCAACGGTAGACATTCAATTCACACTCTTTCCTGTGGCGTGGCACATTTAAGCTTTGGATATGCTTCATTTTTTGTGCTCGAGCACTAAAATTATTTGGTAAAATGGATGGACGGAGGAGATAAAATACATAAATCGTAGTGAATCTCACAGAGTTAGTCAGTACGCAATCCGCTTCCGCGATGAGCTGGAGCCTGGATGGCACTCACTAACCACAGTGGCCCCAACACTGCTCGAATGAATGCTTGGTACGCAGTCATTGGAGGAATGCTCACCTGCGCACCTTCTTACGTGAGCATTCCTCTATTATATGTATCTGTTACATCCATCAATTGCTGGAACATGTGGGACCCACCTCTCTGTTTCTTAGCCGTTCATTTGGTTCTTCATCATGGGATGGACCATCGTGCCCCGATTTCTCCCCTAATAAATAACCGTAATTATTCTATCTGTGGCTTGCAAATGGGCATTTATAGCTAACGCTCCAAATTCCATGTGAAAAGTATGGGCCCAATCAGACGGTTGGGATCATCGAAAGGATGTGTATTTTTGGGGCATCTCTCATCCACATAGAACCCCCACCATGCGAACGGCTTGGATTACCAAAAGGTGGTTAGCCATCCACGCAAATTGCTGATCAAAAGCCGTCAGTCAGGTCTAAGTGGGGTTATGTATCGTATTTTGAAGGTTCCCACACGTCCCAGGGATTTACACGCAAGAACAGATCGATGCCTGGAAGAAGGTGGTGGAAGCTGTCCACGCCAAGGGATGTGTCATTTTCTGCCAACTATGGCACGTGGGCCGTGCATCTAACCAAGGTAATGGGTCCTACGCACTACAATAATTATAACGGACGAGGAAAGTTTTTTATAGCCATCAGATCAAGGACGTGGATTCGACGGATCGGATCGCGGAACAACGAATATTGGTAGATTCATGATGGGATGGAGTATGATTGGCTGACATGCTCTCTGGAATTTCCTGCAACGATAAGTTAAGTGGGGCCCACCGTGATGTGTATGGGAAATCCAATACGTCTATCAGTTTTTGCAAAATCGTGTTAGGACATGGACCCAAAACTGACGGAAATCCAAAACTCGGATAGGCAGAGGATTGAACGTCCACCGTTGAAACATGCGTCTGGCCACGGAAGTTTTGAATGGGGCTAATTTTTATGTTTTCAGTTCATCCTAGTGGGAATGACCTTATGAAAGGTATGGATGGTATATAAACATCGCGGTGGTGTCAGGAAGGTTTCAACGGTAGGAATTTAACTATACACGTTTCCTGATGTACGGCTCACTCGAGTTTTGGATTTAGATCATTTTTTGGGCCATCACGTAAAACGATCTTGCAAAACTGATGGACGTGGTGGATTTCCCATAGACATCACGGTGGAATCCGCGTCCATCAAGAGATGAGATGATGAACAATCAGATCAAGGTGTGGGGCCCATCATAAATGATACATTCAGTTGTTGATCTGTCGTCCTCAAGCCCGTTGAAAATGAGGAATTGGTTCCAAGCCGCTTTTGGAATCGTGGGTATCAAGCGGTATGGTGATTCATCGGCCCACTAACACCACAGATTTGGCGTACGTCTGTCAATCCAGGCCGTCCAAGTTGTGGGCCCCACCGTGGATGGAGACCGTACATAGGTTGCACTTACTAAGAAAGAAATCTTGAAGATCTGATTTTTCAATTAGCTGACCATTTAGTGGACAGAAATAAAGCAGTTAAGATCGTCCTCTTGGGGTGAGTTTTAGGTCGAAGCTCCATCCATAATGCAACAGCTATAATTTGGACGGTCTGGATTGACATTCATGTATGCCACTTGTTGAGTTGCCACAGTTTGCTAGTGTTACGTCTAGAAAATGATTTCGATGTGGACTTTTCACCTACAGCCTGGACATTTTTTATTTTTTATTTCCATACATCTTGCTGCATCCGATGGTAGGTCCACCATGAAATTGTCCTGTCCACTCATTTAGGTGGGTCATGTTGATGCAAAAATCTGGTCCACCCTCTTTAGACCTTCGAGTACCTGCACAAGAAGAAAACAAAGGAGACCCTGGCTAGAGCAGGGGACCCTCCGATGCCAAAGTCGCCAGAATCCTGGTCTTACTTGTATTGAGGAGTCTGGGAGAGAATTTTTTGCGTACCTTTAGATGATGAAGGCTCCCTTTTATAGGCTGGGCAGAGCGTTTAATCGTAGGAGGATTCTTCTCCTGGTCTTGTGCAATCGAAAAGAGGATTCTTTTCCAGATCGATCGCGGATACCTGGATGGCACCGTCTGCGATCTTCGTCCGATCCCGCGAGCCGGATCGGGGATCTTATCCCAAAATGTTCGACGAACCGGCTCACGTTTGCTGTTCTCATTTAAGAGGGTCGGCCCGATGCATCCTCGGATTACCGGTTCTTCGTCCGAGGCGAGTTAACTTTCGTCTCGGTTTATAGAGTTCATAACCACCTCGGATCCGACGTGCCCCCCGGATCCGACGTAGCGCTTCCCATGCGAGGCACCGGATCCAGTCTCTGGACTTAGTATTTTGTCTCCAACCGCAAGAGCCCCCCTTACTCCGTGTGTCTCACGTGACACTCAGGAGTAACGAGTTGTGATTCGGTTCATAACCTGGTCCGAGGCAATAAGTACATTTAATGCATCATGTCGTCTTTGATAGGAGACGATTCGGGGCTTTCTAACAATGCAACGTAGGCAAATCGTCAACTCGCTTATCCCACCAATGAGGGTTAGACACGTGAAGGGCGTTATTGTCGTCAGTCGATGCGCGCCACGTGTCGAGCCGGGGAGTCGACGCAGGCGTCGAATCATTTCCGCATTAATTGCCTCCGCCACATGGCAATCTTATAAAAGGGTAAGGGCCCCGCATTTCAAACTATTAATGCCATTCCCGCTTTTCATTTCTTTCGGAGCTCTTTCGGCCTTTCTTCTTCTTTCATTCTTTTGTTGACCGTCACGGCTCTTCTTCGCCATTTCCGTTTCACCCCTCCTTCCTAAGTGAGTCTCTCCTTCCTCTTTATTTAGTGATAATGGCGGTAGGGGTTCTCAAAGTTCCCAGAAGGAGCTTCGGAGATGAAGCGGCGCAACGTTTTGGAACGTTGCGGAATCGCCTCTTATTGGGAAATGGCGCTGATGCTAACGCCGCTTTTCTCCGAGAGGGTCACCGAGAAGCTCCCGCGGAGCGCCCCTCGCCATTACTCCTTCTCGGGGTGGGTCGTCTTTAATAACCCGCCCGGGAAGGCCTAATCTTCCAAGGGACATGGAAGAAGAAGAAGAAGAAGAAGAAGAGGAGGAAGAGGAAGTGATAATTGCTGAAGGAACTTCTGCGTCGGTTCCTGCTGATAAGTCGGCACATGCCGAGTCTGACGGAGAAGGATCGGGGGATGACTTAAGCGGCCCGGTTCCTTCGGTTTTAACCGAGGCGGACTTGGACAGGATCCGAATCGGGTACCACATCCCTGAATCGGTCATTACTTATCTCCCCCGTCCGAGGGACTTGCCGGACCATCCTCCCCCTGGGGTGGTCGCAATTTACCAAGTCTCGATGCAATGCGGCTTACGTCTGCCCCTTCAACCCATTGTCCGGGGAGTTTTGTCTCGTATTCGGATTGCACCGGGGCAAATAGTTCCGAATGGGTGGAGGAACTTACTCAATGCGCCAGATCATAATGAGATGGAACAACCGTCGTTAACAGTCGACGAATTTCTTCACTTATACCAAATCCGAACTACCCCGGCTTTTACGTTTTATTTGCTTGGCGGGCGGGGCGGCTCTGCAACCGACCCCTCCCACTTCCAACAAACATTGGAAAGAGCGTTGGTTTTGGGCCTGTGGCCGTTGGGAGACGACTGAGTCCGGGTCCTACGAGGCCCGCGTCCCTCGGTCGTTTCAAAGAGCAGGTGACTTGGCTCTTCTCTCTTGCCTTTCTTTGTTTTTTTTTTTTTTGTAATATTCTGAGTCTGACGAGCTTGTGTCTGCGGCGACATCCCCAAGAAGCCAAACTTGGCTCCAAGTGTTCTTTCTGGATTAAAGAGTTGAGAAAGTTGGACCCGGCAGATAGGTCTTGGAAGGTGCTCCTTCAACCGGAGCGCCTTCATCTCGCAGGTCTAGACTCGGCCGTCACAGGTAATTGAAATTGTATTTTCACGTGCCTTTTGAGTCTTTCCTGATTTACTCTTTTTTTTTTTTTTATAGATCTGCCCGAAGCTCGTCCCCATCTAAGGACTGCTCCCGAATCAGCCTCCACAGAGATGACTGGAACTCGTCCTCCGCTTAGGGCGATTTCGAAGCTAAAGGCTCCTCCGCGATCAGTCCTTCTGTCGGAGCCTCGGCCGCCGAAGAGAGAGAGAGAGCGCAAAGAGAAGGAGCCTGCGAGTTCTTCTGCTCCTTCTGTCGTCGTAATTCCGGATCCCGATCCGGAGGAGAGGGTGGAAGCGACAGAGGCCGCTACCTCGGAACCTCAGGCGGCACCTGACTCGGGACATGTTGCGACGGAAGTTCCGGGCAGGAGAAGAGACAAGGGCTGCGTCTTCCGGAGAGGGAAGAAGAGACGAGGACCGCATCCTCCGAGAGGGGAAGAAACGAGCCAGAGGGGTCGTCCATTTTGCAAAAGATGGTGTCGGGGATGGTTCCTGGGCCTTAGCCCATGGGAGCGAAAAGGAGTTCGTCGGCCTCATAACGCTCCTTCGTCGCAAACCGTTGGCCATGCAAAGAAGGGTGCTTTTGAACTTGCTCCCTCGCTTGGTTAAGGCCTCGAAAGAGTTATCCTCGGCCCATCGGTGCGTGCAGCCCTTCTCTAAGCCGAAGGGCGACGCGAGAACGCCGAGATACGAGTTGGCGTCCCCGATGGGCGGGCGGGCCTTGCCCTAAAGTCGTCCGAAGACGCGAAAGCCGAGGCGACTTCTTCCAAGAGAGCCCTTGATGAAGCGAGGGCCGAAGTTGCTCGAGTGTCGGCTCTCCTTTCTAGATCGAAGAGGAGAACAGCGAATCCTTGCAACCCACGCTTCCCGTGCAAATGACTTGCTCGGGCTAAGCTTGAGGCGGCGAACTTGTTCGGCGAGCCACCGATAAGACTCGGGAGGCGAGAAAGGCTAGGGACCAAGCATCCAAGCATTCCTTGAGTCGGCGGAGTTCGAGGATGAAAGGGATCGCTTGTTCCAAAGCGATTCTCCGGAATGTATCAAGGACATCAAGAAATCCTTTCTCGACCTCGATCTCTCGAGATCGAAGGTGGAGGAGCCTCGGAATCCGAGAACCCTGACGCCGCCGCTTGAAGTCGCTTCTTGGGGATGAAGCTTCAGCAGAGCAGAATGTTTTGAGTACCGTTCCTTCCGGAGGCAAGAACTGTGGTTCCATATCGTTTTGTCTCTTTTTTTTTTTTTTTTTTTTTTGTAAGAGCAATTGAAGATAAATGAAAGATAGCACTTTTTTATAGAATCTTGGCTTAAGCTTTCTCAATTCGGATTCCTTGAATGTTAAGTGCCGAGCTAAGGATAGTAAATCTTTAAGTGTTCGGCGTTCCCAAGGATGGGGCGACGATTGCCTGGTTCGGATCTTCTAATTGGTATGTTCTCGGCCGGATGGTACCCGAGACAATGTAAGGTCCTTCCCAGTTGGTCCTAATGTGCCCGACCCAATTTCTTTAGTATTCGAAAATACTTTTCGAGAACCATATCTCCCATCCGAAATCGTCTCGATCTTAATTCAAACATTGTAGAACCGAGCCACTTGTCGTTCTTGGGGCTTCAGACTGCAGGATGAGAGCCACTTCCCTTTGCTCGTCCGGGAGGTCGAGTCCGAGTGCGAGGAGTTCTTCGTTTCCATCCTTGTCGAATGAAGTGACTCGGTGCCGAAGGTAGGCCGATTTCAACGGGAGTGACGGCTTGAGCCGTAAGCGAGTGAAAAGGGAGTTTCTCCCGTGGCGGTTCGGCCGTGGTTCGGTAGGCCCAAAGAATTTTCGGGAGCTCTTCACCCATGCTCCTTTGGCTCGGTCGAGCTTGGTTCGAAGATGTTGCTTGATAATCTTGTTAACCGCCTCGACTTGCCCATTAGTTTGAGGGTGATGAGGTGAAGAATAGACGTTTCGACTCGAGGTTGTTGCACATATCGCGGAAACTCCTGTTGTCGAATGTCTTCCATTATCCGTAATAATGGTATGGGGTACTCCGAACCGGCAGATAATGTTTTTCCGCACGAACCGGTGATCTTCTCGCTCGGTTATTTTGGCTAATGGCTCGGCCTCGGCCCACTTCGTGAAGTAATCCACTTGCTACCACGGCGAACTTGGTCGACCTTTTCCATAGGGAGTGGACTCATGATGTCGACACCCCATTGTGCAAAGGGCCGGGGACGGTCATTGGCGTTAGCGCTTCGGGGCTCGTCTCGGGATTGTCGCGAATCGCCGACATTTGTCGCATTTTTGGGACGAGCGTGCGAGCGTCGTGTTGGATAGTGGGCCGAATATCCCCTGTCGTAGAACCTTGTGGGCGAGAGACCTCCCTCCGAGTGGTTTCCACATTCCTTCATGGATTTCACGTAATACGTAATTCGCCTCACCGGGTGTGAGGCACCGAAGCAACGGAGCGTAGTAACCTTTCTTATAGAGGGTATCGTTAAGGATGGTGTAACGGGAGGCTCGGAACTTAAGTCGTCGAGCCTCGGCACGATCTTCGGGCGTTCCCCCTTGTCAAGGTATTGGCGGATTGGATCCATCCAGGATGGTTCCGAGTCGATGGCATTGATGGCCTTAGTAATTGGTTCATTTATGCTCGGTTTATCGACGTATTCGACGGGGACGGACCTGGGTATGTCATCTTCATCAGCAGAGGCGAGCTTTGCTAATAGGTCGGCTTTGCCATTTTCCGTACGAGGATCAAGAGTGACCTTTGGAATCCATTGATAAGTTCTTTCGCTTTCTCCATGTACGCTCTTAATGGGTCCTTCCGTGTCTCATATACACCGGTCATTGATTAACCACCAATTGAGAATCGCCGAACACACTTAAGTGCGTGACTCCCATGCTAGCGCGTAGTCGGAGACCGAGCAACAATGCTTCATATTCTGCCGTGTTGTTCGACGCTTGGAATCCAAGTCGTAAGGCATACTGTATATAGGTATGATCGGGAGTTTCCAAGACAATCCCCCCCACTTGCCTTCGAGTTGGAAGAGCCGTCGACAAACGCTTTGTGGCATGGGGCGGTAGGGTTGGTGTAAACGGCCGTTGGCTGGGACTATGACATCTTTCGGCATATCGTTGATCGGGAGATCATTTGGTGGAGTTCCTTCAAGAATAAAATCGCCCTGCAGCTGCTTGCTTTGATTGCGCGCCTTTCGGCCAGTATTGAATATCAAACTCACTCGGTTCGATAGCCCATTTCGTGAGTCGGCCTGGAAGCTTCGGTTTCTCGCAAAACTTGGCGAAGAGGTAGATCGGTCATCACGATGATAGTATGGGCATGGAAATACGGCCAGTCGGCGAGAGGAAGTTATTAGTGCCAAGGCTACTTTTTCCAAGCTTGGGTATCTTGTTTCTGCAAACAACGCTTTCTTGACGTAATATCTGGCAAATTTGCTTTCCTTCGGATTCTCATATCAAAGCGAGCTAACGGCCTCTTCTGATCTTCTAGATACAAAGACAGGATTCGCCCCGATTCGGAAGCTTTGATAAGAGAGGCGGAGAACCGAGATATGATTTTAATTGTTGAAATGCCGCCTCGCATTCTTCCGTCCATCCCATTGTTTGTTGTCCTTTCAACTGCTTGAAGAAAGGGAGACACTTATCCGTGGCTCTGGACAGGAATCGATTAAGTGCCGCGACCCTTCCAGTCAACCTTTGGATGTCCTTAATGGTTTTAGGGGATTCCATTTCGACCAAAGCCTTTATCTTCTCAGGGTTTGCCTCTATTCCTCGCTGACTAACCAAGAAACCGAGGAACTTTCCGGAGCTCACCCCAAAAGCACATTTATTCGGATTTAACTTCATCCGAAACTTCCGTAGGATGAGAAACATTTCTTCCAGATCATTTACATGATCCGCCGCGTGTATACTCTTGAGAGCATGTCGTCGATGTATACTTTCATGGTTCGACCTATAAGGTGAGCAAAGATTTTGTTAACTAATCTTTGATAAGTTGAACCGTGCATTCTTCAAACCAAATGGCATCACTCGTAACAATAAAGGCCTTTGTCGGTGACAAAGGTAGTTTTTGATTTATCATTTTGATGCATTACAATTTGATTATACCCGAATACGCATCCATGAAGCTAAGAAGCTCATGTCCCATCTTATCTACTAAGCGATCTATCCTCGGAAGCGAAAGCTATCCTTCGGGCAGGCTTTATTTAGGTCGGTATAATCGATACTGACTCGCCACTTCCTAGTTGGACTTTTTTACCAAAGACGACATTCGCGACCCATTCTCGGATAGTGTATTTCTTCTATGAAATTGGCCCGGAGGAGTTTGTCGACTTCTTCTTCAATGACGGCATATCGTTCGGGCCGAGCGGTCGTCGCTCATGTCGGATCGGTCGAAATGACGGATCGACGTTGAGTCGGTGGGTCATCACCGATGGGTCAATCCCGGAGCATATCGTCATGACACCAGGCGAATATATCGGCGTATCTACGAGCAGGGCTATCAGCTTGTCCTTCAAGGGGGACTGTAAAGACGAGCCAATTCGTACTGTCTTTGATGCATCTGTTTCGACCAAGGGGATTGAGATGAGATCTTCTACCGGCTGTCCTCGTTCATGACTCTCGCCCGAGGTCCAACGATTCGATCGTTGAGATGTCGATCGGTTTTTGTCGGGCGATCCTTTCCACAGCCTATCATGTAGCAAACCAGCATCTTCTTGATCTCCTTTGACAACTCCTACTCCAGACTCGGTCGGGAATTTTAGTGAAAGATGGTATGTGGATACCACGGCCTGAAGGAGACTTAGAGAAGGTCGGCCGAGTATGGCGTTGTATACTGAAGGTTGATCGACGACCAAAAAATCCACCATCATCGACTTCTGATGTGGGGTAATGCTCCGTGAAGGAGTGGCAACGAGACAATTCCTTCAGTAATACTTGTCCCCTGAAAACCCGATTAATCGGGTCCGAATCTGACGTAACATGATCGTTCAATTCCCATTTTATCGAACGCCTGAGTAAATAATACATCTGCAGATGACCCCGTATCAACGAGTATCCGGAACACTTTCCGGTTAGCGATAGTCAGAGTGACAATTAGTGCGTCATCGTGGGGGTGATAGACACCTCGGGCGTCTTCCTCTGTGAACGAAAGACAATATTTTTCCCTTTTCTTCTCCTTTGGTGGCCGCTCTATAATCATAAGCTCGGACTCTGGCTGACTAAGTTTTCTTGCATGGTTCCTCCTAGCATTGTTTGAGTCGCCCCACTCCTGCGGACCGCCGATAATTGTCCTGGATTTCTTCCATCGGCTGACTCTCGTTCGGGCGTCCCTCAGTTTCCGCAGCTTTAACCACATGTTCTTTGAGTGGTCGTCTTTTATGAGTCGCTCGATTTCTTCCTTTAGGTGACGGCAATCACTCGTGTTATGCCCGTGATCACGGTGATAGTGGCAGTATTTATCCTTGTCCCGCCGATTAGGATTGCTTTTGAGCTTACTGGGCCAGTTAACAAAGCCTTCGCTTTTGATTTCCATCAATACCTGTTCTTGTGTTTTGTTCAGGGGGGTATATGTGGAAAATCTTCGATCCGGGCGTTTGCCTGGCCTTCGCTCGTCGTGCGCTTGATCATCCTTGCGTTTCCTTCCTCCGGTCGAGTCGGCTTCCTTTTTGGCCGACTCTTTGACCAAAGTTTTAGTTTCACGCAGGATTCGCGTCTCTTCGGCGTTTGCATACTTATCCGACCGTGCCATGAATTCTGCCAAAGTATCGGGCGGAGTTTTGTCCAAAGACGCCAGGAATGGCTTGTCTCTAACTCCTTGCATGAGCGCATTGAGAGCCGTTTCCTCTGAATGTTTTCGAACTTGAAGGGATTCGAAATTGAAACGCTTGATATAATCTTTCAATAGCTCTCCCTGCTTTTGAACTATGTTGTTCAGATGTGCAGGGGGCTTTAATTTCTTCTTTCCGCCGATGAAGTTAGTGAGGAAGGCGTCGCTCAGCTCAGCGAACGAACTGATGGATTTTGGTTTCAACTGTTTGAACCACAGTCTAGCTACATCGGTCAATGTAAGAGAAAAGGCCCGACACATCACTGCATCCGAGGCGTCATGGAGCTCCATATATGTTCTGAAGCATTCGATATGCTCCGTTGGGTCGGTTTTGTCGGTGAAGGGAGTGATTTGAGGCAACCGAAACCTCTCGAGCAACCGAGCCGTCATTACCGAGTCCACAAAGGGGGACGCCTTTGCCTCGTATCTGGTTGGATGCATATTTCGACTATGCTTCATGTCTGCCATTTCTTTCGCCATTTCTTCCCGCACTTCTCTTTTAAAGTTTTGAATATCGGCTTTCCACGGTTCACTACTTTCTGCCATGCCTTCTACGGGAGGTCGGATGCGCCTTCTTCGCTCTATCTCGTGCCGAAGGTCGGTTGGGGGCAAAGATTCATTGGCCGATCCGAGTGGAGTTGGCTCGGCCGGCTCGAGGGACACCTTGAGTTGGCTCGGCCGAAAAGACCGCGGCGCAGAAAGCAAAGGACCAGGCCATGCCTGCAGATCAGTGTGTGCCGTTTCCCCTTGAGGAGGTGGGGGTGGCGCATTTGCTTTGATACATTCGTTCTAACATCTGCTTCATCATATTCATATTGATCGGATTTCTTGGACCTCCTGATCCAACCGCCCATCGTTCCGACCTCGCTGATTGTTGCTTGTTCTGGTCGCTCCTCGTTGGCGGTTGGTAGGTGGGTTCTGGACTGCGGGGATCGCGACTGGACCTGCTGGCCCTGTAACCGCGATCTCATTCAGATATTCTTCTGGGACCGTCCTTCTAGTCATCACCATGGGATGCAACAAAGGAATATGGGATGGCTTTTTGTACGGTTCCCTGCAGATTGAAACCGTTGATGCAAAAATCTGTCCACCCTCTTTAGACCTTCGAGTACCCGCACAAGAAGAAAAACAAAGGAGACCACGGCTAGAGCGAGGGACCTCCGATGCCAAAGTCATGCTGAATGGGTCTTCTTGTATTGAGGGAGTCTGGGAGAGAATTTTGTGCGTACCTTTTAGATGATGAAGGCTCCCCTTTTATAGCTGCAGGAGCGTTTAATCGTAGGAGGATTCTTCTCCTGGTCTTGTGCAATCGAAAGAGGATTCTCTTCCTAGGATCGCGGATACCGGATGGCACCCGTCCGCGATCTTCGTCTGATCCCGCGAGCTTCGGGATCGGGGATCTTATCCCAAAATGTTCGGGACGAAATCCGGTTTCGCGCTGTCCTTTGGCTAGTTCCGTTAAGAGGGTTGGCCCGATGCATCATCGGATTACTGGTTCTTCGTCCGAGGCGAGTTAACTTTCGTCTCGGTTTATAGAGTTCATAACCCTGCCTCGGATCCGACGTAGCGCTTCCCAAGCCGAGGCACCAGATCCGAGTCTCTGGACTTAGTATTTTTGTCCCCAACAGGTCATATGATTAAGACGAGGTTCTGCATAGCTGATAATGAGAAGCGATACCGCATTCTTTCCTGCCAACATGTCATGCATGTGGATAATCCAGTCCGACCGAAAAGTGGGCCGCACCATGATTATCAACTAAAACAAAAATCATGCAAATCCACTTATTGGGTACCCCACATCAGTAGAACGAGCCATGCAATTGGCTGTCCATTGATTTTTGATGTTGTACATCCAATCTACAATTATGTAGACAAAAAGGCTGTATCATACAGCCGCTGTGGGGAAATGTAGGAATGATCACTGCATCCCACTCGCACAATTTTAAGGCATAGATGGAACACGTGTAGGAGATCTGAGCCATTAGTCCAGCGGGCCTTGATATGGCCTAAAGGTGACGTTGATCGCAGGACACTAAGCACTGAGTTTGATGATGAAATGGAGCTCCAAGAAAAAGTTGATTTCTGGGCCGGATTTATTGTACAAAACCTTTCAATTGAATGGTTAGGATCTGATGTACATGATTGGCGTGGCCCATTTGTGGTGGGGTCTACTGGACTAGTGAGCTGGATCTCATCTCATACACATCTGCCGTGTTTCCTAAGCTTGTGTTGCATCAGCCGCAAATGCGAGTATGATTATCTATAATGGGGCCTATCTCAACCATACACTGCCACATAACGCCTATCAGGACCATCCAAATTGCGACCCAACCTTGGATGGATCGTCGTCCAAAAATCCCAATGTCCCAACCATTTAGTCAAATGACCAATGGAGGGTTGATGATTCACAATCATAGAGCGAGAGATCGATGGTTAGGTTGTAAAATCTATGGGATGTGATCCGTCGAGAGTGGGCCCAAAATTGCGTGATGATCCTAATTGGTGACATTTGTACGGTTGAGATGCACCCAAGTTATCATCTTTTATTCTGTATGGACCTTGAAACATTGCTAGTGGTTAATGGTTATTTCTATAATGATATTGAAAGCACTAATCCTGTGGCTAATTACAGTTAGTATACTTTATTTCAGTGTATCAACCAGGTGGGACCGCCTCTCCAATCTCTTCCACAGACAACCCCATTTCTAAACGGTGGAAGATTCTCATGCCGGACGGGTCCTACGGCACCTACCCACGGCCACGGCGTCTCCAACCCTCTGAAATCCCAGAGATCGTCGGTCACTACCGGCATGCGGCCATAAATGCCATTCAAGCAGGTATATATTAACCACCACACATAAAAGTTCAATTTGACTGAGGCTGAATTTTTGTTGTTATCAAATGACTTTTTAGAAATTACTAAATTAAAATAATTGAATTAGTGCCATCATTGGTTATGGCCCATCAATTGGATGGCCTGGATTGATTGGCATATGCACTAGTTTGATACTGTTTATCACATATAAACAGAAGACCATCTCTGCAAATGCGCATCAGTCTCGGCCCAAGCCGTCCAATCCATGGTCAAACAAACAGAGTAGATGTTTCTAACATTCAATGGACAGATTTTGGACTGAAAAATTGTTTCATGGATGGAATATTTAACTTTGGCCCATCGATTTGATGGTCCAGATTAACAGGACATGTATCATACCCTCAATACTATGATTAATCCACAGGTTTCGACGGTATCGAAATCCACGGCGCACACGGCTACCTCATCGACCAGTTCCTCAAGGACGGCATCAATGACCGAACCGATGAGTATGGAGGCTCGATCGGGAACCGTTGCAAGTTCTTGATGCAAGTTCTCCAGTCTGTGACTGCTGCCATTGGTCCCGATCGGGTGGGAATTCGCATATCGCCAGCGATCGACCACCTGGATGCAATGGATTCCAATCCACACAACCTAGGCCTCGCCGTGATTGAGAGGCTCAACAAACTCCAGGCGGAGGTGGGTGAGAAGCTCGCATACCTTCACGTGACCCAGCCACGATACGTAGCGTATGGGCAGACGGAATCGGGGCCGCATGGGAGTGAGGATGAGGAGATGCGATTAATGAGGTCGTGGAAGAGAGCGTACGTGGGCACGTTCATTTGTAGTGGAGGGTTCACCCGCGAGTTAGGAGTGGAAGCTATGGCAAATGGCGATGCGGACCTGGTCTCATACGGTCGCCTCTTTATTTCGAACCCAGACCTGGTTTTGAGGTTTAAGGTTAATGCGCCTCTAAATCGGTACATTCGGGCTACATTTTATACCCAAGATCCGGTTGTCGGGTACACGGACTACCCGTTCCTTGGTCAGGATCGTCAGGCCCGCCTTTAATCAGAAGGTTGGTAGGGGGTTTTAGTGTTTTACTGTAATGACTAAAGGACTTTTTTTAAGTTAGATATATACAAAACTAAAGATTGGGTATGAAATAATAAGAGAGGTTATGCTATTTTTGGTGGGGCCATAACCCCAGCTCAAGAATCCCAAATGTTGGATTGTGTGAATTATGGTCATTGAATATCAACCGTTGCTCATTATCTGCTTGGATGTGGGCATTTATTCTATTCGGATGACAGTCTCTATTCCTCTTTTTTGACATTTAGGCAATGGTCCATCCACATGATGGCGTATTAAATCAATGGTCCCCTAACCAGTAATCGTGGGTCCATTTGAAGATAAATACTAGTCATCTCTTCTGATTAGGATTAGGAGTGGCCCAGCTACGAACCACTCTTGGACAGACTAGCATGGCACATGGGCTTGACTTGGGTGTCCGTTGTATTAACACAATCGAGTTCAACAAATGCCTAAATCGGTTCACTTAAATGGCCCTTAGTGTAGCATGTGGAGAAACCCGGCTTAGAACCCATGGGCGAAAAATAAAGTATGCATCGACCATGGCGTCCCACTAGTACGATAATTACAAAAAGAGGCACTTCTAGAAATAAAGTTGGAAGGCTTGAAGGGACTCTAAAAAGTTGGAAGTCCTTTCCCAACTAGAATTACCAATATCTAGGCAATTCATGAATTAGGATGCCCCTAGGTGCACAAGTAATTCCTCTCTCTCTCTCTCTCTCTCTCTCTCTTACATATTTTAATTTCATTCTAGCGTTGTTAAAATAGTAACACCAAAATCTGTGGTTTTAACTACCTTATTTTCAGGTTTGGATGGCCCGGACCAGCTCTAGGTCGGTTTAGATTAGGTTCAAGGTGATTTAAGGACTGGACAAAGTACATAGTTTCAAGTTTCTCTGTGAGAAGCTATCTATATGATCAGGCACAATCGATTATTCTGTTACTGGGTCGACCATCTACAAAAATAATAGATGAATGGTTTGAATCTCATACTTGTGACCTGAGTGTTAGGGTATTGAATACTTTAGTAACTTATGTCATGATTCCAATCCTGACCTTCCATTTACTGGGCACTATTGTGGATGAGGTGCGGCCCAAAATCATGCTTTTAGACAACTCTTTTAACTGTCCAATCCGGTGGATTTCGGCAACTACTGATGGATTATTAAAAGAAGCTGATTGGCCATCCACCTGATTCCACCTTGCCAAACGCATGTGAGATCTGGCTGGTTTATAAAGGGCCACACATCACACATGGCTAGGCAATTAATCAGCCTGGTCTGCATATCAGGTGCGCCACCAAATGCATGAGAAAATGGTTAGTAAAAGTAAACCTATGCCCACTTGACAAATGGCTTAGATATTGCACACATCTGGGACAAATACGTTGATGAAGAGCAGATGAGAGAATTCCCTTCACAGTTATTCCTACAAATGCTTGCATCCACAGTCGATATGGCATATATTGTCTATCCAACCATCCAAACTTTAGTGTGGTGGCCCTGGCCCACAATGATCAGATAATGGACAGTTAAAATGGTTACAAGAGATTAGCACAAAACAGATTATATGAGAGAGACAAAAATTACAAGATTCACAAGATAAGATGGTTTATCTCTTCACAAAAACGTTTCTACTGCAACGAAGCTGCCAGCATGACAAAGGTAGTTGCCATCAGGTGATAAGGCTGATCCCACCATTAAGATGACTGGCCCAAAATTCAGGCCGGTGAACTCATTAGCTAGTCCAATAATGTACAAAAATACCAGTACTAAAAAATGCCAATGGTCCACATTCAGCATGTGGCTGGCTGGCTGGCTGCCTGATGAGTTTACCAGCCTGGTTTTCTGGATGAACCGTCAATACAGCAAGACCGAGCACATGGACGGCTTGGTCGTCCTGCATGGATCGTTGGTTTCTTCTCTCAGATCTCAACTCCACAGAATAACACATCAGGTATTGATCATCATCAAAACTGACAAAGCAGCATCGTAGCAAATGGGTTTTTGACAGGTAAGTTAAATGCACAACATAACCACCATAATCAGAAATCTAAACTGTCTCAGGTAAAAAGAATAACACAATGAGAAATGGATGTGTTTGGAAAACATTGTGAGGGAAAGAACTGAGTCCAAAGAACTGGGCAGAACCGATGATGGACCACAAGCAAACAGACGGATAAGATAAACATGTGTCACACTGAGCAGTAAGCAACTCTGTACTCAATACCAACATCTAAAGCATTTGCAACCGCATCCGAATTTAAAACTGTGTTAAAGCATGGTTGCAGATGGGACCAGACGCCAACGACACCACCCAGAGGTTTGCAAATCCTACATCCACGTGCAAAACCCTATTGCAACATCCCAACTAAGGAAGTCCCCACCATGACAACAAATGGGTCCAAAAAAATAGGCTAGCCCTCCCAACAACTGTACCCACACTAGTGGGTGTGTGACAGTACCTGAATATCATCCGACAGCATGTATTTCTTTTAGACCCGTGGCCCACCCAATGGGTGTGCCTGCCTGAACTATGAATTAGGGCATTTTATAGTGGGACCCGACTGATGGAAAGATTGGATGTCCCACACGTTAGCCTGCACGTAGGCATACATGAGAGAGGTAGGTGCACGTGGGATTAGAGAACCTCACATGCCCCATGGAGAAATCCAATTACTGAGCCGCAGCAGATTGCTTGGAGGTCACAAATTTTCTCATGACATCAGACTTCAGCTTCAATGCGAACGAGAGAACTTGATGGACTAACCCATCAATTTCTTCCTCCCTTTTCTCATAAACATAGAAAGCTACAAAGACAAAGGGCACTCCTGCATTCAAAGCATAGAAAATATCAGTTTCAAGTAATACCTCACGGAGGAATTCTATATGATTGTGGAGCATATATATCCTCTGTCCATAATTTGTACATGTGGGGTCCGTAGTTCAGTGGCTCACTGGAGTTTGATATAAAGAGCCCCATCATCAATGTAAGGCCATGCCCCAAAAATTTCCCATATTGAAATATCCAAGCCAAACAAATGTGTCGGCCTTTTTTTCAGTTGAACAGAGACCATTGCTGTATTTCGTTTCGTAGCTCACCTTTTTCTAGTTGGGATCATGTATGTCATGAGAGAGAGAGAGAGAGAGAGAGAGAGAGAGAGAGAGAGAGAGAGAGAGAGAGAGAGAGAGAGAGAGAGAGAGAGAGAGAGAGAGAGAGAGATGCTTCTACCTGTGACAAAAATGCTGTGGAATGAAATTCTTCCAAGGAAGTTGAGAATCAAAAGGATGACAACCACCTGTTAAATTCAACAGGTAGTGAATAATATCAATAACTCACAAAAGAAATGCAATTGCATAGACCTCCATGAAGTAACAACTTTTTATGATGTGTGCTGGGGGTCGGATGGGATTGATATGTCGGACACGATGATCTAGACAACCAACATGCTGACATTGGGGCTGTAACAGTTTGGGTTCGGTGGAAGTCCTATGCTACCTGTACCTGGGCTAACCCAACCCAGTTCAGATATTGCCGGCTCTGGGAATAGTTCTTGGAGACCCGGACCCAGATCTGATTGGGTTCAGGCACCCGTCGGGTATCCACCAGGCCTTTGGATCTAGGTTTCGAGATCAGTTTGGGACAAATAAGAGCATTGACATCATTGGGCCCACCCACTAGATGGATTAGATTACACACAAATGTACCACTTTGACATATGCATGGTGTATAAACGGGCTCTCTTACATGTGTGTGGCTTAGGAAATCTAATTTCTTTTGCGAGAATAATCAAACTATATTAAATATGTAAAAATTTACTATTAAAACTAAATGGACCTGAGCTAGACCCAAATAGACCCGACCTGAACTTGACTGGACTCGATTTTTAACCAGGTCCAAAAAGCATGACCCGAACAAGACCCAATTTCTTCGTGGGTCCAATAAATGGGAGCCGAACCCATTAAAAAGGGGTCATGTCCAGCAGATACCGATGAGTCCAGGTACCCATTAACAGCCTAGTTGACACATCTGTACAGCTATATTTAAGTATTATAAGATGAACTGGAATCCTCTACAGGATATAACCACAGGCTACAGCAGAAGGGGTGGATACAGGATTGCCCTGACACGTGACATCACATGTGAGATGTATGTGCGCAACACAGACAAATGTAAGGAAGCAGGGCATTGATGCGTAGAGTGCGTCTCAAGTGGATCCCCACATGTCATGATGCAACTGCATCCATGCCTCCTGCCGTAGAGAATTCTGGTCCTACAAAGATTGGGCCCATGTTCAGCGCACATTTTTGTACACAAGACTCAAGCACTCAAGGCACATATCTTCCTACTCCAAGGACTCCCACTAGCGTCTGACACATACTTTAAAACAGGATTTCAGGAATCTCATCTTGTAAAATGTGCTGAGATTCACACCCACCATCTATGAATGGTCAGAGACGTGCACAGATTCTTGGTGCACATGATCTTTTCAAATGCAGGAAAACCAGTCTACACATTGAGTCTATTAAAACCATTAAATATAGGTAGTGTTTATATGCACAATTTTACTAAATACCATTTGAGTTTGAAATAGTATTTAGCAACTTCACAATTGACAGTTAATTGCAAACTGCACTTCAATAAAAGAGAAATGCTCCAGTGCTTTCAAAGTACCGTAAGTTATAGTACTTCTAGTTTCATTCGTTCACTTGGACAGTCGAATCGATCGATCTGAACTGTCTATTAACTCTAAAACACCTTCATGGAATACCATGCAAAAATAGCATTGATCAGATGATCGAATCCATCATCAATTTGTCCTTATTTTCTGCAGTCATCCCTTTTCCAAGCCATGGATGGGATGGGGTTTTTTTTTTTTTTTGAACAACGAGAAAATTTTATTAAGAGAAAAGGCCAAAGCCAGAATATACAACAACATAGACACTATACAGCGACCCGAAAGCCTTACAAGACAGCCCAGCTTTCCGGGAACCGAACTACAGCCACCGAGGCCACTGCCCATTCTGTTACATTCCGTTTCGTTACCTGAAAGACTTCCTCTACTCTCCTTGAACAATTCCTGAAGCATCTATTATTCATTTCCCTCCATAGGAACCATAGACCGGCCAACATCGCAAGTTGACAAACTTTTCAGCCCGCATTCGTATGCATCCCTCCATGCCATAAGAGGAAAAACTGACCAATGGAGTTCGGCGAGACCCACAAATTTCCAAAAAGGTTGAAGAACTTTTGCCACAACTGCCTTGCAAACACAGAATGGATGAAAAGGTGATTGACCAACTCCTCATCTTGAAAGCACATCACGCAAACATTAGGGAGAATCATATTCCTCTTCCTGAGATTATCAATTGTAAGGACCTTGCTACACCCAACTAGCCATGAAAAGGCCACCACCTTAGAGAGCGCTCCATGGGGCCATACAAAAGCTGTTGGACTAATCCCACCACTTATATCCCCTCCCTACATCATCTTATAAAAGGATCTAACCGAAATTTTGCCCGACCTCTCTTTCAACCACACCATCGAATCCGATTCGGATATAACACCGGCCTCACATGAGCAAGAAGGGACAACAGATTCACAAATTCCTCAACCTCTTCATCGGCCAAGTTCCTCCCACACGGGGGAGCCCAGATCACTTCATCGCCTCTGATCAAGAAACAACAAGCCACCACAATCCCCGCCCCTGATGCCAGCCTAGCTACCAATGGGAAAGCCTCCCCCAACGCCTGATCCCCCACCCAAATATCATCCCAAAACTTAATCTTGGACACGTTCCCTAAAGAAAAACTAATGCCTTCACACCCCTTGCTCCTAATCCGAGGTACCCCTTTCCATACCGAGGACCTATATAATGAAGAAGAACAACTCCACCAACCACCATCATCAACCCCATACTTCCTACCCACTGCCTCCCTTCATAAAGAGTCTTCTTCCACCCCAAACCTCCAAACCCATTTACCTATCAAAGCATCATTTATTTTCTCCAAAATAGATTCTTTAGAATCACAAGCAACCCATGATGGACACTAACAAATAGATAGATCGAATTGTTGATTGAACGTATTTCAGTGTAAAGAACCTATTTCAGTGTAAACAATCTCGACTGGCCATGTTAAAGGCCATTGGATCAAATGGTTAGTACTTGTCAAATTGATGAGATGTTTACACAGTAGCACATGAAATGTTGGTTGGATCTAATGAGCAGTATGGATCAGTGTATTGGACTGTCCAAGTGTCCCAATGCAACTAGAAGCACTATAACTTATAGTGTTGTGGGACCACCAAAGTATTTCTCTTACTAAAAATAACAAAGAAAAAGGAAAATAAAGGGGAATTTATCTCCACCCTGCAAAGTTGCTGCTCCCCACCGGAAACCCAAATTTAGAAATTGTAAAAATTACTTGTGGTATTGGAACTAAAAATTTATGGGTGCGGAAACACCAATTCCCAAGATAAATTAAAATTCTTCCCAATAGCAGTGTCAACATGCTTGACAGTGTATTTGAATTGTCCAATACCAATACAGTTTGTACTTGTACGTGCTGGATGGAATAAAAGGTGATTTAGGAAACAAACACAAGGCACAAAGACAGGCGGTGGGCAGTAAGTACCTTGAAGAATAGCGTCCAGTCCTTCCCCCTGCAAATAGCTTTTAGAACACCCACCGCAGAATTCCAAGTGGACCCCAGAGACAAAGCAATGCGCCGTGTCTTCTCTTCCGAGAAATGGAACCACGAAGCAGGAATTTTCTCAAGTTTATATCCCAATCTGCACAAAGAGTCTCCTGATTTTAGCCACAGTCTAGAATGAGGATTGATTGCCCACCCCGAAATTAAAGATTTGCATACACCCATTTCCATTCAATTCCGAAAATGGAAAACGAATCATGCAAATTAATCAGGATGGGTGCAGATATCAAGTACCATTTAATAACTGTTGGCACGTGTGATGGCACACGTGCAAAGTAGCCAATGAGTCTCTTTGACTGAGTCAATGAAAGTCCCTTGTTACCCTCTTAATCGTATCTTCTACCTGTTGAAGGATATATCACCGATAGAATAGGGACCATTTCTCCCGATTTGTTGTGAGTAATCTGAGCATGCAAAGGTGGTGAATACGGCCATCTAAGCTGATTGGTATGATGGGGAAAAACCTGCTCACCAGTGCTCATGGGAAACCCGACAAAACTGGTGAGCACCAGCCTCACATCAACAAGCCCAGAGATCAGCAATAGCTTCTCCTCGACACTTTCAATAACTAGGTACTCAGCCGAGTTAATGAATTTGACACAGCTGGTTTTTCAGCTCAATTCAGCCAGAAGTCTAATTTTTTCACTAAACTTTCCCTATTTTAAACACCAACATAGTAGCTTTACTCTTCCCACAACAGCGACTCAGTTGAGCCACTCAGTTTTAAAGAAATCAAAATCCAGGTCAGTTGAAGTCTTTAAACAGTGGTTAATTTGAAATAATCGAAGAGAAAAACAGTGTAACAGGTGACATACATTTTTGCAGGTAGAATGCTCTGGATGAACAAGAAGAGAGTTGCCCACATGAGAATCTTCGCAATAGCTGTTATGATCGTGTATCCAGGTGTAAAGAAGTGATAATAAATGGCAATCAACGCGAGCAATGTCGTGAGCGTCTGCTTCTTATCTTTCCATAGAAGTGTGTCCGCAACTACAAAACAGCAGCAGCAATAGTTCAATAAATGCAAGTAAAGAGCTTTAGTAATCCCGCAAGCAACTCTCTAGACAAATCCACACCAAGACCATGTATTGGGACAGAGTGCATCAGGCAGTCACAGCATGCAGATGATCTGGCCCGAAAATCAGGCCAGTCAACTCATCAGGTGGGCAGTATATCTATAAAAAAATGATGGATTGTCTGTAAATAACTGCCAACCCTCCACATTCAACATACACATGTGGCCATATTAATGAATGTAAGTGACATAATTTTTGGGGCAGAACATCTACATGGTGGAGCCCACATGATTCATGGCTCAGATGTCCCACACATGCCAATTGGTGCATCTGACCACGTGGAGACAAGTGCAGATGTCGCAAAACTCTATAAGCGAATGGATTAAAAAGATAGAAATTACTAAATCCATACCCTTTCCACTTCCAAGGTATATAGAAGCTTTAGATGGCTGATCAGTGTCCCTTCTTTTAACATGTAGTTCAGCTCTCAGATGTGAGTATGACTCCACCGTCCTCTTCAGACCCTCCTGGGAGAAATAATAGTAAAACATCTTCATCATCATCATCTAAGCCTTATCCCAACTGATTGGTCAATTATATAAATCGTGTTCTGCTCTACCATTGCACTCTATTGAGGGCCATAACTTCAGTTAGACCATAGGTATCAAGTCTTTTCTTTTTTTTTTTCAATCAATCAAGTCTTTTCTTACTACCTTCAACCACGTCCTTTCAACTTGTACCAACTCACTCCTAACTAGCGCGATTCTTGGTCTCTGTTGTACATGACTAAACCATCTAAGTCTACTTTCCCTCATCTAATTACCTATTAGTGCTACTCCAAAGTTCCCTAAATGCATTCATTTCTAATCTTGTCCTCATCTTCCTACCCATCCATCTCAACATCCTTATTTCAGTTACACACATCCCATGAACATGTTGCTCCTTGACTACCCAACGGCATGTCCCATAAAGCATGGCCAGTCTCATAACTATCCTCCAAAGTTTCCCTTTCAGTTTGAGTTGTACACAACGATCACATAAAACTCCAGAGACACATCTCCACTTCTTCCAACGAACTTGAATTCTATGGGCAACATCCTTCACAATCTCTCCACTCTTATGAATTATCAACCCAAGATATGGAACGTGATCATTTTGGGAAACTTCTTAGTCAACAATTCTAACTAATTCCTTGTTTCCACTCCTATCATTACTAAAATTGCACTCCATATACTCTGTTTTAGTCCTACTCAATGTTTTCTATATCGTTATCACATAATGTATCACAACCTTGGGAAACGGATAGATATCGGTTATCACACGGGATATATCAGTTGTATCACGTAATTTATCATTGTTGATGGGAAATATGGGGAAACATTGGGAAATTGGTCGATTTTTTCAATGAGACTTCAGGAAATGTTAAAAACGACATCAACACACACTTAGAAATTATAAAAATAAAATAAAATAAAATAAACAATCATAAAAACTAAGTGCACATAATAGATTTCCCTTGAATAAGGTCCTAATCTATGCACTATCTGACTAATCTGATGTAACTATATTCAAAGTCAATTCATAATATTTACAAATATAAGAAGATATGTATGAAAACACAAGCATTACATTCAAAAGCAAAATAAGAAGACAAGTATACCTATGGATTTCGAAAAATAAAAAATTATTTTCTAGCATTTTTAATTAAAAAATAATTTTTTTCAAAAAAATCCCAAAACTGCCAAGAATGTGTAACTCAAGTTATATGCATGTTTAATTTTTTGTTTGGATATTAAGATTGCAACCGATTTGGAAAATTTTGGAAAAAATAGATTTTTTCCCTAATTTCCATAACTTGGCCTATCTCCCCCAAATCATAAAATCGAAGCTCCAAATCCATAATTTTTCATGCAAAATGTGAAGAATAATGGAATTCTCACCATTTGATACTATTTACAACATATAAAAATGAAAAAACAAAAACAAAAACAAACAAACAAACAAAAAAATTCAAAACTAGAAAATACGGACATTTAGATACCAACCCCAAGAAGTTTATGATCGTGATCTTGGAGAAATTTTGAAAATTTTCTTCCAACAAACTAGAGTGGACTGGTCAAAATCACCTTACAAGGTACTGGGAAGAAGGTTTTTTTTTTTTTTTTTGAAAAAAAAAAAAAAATCGCTTTTTGTGCATTTTTGAGGATTTTCTAAACAAAATAGTTGATTTCCTTTTATCCCTTTCGATATCACACTCGGTATCCATATATCGCACGATACATTAAGAATTTATAAAGGGAGAGTGTGGATATATTGCACAATATCACGATATATCGCGATATCGTGCAATATATTACACAATGCCATAAAAAACGGATATTAAAGTTAGAGTTTCATATCGCTCAGCTCAGATAACCGATAAGCGTGGGATGTATTGGTGATATTGCAAGATACTGAAAACATTGGTCCTACTAATTTTAAATCCTTCATAATTTAAGGCCCTCCATAAATCTAGCTTTGTGCTTACACTCTCCCTTGTCTTGTCAATCAAAACCAATGCAAAGAAAAGTACAGGCTCAATGCCAAACATTGGTGCAAGCCTATAATAATTGGGAACTCGCTTGTCTCTCCACTAGTAGCCCTCCCATTTGTTACCACTCCCTCATACATATCCTTAAGCATATATATCCTCTTAAAACTCCTTTCCCAAAACCCGCCAAATTAACTCTCTAAGGACCATACCGTAAGCTTTCCCTAAGTCAACAAAGACCATGTGAAGATCCTTTTCTCCTCGCCCTATATTTCTCCATCAATTATCTGAGTAGGAAAATAGCCTCAATGGTGGACCTCCCTAACGTGAAACAAATCTAATTTTTTGATATATTCATCTCATGCCTTAGTTCAGCTCATGAGTTCAATCCCACGATAATTAGTGTAGCTCTCTGTCTCCTTTATTCCTATGAATAGGTATCATGGTACTTTTCCTCCATTCATCTAGCATTTTCTTCGATCTTACAATCTTGTTTAACAACTTTGTCGACCAAACTAACCCGGTATATCCCACACACTTCCCAACCTCTATTGCTATACCACTAGGTCCAAGGGGGCCTTTCCTATTTTCATCTTTCTCAATGCTTCTTTCACTTTAGATTTCCCAATCCTACAAAAGTATCAATGGTCTTTGACATCATTTCAGTTTATGGTTCTTTCTATCCCTATGCTTAAATAATTTATTTATTTTTAAATACTTAGGAAAATAATAATGTCAAAACAATATAACTAGTACTAAAAAGGAATGAAATTAGTATCTTCGTCTTCTATTCATGTGATCTTGTTTCCAATGCATCTGGCATGGCAATTTTTGAAGGGCCAGACTACCATGCCCTTGGTATCTTCTTCTTATACACCTTAGTCTTTGTCAATCACTCTCCCAAATTTCATAGCATGGCTCATAAGTTTGATCCCATCAAAAATCTTCAAAAAAGGGCAACGATTATTCTGAATATTTGCACTATGCGTACGAGAGACACTGAGCTGGTGGATCATTTGTTCATTCACTGTTGGGCCTCTAGCTAGGTTTGGTCCTCAATGGTTTTGACATCTCATGGGTGATATCGAGTTATGTGGAGGAGTTGCTCTCTGCCTAGCAATGAAGCTTGGAAAGCAACAGCGAGCGTTGTGGAGATTATCTTTGTTAGCTGGGTTGTGGTCTATTTGGGGGGAAAGGAACGTGCGATGCTGCAAAAATGTGAGCTCGTCCTTGCCCTCAGTGGTTAGAAGGGCTGACAATTGTTTGGAGGATTGGATATCTTGTATAGATGCTTTAAAAGATTGTCATTTTCTTTTCCTCGTAATTGGGTTGCTGTTTTGTTTTTGTTTTGAGGGGGTTATAGCTTCAAGCCTTTTGGCTTTGTTTCAATAAAGTTTTGTTCTTTTAAAAAAAATAGGCATCATGGTACTTTGCCTCCATTAGTCTAGCATTTTCTTTGATCTTACACTCTTGTTGAACAACTTTGTCAGCCAAAGTAATCCAGTATCTCCCATATACTTCCAAACCTTTATTGATGTACCATATGATCTGAGGGCCTTTCCTGTTTTCATCTTTCTCGACACTTCTTTCACTTCAGATTTCCTTAGGGCCTGCTTGTTTCAATGTAATTACTTGTATTTTTATTTTTATTTTTGAATTTAGCATTTATTAACTACAATGCTAAAGGTCAATAGCAATTTTCATTTTCTGTGAGTATCGTTTAGCCTCTCGAGAAAACAGCTTCATTTTCTGTTAAGTCTCTTTACACAGCAATCTATCCTACCGCGCGGCTCACGAATGAAGTCTCCGCTTTCATCTGGAAGTACAAGGCCCCGCCTAAATATATTTGCTTCGGGTGGCTGGCAAGCCGTAATAGGATCCTCACTATAGATAACTTATCTAAGAGAGGCCTGCAACTGGTTAATGTTTGTCTTTGTCGTATGCGTAACGCTAAATCAGTGAACCATTTACTGGTTCATTGCCCTTTCATCTCCTCTATTCTTGAAGATTTCTGCCAGCAATTCTAGGTCAGTTGGTGCGCGCCAGAGTCTGCAACAAAGACGTTATCTGATTGGAATGGTTTTAAGCTCGGAAAAATTAACTCTATCATCTGGCGTATGGCTATCCTTGCCATTTGGTGGGTGGTGTGGGAAGAAAGGAATGATAGGTGTTTCAATGATCGGTCGTCCTCGGGTAGGATAGTAGGTTCTAAGGCTAAAAAGCTGGTCATCGAATGGGCTGTTAATGTAAAGGGTTTAAAGAGGGTTGATTTGTCTTTTCTTGGTGTCTAGGAGCGTTCTACTATCTCAGCAGTTCGCTTCTTTTGCGTTTTTTCCCTTTTTTCCTCTTGTAAGTTTCTTTTTCTTCTATATATTTGCAGTTATCTCTATAAATATATATATATATATATATATATATATATATATATAAAAAGGTCAATAGCAATTAATGTATTGATGTTGGCATCTACACTTATTGGTAGATCTTGACTAAGAAAATGAGGCGGACTATGTGGGCCCCAACATGATGTATGTGTTTTATCCACACCGTCCATTCATCTTTTCAGATCATTTTAAGGCATGAGCCAAAAAATGAGGCAGATTCAAAGCTTAAGTAGGCCACATCATCAGAATTAGTGGGAATAATGACGCCACCATTGAACCCACTGTTTTCTCTGGTGTGGTTCACATGAGCTTTGGATTTGCGCCATTTTTAGGCTCATGTGCTAATATAATCTGAAAAAATGAATGAACGGTGTAGATATAACTCAAACATCATGGTGGGGCCCACGAAGTTTCGATGACAAAATTGCGTTGAATTTTTCTGGAGTAATTCCTCTCTTTCCAAACAGAGAATGGATGTAATTATGATGCCTGTACCATACAATTACATGTACTTACATTGAAACAAACAGGCCCTAATCCAACGAAAGTATCTATGGTCTCTCACGTCATTTGAGTTTATGGTTCTTCCTATCCCTATGTTTAAATAACAGAGAAACATATTTAGGAAAATAACTATGTTGAAACAATATAAATAGTACCAAAAAGGAAAGAAAATAGTTATCTTCTTCTTATATTCATGTGATCTTGTTTCCAATGCATCTGGCATGGCAATTTTGAAAGGGGTAGAGTCGGTAGACTACCATGCCCGCTTTCCACCATCTTATAAACGCAGTGACTCATCCAACATACACACCAAATAAATCATGGGTCCAATAACCAAAAATTAAACCTTACCATCTAATATCATCCATTGAATTTGGACAGCAGAACAATTTCTTCTCAACCATCCACCTGATAGCCACCAATTTGATGGTTAAGATTGTCCAATTGGTGCAATTTTGTGATACATCGAATCCACAAGGGGGGGCAAATTTTGGGCAGTGTAGTAGATTGATACATGTATATGCCACATATACAGTGGATGAGTCGCCACCAAGAAATGGTTGAAAACGCATGTGGTGTAGCTCCTTTCCAAAGGTAGTGGAGTGTACTTACCATATAGCTAATCACACAACAAGGCGGATTATATGTAGGAACAAACCTTAAGTGATACGATAGGCATATAACCAAGCTGGTCCTTTGCCTTTGAACAACTGAAAGTTCTGTTACAGGAAAGAAGTCTGATTCTTGAAGGTATCAGCTGAGGTACACGCATCCCATAAGGTGCTAGCATCTTGTACACCCATTCCACCATGTATGCTACTGGCATCATAACAGGGGCAGGGATTTTGATTCTTGGCCTGCAAATTGAGTAATCTTAGCCACAAAGGTGATGTGAATTGAATACTATATAAAGGCCAATTTGCTGTAGACGAGAATTTTGTGAAACTAGTTGCATGTGGGACCCACTGTGGTGTGTGTATGGCATCCAACCCGCCCAGTAAGGCCAACCCACCATGAAAATTAGATGCCTCAAAAAGGCAGGCCGATCCAATCATCAGGTGGGTCAGACCATAGAAAATAAAGGACAATACCCAAAAACATAGAACAAGCTTTATGGGCATGTGAGTAAGCTTTAGATGTTTGTGAATAAGTTTTAGACGCATATGAATAAGTTTCACATGCATTACACTTACTCTACAACAATCATAGAGGAACCGGCCTCTTACTATATATTAACTGCATGTAGCCTTTAGAGCCCTGCTAACGCTGATAACGGGACTTTGAATCCCAATCTCCTGATGCATGCAAATGGAGCATACAGGTGCAAGATCTGGACCATTCATCAAGCAGACCTCCCACATGTCAGCCATGTCCCAGAAATCAGATCAGTGCAATCGTAAGTTGAGAAATATGTAAGCATCAAATGTGTGACATATTATGGACAAAGCCCTTCAACTGTGCTTTTATTTGTACACTTGTGGCAGACTGATAACTGGATGCTCTTCTATCATGACATCTACAGAGTGGGCTCCAACCAATGAACAGCCTGAATCTCACACATTACGCCACACTGGCACACGTGAAAGAGTGGAACTTGAAATTCTAGTCTCACGATAATATAGATGTCAGCTTAGGACTATCTAATTTGCATGCCAGTATATCAAATGATAAAATACCAATTTGAGAGAGAGAGAGAGAGATTACCAGTTAGAGAGAGAGAGAGAGGATATACTGCTATCGATTTATTGTTATTATCAAGCATTCAATATCCGCACATGTACAAGATGCAGACCTTCTATCAGGCCATACAGTGGATGGGCCTACCACAAAAATTACACAAACGGTATCATCCTAGGTACCGATTGGAGGATTCTTAAAGGATTTTAGAATTAGGCAGTTGCGAAAAGTCCAACCAATTGGCAATTGCAGATGCCTGATGGACCAAAAAAAGGCATCCAAACAACAGCAAGGATCACCTTATTGGTATGATTTGTGGCATCCAGCCTACCCACGGTAGGATACGATATATGAAGAGTGTAGATCTCATACATGAATTGCAAGGACATGGAAATTGAGTGATTAATAACTAGATTAGATATTTGGATCTAGCATAGGGTACTTTGTGTGTGTGTGTGTGTGTGTGTGTGTGTGTGTGTGTGTGAGAGAGAGAGAGAGAGAGAGAGAGAGAGAGAGAGAGAGAGAGTGCAGGATACCGAGAGTACCTTTCATAGCCAAGACCTTCAAGAATCAATGACATGAACTCCCAAAATTTAATCGGTTCCATATTAGTTACAAAATATGCCTGCAAGAGCATCATGTTAAAACACATTGATCAATGGAAGTAATGTTCGAAAACTCAGCTTTGATTCAGGAATTGGCAAAGACATATAAAAAGGCATACATTTAAATTTATAAATAAATAAATAAATAAAAATTGATACTCTGGCAGAATATGACCATCCATAGCATAAAGCCACAGTACGTGTGGCATGCGTGCAACTCAATCTTCTTCTTCTTCATCATCTAAGCCCTATCCCATATATTTGGGATTCGCTACATTAATATTGTTCTGCCATTCCATTCTATCAAGGGTCATAACTTCAGTTAGATCATAGGTCATCAAGACTTTTCTTACCACCTCCAGTCATGTCCTTTTGGGCCTTCCCTTGCTGTTTTATAGCCTTCAACTTGCACCAACTCACTCCTAACTAGCACAGTTCTTGGTCTCTGTTGCGCATGACCAAACCATCGAAGTCCACTTTCCTTCATCTTATTACCTATCGGTACTACTCCCAAGTTCCCTTGAATGCATTCATTTCTACTTCTAACCTTCCTCGTCTTGCCACTAATCCATCTCAACATCTTCATTTCAGCTATACTCAACCTATGTATATGTTGTTCCTTAACTGCCCAACATTCTGTCCCATAAAGCATGGATGGCCTTCCTCTAAAATTTCCCTTCCACTTTGAGTGCTCCCATAAAGAATGCAATTCAATATAACCAACCCAAATCATGGGATCCGCTGCAGATGGAACCCATCCCCAACATCTGACTGATTAGACGATCCTAACCTCCATTTTTCAGACGTCTGTTGACTTTTGACCATTGAATTATTTCATTTTACCTGTCTATACCATGGCCGCAATCAGGCTTTAGGATCATTCATTCAGTGTGTTGGATGGCTTGGACTGAGGAACATGTGTGCCGCATGTACAGTAGTCGTTCATGCATGTGGTTCATGATACCTTTTAAGTTTTTCATTTCACTCTTTTATAACATATTAGCAAAATCAATGATAAGAAAAGGATTCCAGTCATGGTACTGGGAGCCTCACCAAACCAAGTTTACTAGAAAGATTTTGTTCTTCTTTTTTCCCCTTGGTGGGGTGGGGGGGTTCAATGATGGGGGCGAACACATGTTAGCGATCTAGGAAGACAGCACGCATGTCAAAGATTCTGGCCGTTCATCAGGCAATGCGCATTATGAACATGCCATATAACAAAAATCAGCTTAGCACACTAATCAAGGAGCAACAATTGCACGTTGAATTTGGATGTTGGGACTTTTTTGCTAACGGCCTATTTTTCTCATGCAATTTTGACTTGCTTGATCAGTAGACCAACATTATTTTTAGTCCATGGCATGTTCGTAGTGTACCTTACCAACCGTTGTCAAAATTGTACAATTTACAATTCAAAGCCCCAAATCACATACACATTTACAAGATTCGAATTGTATCATATGCATTTATGATACAAAGCATAGCCCCAAATCACAAATCTACATGAATTTCTTGACTATCGTATTGAACCATAAAATCGTTCTGCTGAAAATTATATAAAATCATTTTTTTCCATTTTTTTTATATATTTTCTCCTCTTATCCCTTATCCTTTTGCTTTTAAAACGTGTTAAAGAACCTCCCCGATTAAAAAATCCTGTTTTCATCTTTTCAGAGAGAGAGGAGATTTAAGGATTTTGATATTCAAAACTCAAAAGCAAAGAAATAAAGATGGATGTCAATCAACAGAATCGAATGCCACTTTTCCAACGGGATTTTACCATGGTATTCAAAAATGGTTGCATAATGGCTGTTACATCACAGTAATGATGGGAGCCATTGTGTGATACGCGCTGCAATGCCCGTTCTGAAAAAAAAAAAGCAGAAACAGCCCTGTAACGGTTGTTAAGGGCGTGTAAGGAGCCGTTAAGGGGCATAACAGTCCCATACAGGGCTGATACATTTTCGCCCCTTTAAAAAAATTGACATTACAAGGCGTAATGGCTGTTACAGCCCGTATCATAATGACCACAAGACTGGCCATTATGGCACTGTTACCATTATTGAATACTTTCGGTTCCGCACTCAAGAAAGGTACAAAGAACATAAGTTATTGAAGAACTCTTCTATGTTTTGAAGGTAAATTTCTTGAAAGACAAAATAAAGGAAAGATAGGAATCCTTTAACACTGTCAAGATATGTAACCGTATACAAGTTCTCAATTGCCAATATCACGATATGTATTACTTTTCTTGGAGCATATCCATCAGAAATGGATGACTGATGAATTTCAACTTTTCTTTCTAATTTACTTCTAGTTTTCATATTATTCAATTTTAAGAAACTGGACAAAAACAAAAACAAAAACAAAATAAAAATAAAAAATAAAAATAAAAATAAAAAATATTATGATTTACATTTTGATTTGTGATTTGACCATTACTACAATTTGTGACATGATAATGATTTTGACAATAACGTCATGAATGGCCCAAATCTTTGACGTGTGCCATACACTTGGATCTTTGACGAGTTTTCTACCCCTTCAAATAAGAGGCCCCCAAAATGGATCCATTGGTGAGAATTTTTTTAACACTGATAGAACATGAAAGCAATTTAATAAATAAATAAATAAATAAGAGGAAAACAGTACCTGACCAGCTGCTCGCACTGCACCCGCATCTTCTGAAGCTAGAGCTTTCTCAGCGCATACATGGGCATGTGCCACATTTTCAACATACGTGAAATCGTACATGTTATTGCCATCACCAATGATGTACTGAAGAAGAAAAAAGAAACAAGGAAAAGTGACTATCAGATGCTAATACAAATGCCACAGGCTTATTATGTTGTCTAGAAACGAGGAAGCATGCATCAACAACACCATGATAGTAAAATAACAAAAATATTAAAGCGACAATAAAACTTGTTGATTGTAATCAACCTATGTAATAGACTCTTAGGTGGCGCTTGATTGTAATCAATGTTTTCAATATCGACGATATCGGGCAATATATCCTGTATCCCACCTATGCAATATGAAATGCAAAGGTAGTGTCGATATATCCCACATGTTCGATTCGGTGAGCATTTTCAATTTTTTATTCCTTTTTCATGCTAAAATTATGGTAATCGGTGTCGAATGGTTACAAATCCATTGGTTCTTCATGTTTTGCATGAACAATCATGGAGTTAGAGCTTTGATTTCAATATCCATTGGTTCTTCATATTCTCCAAGTTTTTTTTTTTTTGAAATTTTCCTTCAACCAGCTGTCAATTGAGACTAATTTTGAAGCATTTAATGAAATGATCATCACATACATTCTAATTTCGAAATTTGAGTGTAGGAGGTCCGATTTGGGAAAAAATCAAAATTTTCCCAATTTCTCCCAAGTCACTTGCAATGTTACACTCTAAACATGAAATCAAGCATGTATGAGGGCTGATCTACTACTAATTTGTTAATTCCTTGTCAATTTTCAGAAAATAAAAATCATTTTTTATTTAAAAATTAATAATAATAAATTTATTAAAATATATTTTTTTTAACTTCCCTCCCTTCAACCAGCTATCAATTGAGACTCATTTAAAGTATTTAGGAGTGTTTGATGAAATGATCATCACATACACTCTAAATGGTATGCATTCAATTTGAATATTGTTGTATCAATTCAATCAGACGACGTATGGCGACCCTAGCTCAGGACCCTATACAAAAGTGAAAGAAGCCTATTATGTGCACTTCTTTTTGGGATGTTATGATTCAAAAGTGTGTTAAGGTCTTTTTAACAATCCTCAAAGTTTCATTTAAAAATTCAACCTTTTTTTAATGTTTCCCCATGTTTCCCAAAAAAATCAAGCAATGTATCACATGTATAGATTAATTACCCTTTAAGATTTACTTGAATGACATATCCCATAATAACCCCTCTTTCAAAAATATCCATTTTCCATCATTTCCTATCCCAAGGGTGCGATCCACGTAATCTTTTGCAATACCAATATTTCGAACATTTCATGATTGTAATCAACCTAAGCAAATAGTCTATTACATTGCACTGTGGGAATTTTATGCTCTCATTGCAGTCCCCACTTAGACAAAGGAGGGTGACATTACATACACTCTAATTTCGAGATTGGCGGATTTTGAGCAAATTCCGTACTCCCAAATTGGTTGCAATGTTATTGTCCAAACACAAAATCAAACATGTATGAGGCATGATCTATTGATCGATAATATCAGCCAATATATCGGTGACATTGATCGGTATCCCAATCAAAGATATTGGTTGTGTTTCCGTAAATGTCTTCTTAAATTTTTTAATTATATGGTTGCATCAATTCATCCAGTACAAAAAATCCTTGGTATCGTGCAATGTATCACAATGTATAGATTATATTGCGAGATATCACGCTTTTTTTCTTTAAGTAAATTTACTTGGTAAAGCGACAAGATATCATCTACAAATTAGTTGCAATCTTAATCAAACATGTATGAGGCTTGATCAACCCTCTTTCAAAAAAAAATTAATCTCCAAACTTTTCATATTATTTAGAGTTTTCCATCATTTCCTTCTTTCTTCTCTAATTTAAACACGTTGTGGGTGCATTTCAGTCCATCCTTTGCAATCTTTTGGGAGAAAAACATATATTTCAAACCCTCCTTTATTTTTAGGAGAAAAACACTTTGGGAATATTTTCAATTTGAATAAAGATTTTTGCAAGTTTGGGGTCAGTTTTCATTTGGTGAGTGATTTTGCATTTCCATCCTTCTTCTTTTTTCTTTAAATCACACAAAAGCAGTGCCAAAAGGTTAGAAATTCTTTATTCTTCATATTTTGCATGGAAAATAAAGGATTTGAATCTTCGATTTCAAGATAGGTGGTCCAATTATGGGAAAATTGGATATGCAATCTCCCAAATTAGTTGCAATCTTACTTTCCAAACAGGAAATCAAACATGTATGATGCTTGATCAACTGATTCAAGTAGTTTTTGGATTTTTCAGGAAAAAAATTAATAAAAATTTATTAAAAAATATATTTTTTCCGAAATTCTACCTCTATCAGCATTCAATTATGTCTAAGTTCATATTATTTTGGAGTGTTTGATGAAATCATTACATACACTCTAATTTCGAGATTTGAGGGTAGGTCGTCTGATTTGGAAAATTGAGGAAAATTCAAAATTTCCACAAAACTTTTGAGGAAAATTCAAAATTTCCACAAGTACTCCCAAATTGGTTGCAATGTTATTGTCCAAACACAAAATCAAACATGTATGAGGCATGATCTATTGATTCATGTAGTTTTAGTGATTTTTTGAAAAAAAAAAAAAATATTATTATTATTATTATATTAAAAAATATTTTTTTTCCGGAATTTCTTTTATAATTATTCAAATTAGATCAATTCGCATTTTTAGATTTAAGGATGGAGATGATGATTTTGAGCCACCTTTGCACAACTCTATGTGGTCTGGGGTCGAGCCACATTCAAATCGCGCATCATTCACGGGCATATTTCTTAATTTGTAGTTCTTCTTTTGGTTTTCAATGTATTGGTTGTGTTTCCGTAAATGTCTTCTTAAATTTTTTAATTATATGAATTGACTTCAAATATAGTTGCATCAATTCATCATACACTCTAATTTCGGTGATTATAGCTTAAGGCCCTATACAAAGGAAACCTATTATGTGCACACGTTTTTGTGATGTTATGATTTAAAAGTGTGTATTAATGTCTTTTTTAACAATTCCTAAAGTTCCATTAAAAATTTTGACCAATTCTCATTGTTTCCCAACAATATGGTAAACACTGACAAGTGCCAAACTTATGCTATAACTTTCAACATGAATCCGAATAATATGACATTCCAACCTCATGCTAGGGCTACAAAAAGACTAGATGACCTTGGTCTTAATTGATGTTATGGCCCCTTGATAGAATGGAATGATGGAAAATTATTCACGTAGCCCACCCAATTAGTTGGAATAAGGCTTTAATGATGAGGATGATGATGAAGAAGATGAAAGCAACAATAACACGTAAGGACCCCAAGAACTAAAGAATTTTGCAAATTACAAATCCCTCTCAAAAGCATGAAATGAGAGGGTAATAGCATTCGTACTAATAGATTGATATAGATTAGGTAGTTACTGATGAGTAGTACAAAAGATAATTACAATTCAAAATTTGAATCAAATCTATAATATTTGATTAGTTGAGTTAATCCTGCTATGACATGGATTTCTCTTCTCTATTAAGTCAAATTGTATGTCGTAGAGCTTTGAATATTGAAAGCACAGGAGGAGCAAACTAATGTGGCTTCAATGCTCGATTTGATTGTAAGAAGGCGAGGTGCGGTGAGATGTCTGATTCAATCCACAATGTGGTCGGCTATGGAGGGGGCCAACGTTGATCCCAATTCGATCAATGATGGAGAGACCGGACTCAATCGGGTTCTCTCGATTCCTACTTCGATCGGCGGCAGAGAGGCCTGACTCAATTGGGTCAAGTCTAACTCAATTGTGTTCTCCCAAGTCATTCGGTGGTGGAGAGGCCCGACTTAATCGGGTTCTCCCGATTCCGTACGTATCGATTTTTCAATGGAAGATGGCGGCAGTGGATGGCAACAATTTGATCGAGAAGATGATACGTAGAAGTGGTTGTCGATAGGTGTGAGTTGTAATCGTAGAAGGTGGTGGCACCAAATCATAGATTTGGTTCAAGAAGAAAGCAACATCAAACGGCACCGATTCGATTAGTCGAGTGCACCGCGTCAATCGGACGAGAGAGCCTATTCAATCGGTGAAGGGGAACGGTTGGTTGAGATGAGATGTGAGTGGTTTTGACAAATAAGGAGAAGATTTCTCTCTATGGCTCTGATACCATAAAGAATTCTATGTATTTGGAATCTCTCTCAAAACCTTGAAATGAGAGGGTAAAGGGCATTCATGCTAATAGATTGATACATATTAGGTAGTTATAGATGTACAAGAGATATTTACAATTTAAAATTAAAAATTAAATCTACAAGATTTTATTAGTTGAGTCAATCCTATTGTGACATGGATTTCTCCTCTATTAAGAACAACTTAATAAGCAATTAGCAGTTGATGCCTCGTTTCTTTGAGAAGATAATGATTGATTTACATATCTAAAGAAAGGGGAATGAATTCCCAAATACAAAGGGCCAATAACCAACGCCTTCATTAGCAGCCACAGCGACTAGGCAATCTGCCGCTCTTCTACCTACTTGGGTAAATGATACGTTTAGCCCAGAAGTGGGGACTCTAATTTCATTAAATACAAAGCTAAATCCCGCCTTTTGGTTGCCATATTTTTCCCACCTTATGCGAAGATGAGAATCAGCTCCGTTAAAGACATAGCCATCACCAAAATAGCACTACCTGAGAGATATAGCCCTGAAAAAACCATGCAGCTCCAATCTTTCTCGTATCTTAGAAGTTAGAACCCAGCTGCCAGCATTTACCTAAGGAGCTAGATGGTCCAATCAATTCACCACTAAAAGTTCAACTTCCAGACTACTTCCGGGGAGGCGACGAAACCACCTCTGAAGTGACCATGAACAAAAAGCACTCAGCATGGTCAAAAAATTCACTTCAAAAATCCCATATCAAGAAGAGATTTTGGACCCGTTGGAATTCCGGGCCAACATTTCAGTGTTGCCCCATGAGAGGCATAATTTACAACAGAATATCCTTTCGAGATTAGAGATAGCTCCATGGAAGATCTTTACAAGTTACAACATTTAAATGGGCTATTTCTGCCGATTTTGGTTATTTTATTCTTTTGAGCTGTTTTGGTCATTGCTTTAAGGTTGGATGTCCAAGATAAGATTAAATCAAGGGTCCATATTTAAAATTAATTAGGGTTTAGGTTGCTAAAGCATTAAGGGAAATTTTTGTCTCAATTGCTGATAGATAGGCCCCTCAGTGCCAACTCAAACCCCAAGGATTATATATTTCCTCTAGTATAAGATGCGTCAAAGATGGAGATGCATATCATATTCCAACAGAGGCTACTGCAAAAGGGCCAAATATGCATGCCGGAAAACAGAATATTATGGACAAATAAAATATTCCCAAAGTTGAAACACATTTTACCTTAGACTTCCCAGCCCTTGCAGCTGCAACTACGGATGGCACCATCAACTTATCACCAGGACCAAAAATGCTACTTGGACGGATACAGCATGTCAAAAGCCCGTTCTTACCGTTTGACTTTATGACCAAAGCTTCTGCTTCAGCTTTAGTTGCTGAATAAGAATCATTATGCTGAAAAACAGTTGAGATGAAGAAAGAGCAAAGCTCAGAGGAAACAGAGATCAAGCCTATGCCTACTATATCAGAAAAACTAAACATGCAAAGAAAAACAGGCAGAAAAAGAAAATTTATGAAATAATCTACATATGAAAAAAAAAAAAAACTTTTTTGAAAGATAACAAGAGGAATTATAGGGTCCTAAACGCTGGCATACCGCATATGTATAGTTTATAGAATCACGTTATTCTATTTGTGGTACCCATGGTTCATCTATCCAGACTGTTGATCAGATGGACCACGCGGTGGATGGGGGTGCCAAGTAATCTACTAGAATAGAAGATCTCAGCCATCCATTCAGCCTTTTCTCTGTTGAATGTCCACTAGTGTTGTAGTGTGTCTTAACCATCTATTTGTAGGTTGTGGTGCCCATGGTTCATCTATCCAGACTGTTGATCAGATGGACCACACAGTGGATGGGGGTGCCAAGTAATCTCCTAGAATAGAATATCTCAGCCATCCAATCTTCAGCCTTTTCTCTGTTGAATGTCCACTATCGTTGTAATGTGTCTTAACCATCTATTTGTAGGGTACTGATTGAAGGGTGAAGATCTGGTGTATGACCCATCCACCATAGGGCCCATCATATCAGTCTATAGTATTGAACAATCGACCCCAAGTTGACGTGCCTTCAAGGTCCTCAACAAACCATACATTCACCACCATAAGTTTTCCAAGCCACGGCATCCTATAATTCCTCAAAGAAGATCATGAAATAATCTATATGCACGCAATACCTTATCAGGATAAGGCATTGACTCATCCCCATTATGTATTCCATTCACACCATCAAAGACCACGCTTGGAGAGCTCGTGTAGACGAGCCTCTTTACTTTGCACTCAATACAAGCATCGATAACATTCTTAGTTCCTACAAAACCACATTGACATGAAATAAACACCATATAATCCAGTTAGCATACATCAGCATGCAATTCTTATGCCAAGTCAATTAGCACACACTCACCTTCGACATTAACAGAATAATGAAGCTGGTAGCTGTTGATGGAGGAATCAGGAGCTGCCATGTGGAAAACAGCTTCTGCCCCTTGACATGCTGCAGAGCAGAAGAAAAGGTCATATCAAAACAACAGAATTGTATGGCATCAGAAGGTGGAAATCTATGTAGAAGGGGACTCCATTTTATTGAAAAATGGGTGTTAAGCATGTCAATGTGGATACCAGCAAGAAATTTAAATACATCTTTTCTTATTTGTACAGTTACAGTATTCCCCTGATTCCATCAATCTAATATGGCCCACGACAGTATGGATATGTTAACTAATTGGGTCTTTCTAGAGTTGGCAGTGTACAATACTGACAGTAGGAGTGAAACTTGGGTGGGGGACTCAAGCTCAACCCAAGCCCAACTAGCCCAACCTGAACTTTAGGTCAGGTGGGCTTGGGTTGGGTTGAAATCGGGAACTCAGGCTGGGCTAGGGCTGGAAATCCCAACCTGACCTCAGGCGGGGTTGGGTTTGTGTTAGGGCCTCACGCAACCCGAACTGGCCTAAACCTGAGACTATATCTCTAGTGTCTATACCACGAGTGGCCAGGGACAAAAAATCCAGCCAATTAGGGCCCATTTGGACAGGTGGATTGAGAGGGATTCGGACGTATCTGGGTGGATTGCACAGAAACCAATGGCATTAATGCCAAGTCAGTGGATTGTCTCCCGCCCCACTGTTTACCATGATCCAGCGTCCCATGGTGCTGTCTGTTTGGACGGGCAGGTGAATCCCGGGATACGTGATGGGTGTCCTGTTTGGGCGGGCAGGGGAATGCAGGCAATCCCATTCATTCCAACGGCTGGGGGGTTTGGGAAGTTCACGCGTGCGTTGAAACGGATTGCCCGGACGTGTGCATCCAACGGCTGGAGTGTTTAGAACGGGGCCTGCTACCCTTTACCGATCATTTTAGGAGTTCATACAAAAATACATTTGATGTGATGAATCTCTGGTGGACCCCACCATGAGAGAACAGTAGAGATTGGATATCCACCATTAAATTCCTACGAAGGTTGTGTTTGAAATTTTACATCAAGGCACTGTTTAGGTCATACAGGCCAACATGAAGGAAAAAACCAGCTGCAATTCGACACAGTTGCTCATGCGCCCCCCCCCCCCCCCCCCCCCAAAAAAAAACGTCAAAATGGTCGACGCTCATTCAACACGTTTTCATGTGATGGGGTCCACCTGAGACTTTTTCCTATCTCTTTTTTTTTTCTTCTACCATAAAATGAAGTGGAAAAATAGATGGACGGCATGGATGATCTTTAGCCATGTTCTTGCATGCCCCACCTATGGTGGTAGGGTAAGATGTATGGGGCCCAATGTACTTCTCTCATCCACGCCATTCATCGGGCCGATAGAATCCAAACAAATATATATTCCAGCAATTTATGCACGTCCATATATCCACTGTACCACACTGAAGTTATGTGTGGTGCAAATGTGAAACCAACGTCATAGACCACACCAACCCTAAAATCCAAAAGTAATAATCTCATTTACAACACCATCCCAAAACATAAGTCGAAAGAAATAATCAAAGTTACAGCCACCATATTTAAAATTTAATAAAAATAAGCAATGCAAAAAAAAAAAAAAAACCACCAGGCCCACGAAAAGAACCAACTGCACATATGTATTTGGAAGCCAAAAGGCCTGACAACCTTGACAAGTCCTGGACAATGTTTCGCCAAAAGAACAGAATATCATCCTGAAATGATATTACATTTTGCAAAACAACAGATTTCATATTTGTCATCCAAGTAATAGCAGTACAAGTAATGGATATTCCATTTGCAATGCCTAAAGAAACCGATAAGAAAATAACAATAGAATTGGACAAATCTCATTTAGAATGCATTTCAGAGTGGTTATACATCTCAGAGTGTATTTAGTTTTTCAATATCTTTGAGTCTTTCAAAAATTCTTGTGATCCTTTATCTGTGGAATTGTCAAATCCTACCATACTTGAAATCAACAACTATCCTGTCAACGTGTTCAATTTCCAGTACAAAAAATTTAGTTTCTACTTGGTCATGGTTAAAGTATCACAGAAAAGTCTTGTGCTTATCCCATAACACCTTCAGATTTAATAGTTGTGACCTTTATGTCTTCAAACAATATGCTTATCATATCTAGGTATTTCCTGAAACAAATTCATATGCACATTCAGAATCAGCACTGAGTCTAATATAAATGTATTCTGGCTAAAATTATGCATATGTTAATTAAGGGGAATTATTTGTGTCTCTGTTATAAGCATATATGACATTTTGGGCTATAGCCAAAAACTGCCCTTAGTGACAAATATGAACTCCTTTTTTGTGGTCAGTGGATCACGGTTTGTATGTTATAGCAGACTTGCAATTTTATTGGATTACAATACAACATTTTCATGGTTTTATATGTTCAGAATTGGAATTTCCATTATTCAATTAGGTGCTTGGCTCTTGGGACAAAAAGAATGGCACGAATGAATGCTATTGCAAGCTCTTTACGATCGGTGGAGACCCTGGGCTGCACTACTGTAATTTGCAGTGAGAAAACTGGTACACTCACGACAAACATGATGTCTCTGGATGATAGCAAGATTTCATGGCTTAACCCATCCCAGAGATCCATAGAGGCCAACAAACCAACAATTTGAGGATGATAGCATGAATCATTAGCATTAACAATGGTAAATACTACAACCACAAATGGTATAGGTTGAAATCTCATTGAAACCAAGAGGTAATTGCTTGCCAGCTTCAAGTCCATGGTAGATGCCCAAGTAACATACAGACAAAAAACAAATTTATTCCTAATTCCAATGCAATCAGATCATGGTCATCCATTTAAATGGAGTCAATTTGTTATGACCATGTATTATGCATGAAGCATTGAATTTATTAAACTCGTTGTAAACAAAGGTATTCATATGGAAATCCATACCAATATATCAGCAATAAACAAACCATCATCACAGGTTGCAAACACTAACCATCATCCAAGCTACAGATATATTTGGAAAAACCCACTTCCCTTGCAAGCCAGAAAATCGACACATACCTTCTAAGCCTTTCACTCTCGTACGAGTAAATAAAATCCATGAACAGCAATACGCAGAACACCCATATACCGAATGAAGAACAGTTTTCACATAACCCAAAAGCCCCATTTTCAGAAGGAACCCATTTTTGCCAGAAACCCCAAATAATCGAAGCTGTAATAGAAAATATCAGAAATCCCAAACGGCCATACTCCTACAACAGGATTAAAGCGGATGCAGAGTACATATACGAAGTATAAATGAGGTCTGATAGTAAAATCCAACATGCACCCCTAAAATGCAGAAATCGGAAGGCATGGCATCCAACCAGACAACACACATGCAATTGGGAGGGCCATCGCCCTGTGATAACAGGTGTATATCAATGTCATGAAGAAACCCTACTCGGCCTCTCAGAAATGACAACAAATACAGTGGTAAAACAACATGCATGAACAAGTCCAAGCATTTTCATGGTGTTTCAATGGGCTAGTGAGGAAGGAGATCTACCTCAGCCCGCAGACAATCCGTGAGATCGCGATGGGAACGGTGGCGGACATGAGAAGGGCCATCGCGATCAGTTTGCAACTTACTTATAGGAAGATTTCGTGCGAAAACCAGGACTCGCGCCATGCCTCCCGCCATGACTGCTCCATCTCCAATCCCATCCCTCAGTCCGTACGCTGGACTGGGGAGAGACTGGGTTGGGCTCGAGAAGTATTCGGGAAATCCAGTAAAATATCCTTCGAATACCCTTTGGATTCGGGAAATCCAGCGAAATATCCGTCGAAAAGCCTCTCGTTCTTATCCATCTGCCGCCCAAACAGGCTGGCGTACGATCGCAGTCGGATTTGACGCTTCAATCCCGCTTAAGCCATCCGACTCCCATTCAATCCACCCGTCCAAACGGGCCCTTAGTTTTCACATGAGTTGAAACTTTGCCTTAGTAAAGTGTTTCTTTTTTTTTCTTTTTCTTTTTTCTTTTTTCCTTTTTTTTAATGAAAGATGACAATAAACTTCATTAAAAAGGAGCTGAGATAGGGCCCGAAAAAGCTACAAAAACGCACAAACAAAACACAAGGAAAAAAAATTACAATTGCCCCATCCGGCGCTTACACACCGCCCACTCAACAACAAAAAACCAAACATTGTTGGCAACCCAATCAAGCCCCTTACTTTCATTACAGAAGCATCTTCTAATCCTTTCGCAGCAAATTGACCATAAGCCAGCAAGCAAACAAAGCCTCCACATGGCTTGAGCATTTTTGCAGTGAGCTACCCTATGCCAAGCCATAATGAGGTCTCCCACATCATAGGGCATAGAAAAAACTAAATAAACTTAGCAAGACTAAAAGCCTAAATGACGCTAGTAAAAGGTGAACGAATAGGTGGTAAACCGTCTCGGCGCTAGGCTTGCACACAAGGCACATGTTAAGGATAACCATGGAGCGCTTTTGAAGATTGTTGATCATCAAGACTCTCTTTCAACCTTTAAGCCATCCAAAATTCCCAACTTCGGGAGAGGCAAGTAGAAGATGATTTGATGATTAGGGTGTAGAGAAAAGAGGAGAAGAGTGAGAGAGAAGAAGAGAAAGAAGAGAGTTTGGGGAAATGTTGTGTATTAGCCAACATGCCCTAACACACAATGTTTTATTAGAATAGAGCATATAATACACTGTAGGAGAAGAGGAAAGTGTGCACATGCATTTACATTAATAGAGCCACTAACCACACACACTATACACTAACACTCTCTAGACTCCCCTTCAAGTTGAAGCATAGATGTTGATCATGCCCAACTTGTCACGAACACGATGAAGAGCATCTCAACTCAGAGAATTTGTAAGAACATTAGCAAGGTAATCCCCGGATCGAAGAAAAGGAGTGATGATTTCCTTAAAGGCAACTTTCTCCCAAATAAAGTGACAATCCACCTCAATATGCTCGGTGCGCTCATGGAAAACCGGGTTACGAGCAATATGGATGACCATTTAGTTGTCACAATGAAGAGAAATGGAGCCGAAGGGGGATGGCCAAGTTCTTCAAGAATGTGTGAAGCCACACGAACTCACACGTCGAATGAGCCATAGTAAGATATTCTGCTTCAACCGAGGACCAAGCAATAACTGGTTGCTTCTTGCTCTTCTATGTGATAAATTTGCCACCTAGGAATGTACAAAAGCCGGATGTAGAGCGGCAATCATAAGTACTACCTGCACAATCGACAACGGAATAGCCAAAAAAATGAAGATAACCATGTGACCGAAAGCGAAGGCCAAGACCCGGGGCTGATTTTAGATACCGAAGTACAAGGTATATAGCCGTGAGATGTGAACAACGAGGAGTTTGCATGAATTGGCTAACAACGCCCACCACAAAGCAAAAATCTGGGCGAGTGATAGTCAAGTAATTGAGTCAACCTACAAGTCATCGATACTTCCATCACTTTCCCAAATTCCCTAAATGCACAATGGAGGTTGGATTCCCACAATTCCTCCGAGAAACAGTCCGCGAACATCTATAGATATTCCTTTACTTCGTGATAAATCCCTCGCAAGCTTTCTCCTCCCTTGCCTCCTTTCCGATTCTTCACTAGGATCAACCCTCTTGTCCCATCTCACCAGGAAAAGGAAGAGATCAACCTGAATGGTTCTTACTTCTCACTTGATGAGATTACACCGAAAAACCTACACAAGTATAAACTTGGCGGATCACCTAACAATTACACAATCTTGTCTATGGAAGGTTTTGGCATCATTATCCTCCAAAACCCTGCAATTACTTAGGATAAGGCTTAGATGATGATGATGATGATCCTCTAAACCTGGCATTTGAAGCAAACATCTAGCAATCAAACATCTAGCAAAGGATGATCAATTAAAGCAATCCTTGCGATACTAGGTGGCAACCCCTCGGATATTCTTCATTTGGTGTAAAACAGATGTGGAGTAAGACTATGCATGATCATTGATTTTCCATTCTCCTATAAATGCCACGTGTGTGTGCGATGGCAAAGGAAAATAATGCGCATCTGCACAATTTTCTCTGCTAGTTCTCATATCCTTCATCTCAAATAAATCAACTTTTGTGATGGCAATAACATTTGTACTATCAGTTATTCTTAAATCACTCGTCAAGCAACAATGTGATAAGAAAATCCCATACATTCCAAACAAAAAACGCATTCCCAACTAAAGCAAGTTCACTAATCACACCATAAATATTGTTGGAAACCATGTAAAGAACATAAACGCCCAAGTGATATCATACGCTATGTTGCACAGATACAGATACCAACTTTGGGAGAGAGAGCACATGACTCTGCGTTGCCCAGAATCCAAGAATAATGGATATGGTCCTTTCAAAAAAAAGAATAATGGATATGGTATGCCATCCACCAAATTGACACCATGAGGGAACTGTTCAATGTTCACTAAATAAGGAGTTCAACACAATGGGATCTAGTAAACCATACCCCACAAGTATCCGTAAAGTATATGGTGCCACTTCAGTGCTATATCAAGCTGACTGCTAAGCTAACCAGATTCATACAAGTGTTTAAGCAATATACTATTTGTGTCTCGTAGATGTCAGTATGCTCAGCATATATAAATGTATGGGTAGCATCTAACACATCATGTTGAAATGGGTCAGCAAAGCATATATTGTACAAAGATGTCATCACCATTGATGTTGTATCATGTTGATACTGCAGGCAGAGGTTTGCTAGCCCCAGATGCACCTTTACACGCATCACATGTGTCCAACTATCTAGGGTGTGAGACATCTGAGCAGTGAATAACGTCTGCCTGAAGATGAACATATGCAAAAATCAGGTTGTTCCTCTCATCGGGACTGTAGCAAGTTTTCTTTGAACTGTCCGTTCTTTTTGTACTGGAAGGCCCACCCGATGAATGGACCTGCCTGAACTTTGCACAACATCATTTTCAGTGGAAACCACCTTATGCACCGATCAAATGTCCCGCACATTTTCAAAGTTGACACATGTTGGAGATAGCAAATCCTCATGGTAAGCTAAGCATAAACAAGTATCTGGGCACTGTTCATTACGGCTATCCATATCATCTCACATCAACAACTGTATTCTAACCATTCACAAGCACTTGCCTCCGACTATCCAGTACAAGCATCATTAATGTAATTCATAAGCATACATAATTATCCATCTAGATTGTATCAGTAAAATGGGTACAGTACACTCTGTTTACTATTGGTAAGCTAAGCAAGAAGTATTTGGGTATCCCTGAGTGGTTCAAAACATTGAATGATAAATACATAGGGATGATACAACTGATATGACAAATCTAGCAAATAGATCCATAGTTCCATACTTACTGGTTTTTTCAAAAAACTGATATCTACATTGATCTGGCCCTTGTGCATATGATATAATACAAAAGGGAGAAGAGGGTGATTTGAATTATTCGGTTTAGGTACCTTTAGCCACTTGGGCCTTGTTTCGAAGATCTGCAGAAACATACATTGCTCTTCCCGATCGAAGAGCGTCCCCCAGGACTCCCTCCTCTTCAGATGGATCAAGCTTGATCGAGGGGGCCAAATCAGCAATCCGAACCAACCATTCTCCAGATCGGATGAGCATTTCCACCAAATGTCGTGCAGCAAAACCCCTACCACCTGTCACAACACACCATCTCGCGTCTCCCTCTGCCATCCTTACCTCTGCAACCCATAGAATCAAAAGTTTAATGTGGATATCTTGAAGACAAGCTTGGGACTGTATAAAAAAACTTAATGATATCTACAAATCTATAATAAAATAGTTAATACCATCCATCCCCTCACCTAGCCTTCTGTTTCCAGTCAACGATACACTGCAGCAGGAAAAATCAATATGGGCATCTAGATAATAAGTGAAAATTACGATATGGGTCTGAACAAAAAACTTCATTTAAAAGATTAAAAAATTAAAAATAAATAAATAAAGTCTAAGGAACTTCTAGAAAAATCTAAGAAAACCATGTTCTCCATCAACCATTTTGTTTCTTTCTTTTCTTTCCCATCCATATAGGGGAAAATTGACATGAGTGTCCTAAAAATAAGCAAACCATATGATCTGGGTCTGAATAAATATCGTTAAAACATCTATAGAAGTAAACAAAAATAATAAATAAAAATCTTCTCCCTGTGCCATTTTTCTCTCCACAATGCATCGAAGTAATTTATATATATATATATATATATATATATATTGGTATTTCAAAAATAAGGAGTTATTTGGCTACCTGGAAATTTTCTATGGAAAGCAGATTTTGAGAACTTAGTTCTAGAAATCTAATTTTTATCTAGAAATATTGTTTGGATGACACAGCATTTTATCTATTTTTCTTACAACATTGTTTCTATGTCAAGGTTTGGAAAAAATATATATATTTTTTATGAAGCAGGAATGGATTTCAATTCAAATCACTGATCGGACTTCTATTACAATCAATATAGACCATCAATTTTCTACCCAGGATTGGAAGGTTAGGATCATTACATCGAAGAGACCTTTGAGATGGATTGTTAATCAAAGATTGGCCCCACATGATAGACAGCAAGGATCATTACTCAGATAGTTATGACCATCAGATGATTTTTGAGAGGTATTAACGATCAAAGGTAGGACCGCCATGATGGACAGTTCATAAGAATGATTGGACCTCTATTCTAATGAATATGGGCCATCATTCTTCTAGCAGTTGATTATAGCGTTAGGATCATCTAATCAACGTATTTTTTTAAGTGATTGCTAATCAAAGGTTGGCCCCACATGATGGATGGCATGGAACATTAATTGAATTTCTGTGGTAGTAAATATGTGCTGCGCATTTTCATGGGCATTGATCATATGGTTATGGCCATCATATCGAAGTGACTTTTGAAAGAAATTGACAATCAAAGGTAGTGCCGACATGATAATAGGTTCATATCAATCACTAAAACTCTATTCTAGCTAATATAGGCACCCATTTTTCTAGCCAATGGACCATCCGATCAACGAGTTTTTTGAAGGGATTGCTAATCAAAGGTTGGCCCCACATGATGAGCAGACGGATCATTACTTGGACCTCTCTTGTATAATAAATATGGCACATCTGTTTTCCTAGGCATTTAGCAACAAAAAATACACCCAAGTCTTAGGGGTATGGCATTTCCAAAACTAGACTTTAGAAAATAAGATTATCAAAAACAGGATTACAGCAAATCTAGGTTTTCTAAATAATCTAATTTCTGAAAATCTTGAATCCAAACTAGGCCTTATTAGTTATTACATTCATGTAAAACCATAGTTCATTCAAATGTTAGAAAAGCACCTGCTAAGGAGTAAGGACATAAGCTGTCATTTAATCACCATGCTCAGCCCAAACTAGCAGCATTTTCGATGTGGCCAGCTTCATAACAATGGGTGCCATCATTCAGAGATCCAAATCATTCATCTGATGGGTTCTTCCACAGGTGCGCAATGGCCAAAAGTCTCTTCCGTTGAACAATCTCAGCCATCTAATTGGACTTATTACTTTCGCATAAAGACCACTGGGAGTATATATTCTTATCCATTTGTTTGCACTTTGCAAGCAAACAATCAGATGGTTGGCCTGTTTGGGAGCGTGGATTTGGAACCCCCCGGATTCGGAACCCCCAGGATTAGAAACCCCCTGGATTTGCAGTCCTCCCAGTGTGTTTGGCACCGTAGAGCGTGAATCAACTTTAATCCAAAAGTACCCATCCATGGTATATTTACAGGGGTTTGAATTTAATTACTAAATCAACTTTAATATCTCTAATCAGTGAGATACGTAATTTTTGACACAATGGTTGTGATAAGCCCGCTGAAATATATGTTTTGCCCGAAAACAATGAAATTCCAAGTCTCGGATGGGCCACAAGCACAAGATCATGTCTGAGTGACTAACTAACGATTTTTAATCGTTGATTTACATGGACAATGTTTCGACGGTGCTGATCATCATTAGTGGGTCATGTGCCCAATAGAATGATAGTGTATGGTGACACACATGTTACACCTGCAACTATTGAAATGATTTTAGGTGTAATCCAAGCTCTCACCAAAGATTACAAACCCCTCAAAGAGGGGATTGGAAACCCCCTGGATTTGAAACCCCCAGTTACTTTATGCTGCCCAAATAGCCAGGGGATTTGAAACCCCCTCAAATCACCTCCAATCCACGGTGCCAAACGACCCCTAAGATTCTGATGGGTTTTTTTGACCCGTCGTCGACCGGTCGTAAGCCCTGCTCGACCGGTCGAAGGCTGGTCTCGACCAGTCGTAGGAGTCGAGCCATGGCACGACTCAAAGTCCTGCGACTTGGGCTATTTTTTTCGCTTGGGAGGTGCTCGACCGGTCATGGGTGGCTCTCGAAGGTTTGTCACGACCAGTCGTAGTTACGCAGATTCGTTCCGCGATTTTGCGCGGATTTCGTGTCGCAAGTCCTTTCGCAACTGAGATGCGGAAAGGAGTTTCCTAAAACTTTAAATAGGAGTTCCTAGGGCTTTCTAGGGACGACAAGAGGGTTTCCTAAAGTTTTACAAGGGATTTGTTAAAGGGTTTAGGGCTATCAAAGGTGAGAGAGAGAGAGAGAGAGAGAGAGAGAAAGTGAAAGAGGAAGCTTATAGAAGAGAGGTTCTGCTCGTAGAGATTATCTACTGTGCAATCTATATCTCAGCGCTTCTATGTCCTCGTAATCGGTGAGATCTCTCTGTTTTCTTTGTTTCTCTCATTGTTTATCCACTCCTGCATGAGTGAAGAAGTTTGTAACGTTCTACTTCATAGTGGATTGTTGATCTGGACGAGGTCCCGTGGTTTTTACCTCTTTGAGGGTTTTCCACGTAAAAATCTCTTATGTGGTGTGTGATTGATGCATTGATTATTTTCATTGCTTTATTATCTATAATTCTGGTTTGTTCTTGAGGGCTAGATCCTAAGGTTTTGTGCAAGGCCCCCAACAAAGTGGTATCAGAGCTAAGTTCATTGAACGAGTAGGATCGGTTTGAATTATGGAAGGTGGCTCATCAAGGATGATCAGCCTCAATGGTTCTAACTGGATCATATGGAAGGCTAAGATGGAGGACTTGCTTTATTGCAAGGACCTATATTCTCCAATTTTAGGCATATCAGCAAAATCCAAGGATATAACTAATGATGATTGGAAGTAGATGGACTGAAAGGCGGTGGGGTTTATTAGACAATGGTTGGATAATTCTATGTTCCACCATGTGTCTACAGAAACCTCAACCGCTAGCTTATGACTGAAATTACAAGGGTTGTATGAGAGGAAGACAGTCGGTAATAAGATTTTTCTGATAAGGCGACTTGTGACTCTCAAGTTCAAGGATGGTGGTTCTGTGGCCGAGCACATAAATGAGGTCAGCAATATAGTGAACCAACTCACCTATATGAAGATGGTCCTGAATGATGAATTGCAGGCTTTGTTATTGCTTAGTTCATTGCCTGACAGTTGGGAGACATTGGTGGTGTCTCTAAGTAACTCCGCGCCAGACGGAAAGATATCCATGGAACAGGTAACCAGTTGTCTCTTCAATGAGGAGACAAGGAGGAAGTCTCAGGGGTCTACTCAGCAAGAGGCCCTTATAACACAAGAACGGGGGAGAGGAAAGAACAGGAAGGGCTGGAAGGCCCGAGATAAATCAAGAGGCAAGTCGAGTAACAGAAAGGATGTTGATTGTTGAAACTGTGACAAGAAGGGCCACTACAAGCATGAATGTCATGGTAAGAAGAACGACAAGAAAAGAAATGGGAAGGAAGATGAATCAGATTCCACTGCGGTCGCTTCAGATAGCGACGTTGTAGTTATTCTTTCAGCAGATCATGATGTATGTCTCACAGCTATGAGTCAGGACACCGACTGGGTGATAGACTCGGGAGCTTCTTTTTATGCGACTCCACGCAGGGACTTCTTCACAAGCTACAAGTCAGGTAACTATGGGACTGTGAAGATGGGAAATTCTGGTGTATCAAAAATCATGGGAGTCGGTAATATTTGTGTGAAGACCGATGTGGGCTGCACATTGGTTCTCATGGATGTGAGACATATCCTAGACCTTCGCCTCAACTTGATATCAACGGGAAGGTTGGATGATGATGGCTATGAAAGCCGGTTTGCTGGTGGGCGATGGAAGCTCATCAAGGGTTCATTGATCGTGACCAGAGAAAAGAAGTGTTACACCCTTTACAAGGCAAGTGCCAGTATGTGCAAGGGTGGGTTGAACGCGGCGGAAGATTCAGCTATTGACATGTGGCACAGGCGTCTAGGCCACATAAGTGAAAAAGGGCTTCAGCTACTAGCGAGGAAGCGGCTCCTTCCAGACGTGACAGGTACACCTCTCAAAACCTATCTTGATTGTTTATCAGGGAAACAGCATAGAGTTTCATTTACTAAATCTGCTTCTCATGTTAATAAAGTACATGCATTAGATTTGGTTTATTCTGATGTTTGTGGTCCTATAAGGACAAAAACCTTGGGTGGGGCATTGTATTTTGTTACCTTTATAGATGATGCATCTAAGAGGGTTTGGGTTTATGCTTTGAAATCCAAGGACGAGGTCTTTGGTGTGTTTAAATTGTTTCATGCTATGGTCGAAAGAGATACAGGTAGAACATTGAAGTACATCTGCACTGACAATGGTAGTGAATACATTGGCAACTTTCACGAGTACTGCAAGTCCCTGGGTATACGGCATGAACAGACGGTTCCCAAGACCCCCCAGCATAATGGTGTAGCTGAGTGAATGAATCGCACTATTGTAGAGAGAATCAGATGCATGTTATCCCATGCGAAATTGCCCAAAACGTTCTAGGGAGAAGCAATGCACACGACGGTATATTTGATAAACAGGTCTCCATCAGCCCCATTGAATAGAGAAGTACCTGAGAAGGTAACTGGACAGGATCCATCGTACAGTCATCTCAGGGTGTTTAGATGCAGGGCATCCGTTCACGTACCAAAGGACGAGAGGTCCAAGCTCGATATGAAGATCAGGCAATGTGTGTTCTTGGGGTACGGTGATGAAAAGTTCGATTACAGATTGTGGGATCCGACCGAGAGGAAGCTCGTCAGGAGAAGAGATGTGATTTTCTTTGAAGATCAGTGTATAAAAGACATTGGTAAGCCAGAGAAGAACCAGCCTAGTTCAGGTAAGCTAGAGGACATGGATCTGGTTACTCCTCCCGTGGTGTCTGATGACGGGGGAGTACAGCAAGATGCAGAGGACGAGGGAGTTCCTTCAGAAGATGAACCAGGGAAGCAGCCCCCACTTGATCCACCTGTTGAGCCACAGGTGAGGAGGTCATATAGGGACAAACAGCCGTCCAAAAGGTACTCACCGCATGAGTACATGATGCTCACTGATGGGGGAGAGCCAGAAGATTATTCTGAGGCCCTAACCGACGAGTATAAGGGGGAGTAGTTGAAAGCTATGCAAGAGGAGATGGAATCCTTACATAAGAACCACACCTATGACATGGTGAAACTGCCTAAGGGCAAGAAAGCTTTGAGCAACAAGTGGGTGTTCAAAAAGAAGATTGAGAAGAAGAATTCACAGATGAGGTTCAAGGCCAGACTTGTGGTGAAAGGGCTTGGTCAGAGGAAAGGCATACACTTCGAGGAGATATTCTCACCAGTGGTGAAGATGACATCCATACGGGTGTTGCTTGGGTTGGCAGCTAGTATGGATCTGAAGATAGAGCAGTTAGATGTTAAAACTGTCTTTCTTCATGGTGACCTGGAAGAAGAGATCTACATACACCAACCAGAGGAATTCGAAATCAAGGGCAAGGAACATATGGTGTGTAAGCTGAGGAAGAGCTTGTATGAGCTGAAACAAGCTCTACAGCAATGGTACAATAAGTTCGATTCGTTCATATTACAGCATGGGTATGACAGAACGGAATCGGACCACTGTGTGTTCACGGGCAAGTTCTTGGATGGTGATTTCTTAGTTCTGCTCTTATACATTGATGACATGCTCATCATGGGAAAAAAAAATTAAGAAGATCGACAGGCTAAAACGGGAGTTGGGCAAGTTTTTTACAATGAAAGACTTGGGTCTGGCTAAACAGATCCTAGGAATGGAGATAACCCGTGACAGAAGCTTTGGCTGTCACAAGAGCGGTATATTGAGAAAGTCCTAGAGCGATTCAATATGAATGCAGCGAAGCCGGTCAGTACTCTACTGGATGGTCACTTCAGATTAAGCGACAGGCAATGTCCCAAGACGAAGGCAGAGGTGGAAGAAATGCAGAAGATACCCTACGCATCAGCTGTAGGAAGTTTGATGTATGTTATGATGTGTACACACCCAGACATAGCATATGCGGTTGGCGTTGTCAGCCGGTATCTTGTCAATCCTGGCAAAGAGCATTAGGCAGCGGTGAAATGGATATTACAGTATCTAAGAGGCTCATCGAGGTTGAGCCTATGCTATGGTGACGAAAAACCTATGTTAGAGGGCTACACAGATGCAAATATGGCAGGTGATATAGACTCCAGAAAGTCTATATCGGGGTTCATGTTCACGTTTGCAAGGGGAGCGGTTTCTTGGCAGAGCAAGCTACAGAAGGTCGTGGCATTGTCAACGACAAAGGCCGAGTACATTGCAGTCACAGAAGCTTGTAAAGGATGCTTTGGATGAAAAGGTTCCTACAGGAACTTAGTCTGAAGGCTGATATTTCTGTACAGGAACTTAGCCTGAAAGCATGTAAAAAATGGACGTGAACAATCCCAGTCGTCTGATCGGTGGACTTATTTCTGTATCATAAAGCCCATTGGCCGTATACATTTGCTGGAGAACAATCAGAAGGCTAATATTGTTCACGTCCCATTTTTTTCCTTTCTTTCTTTCTTTTTTTTTTTTTTGACAGATTATTCATCTAGAGCGGCCCACCATGGGAGGGCGCAAGACCCAAAACCCCCTGCCATTAAACCATCCAATCGAAGAAAACAACCACACTGAAACAAATAACCCCACATAAAAATAAAAAACTAGATCCATCCAAGACCCTAGCTTTTCATTCCGAAAACGATCCACAGTTGTTTCGCTCGGATTGGAAAGATCCTCCTCGAAGTTTTAACAGTCACCAATCAATCAAACAACAAAACCGCAGGAAGGAAAAAAAAAAAAAAAACTAGAATCAATCTCATCAACTCTAGGTTCATCCAAAACCCCATATTTCTAGCGCGAATCGAATAGAATTCAAATGTAGAACAGGCATCGATCGAGCACAGTGAACTGAAGTCTAAGATCGGACTGAAGGAATCGAATTTAAACAAAAAAAAAAAAAAAAAAAAAATGCCAGATTCCACTTACAGTAATCTGGGAGACGAGTTTCTGAAGGTGAAGATTGTTGAAGAGATCTGTCAGCTCCTAGGAGAGTGTTGAATGACTGTTAATTGAAGAAATGTGCATTGGGCATCTTGATTTTCCTACGGTCTTTGACGAAAGGTACGACTCCTTTGAGTTTCCCTAGACCCACACGCGTGTGCAATCAAGCTCATCCACACGCCAGACACGTGCCAATATGGCACGAGTGGTCCAGGATCCAATCCACCCATTAGAACGAAAACATTATATTGATTCCCTGTCTCAAGAATCATGTTGATACACTATCCGGGCGGGCCATATTTAGCAAATAAGATGTACGGCTCTGGTGAATTTGACTAAGTATTCTAACCCACTCACCTGTTTCCAATGTTGCGGCCCACATGCTGAGTAGACATATATATTTTTTGGAAGGGATGTAGAGGGTGGATCGGGCCAACCTAATGGATGGACTGGATCTGACACCCGTGTGCCATGTGGCGGGTACATGAGCTTTATTGCACACGCAGCCTGGCCTTGGCAAAGCTCCTGCTCTTGATCGGACGCTAGATTGCGTTGAGCAGGCGGAAGCGGTTTGGCTGCTGAATCCAGCACCAGCAGTATAGTTGATGTCAAACCTCCATGGGCATATTATGATGTATGTGTTATATCCATGTCAGCCATTTATTTTGTCAGCTCATTTCAATGTATGAGTCCATAAACGAGACAATTCAAATCTTATGTGGGCCATCACACCGAAAACATTAAGAATTACAGTATTATCATCAGAATTTTTTTGAAAGCCATAGAAGTTTTAGATCAAGTTAATGTTTGTATTTTCACTTGGTATAAAGTTATATTACTTTATGAATAGATTGGATGGTGAATAAGCAATTATGGCATCCGCCGAGAAGTTTTCAATTGTGATGCAGGGATGAACGTGATGAGGTCCATCACTGCCCTCTTCAAGGATAACTACTCCGAATCCATAGAGTTTCTTTGAACTCATCCACAATAAAAGAGAAAAGAAATTGTATAGACGGCCGTTATGTGCACAATTCAAATTGTATAGACTTTTTGAATCCATAATAAAAGAGAAAAGAAATTGTATAGAACAGTCGTGATGTGCACAATAGGTTTCGCAATAGTAAACTTGTGTGGTAGAATTCGGTCCAACTATTTATAAACGGTCATGGTGGCTAACAGCGAAGTGTGAACTGGCAGTGGGTGTACTATCAAGCTAACAAAATAATAATAATAACAATAATACATAAATAAAATAAAAACAAAAGAGAAAATAAATAGGCAAAATAACAGTGATTAATTAATGAATTAAACGAGTTAACAACCATTTGAATTGGCTTCACTATTGCACAAGATTTTTGGTAAAAATAGAAAGTGTCCTATTTGGCTTTACCAAACTATTCTCTTAATTATTCTAAACACTTTTCACGCTGGGCACAACTCTTAAAGCCCAATAGATGGATGAAGAGTTATAATCAAACTAAAACTTATTATTTATAATAAAAACCGAATTAAAAAGGGAAATAAACGTCGATCTGATGGAATTTCGTAAATCTAGCTTGCGCAACCCGAAATAGTAAGGTTGGGTGGCTAAAGTAACTTGTTCTACCCAAAATACCACTATAAGACCAAGCCTTGGGAAGTAAACCTCATCCATGGGTTGGGCCCATGGATGACTTGGTTCAGCACATTGGCCTAGTCTAATCATCAAGTAAACGGTGGCTATAAAAGGGGCAAAATAATAATAATAATAATTGAAGACACGCATGGGTGGTGACCACTCACCCATTGTAGTTTAATAACACTCATTGGATCCACTTATGTTTCAATTATTAAATTGGTACTGTGAGAGCAGAATAGGTGCACCTGGCCTTACCCAAGACCCGGCCGCCCTCGCCATGGGGCCTACCTTTATATATGTATCTTATATCCATTGTAATCATATCGTCCATATGTTTTTCCATATTATTTCAAGGCAAGAGACAAAAGATGAAAACAAATCCAAATCTCAGGCAGACCATGCAACATGAAATAACAGTGATTGAACGCCCCACCATTAAAAACTTCCCAAGGTCTGTAGTGTTTCTGCAAATTTTATTTGCCATCCAACCTGTTGATAAGCTCACAAAAACCTGGACGTAGGAAAAAATATCAGCTTGATCTAAGACTTTTGTGGCCCACAATAAGTTTTAAATTGCCAATCATCATAAGAAACAATGAGATTTAGATTTGTTTCATTTTTTTGGTTCATGCCCTAAAATGATACAGTGAAAACAGATGGTCAGCATGGATATAGAATAAATACATCAAGGTGGGGCCCATGGGAAGGGTTGTACGGTCTTCGGTGAAGGCAAGGTTGTACCTAATCAGCTCCCTTGCACCTGAGGTTGGCTCATAGGATTGTGAATGGATGCGGATTGGGTACTACCCCCGTTGGGACCTAGCTAGAGATAGCTTGTCTATCTGGGGCGCTATGGGGCCTACCATGATATATATGTTTTATCTACACCATCCATCCATTTTACATATTAATTTAGGGCATGAGCCCAAGAAGGAGGTAGATTGAAGGCTCGAGTGGACCAAATCATAAGAAGCCACCATGCTTGTGTAGACACCCCACGTTGAATTGGATTGAATCCTACCCATTGACTTCATATGGGCCCTAGTCAAAGCACCTATACGGCTAAAGGCAACCTCCCATATATAGACCCATCAAGTCGGATTGGTGGACGTCAGGGCGTACATGAGGCAAGATAGCAAAGTAGCATGGTCCCCATAACACCCTCCGATCCATTTTCTATTTTATTTATTTTTTAAGTAAGAAACCTAAAACCAGACCTTGAAAGATCGGTTATATGTAGTCGGTCTTCCAAAGACCGGTTATATGTCGATACGGCCATGAAACAACCAGTTCTATGCAAAACCAGTTACTCTGATTCACCATGAAAGCATGTACCATTCTCAAATTCATCGGGAAAGCGTCTGGACGAGCCTCTATTGCCTATTTAAATAGCCCCTATAACACACACACACACACACACACACACACACAGGTCTAAAGAGGTTTAGGGTGTTGGGGGATTGACCGTGACATTTTTGGCCCTCCAATTCTTGGACTTTGGATGTCCCAGGGCATCATTATGAAAATTTTCAAATAAATATACATTCGCATGTGCATACACATGTTTTAACCTAAAAGAGACTTAGAGACTACAAGTAAAACCTTGAGGTAGAAACTCAAAATTCACAAACATTGCTATAAACAAAATTAAACCTTACCAATTCTATCATGGGGTTCGGATCATTAGATCCATCGTCCATCGGGTCCCTAGTGTCAGGCCAAACGAATCATTGCTTGGGCCACACTCAATTTGAACCCTCATATCCACTATCCAATTAGCCCACGTGGCTGATTAGTTTAGATCTTCAACCAAGCGCCCCTGATCGACTGGTTAAGTCAAAATTAATCGATAGAATCACATCAACTAACCCCTTAAGATCCATGTTTGCAAGCGAGATTTTGCATAATTTACTTGAATATAAAATCTTACATGTTGTCTATAAGTGACGTGTGTTGGATCAATAATATGCTAAGATCCATAGAAATGCGGTTTGCATTGCTACCTTATAAATTGTTTACGTGGCTTGGGTCGTCACTTTTATGAATTATGTATGTGTTTTGTATGTTCACTTTTATTAAACAATGAAAGTACACCTTGAACTAGTGACATGCCTTATGGAAGTTATTTGAATCTGATAAATAAACTCCATCTTCTAATACTCTGTGCTCATAGAGTTTTTTTTTTTTTTTTTGGGGGGGGGAACCCTTGTTATGTCCATTGACGAACTTTATCTGCCTAAGTGGCTTTCGGGCTGAATCATTTGTGTCCCTAATTAAGCCTTTGATGAAAATGATCATTCAATTTATCACGTTGCTATTAATTTAGAAGGGTCACTGGTCGAAGGGACCTATCATAACGGGATTGCTTATAAATTGGATTAATAATGATTGGGTTAATCATGCATACACGCCATGTGGACTTTTCGATACGGCCGATACAAGGCATGGGGTTCTCGGGTCTTCTTGGGTGTACCTTTGAGTATTTTTTTAAGGATCATGGTGTATCATCGCATACAGTCGGTTCGTCTCGGGCTAGCTCTCCTTAGGCATACCTTAGCATATTTTTTCCAGGTGGCCAGTTCTCATTAGGCATACCTTAGCGTATTTTCTCCAGGTGGCTAGTTCTCATTGGGCATCCTTTTTACCATCTGAATGTGCATCCGCGTGTCTGGAGCGCATTTCATGCATCAATGCATTAAAATAAAAAATCATTGGGTGAAATACTTGTTATGTTATTATGCTTCATTCGTAGTTGATATTAATGTGTTTGATTTGAATACTGTGAATTATCGCCTACATTTGAAAACTATACTTGGCAATCATGTTGCGTGTGTAATCTTGATGGGAGTTCATCACAATGTTGGCCACTGATGCCTTCGCATTTGACATTTATCATATGATGCAGGATTAGCTGAGGTGGAGGGCCTACTCGAGTATGCTTTAGTAGAGTTTAGGGAGGAGTTAGGAGTAGAAGATCATTTTGATAACATGGCTAAGCTCTATGAGTTCAATCAGTAGTCCACTGGCTCTTTATCCTTTTGATGGCTTGCATATCCTATACATTTTGTTATTACGCGGTTTGTATAGTCCCCAGTTGATGGAGCTTTTTGAAGTGTACATTTTGGATATCGGCCCTACTATTCCCTTGTATGATAGTTACCCTTATTTATTTTTTGTAATGACTGCTACATGAATGAGCGCTACTCAAATTGTGTAAATGATAATCTGACTACGTAGTAACGTTATAAGCATATCTACGTGTGGTTTTTCTATGTGTGATACTCAAGTCTCTACAAAAGAGGTAATATACTTATGCAAAAACCGGGATATTATATAGTTAGAATCAAATAGTTCGTTCATTATTTAGTTAACACTCCCAACTTTGAGATTTGAGTTTCGTACTCAAGTATCGGGTTTTGGGGCATTACATTAACGCGGCGTAAAAGTTATGTGATTCTTCAGAGTTGGTCCTAGATGAGGCATGCGCTCTCTCTTTTTAATTTGCACATGCTCGATGTTTATGTGAGTCTTTGTCGCCTCTGGAAATTCTTTCATGCCTAACCATTTTATCAACAAAAGTCAAAGCCGAATAAGATACTGAAGTCAACGAGTATGGTTGGGATTTGGGACATCCAACTATACCTTTTGATCGAAAAGGGTGCTGATTTCTTATTTTACTTCTCACGTCTCAAATCAACCCATATTACATTCCATACATACCAAAATACCCACGGTACACGCAGTTACCTTTTTTTTAAATGCAATTTCACTTTTATAACTACCCGTTTTTTATTTTACTTGCAAACCTGGTGTCTTAAACCATACGGAGAAAGACTAATTTTCACTAGTTTCCTTGTTGGCTACTCGGGTTCTTAAGCCTTACGCAGTAAGGCTAGGGGCCATTTATTTTCTCTCTTGGTATGTCGTAGTCTTAATCTCTACGAAGCACGACTAGACACAGTAATGTAGGAAGTGTCTCCAGAATCCCCTAAAAACTGTACAGTTTCATAAAATAGAGAATGCATCGCATGAGCAGAAAATTATGTCTTACTCCTTCCTTTTTCATAACCAGACCCTTACCTAAAATCTACGACGCAGACTAACGCATGAGTTACCTGGGTAAATGAATTTTATAATTTTTCGTCTTTTAGGCAATTATATAAATTTTACGGGAAGACATATCCTAGGAGTTCATAAATCACCTTTCGCGTACAATCTGAATGCAACACCTCGAAGGGCATATTTGGCTACCATTAGGCAGAGAAATGACGAGTCATTATCTATATATGTCGGAAGATGGAGAGCCATGACTGTAAGAATGAAAATGTCGTCAATGACGAGGAACAAATCAATATACATGATTTCGTACCCGAATGTCAACTTAACCTGGTTGATCCGTGCAGGGGAATAGGTGGAAGTTGGAATAAGAGCTGACACATTCACAACTGTTTGACTAGTTCTGGATAAGTGACTAGATGGTGCGTTGGGCCACTCTGATTTGCTAGGAAAGTGCGTGTTACACTCATATTCGCCAGGAAAACGGTTAGATGAACCTCTCTCACCTATTTGAATAGCCCCTGGAATAGAAAAAGAAATAGAGATGGAAAGAGCGAGAGAAGGTCCATAGAGGGTGAGGGTGCTAAGGGATTAACGCGATGTAACGTCCTGTAAAATCTCATGCAAAAAAAATCCTAGTATATCCATGAGCGGAACCATCAGAGGGTCGTATTAGCCCAACCGAATGCCTTAATTACGCTAGAATTGGTAAATTTAGAATAATTAAATATAAATATCAATTTTCGCTAATCAATAATGGGTAGCTTCATGAACATAGCTAATCCCAACACCAATTGGCACCTACAATAAATATCGGTGTTTAACTTATTATAAAAATACCATGATTAACCAAATTAGGCCTAAACCATGCGTTTGTGGTCTACTAAACTTGAAACTATAAAAAGGCAGTCATCTTGTCGGGCTCGATATCCACCGCAGACATTGAGTCGAGATCGCGTATAGGATCATCCAGTTTGGGCTCGCAAGCTAAGTGCGTGAAATGTGCGAATGCCTCAAGAGATAACCTTAACTAAGTTATATGTGCATCCTCCACTCATTGCACAGGCCGTGGTTTTGGACTGTTAGATCACGATAAAATTTGAGACACTAACTTTGGATAACACCTTACATGTATCTATAAATTTGTGGCCCTGATTGACTATCAACGATCATCGAACTGAATTAAAACCTTCTCCATTGATCGACACATCTAATTATTGCGATGGTTGTGTCCAAACGTAGATCTTCAAGCGGGTCACCTATCCCATGGCATAGATTTACTCGTACACACTTGGGGGGGGAGGGGGGCAATGATGAGAAATAACCTTGCATAGGGTTAACATACTTACCACATGCCCGTTTGGGTCATTTACATCATATCTAGTATTGTAAAAAGGCTCAAATTGGGCGGCCCTCTTACCCATATGAAATATACCCTAGATTGCTGAGAGAGAAGAAAAATAGACAATAAAGATAAATAGAAAGGGAATGAGTGAGAGAATGTAAATTAGTGCCTGAGGATTGGTGTTCCTCTAGCCCTTCTTTTCTCTAAACCAAAGCCCTAACCACACCTAGATCATTCGTCGGATATCTTCTATCGCCGATTGGAGGTATGAATTGAGCCACACTTTTCAATTTAAGTCTTTTTAGGTTGAGTTTTATAAATCTTACAATACCATGTGCGTCGTGTAGGTTTTGGTGATATTTATGTAAAATCCTAACCACAGAAGTACCTTAAGTCAGGCGAACCATCACGAGGTGTGAACCATTCTTTTATAGGTTTTCTTTTATCAATTCTTGAGGACCTCAGTTATTAAATCTATATTGTAATTAGAATTTCATGTGTTAACATTGTCAGACTTACTTTGTTATTACAAATCTTGTTGCTGCATGCTTTTGGTAGTTAACATGTTTGATGAAATGTCTAAAACCCTAAACCTATAAGTACGCTAAGTCGGGAGAACTATCACAAGGTGCGATCCATTTTATTATAAGTTTTATTTTATTAATCACTGAGGACCTCAGTTAATGAACCTATGTTGTGGCTATATTTTTATGTGTTGACGTTGCTAGACTTACTTCGTTATTGCAAATCTTATTATTACTTGCTTTTAATAGTCAACGTGTCTGATGAAAGGTCTAAAATGCTTGAATTTAAGACTTATATATCGCATTGATAAGTTACTTAATGTTTACCTATAATGCTTTGGTTAACGAATATTTATGATTGACTTGCCTTGTGTATTCTACAAAATGCTAAATATCGCCTAATGATTAGAAATGTGATTCTTGTGAAATCAGTTTTATAAAATGTTTAAGTCAATGGGTGGCCCACATTAGGTCGACCACTTCAGGCTTGTTCGATCGACAGAGGTTGAACACGGATGACCGATAATATCCGACTACGTTAGATGCTTTGCACCCAATGCCGGTTATGTCGGGGTTCCTAATGTCAATAAAATCAGTATAATGCATGACTGATTATATTATGTTGACAATGTGTGACGGTGATTGATTGAATCTTGTTGACGAGAAGGATCCTGGGTGGGGGGATCAGCTCGAATTTATAGTCGGTTTGACCATTTAGCAACGTTTAAGATTGAGAACTCGAATATCCTTAGCCCTAATATAACTACTAAGTTTGCATTCCATATATTTTGAGTAAGGGACCATGGTTACATAGAGGGAAGGTGTTAGGTCCCCACTCTGCCCATACAGGCGTACATTATTTACTTCACAATATCTGACTAATTTTAGATGAATGTGGTTAGTTTTTACACATAAAAGATTAAAATGTAATGTAATGACGATGATGGCTAATTGATCCGAATTTTTTATAGGCATGTCCGATTATATTGGCAAGCTGCATAACATACATTCTCACATACAAAAGATCGAAATATAATGCAATGATAATGATGGCTAATCAATCCAGTTTTTTGATGGGCATGATACGATTATATTGGCAAGCCACATAGCATATGTCTGAATAGACAAAGTATGTCGAAATGTGATATGTAGGATGCTTGATGTGGTAGTGATGCTTATGATAAAATGACGGCTAACTGACTAAGTTTGTTATGGGCCAGTTCCGATTATTTCGGCAAGTCCGCCAGTTAGATATGAGAAAATGATGAACCGCGATGTAATGCTCATGTTTATTACAAAACGACGCCTAACTAGCTAAGTTTCTTGTGGGCCAGTTCCAGCTATATCGGTAAGCTGCAAAGCACATGCTCGCTAGTTAAATATGAGAAAATGATGAAATGCGATGTAATGCTGATGTATTTGAGGAGTAAAGGGGTTGAGAATGGAATGGGTGTCGAACAATTCAAATGCTATGAACCTAATACATCTAATTGAAGCTTTGAATGGTTGGATGAATAAGAGTATCACAAATGCTATATTGAGTGGCTCATATTAGGACTTGGGTATTACAGGAGACTCAAGTTTCTCGCCAAGCTAAGCTAGACCAGGGTTGAACTCTTTATCTCTCACTCTCACTCTCCCTTGGTAGATGGATGACTATATGGCTAAGGCCCTAAGGGACGAGGAGGATGGTTGATCCTCGTTGAATGCTATAGATTTAGTGGATGCTTGAAATGAGAAGGGGGAAGCTCAGTTTTCTTATGATTATTGCAAGGCTTTGGCCTTTAGGGTTGGGGTATAGGATTGAGGTTCGCGGAGTTTAAGCCTCTAGGGTTAGGGCTTAGGTTGACTATTCGTTGGTTCAAACTCAATTAGTTTATCGGCCTAGGGTGGGGTGTTTACAAATCTAAGATACCGTTGTTCCCTTGAATGAGTGTACTTATAACTGTTGGCATTATTATCCTATAAGACTCGTGATTCGAACGTGGTGGTATGAGACACAGTATTCGAATTATTGGTCCACTCTGGGGTGACAAGTCTCCTCGTAGTGACCATTGAGCAACGATGAAAGTAACCTGCTTATCATGTGTAATTGAATGGGGCGATGAACCCATAAACGAATTAATGGAGATGGGTGAGTAGTCACCACAGTCACTACGAGCCTTATGATTCGGATGAGACCCGTGATATAATCATGGTACCCTAGCTTCTCCAATATGCTGAATGAATTATACATAATAATTACTTGACTAATCATTCATATCATTCACTCTTATTGGTAATGCTAGCTGTTGGGGACAAAAAATACCAAGTCCCGAGACTCGGACTTAAGACTCCTCGGTCGCCTTTCTCAGTCGCCAAGGGATACGTCGATCCGAGGCGAAGTCATAAATTCTATAAACCAAGACGAAGGATAAGTCGGTCCGGACGACGAACCGGCAGCCTAAGCATGCATCAGTAGAGCTTCTTATCTGACCTAGCAGATAAAGGAGGGACAAATAAACAAGGCCTCATCCCAAATATCTCGGAATAAGATCCCCGATCCCGAAGCTCACGGGATCGGATGAGGATTAGAGACGGGCACAATCCTGTCTCCGCGATACGAGGAGAAAAATCCTCTTACGATTGCACGATACTGGGAGGAGAATCCTCCTATGATCAAACGCTCCAGCAGCTATAAAAGGAGAACCTCCATCATCTTGGGAGGTACGCAAAAATTCTTTCTCAAAACCCCTCGAAACATTTAGATCCGAATCCAAGCCTGACTTTGGCATCGAGGGTCCCCTGCTCAAGCCAGGGTGTCCTTTGTTGTTCTTTTTGTGCAGGTATACGAAGGTCTAAGGGATCAAACCGGATTTTTGCATCAACAGTTTGGCGCCGACTGTGGAATCGTACAAAAAGCCATCCCTTATTTCTATATTGAATTCTATGGTGATGACTAGAAGAACGGTCCCAGAAGAAGATCTGAATGAGATCGTGGTTACAGGGCCTGCAGGTCCGGTCGCGGTCCCCGCAGTCCAGAACCCACCTAACAACCGCCAACGAGGAGCGACCAGAACAAGCAACAATCAGCGGGGTCAGAACGATGGGCGGTTAGATCAAGAGGTTCAAGAAATCCGATCTGATATGAATGTGATGAAGCAGATGCTGGAACGAATGTATCAACAACAAATGCAGCCACTCCCGCCTCCCCAAGGGGAGACAGCGCATGTACCGACTGCAGCGGTTGATCCTCAACCTTCCGCGCCACAGTCTTTCCGGTCGAGCCAACACCAAGGCGTCTCTGAACCATCTCCAGCTCAGTCGACCAACGCATCTTTGCCCCCAACCGACCTTCGACACGAGATAGAGCGAAGGAGGCGCATCCGACCTTCCTTAGAAGGCACGGCAGAGAGTAGTGAACCTTGGAAAGTCGATATTCAAAATTTTAAACGAGAAGTACGGGAGGAAATGGCGAAAGAAATGGCGGATATGAGGCACGACCGAAATATGCATCCAACTGTGTCCGAAGCAGCGGCGTCCCCTTTGTGGACTCGGTAATGGAGGCTCTGGTTGCTGAGAGGTTTCGCACCTCGATCACTCCTTTCACCTAAGAAGACCGACCCGACGAGCATATCGAATGCTTCAAAACATATATGGAGCTCCACGATGCCTCGATGCGCAAGAATGTGTCGGGCCTTTTCTCTTACATTGACCGATGTAGCTCTACTACGTGGTTCAAACAGTTGAAACCAAAGTCCATCAGTTCATTCGTCGAGTGAGCGACGCCTTCCTCACCAACTTCATCGGCGGGAAAAAGAAATTGAAGCCCCCTGCACATCTGAACAACATAGTTCAGAAGCAGGGAGAGCTATTAAAAGATTATATCAAGCGGTTCAATTTCGAATCCCTTCAAGTTCGAAAACACTCAGAAGAAATGGCTCTCAATGCGCTCATGCAAGTTGTTAGAGATAAGCCATTCCCGGCATCTCTAGACAAAACTCCGCCCGATACTCTGGCAGAGTTTATGGCACGGTCGGATAAGTATGCAAACGCCGAAGAAACGCGCATTCTGCGTGAAACTAAAACTTTGGTCAAAGAGTCGACCAAAAAGGAAGCCGACTCGACCGGAGGAAGGAAACGCAAGGATGATCAGGCGCACGATGAGCGAAGGTCAGGCAAACGCCGGATCGACGATTTTCCACGTATACCCCCCGAACAAAACTCGAGAACAGTATTGATGGAAATCAAGAGTAAAGGCTTTGTCAACTGGCCCAATAAGCTCAAAAGTAATCCTAATCGGCGGGACAAGGATAAATACTGCCATTATCACCGTGACCACGGGCATAACACAAGTGATTGCCGTCACCTAAAGGAAGAGATCGAACGACTCATAAAGGACGGCCGACTCAAAGAACATATAGTCAAAGCTGAAGTAAAAGAGAGACGTCCGACCGAGAGTCAGCCGATGGAAGAAATCCGGACAATTATCGGCGGTCCGCGAGGTGGGGGCGACTCAAACAATGCTCGAAGGAATCATGCGAGAAAACTTAATCAACCTGAGTCCGAACTTATGATTATAGATCGGCCACCAAAGGAGAAGAAAAGAGAAAGATATTGCATTTCGTTCACAGAGGAAGATGCCCGAGGTATCTATCACCCCCATGATGACGCATTGATTGTCACCCTGACTATCGCTAACCGGAAAGTGTTTTGGATACTCGTCGATACGGGATCATCTGCAGACGTACTATTTACTCAGGCGTTCGATAAAATGGGAATCGAACGATCCATGCTACGTCCAGTTCGGACCCCGTTAATCGGGTTTTCCGGGGGACAATTACTGCCCGAAGGAATTGTCTCGTTGCCACTCACTGCCGGCGATGCCCCACATCAGGCGACGATGATGGTAGAATTCTTGGTCGTCGATCAACCCTCAGTATACAACGCAATACTCGGTCGACCTTCTTTAAGTCTCCTCCAGGCCGTGGTATCCACATACCATCTTTCATTGAAATTCCCGACTGAGTCGGGAGTGGGAATTGTCAAATGAGACCAAAGAAGATGCGAGGCGCCGTTACATGATACCGTAAAAGGGATCGCGACAAAAGTCCGATCAACATATCAACGATCGAATCATTGGACCCTCGGGCGAGAGTCGAACGAGGGCGTACCTGGTTGGAGATCTTATCTCAGTCCCACGGATGAAACAGATGGATCCAAAACAGTACGAATTGGCTCGTCTTTACAGTCCCCCTTGAAAGAAAACCTGATAGCCCTGCTCCGAAGGTACGTCGACGTATTTGCCTGGTGCCATGACGATATGCCCGGGATCGACCCATCAGTGATGACTCACCGACTCAACATCGATCCGTCATACCGACCGATCCGACAGAAGCGACGACCGCTCGGCCCTGAACGATACGCCATCATTGAAGAAGAAGTCAGCAAACTTCTCCAGGCTAATTTCATAGAATAAATACACTACCCAGAATGGGTCGCAAATGTCGTGCTCGTAAAGAAATCCAATGGGAAGTGGCGAGTCTGTATTGACTATACTGACTTAAATAAAGTCTGCCCGAAGGATAGCTTTCCGCTTCCAAGGATAGACCAGGCTAGTAGATAGGATCACCGCCGGACATGAGCTCCTTAGCTTCATGGATGCATATTCAGGGTATAATCAAATTGTAATGCATCAAAAAGATAAATAAAAAACTACCTTTGTCACCGACAAAGGCCTTTATTATTACCGAGTGATGCCATTTGGTTTAAAGAATGCCGGCGCAACTTACTAAAGATTAGTTAACCAAATCTTTGCTCGGCTTATAGGCCGAACCATGGAAGTATACATCGACGACATGCTCGTCAAAAGCATACACGCAGCAGATCACGTGAATGATCTGGAAGAAATGTTCCTCATCTTACGGAAGTTTCGGATGAAGCTAAATCCGAGTAAGTGTGCTTTTGGGGTGGGCTCTGGAAAATTCCTCGGTTTCCTGGTTAGTCAGCGAGGAATAGAAGCAAACCCTGAGAAGATAAAGGCTTTGATTGATATGGAACCCCCTAAAACCATTAAGGGCATCCAAAGGTTGATGGACGAGTCATTTGCACTTAACCTGTTCTTGTCCGTGAGCCACGGATAAATGTCTCCTTTCTTCAAACAGTTGAAAGGACGACAAACGATGGATTGGACGGAAGAATGTGAAGCGGCATTCCAACAATTAAAATCATATCTCGGCTCTCCACCTCTCTTATCAAAGCCCGAATCAGGCGAATCCCTGCTGCTGTATTTAGCAGTATCCGAAGCAGCGGTTAGCTCGGCTCTGATACGTGAATCCGAAGGAAAGCAGAAGTAGCCTTGGCATTAATAACTTCTTCTCGCCGACTCAGGCCGTATTTCCATGCCCATACCATCATCGTGATGACCGATCTTCTGCTTCGCCAGGTATTGCAGAAACCAGAAGCCTCCGGCCGACTCACGAAATGGGCTATCGAACTGAGTGAGTTTGACATTCAATATAAACCGAAGGCAGCAATCAAAGGGCAAGCCGTAGCTGATTTTATTGCCGAAGGAACCCCACCAACCGATCTCCCGGTCGACGATATGCCAAAAGATGTTGCAATTCCAACAACAGCTGCTACACCGACCCTACCTTGCCCCATTCCCTGGAAACTGTTTGTCGACGGTTCTTCCAACTCGAAGGCAAGTGGGGCTGGGATTGTGCTGGAAACCCCCGATCATACCTATATACAGTATGCCTTACGACTTGGATTCCAAGCGTCGAACAACACGGCGGAATATGAAGCATTGTTACTCGGCCTCCGACTCGCCGCCAGCATGGGAGTCACACACGTAAGTGTTTTCAGCGATTCTCAGTTGGTTGTAAATCAAGTCACCGGCATATACCAGACACGGAAAAGACCAATTAAGAGCACACATGGAGAAAGCGAAAGAACTTATCAATGGATTTCAACTCTGTCATGTCACTCGGATCCCTCGTACAGAAAACGGCAAAGCCGACTTATTAGCAAAGCTAGCCTCCGCCGATGAAGATGATATACCCAGGTCCGTCCCTGTCGAATACGTCGATAAGCCGAGCATAAATGAACCAGCTAGCAAGGCCATCAATGCAATCGACTCGGAACCATCCTGGATCGATCCAATTCGCCAATACCTTGATAAGGGGAAACTGCCTGAAGATCGTGCCGATGCTCGACAAGTGCGGTTCCGAGCCTCCCGTTACACCATACTCAATAATATTCTCTATAAGAAAGGTTACTACGCTCCGTTGTTGCGGTGCCTCAAACCCAGTGAGGCAAACTATGTATTACGTGAAATCCATGAAGGAATCTGTGGAAATCACTCTGGAGGGCGGTCTCTCGCCCACAAGGTCCTACAATAGGGATATTACTGGCCCACTATCCAAAACGACGCTCGCAAGCTCGTCCAAAAATGCGACAAATGTCAAAGGTTCGCAGCGATTCCGAGACAAGCTCCCGAGGCATTGACGCCAATGACCGGTCCTTGGCCCTTCGCGCAGTGGGGTGTCGATATTATCGGTCCACTCCTTATGGGAAAAGGTCAGACCAAGTTTACTGTGGTAGCAGTGGATTATTTCACGAAATGGGCCGAGGCAGAGCCATTAGCTAAGATAACCGAACAGAAGGTTACCGATTTCGTATGGAAAAGCATTATCTGCCGATTCGGAATACCCCGTATCATTATTACGGACAATGGAAGGCAATTCGATAACAGAAACTTTCGCGAGATGTGCGACAACCTCGGAATCAGAAACGTTTATTCTTCACCCCATCATCCCCAAACTAATGGGCAAGTTGAGGCGGTTAACAAAATTATCAAGCAACATCTCCGGACCAAGCTTGACCGAGCCAAAGGAGCATGGGCCGAAGAACTCCCAAAAATTCTTTGGGCTTACCGAACCACGACTCGAACCGCCACAGGAGAAACCCCCTTTTCACTCGCTTACGGCTCGGAAGCCGTCACTCCGTTGAAATCGGCTTACCTTCGGCCCGAGTCACTTCATTCAACGCGGATGAAAATGAAAAACTCCTCACACTCGGACTCGACCTCCTGGACGAGCAAAGGAAAGTGGCACGACTACGTACAGAAGCCCGACAACGACAAGTGGCTCGGTTCTATAATGCCCGAATTAAGATCAGACGGTTTCGGATGGGAGATATGGTTCTCCGAAAAATATTTCCCAATACTAAAGAGATTGGATCGGGCACATTAGGACCAAACTGGGAAGGACCTTACATTGTCTCGGGTACCATCCGGCCAGGAACATACCAATTAGAAGATCTAAACGGACAATCGCTGCCCCATCCTTGGAACGCTGAACACTTAAAAATTTACTATCCTTAGCTCGACACTTAAGATTCAAGGAATCCGAATTGAGAAAGATTTAAAGCCAAATTCTATGAATAAAAGTGTTATCTTTCATTTATCTTCAAACTGTTCTTACAAAAAAAAAATTTATGAGGGCCCCTGGTTACTGCCTTCCGGAAGGAACGGTACTTAAAGCATTCTCGCATGTACCTGCCTCATCCCCAGCAGTGACTTCAGCAGCGGCGTCCGGATTCTCGGATTCCGAGGCTCCTCCACCTTCGATTTCCGAGAGATCAAGGTCAGGAAAAGATTTCTTGATGTCTTTGACACATTTCAGAAATCTGCTTTGGAACAAGCGATCCCTCTCATCCTCGAACTCCGCTGACTCAAAGAATGCTTGGACGGCTTGGTCCCTAGCCTTCTCTGCCTCCCGAGTCTTATCGTTGGCCTGCTGAATAAGCCCCGCCGCCTCAAGCTTAGCCCGAGCCAAGTCATCTGCACAGGAAGCATGGGTTGCAAGGATTCGCCGGTTCTCTTCTTCAGCTCGGAGAGGAGAGCGACACTCGAGTAACCTCGGCTCGCGCTTCATCAAGGGCTCTCTTGGAAAAAGTCGTCTCTGCTTTTGCGTCTTCGGCGACTTTCCTGGACAAGGGCCGCCTCGCCCATCGAGCAGCCGACCCGTATCTCGGCATTCTCACGTCGCCCTTCGACCCGACGGAAGGGTCTGCACCGATGGGCCGAGGATAACTCTTTGTGCCCTTAACCAAGCAGGGAGCAAGTTCAAAAAGCACCCTTGCTGCATGGCCGACTGTTTGCGACGAAGGAGCATTGTAGAGACTGATGAACTCCTTTTCGCTCCCATAGGCTAAGGCCCAGGGAACCATCCCTGAAACCATCTTCTGCAAGATGGACGGCCCCTCCTGGTTCGTTTCCTCCCCTCTGGAGGATGCAGTCCTCGTCTCTTCTTCCCCTCTGGAAGACGCAGCCCTTGTCTCTTCCTCCTGTCTCGGGACATCCGTCGCAACATGTCCGGAGTCAGGTGCCGCCTGAGGTTCCGAGGCAGTGACCACTGTCACTTCCACCCTCTCTTCAAGATCAGGATCCGGAATTACGACGACAGAAGGGGCAGAATAACTCGCAGGATCCTTCTCCTTCCGCGCTACTCTTTGTCTCTTCGGCGGCCGAGGCTCGACAAAAGGACCCGATCGCGGAGGAGCCTTTAGCCGAAACCGCCTAAGAGGAGGACGAGTCCCAGTCATCTCGAGGGGGAAGTGATTCGAACAGATCCTTAGATGGGGACGAGCTTGGTAGATCTAAAAAAAAAAAAAAAAAAGAGGAGACGAAGTAAATCAGGAAAGGTTCAAAAGGCACGTGAAAATACAATTCCAATTACCTGTGACGGCCGAGTTAAGACCTGCGAGATGAAGACGCTCCGGTTGTAAGAGCACCTTCCAGGACCTATCTGCCGGATCCAACGTCCTCAACTCTTTGATCCGAGCCGAAGCACTAGAGCCGAAACTTCTGCCGCTTCTTTGGGATGTCTGCCGGACACAAGCCCATTAGACTCAGAATATTAAAAAAAATAAAGAAGGGCAAGAGAGAAGAGCCAAGTCACCTGCTCTCTGAAACGCCCGAGGAACACGAGCCTCGTAGGACCCGGACTCAGCCGTCTCCCAACGACCACAAGCCCAAAACCAACGCTCTCTCCAATGTTTGTTGGAAGTGGGAGGGTCAGTTATTAGGGAGCGCCTCGCCCTTGCCAACGGCGAAGACATAAAAGCCGAGGTAGTTCGGATTCACGCGCACTTGGTATAAGTGAAGAAATTGTCGATCGTTAGCGGCGGGTACTTCCATTTCACCCACAGATCACTTTTACACACCAGAGTAAGTTCCTCCACCCATTCGAACTATTTACCCCTGCGGTGCAATCCGAATAGTAGACAAAACTCCCCGGACAATGGGCTGAAGGGGCAGACGCAAGCCGCATTGCATCGAGACTTGGTAGATCGCGACCGCCCCAGCAGGAGGATGATCCGGCAAGTCTTTCGGACGGGGGAGATAAGTAATAACCGATCGGGGATGTGGTACCCGATTTGGATTACGTCCAAATCCGCCTCGATTAAGACCGAAGGAAAGGCAGGGCCGCTCGGATCATCCCCGATCCTTCTCCGTCGGACTCGGCATGTGCTTGACTTATCAACGAGGCAGACCCAGGTTCCTTCAAAGAATCAATATTTCCTCTTCCTCCTCCTCTTCTTCTTCTTCCATATCCCTTGGAAGATTAGGCCTTCCGGCGAGTTATCAAGGACGACCCACCCCGAGAAGGGTCAACGGAAGCGGGCGCTCCGCCGGAGCTTCAGTAACCCTCTCAGATAAAAACGCAGCGTTCGCATCAACTGCTATCTCCGTTAGTAAAGAAGGCGATTCCGCAACGTTCCAAAAACGTTGCGCTTCGCCTTCATCTCCGGAAACTCCTTCCCGGGGACTTCGAGAACCTCTAGTCGCCATTACCATTAAATAAAGAGGAAGGAGAGACTCACCGGAGGAAGGAAGGACAACGGAAATGGTGAAAAGAGCCGCTGACAGTCAAGAAAGAGGAAAGGAAGAAGAGGAAAGACCAGAAAAAGCTCCACAGGAAATACAAAGCGGGAATGGCAATAGAAGTTCGAAATGCGGGACCCCCACCCTTTTATAAGATTGCCATGTGGCGAAGGCCATTAATGGGGAAATGATTCGACGCCTGCATCGACTCCCCCGCTCAACACGTGGCGCACGTCGACTGACAATAATAATGTCCTTGCTACGTGTCCGAACCTCATTGGCGGGGTGAGCGATTTGACAGTTGCCGGCGCATGCGATGTCAGAAACTGAACCGTCTCCCATCAAAGGCGATACAGAGTGCATTAAATGCCTATTTGTCTCGGACCAAGTTATGAACCGACTCAAAACTCGCTACTCCTAAGTGTCATATGAGACACATGGAGTAAGGGGGCTTACTGTTGGGGACAAAAAATACCAAGTCCCGAGACTCGGACTTAGCACCTCGGGTCGCCGCCTCGGGTCGCCAAGGGATACGTCAGATCCGAGGCGAAGTCATAAATTCTATAAACCGAGACGAAGGATAAGTCGGTCCGGACGACGAACCAGCAGTCTAAGCATGCATCAGGCCGAGCTTCTTATCAGACCGGCCGATAAAGGAGGGACAGCGCGAAACAAGGCCTCATCCCAAATATCTCGGAATAAGATCCCCGATCCCGAAGCTCACGGGATCGGATGAGGATTAGAGACGGGCACAATCCTGTCTCCGCGATACGAGGAGAAGAATCCTCTTACGATTGCACGATACTGGGAGTAGAATCCTCCCAAGATCAAACGCTCCAGCAGCTATAAAAGGAGAACCTCCATCATCTTGGGAGGTACGCAAAAATTCTTTCTCAAAACCCCTCGAAACATTTAGATCCAGAATCCAAGCCTGACTTTGGCATCGGAGAGTCCCCTGCTCAAGCCAGGGTGTCCTTTGTTGTTCTTTTTGTGCAGGTATACGAAGGTCTAAGGGATCAAACCGGATTTTTGCATCAACACTAGCGGTGAGCCACATTGCATTATGACGAGTAGTTTACGAATAAAGTTGGAGTTACATGATAAAAGAGTGTTGGCATTTGCGAATAAGCATTGAAGTCACTCGTTGAGAGAGTGATGGATTGTAAGGCTCGTGCATTATGTCATTACGACATTCATATACCTAACAAGATTATATAAGAAGTGTTTGCTTACTCATGTTATCATTACGTACATTGATTGAGTTGATAATATGTGCAACTTGGAATAAAATGGAACCACTCGGTTGATTATTCACTCTCGCTTTATGACGATGTTTTAAAACACCAACCAAACATTGCTATAAGGGTTATTGAGGTGGATACATTAGAGGATGCGTACGTAGATCCAAAGGAGGAGTTCTCCTACTTTAAACTTTCCAATGGACGGTTGTAGCCGGCTCGCTTTGCAATTGTACTTGGCGGATAATATTCTTTTGTTGGATAAATTATGGTCATAACACATTTTCTATTTATTTTGGAACCGTATATTGAGTCTTAGTTGTTGACCCTGTGCTTTGAATGAACGCATATTGTATATTTTGGGATTGTTACTTGCTTTAAATACATTTATTTTTTAAAGTATATTTCACTATTTAGCTTAGTTTTTTTATCGTCCGAATATCAAGTTGAAAGTACAGCTAATTAACGCTTTCGCAAAGCATAAGTGACCCCGAAATATTAGAGATCAGGTTCATGCTTTACTCCTGAAATTTGTGGCGTTACACGCAGTGCAAAAGTTCTGCTAATTACCTAGAGTTAATTTTAATTGTGGCGTGCGCTATTTTTTTAAAAAAAATTTTTTACACATACTCAGTGTCCATGTGACCCTCTACTGCCTTTGGAAATTATTCCATGCCAGATCACTTTGATAATCAAGTCAAAGTTGGAGAAGATATTAATCAGTCAACAAGTAGGGTTAGGATTCAAGATATCTATCCATACTGTTTGATCGAAAATGGTGCTTGATTGCTTCCTTTTCTTCTCACATATTAAATAAAACCATATTCAATTCCGCACATACCAAAACACCAACAACACATGCACTTATAATTTATTTTATTTATGCAAATTATCGATTCTAACTACCTACTTTTCGTTTTACTCATCTACATTGGGTCTTAAACCTTATGGAGTAATGTTAAGTTCAATTCATTTTCTTATTGCAAATTGGGGGTTTTAAGCTATGTGCAATAAGGTTAGGGGCCATATTATTTTCTCTCTTGGCTTGTTCAGAGTCTTAATCTTCGCAAGGCACATCTAGATACAGTGATGCCGAAAGTCCTCCCGAATCTCCCTAAAAATTGTACAGTTTCACAAAGTAGAGATTGTGCATCACACAGTAATAAAAAATGGTAGCTAATTTTGTCCTTTTACGTAAGCGAGGCTCTTATCGAGACTCTATGGCACATACTAACGTATGAGTCGATCGGATAGAAAAATCCTGTGATTTCGCATCTTCCAAGTGATTGTACGGGTGATTGTCAGCCGTTGATTCTTAAGTTGTATCCTGGCCAGCGGAGACTCCAAATCAAACACACCTTTACCTCCAAGTCAACTCCATATTTAAATTAAATCAAAACTAAAACTGATAGATGAAAAAACTCACAAAACTTCCACACCGTCTTCAACCCTGAGGGGCGTTACAGGTTAAAAACCTACTGTTGAAAATTTCATAATGGGCAAATTATGAATGAAGTTGATATTTATACTGTCCCTTGGTCCAGGTCCTTGTGACCCTGTCATCAGGTTATATGGCAAATAAACATCACTGTGAGCCCTAGGGTGTATTTGGCCGGGCGCTGGATATGGGATTAGGACGTTTTACGAGGGCTTTACTGTTTACATTCCATCCCCTTTTCTGTTTGGGACAACCGGATAAAAACCATTTCACAGCACCCTTGTAAACAACGCCTGGATTCCGCCAATCCCGAGCTATAGGTTTTCATCGCTGTGTAGGGCCCACTAAGATATCAATGACATATCTACTCCCTCCATCATTTTCACCTACCTACATTTAGCCATGAAGTTGTTTTGAGGCAACTATAAAGCAGTGAGTGGGCACACCATGAGAAGTAGTGGAGATGCAAACCCATCCATTTGTGACCATCCAAACACCCTGCTAGATATCCCATGGGCTATCCCAAACCCAGAGGATCAACAGACAAACACTGATACCACCATCATTACCTTAAAAATCATTCCATCCCACCTAATCCAATGGGATCGGTTCGACCAAACACACCCCTAGAGTTCAATCCCCACTGTTGTGGAGTGGTGCACTTGAGCCTCCAATCTATCTTATTAGTGGGCTCATGCCTTAAGGGCCCGTTTGGCTGGTTGGATTGGAAGGGATTAAATGGTAGTGGAAGGGATTGGATGGTAAATCCCGGGAATGGCCGGGCGTGCCAAATAGTGTAGGTGATCTGATCCAAATCCGATGGATCTTCAAACGATCCACCGACAACACCATCATTACCTTTAAATCCCATCCAATCCATCCTAATCCGTTCAAATTAGCCTGTGACGTGTTTGGTTCGTGGGATTGGAAGGGATCGAAAGCTTTAATCTCCGGATTGGTCGGGCGTGCCAAATGGTCAATCCAGGGATATAGCAATCCCATGGATCTCAAGACAATCCGCTGACAACACCATCATTACCTATAAATTCATGCCATCCACCCTAATACCATTCACTCCCTTCCAATCCACTTGGCCAAACGGGCCCTTGGCCGGGTGGATTGGAAGGGATTAGATGGTGGTGGAAGGGATTGGATGGTAAATCGTGGGAATGGCCGGGCGTGCCAACCAGTCTAGGTGATCTGATCCCGATGGATCTTCAGACAATCTACTGACAACACCATCATTACCTTTAAACCCCGTTCATTCCATCCTAATCCGTTCAAATTAGCCTGCGAGGTGTTTGGTTTGTGAGGATTAGAAGGGATCAAAAGCTTTAATCTCCGGATTGGCCGGGCGTGCCAAACAGACTGGATGTATCAATCAAGGGATATAACAATCTCATAGATCTCAAGACAATCAGCTGACAACACCATAATTACCTAGAAATCTATGCCATCCACACTAATTACATTCACTCCCTTCCAATCCACCCGGCCAAACGGGCCCTAAAATGATTGTCAAAATACATCGCCAGCGTGGAGAAAACGTACAAATCATAACATACCCCACGGATGCCCTTGACAAGACCGTCCGTCTCTGGCTATGTCTGGACCCATGGTGATGTAATTTTTTCATCCACGCCGTTCATCGTCTTCATTAGATCATTTAAATGTATTGTGCAAAAAAGGTGAGGCAGGTGTAGGGATCAAGTGAAGCACAAAGTTGGGATTTAACGTCCACCACTAAAAACTTCCTGGGAGCTGGAGAAGTTTCGGATCAAGCTGATATTTGTTTTTTCACTTCATCCACGTCTACATGACCTTATGAATAGGTTGGATGGTAAAAAAAACATCACGGTGGCCCTTAGAAAGGTTTCAATGGTGGTGTCATTATCATTGTAGGTTCCTTTGGTGTGGTCTACTGGAGATTTGGACCTGCTTAATTTTTAACGCAATACCTTTAAACGATCTGATAAAAGGGATTAACGGCGTGGATAAAACACTTACATCACGGTGTTCCCCACAGAGCCCTGCCCGTATGCAATCCGCGTCCCTCTTTGCGGGGTAGCACCCAATCCGCTCCCACGGAGAATGGACTTCCCGTGCTACCGCAGAAGATTACCACGTGAGTATGGTGCCTCGCCCTCCCATTGTACTGTTCATCCACCTCGCACGCGCGTGTACAAAATAGCAGGGAAGATCTCAGAATCAATCTGGACCGTGAAAAAGGTATGTATATACAGACCTCCAAATCGTAGATTTTTCTATGGTTTAGACAAAGACACAAAATAAGAAGATCAAATGATCATAGCCATCCAACTATTTACAATCCGACACACCATCAAAAAGTTAGTAGCTCAAATTTACAGGAAAACTCAGATGCGAAGGTCTGATTAGTATAATTTGATCCATTCATCACTTGATTCTGGACGGTATGGATCAGTACACGTGCCTGCCATATGATCAGTTTAATGCATGCGAATGTTAATTACGTAACATGTGCCATCTGCACACAAAGAGTACCATATGCTTCCTGTTCCTTCAGACTTTCACACTCCAAGGAGGCATGATTCCGTACAGCAGAAGCGCATGGTAGTCCACGTGTACGGCGAAACATCCGCGTGCAAGCACGCATGCCAATATGGCACACATGGCCCATATCCAAACTTTGCCATTGGGGCCTGGTCACACCATTTTGATGTTCTGTACAAGCTGTTTCACTCATTATGTAGGCTGCAAAAATACTCTAAACATGAAGTCTATCCAAAGCTCAATGGACCACACCACCGAAGCAGTGTGAATTGAACATATACGGTTGAAAAGTTCTTGAGAGCCTTGGAAGTTTTAGATTAAGCTGATATTTGTATTTTTCTTTTATCCATATGCATTCGACCTTATAAATAGGTTGGATGACAAATAAACATCAGAGTAGGCATTAGAAATGATTCAACTGTGTGGAAATCAATACTTTTACTATTTCTGTGGTATGGTTCACTTGAGCTGTGGATATACTTTAATGACAATGTTATGTGGTCCTAACATCATCCAGTTAGCTAATGTCAATGCTATGTGGGCCTCACCATGGTGTATTTATTTTATTCACCCTGTCTATCATTTTTCCCAAATATTTTAGGTCATGAGTTAAAAAATGTGGCAGACCCAAATCTCAGGTGGACCACACTGAAGGAATTGGTGGACTATTAGGGTTAGTTGAAATGTTTATTTGCCTTCAAACTGTCTGATAAAGCCACACGGAGGTAAAACATAGATATCAGTTCTATCCAAAGCTTTTACAGCCTAAAAGGCTTTTAAAAGCAGGCATTCAATCCCCACAATTTCTATAGTATGGTCCACATGTGATTTGGATCCAAATTATTTTTGGGCAACAGGCAAAATGGATGAACAGAGTAGATAAAACAGATAAATCATGGTGGGGCCCACTTAGCTTTAGCACAAGCTAGCTAGCAGGGGTCACTACTCACTAGCCAGACCACGTCCAAGTCCAGGGCAGATGTAAAGAGTGTGTGGCTCAGATATGGCACACCCCACCATAGACGCAACGTGCAAGAATCCCCCATCGCCCCAAGCTTGGTGGGGCCCATAACTCATTTTAACAAATATGCTCAAACAAGAGAAGATCCAAAGCTCAAGTGAGCCAAAGCCAAAGAAACAATGGACGGTCACGCCCCGATCGAAACCTTCGTGATATCTTTATGTGCTGGCCAAAACCTTCATGAGGTGATTTCCATCTGGCCAAAGGGAAAATACAAATATCGGCGTTATCAAAAAGCTTTGTGGACGGAGATTGCATAGTTACACCGGGCAGTGCTCCGTGGCCCCTACCATGATACATGTGTTTTATACATGCCATCCATTCATTTTTCCAGTTCATTATAGGATATGGGCCCAAAAATGAAGCAGATCCAAATGTAAGTTGGGCCACACCACGGGGAAGAGTGGTGATTGAATGTCCACCGTTAAAATCTTCTAGGGCCCACAAAAGTTTTGAATTAATTTGATATTTTTATTATCTTAAAAAAGTAGACATCTGTATGACCTCATCAACAATTTTCACTGCAAATAAACATTACAGTCGGCCCTAGGAAGTTTTTAATGGTGGGCGTTTTATAACTACTGTTTTCCTGTGGTGTGGTCTACTTGAGATTTATCTGCCTTATTTTTAGGATCATAACCTAAAATAATGATCTGAAATGGATGGACAGCATGGATAAATGAAGTTAGATCATAGTGGGGCCCACAGAGCATCAATCGGGTTTCAATAGTGTCCTCACTCTTTTTGCCGTGTGGCCCACTTAGGTCTCTCTCTCATGTCTGAGCTCGTGTCCTAAATAGCAGGGCAAACAAATGGACAGTGTCGATATAACATAGATATCATGATGCCCTGTAAAGGAAGTCGGTGGGCGTGGCTGTGGTGGATAGGTATGTGGATCCCTGACTATAGGGCCCACCATGATGCATGTGATTTACATCCACGCCGTCGATCAGTTTTGAAAAATCATATTAGAGAATGAACAAATAAAAATGAATAATATCCTATCTTAGGTTGGCCACACCACAGGAAAAGAGTGGTGATTGATTACCTACCATTACAAACATATTGGGCTACGAATTTTTATTTTCAATCCAACCTGTTGATAATGTCAAAAAGACGTTGATGAAGTGACTACGCAAATATCAGCGTTATCCACAACTCTTCTATCTCACAACAAGTTTTCAATTGTCAATCTCTACTGTTTTCTATTGTGTAGTCCACCTGAGATTTGGACCTGGTTCATTTTTGTTTTATGTCTTAAAATGATCTTTAAAAACGGATGGACGGCGTGGATGTAAGGAAAATATACCAAGGTGGGACCCACAATCAGGGATCCACCTACCTCTGCTTAGTCTAACATCCATGGAGCCATCCAATCCATCGAGGTAAAGGTCCTGAAAATGAACGATCCATATCATTGACCATCCGGACCTGCCATTTTGTGGGTTCCATCCACGAGTGTCTCAAGAACCATCCTCGCCTGATAAATCCCAACCGTGGATATGGTTTGAACTGGATGGACATTCCAGATCAATGTGGTGTGCACCATACTACGGTGCACACGAAGTGCACAGCCTCCACCCGCTCATTTTAGCCAGGGCCGCAACCCCTTCCGACATGCCGTATTATGTACCGTTCCTCGCTCATTTCAGCCCTTATGTGAAAGAGGGGGAGAGAGAGAGGGAGAGTAGATCAGATCTCTGGAAAATCTATCAGAAATTCCCCCAAGAAAAAGAAATTTCCAGGGTTTTGATTTTAGGGCACTCACCCATTGGATCCGTACGGTTGAGATTTTCCGATCCCTCGATCTAGGGTTACAGATCCCATCCTTTCGGCGCTGCGGCTACTGATTCTTCTGTCCTGCGCAGGAGGCTGAGATTCTGGCATGGGAGACGAGAACTCCAAAAGCGCGTGCGGGGGATCGGACGGTGGGGAGGAGCCTGTTCCCAAGACGGTCGCTGTGGGTGCCACGAAGGGGGATGACGGAGAGATCGGTGGTGCCGAGCGCGAGCATGCGATCGGGTGCTCCCGCTACTTTCAAGACTGTGGAGAGGCCAGCGGGTGCGGTTCAGAGGAAGATTTTCAGCATAAAAGGGCAAAGGTTCTTTTCAATTTCGAGTGAGTTCTTGACGTTTTTTCATTTTGATTCTCTCTTCTTATGCAAATCTGCATCTATAGGCAGGTTGAGTGGCAGTTCAGTGAATAAGTGAACCTTGATGGGTGATTGTGTGGAGTCTTGTTCTTTGGTTTTAGTCCTGGCTTGCATGCGTGTTTCGCTTTGAGAATAGATGTTTTCTTGCTGCATTGGTAAGTACCCCTGAATCGTCATTTGGATGAATGTGTCATTTGGGTCACTTGGTTTTAAACTCTGTTGAGTGTTTGTGATGGCCTGGAAAGCAAAACCCAAAAGCGAGAGTTTTCAGTTTCCTGCATTTCCACCATGAAATAACAATTCCAAGATGAGCGTAATATCAATTTGCGTACTTTGATATCTGGCAAAGTGTGATGGTTCATGCACATGCCCCCCAGATGGGTGATAAGCCAAGAAATTGGAGTGGACTGATGCCCTTACTGGTCGATTGGTGGACATCTAATGGATAGCCGAAATGGAAAATAGTTAAGGGGTCAGTTCAATAAACAAATCCCATTAGTTCGAATTGTCCAGTTCATCTAATTTTAGCAATGTCATCTATATAAAGTGGATCTTGTGATTTGAATGGTTTATTTTGAGTTGCACATATGCCATGTATACAATGTCTGAATGCGTATGAACCGTCACACTGCCAGCATTTCTGATGAATCGTCTTTGGAAATTGAGTCTGCTCGGTCTTGATTCTTGAGTTCTTCCAAATGCGCCTGAGAGGGTGGCCGTGGATCATGGATTGCAATATTGCCTGCTGCAATATGATTGTGGCTATGAGTATCAAGTTTAAGGAATGCAATGTTATTCAAATTTTGTCCTCATAGAACTCTTCCGCTCTCCGATGCCTAAAAGGACGCTCCTTGTGGTGTCCCCTGAAAATTAATTGATCATGCAATACCCATCGAATGTAAAGAGGCAATTTATTTTGATCCCATTGTTGTAGGCGGTAGGCATGTTGAACCATCTCCATAATGGGGGAAGTGAGTGAACGGGAAGGAAGCTCCGCCAGCCAGAAAAGAGGATACGCTCTCAATTGGTTTTCTTTGGAAAGCTCCACCAGCTAAAAGAGGATATGAGCTCCAAGTTGTACGAACGGTTCAAAGGAGATCAAAGTTATATGGGCCCCACAGTGATGTATTTATTATATCTACACCGTTCATATATTTTTAGAGATCATTATAGAGCATTATCCAAAAAATGAATAATATCCAAAGATCATTTGAACCACACCACAAATAGCAGCAGAGAATGATTTTCACTGTTAAACAATTCGTGTGGTCCACTTGATAGTTAGATCTGTCTTATTTTTCGTCTCAAGCCTTAAGATGAGCTCGCCAAATGGATGGACGGTTTGGATATAACACATACCCCATGATCAAGTCAGCAATGCAGTTTGCACAGCTGCACTTGCGTGAAAAGCACGTCACTGCACTTTTGTGCAGTGCACGTCAATACTAGAAAATGTCCGGTAAAAGCATGGATATGGTAGACGGACAGTTCTTTCAGAGCCATGTGGGGCCCACCTTGATGTATATGTTTTATCTAAGCCGTTCATCCATTTTGACATATCATTTTAGGCCTTGAGCACAAAAAGGCGGTATATTGAAGGCTGTAGTGGACCATACCACATGAAACAGTTGGATTAAATTCATACGATCCGAATCGTACCCAACTTGATCCGACTCGATTTCCTTGACCGAGTCGGACTCGGTTCGTGTTAGGCCAACCATGCATCGGATTGGTCCGAGTCAGGTGACCCGGACTCGGTCCCGGATTGGATCGAGTTCGGGTCAGGCCATTGAGATTTCGGATGGGATCGAGTTGGACCCGATCCGATCCGGACCGATGCCCAGCTCTATCTGATGGTGGTGATGTGCCACAATGGGAGAGAGAACAATGTATATAGTAAATCTATAGTTTGTACTTTGTAGATTTTGTTTATCAATAAAAGTATCAAGCTTTTATTAATAAGTTGTTGAGTTGTTAATTTTTAATTATTAATAACTTAGTATAGGTAATATTACACAAATTACTTTGAAAATTGATGGGAGTAGTTAAGGCGTTTTGAAAAGAACATAAATTTCCCAATTTTTGTTGATTTTTTTTCTTTTTATATATATATATATATATTTTTTTTTTAAAAAAAAAAACAAAAAAACTGTGTGATCTCTTATGTGATTGTGCAATCGCATAAGCGATCACACAGGTTGGATGGCATACAATCACTTATGTAATTTAACAACATTGGCGTGAAACTCATAGTTGTTTACAAGCCACCTCTAAAGAAGGGGTATTTTTGATATTAAATGTTGTCTGCTTTGCAACTCATTTTGTAGGAAACCTTGGATCTACTTTTGTTTGTAGGAATTGCATTTGTTATCCACTTCTTGTAGCATTTTTGCTTCATTAATTCTGAATTTGTCATTTGTGGTACTCAGCATAGTAATCCTTTGTGTTTGCTTTAGATATGCCTGATCATTTCTTGTAAACTTGGTTCAGGATTTTTTTAAAGAATGCTTTCTTGTAATTTTCCATATACATATTATTGTTTATTTCGAAACTACTAATTATGTGCATGACTCTTTTGACAGAGCATGCCATTATGTTGCTACAACTTCAGGCACTGATGCATCTGCTTCCCTTGCCGAGGGAGACCACAATCTTTGTCATTTGAGTGTTCCATCTGAAAATGAGATGGTCCTTTACCATAACTTGATGTCAAATGATCCTGATGCCAGAAAGGCCATGGACTCTACTGAAGAAGTGGATGATGATGGAGATGGGTTTAACATTTCCAACATGGAAGATTTAGAAGTTAGGATGGATCTTACGGATGACTTGTTACACATGGTATGTTCAAGCTTATCTCATAAAAGAATTACTGTTATTAATTGCTTCAAACTGTGATTGCTTCGGCGTTTATTTACTTTAATGTGATTGCAGGTTTTCTCCTTCTTGAAACATATAGATCTCTGTCGAGCTGCTAAAGTCTGTAGGCAATGGCGATCAGCTAGTTCTCATGAAGACTTTTGGAGGTGCTTGAATTTTGAAAATCAAAACATCTCCTCACTGCAATGTATGTCTTCTAGCCACGCCTCTTTCATGGTGAATAAGTGTGTTGGGGACCTGGGGTTCTTTCTATTTGATTGAAAATAAAGATATATTTAAGAAAATGAATTCAGTGTAGAAATTGCAGTAAGGAAAGCCTTTTGGATCTAACTTCATACGGTTTTTAAGTTCAATAATTGAAAACTGCAAATTGCAGAAAAATACTTACTGGTTCTTTGTCTTTGCAGTTGCTGATATGTGCCACCGGTACCCGAATGCTACTGAAGTAAATATTTTGGGTGCTCCTGCTATTGACGTGCTTGTTATGGAAGCAATGGTCTCCCTACGGTAATTGCCTTCTTTCTAACATATTTTTGAGCAATATACATCTGTTGCGTCATCGTCCTCTGAGGTGTGTTACTCATATGGCTGGTTGATCTCCAGGAATATTGAGGTTTTGATACTGGGTAAAGGGCAACTGAGTGATGCATTTTTCCATGCCATAGCCAATTGTCATGCGTTGAACAGTTTGAGTATTAGTGATGCATCTCTTGGTAACGGTAGTCAAGAAGTATCTGTGTTCCATGATAAGTTGCGTCATCTTCAAATTATAAGGTGTCGTGTGCTCCGTATTTCAGTCAGGTGAAAATCTTGCAAAGTTTGGAAGTCTAAATTATGCTTCTCACATGCAGTTGTTTTGTTGTTTATTGGCCAGAAGGGCTGAACCATGGTAATTTTCTTTGCAGGTGCCCTAAGCTTGAAACTTTGTCACTGAAGCGCAGTACCATGGCACATGCCATACTCACTTGTCCCCAATTACTCAAATTGGATATAGCTGCCTGTAACAAACTTTCAGATGCTGGAATTCGTTCGGCAGCAACATCATGTCCTTTGTTGGCATCTTTGGATATGTCAACTTGTTTGTGTGTCAGTGATGAGACACTACGTGATATAGCCCTTTCATGTCCTAATCTTCGTGTTCTCAATGCATCTTACTGTCCAAATATTTCACTTGAGGTCTGTCCAGTGATTTTTAGGCCTTCTTCACTGTATTGATCTTTTTTATTTTGCTTCAACTTACATGATTACATGCCCATCTTGGAAGTCTGTGAGACTACCAATGTTGACAGATCTGAAGCTTCAAAACTGTGAGGGTATAACTTCGGCTTCGATGGCTTCAGTATCTCATAGTTATATGCTGGAGGTTAGAATATTCATTGTCCTTAGGAATTTGGTTTCATCTAAGTGGGGTTTATTTGTTTTAGTTTCCATACTTAGTTCTCCACCACTGCAAAGCTGATTGTAGGACCTGGATCTTGATATCTGCGGACTGTTGACATCTGTCTCCTTGGATCTGCCACATTTGCAGAAAATCAGTCTTGTACACTGCCGCAAGTACAATTCTTTGCCCTCGTCTCTCTTTCTGGATAGTGTATCTTTATGTGGTCCATATGCTGAATTTTGATTAGCATATAACTGCACTTTCTGCAGATTTGTTGATTTAAATCTGAGAAGCCCTGTGCTTTCATCCATAACTGTTTCCAATTGCCCTGCACTCCATCGCATCAACATCACATCAAATTCACTTCAGGTGTGGATTATATGAAAAAGCTATATTTCTTCCTTGGTGTTTCCCACTTGTCCTATTTGTTATGTAATACTTTTGGACTTAGGGGGTGCTTTTTCATTGCAGAAACTGGTATTGCAAAAGCAAGAAAGTCTGACCACGGTGTCACTGCAATGTCACAGCCTGCAAGAAGTGGATCTTACAGAGTGTGAATCTTTGACAAACTCTATTTGTGAAGTTTTTAGCGATGGCGGCGGCTGCCGGATGCTTAGATCACTGGTTCTTGACAACTGTGAGGTTGTGAACTATATCAATTTCATCCATGCTGATGTACTGTTTATTGTTTGCTATGTGCTAATTATTATTGAAATTTGCATATGTTCGGAAATTTAGTGCCAATACATGAGCTTCAAAACTATGTTGATGGCATCACCTATTTCTAGGGCTATCAATGGACCGGGTAGGACCGATGGGCTTTTGGGCCTGGCCTGCCTCGGGGCGGGCTTGGGCTAGAGTATTAGGCCCGAGGGCCGGGTTCAAGCCTAAAAGTCTAGCCTGTTTCTTAATTGGCCCAGGCTTGGACTTGGCCTTCCAAAGTCCTGCCGGCCTGGCCCAAGGGTTTTGCAATTCTTCCACAGATTCCTTCTTCTCCTCTCTCTTTCTCACCTCCATGCTCCAGCGGCCATTCTTCTCCCTCACTGGATCTCTCTCGCCTCCAACCTTCTCATCTAATCTCTCTCCCCCTCTCCCCCTCTCCTCCTCCCTCCCTCTCTCATATTTCCCCAAATCAAACTGACCCAAATCAAATTCTCTCTCATATTTCTCCCAAAATCAAGCTGACCCAAATCAAATCGCAATCCGAACCCTTCTCTTTCATTTCTCCCAAACTCCAAACAAAATTGGAACTCCTCTCTTATTCCCCCCCAAAACGAACCGAAATCCGAAACCCATTCAAAACCCCTCTGAATCCTACCTGCTCCAAACCCTAACCCTAATCCTAACCACCAAATCTTCTCCATTCACACCACTTGCTGTAGCCATTACTGATGATGTATGCTCCAAATTCCTCCGTTGCTTCATCATGCAACACTGTTTCTTCCTCTTCGTTTCTTCTGTTTTTTTTTTCTTTTTCTTTTGAGAGGGTTTGGGCTCAGGTTCGGGCCGGGCTCTGCATAATTATGCCAGGCCGGGCTGTGGCTCGACTATTTTGGCTCATCATGGGCCCAGTCAGGTTCGGGCTTATGTTTAACAAGCCGGGCCGGGCTTGGACAGAGCTTGGCCTGGACCTAACCCGGCCCGTTGACACCCCTACCTATTTCTGGTTCTCATATATTTTCTTTGGCCCTTTTCTTTTTTACCTTTGAACAGTATTGTAAAATGCCTGACTCTAATGTTTTGTAGAATAGACTATACACATGCACCTTACATTGTTGTCTGTTTTCCACCTTTCGACTCGTCTTTTTATCTCTTCGAAGTGTATTCGAGATATGTTTTGAGGTTGGTCATATTAGGAATATGTCATGAGAGCCACAGCCCGCAAGGCTTACACCTCAAAAAGTGGAGAAGCATGCTGATCTCTGTGAATATTACTTCACACCATTGGTTCGAGAGGTCCATGGTGTTGCCTTCAACGCCATTTATGTATTTTTTTGATTGTTATCTTCGTTTATAATTTACTGGAAGAGAACACATTGCAACAGGGGTAGAGATTGCCAAAGAGCTGATCTAAATGCTTCTTTATCAAGAGAATCAACATGGAAGATAACAAATGAAATCATGAATGTCGATAGTGTTACCTTTTTATTGGCAGTTGGCACCCATATGTTGGAAAACATGCTACCTTTTTATAGTTTGTAGCCTGTACTGTGGTATGTAAATGTGTGGTGTGTTGTGAGCCCATGTTCTTTAATTGCGAGTTTCCAATGACATTTATTTAATAATTAGTGTACGACGTTCAAACTTTGTGTCTCTGTCATGACACTCATTTTAATTAGAACCTTTGTTTTTATTTGGTAAATTTTTTTTTTTTCTTTCCATCATTTTCTTTAGTTGCATCCGCTATAATCAATTGATTTCTTTTCACTTAGTTTGGTCTTCAAAAGTCAATTTTGATTTTTTGTCCTCCTTTTAATGAGGACTGAAACACATTGTAGGAGCTTTTAGAGCTAAAAGTTTGAGATCTGTATGATTGTTGCTTACTGAATTGCTGTCTGATCAGAGTTTTTTACTGCTTAATACTATCACTTGTTCATATGTTTGTGGTGACGATTATTTTGCTTAGCTGTGTCCCTTGTTCTTTTTTTTTTGGCTCAGAGTCTGACAAGAGTGGAATTCAACAGTAGTACTTTGGTCAGTCTGTCGCTGGTTGGTTGTCGTGCCATGACTTCTCTTGAACTTTCTTGTCCTTATCTTGATCAAGTTCATCTGGATGGTTGTGATCATCTTGAAAGAGCATCATTTTGCCCTGTAAGTGATACTGTGTTTCTTTCCCCTCTGAGATATGACCTTACTTATTACATGGTTTGTGCAATTGATGAAGAACCTTTGTTTCCCATACTATGATAGACTGATATTTATTGGTTTGTTTCCCTGTTAGCTAATATTAATTTTTTTTTTCCATTTTATTCAACAATTTAAAATTAATAAATTAATTTCTTTCCTTGTTGGAGAATGTAAGTGTTTGGACATATATCTATCCTCAGCTTGATGTAACTGTCAACTACAATTAAATGTTATGCTGTTTTAGTTGATGTAACTTGTATGTTGTCATCCATTGCATGTAATATTGTATCACCATTCCTGCACATTTTGAGTAGAATAATTAACCACACATTTGATATTTTGGATAATGCTTCTGTAGTACCTCCGGGTAAAGTTGGGAAAAATGTTAAACATAGAGGATTTTCATTTGTGTAAATATTTTTTCGGGTCTGTCTTCTGGTTTAAGTAGTCAAATGCAACATAAAATTGGAAAACAAAGAAGGATCTCATTCCTCAATCATCATCATCTAAGCCTTATTTGTTATGTGCGATTGCATATGCGCATATCCATATGCAGATCGCATATGTGATCCGGCACATATGCGATCACATATGTTGCATATGCAAAAATATGCGATCGCATATTGGCCATGGCACATTGAATTTTTATTTTTATTTTTATTTTTTTGCAAAAAAAAATAACATTTTGTCTATAAAAAGGCTTCCAAATCTCCTCCATTTGCAATATTCTTACTCCAAAACTCTTACTCTATTTTTCTCTTACATTTCTTAATTACAAGTGGTCTTAATCTCCCTCTTTCTTGTATTTCCTACTTCCAAGTGATCTTAATCTCTCTCTCTCTCTCTCTCTCTCTCTCTCTGTCTCTCTCTCTCTCTCTTACATTCCCTCTCTCATGGAAGTTGGAAGATCAAGATTCAAGCACTTTTAAGTTTCAAGGAAGATGGCTTGTTGATTTTCTACCATAATAAATAAATAGCTTGCTGATTTTGTTGTTACTTCTTGTTAACTATATTGTTAAATGTGGATGGCTTGATGTTTAATTGATTTTATCTCTCTCAAATGTATTTTAAATATGTAAAATTAGTTATCTATTAACTTAGAAAAGTTCTCCTTAGTTTCTTATATATATATATATTTACATTTTTTTGAAAATTTCCCATATATATATATAATTTTCAAAAAATAAAAAATTAAAAAAATGCGATCGCATATGTGATTATGCGATCGCATATGCGATTCGACAACAATGATCCCAACTGGTTAAGGTTGGCTACATGAATGCTGTTCTGTCCATTCCACTCTACCAAGAACCATATCCTCTGTTAAACCATTGTTCATCAGTTTTTTTTTTGTTTTTCCCGTACCATCTCCATCCATGTCCTTAGGCCTTTCCGTTCCTCTTTTAGAGCCTTCAATTTGAACCAACTTGCTCCTAACCGGTATAGTTCTTGGTCTTCGTTGCATGCAGACGAGCAATCTAACTCTACTTTCCATCATTTTATTATCTGTTGGTGCTACTCTTAAGTCCCCTCGAATGTTATCATTTTTAATTCTACCCTTCCCCATCTTGCCAGTCATCCATCTCAACATCCTCATTTTAGCTTCATTCATCGTATGAACATGTTTTTTGATTGCACTATATTCTGCCCTATAAAGCATGTCTGGATTTGAAGCTGTTATATAAAATCTCCCCTTCACTTTGATTGGTATGTGGCAATAACATTACTCCAAAGGCACATTTCCAATTCTTGGCACTCCCTTCTTGGAGTGGTTTGTTAGTAAATTTTCAGTTCTCTTAAAAAAAATCTCCAATTCATCTATCCAAGTCTAAGTTCTTTCAGCAACATCCTTCTCAATCTCTCTGCTCCCATGAATTATTGATGCAGTCTGATATGTAGTGTACACTACACTTCAATTCAACAATATGGAGTCGCCACTTGCTCATTCAATTGGTGTGCGTGTGTTGAGTTAGAAAATTCAGATTATGTAGAAAAATGACTTTGAAAATCTGATCTACCAGAGAATTCTGGTGTTAGGGATCTGGTTATGAACGAAGAAGGGGTTATGCTATGCTTATGCCTTCACTTATTTACTTGGCGCAAGTTGTGATTTTGATTGTCAAATCACTTTTTAAGGCTTTAAGTGTGTTTGATCCTTTTTTTTTGTGTAGCACCTAGCCCCCCATTCCTACAATTGTTTCTGCTTCTACAAACTTACAAAAAGCACTCATAAAATCAAAAATCCTTTCTTGTTGGAAGTTTTGTTAATTGCACATGAGAGAGAGAGAGAGAGAGAGAGAGAGAGAGAGAGAGAGAGAGAGAGAGAGATTATCATTTAACTTTTTCTTGGGTCCAGACCCTGGGCCTGTTTGGCAATGTTTCTAGCAACATTTCACTTTTGCTTGGGTCCAGACTTTGGGCCTGTTTGGCAATGCTTCTAGCAACATTTCACTTTTGCTTGGGTCCAGACCCTGGGCCTGTTTGGCAATGCTTCTAGCAACAGAATAATTGATTCTCAAGAAACAATTCCTTGAGAATTGCTCGTGTGTAAAAGCATGTCTGGTAAACATGCATAAGAAAAACAATTTCCCCACAAGGGTTTCAATGATTGAGGGTTGAATCCCCACTTTATTGTGGCATCGCCCACTTAAAGTCTTGGATTTACCTCTTTTTTGGAGTCATACCCTAACATTATATGGCTGAATGGATGGACAGAGTGGATGTCACACGGTCATCACAGTGGGCCCCACAACACTACAGGTGGGGGTTATAGGAAAGCCGTGTCTGTCCGGCTTCTCTAGAGATGAGATTTGTTAAGCCCGCTCATGTGAAATACGACTCATGCACATACTACACCTTTGCTATCATGGCACGTAGGTCGAGATCCTATCCATCCATAAGACACCACTGTATTGATGCCCTAGTCCAAGAATTTGGGGTTGATCCACTAGTCAGGTGGGCCACAATTTGCAAAACAAATGCACAGCTCTAAAACATGACTAAAGTTTTCCAGTTCCTTTTCCAGCAAATGAAAGATCTATTTATAGACTCTTGTAGTGGTATTGCTGCAAATTCATGGAATATTCAAAGCATTAGAAAGGATAAACTCAAAATGAGCTGGCAGAATCCTCATTCTTCCTTGCAAGGATAGAATTTTAATTGCACTAGCATGGAGGGAAATCAGTAAGAAAAGAATCTTTTCAAATTGTTGGAAGCCAATGGGGCTAATTTGGTAAATTCACTCTTTAAGCATGGTAATTCCATTATTCTTGCACCAAGTGCCTAAACATCCATAACCAACACAATTTAATGGCAATGAAACCACAAAATGGAGGGAAAATTGAATTTACAAAATGAGTTGGCAAAATCCTCATTCTTGCTTGTTGCAAGGATAGGATTTATTTGCACGATCATGGAGGGAAATCAGTTAGAGAAGTATCTTTTCAAATTGTCGGAATCAAATGAGGCTAATTTAACCAAGCTCATATCCTTAGGGGGCCATATGATGCTATTTAAAGCTTCCCTCTCTAATCTCTTCATTTACTTCCTCTCTCTATTCAGATGCCCTAAATCTGTTCTATCACACATCGATAAATCAGAAGGGATTTCCTATGGAATGGTGGGTCGGTTTCTAGAAAATTCCATCTCTTGAAATGGGATGATGTCAGTAAGCATTCTTCGGAAGGAGGAGCTGGCATGGCATCAAGCGTTTGGATGTTGTCAACTCTTCCCTCCTAGGCAAATGGGTGTGGAGATTTGGCGTAGAGGAGTTTAGTTTGTGGAGGAAGGTTGTTGCAGCTAAGTACGGGATTTCCTCTTCTGGTCGGTGGATCAGGGACTCCTCTATAGGGCCTCCTATTTGTGGAAAGCTATAGGTGGGATTTCCCAGCTGATGGCCAATGGCCTGTCCTTCGCTATTGGGGACGGGACTAGGTTCGTTTTCGGAAAGATGTCTGGTGTGGCAGTGCTCCACTTTAAGGATTCTTTTCTGGCCTTAGTGAAGGGTAGAAGAAATTTGAATGAAGTGGAGTATGGTGATTTATTGTCTCTGCTCTCCTTTTTGCAGGGGATCGAGCCCTCACCAGGAGTGGAGGACTCTGCTTCGGAGATTTTCCGGGAGTGGTGCCTTCTTTTTTCGATCTTTGCATTCCATCTTGTCGCCTCCCCAAGTTGATGGGGAGATCAGCCACACTTCCCATGTTTGGTCCTACGAAGCCCCTCCCAAGGGGCTGCCTTTGTGTGGCTGGCAGGCCATAACAGAGTTCTTACTATTGACAACTTACGCAAAAGATCTTTTATCATTCCTAATGGGTGCCCTGTATGCCTTCAGGCAGAGGAGACGGTGGACCACTTATTCATTCACCGTTCTTTCTCTCGAATCATCTGGTCTGGGATCTTTAGATCAGCAGGCTTATCTTGGGTCATGCTAGCCACGGTTGAAGCTCTTCTTCTTAGTTGGCATGTCGATTCCAGTGGCTCTTTTGGAAAGAAGTGGAGAAGTGCCTTGATGGCGACTTTCTGGGCAATTGGATGGAAAGGAATACATGCTGTTTTGTAATTAGAGGGGTTCTAGTGATGTGGTTGAGGGCAGGGTTGCTATGTATATCAGGGAGTGGGCTCCTTGAGTCTCCTCTTTTCTTTTTCTTGGCCTCTTTTGTTGCTGTTTTTTCCTTTGTTTTCTGTTTCTCTTTTCAGCCCCTGGCCTTAATAATATTTCATCTTAAAAAAGAGAGGTTAATTTGGTAAATTCACTCTTAAGCATAGCAATTCAATAATTCTTGCACCAAATGTAAAATCCAAAACCAACTCAACTAACAGCACTAGGGTCTACAACATGGAGGGGAAATTGAATTTAAACAACTTAAATTTGAAATGTGATTTCTGTAAAAGGAAGGTATGCTGAAGTATTCTGAACCATCCATCTCACGGACCACACCACTCATCATAGACATCCAAATCATGAGATCTTGGTACCGTTGGAAAGCTTGTTCGAAGACCTACGTGATGGTACTAGAGATCAAGCAAAACACCAATCCATTCTTAGAGAAATCAAACCTGGAAGTCTGAAGTGAAATTTCAAATCTGAGTTGTATGGCACCTTTTAATTGTGGGGCTCATAACTCAGAAATCCACAAATGTGATAAAAGAATATCAACCATACATGTGTAGATCTTTTAGAGTACTATGCGATCAACCCAAGAATCATAAAAAATCCAATTTAAAATGAGAGCGATATCGCACTTCGAGAATCATCTTTCTGCTGGGCAATGGCAGGCACAACCTTTCGGAGGCGGATTAATTTGGGCAGTTTGGTATGTTGGACGGTGCATTTTTCACAAAAAAAAAAGTGTCATCCCATGGGCAGTTAAAATTAAACCACCCACTAATAAAATAAACCCTCAAAAATTACAATTTACAACTGGGCCACCCAATGGTCCTCATCACCATGAATCATCAAAATCCATTCAAATCTCTATCGAATTTGATTTAAATTGTTGATTTGGTCCCTACCTTAAAGTGGGGTGTCTACGAGCAAGATAAAAAATTGTCATTTTAAGGTACTTTTTGGTCAAAGGTCACAACTGAAATAATTACTCATTTCCACACCCATTCTTAGTGAAATTTGCATTCAATATACTCTATTTTAGTCCGATTAATTTGAAAACCTTTAGATTCCTAAGCATTTCTTCATTATTCTAGCTGTGCGCTTACACCCTCCCTCGTTTTGTCAACCAAAACTATGTCATATGCTAAGAACATACACCTAGGACCCCTTCAATTTCCTTGTTACCTCATCTATAACCAATGTAGAAAGGTACGGGCTCAACGCAATCTCACGATGTTACTTGACAATAATTGGGTCCTCACATTTGTTTCCACTCTCTCATACATTTCTTTAAATCATGTCAAGTATATCTGTTTTGGCTGGTTGGCGGCTAACAATCGGATGCTAATGATAGACAATCTGAAGAAGAAAGGAATGCAGTTAGTTAACATTTGTCTATGCTGTATGGACAATGAGGAATCAGTTGACCACCTGCTGATCCATTGCCCCTTCATCTCCCAAATTCGGCTGGATTTCTTTAACAGATTTAATGTCAACGGGTGGATTCCTACCTTTTGCCTCCTCTATGCTAGCGTATCGCACGGTTTCAAGCTGGGCAAACTCAGATCCCGGGTGTGGAGAATGACAATCCTCGCTATCTGTTGGGTGGTTTGGAAGGAGAGAAACGACAAATGCTTCAACAACTCTCAGTCTTCTGCAAGTTGTGGGTTCAATGGCGAAAAAATTACTAATTGAATGGGCGGCTAATGTTCCTGGTCTTAGGGATTTAATTTTTTTGTTCTTAGGCTTGTAGCTTTGGTTCTGCTACCTCAACAGTCCCCCTTTTGTTCTCTCCTTTTTTAATATAATCCCGTTGCTTCTAAAAAAAAATAAAATCATGTCAATGTCTTCTTGGGATCCATTCTTTTCCAACACTAAGCAGATTACCTCTTTGGGGGCCCTATCATTAAGGGGTGGCCCGGTTTTGGGCTGGGCAGATTACCTCTTGCCTGACCGACGAGCCTAACTTACTAGCTTGACCTGGTTTTGTGCTGGGCTTGGACCTACTAGCTTAGCAATAGGCTGGGCTAGGGCCTTGCATGTGTGGCCCAATCATTTTTTGGGTGGGGCTTGAGTCATTTTAGCCCAACCCAATCCAGCCTGAGCCAGCTTTATATGCACATGTTTTTCATGTAGAAATTCGAGAATGAGATGTTACAGGTTCTCAGGCGGGGAGGGGTGGTTGAAGTACATTAGATTACACGGCGGGCACAAGAGAAATGGATGGATGACATATAGACATCACAACTATCAAGATGGAGGATAACCATCTACATTCTCCCATGATCCACCATAAGCAACGATGGAAGTACCAGACATCACATTGCATTGTGGGCACATGAGAAAAATAGATGGATGGCAGATAGACACAACTATCAATATGGATTCTATTCATTATCTCAATTACTAACGACCGGTGTTTATATCGGCCGATATATCCCACGATATATCTTGAATACCATTTGTGCGATACGAAACGCACAAGTAGTAAGATATATCACAAATGTTCGATCCGGTGAGCATTTTTTTTTTAATTTTTGATCATATTTTTTTGTTCTGTAAATCATTTAAAATCAGTGCCAAATTGTTACCAATCCATGATTTTATGTTTTGCATGAAATTTTTTTCATGTTTTGCATGAAAAATCATGAATTGTGAGCTTTGATTTCAAGATTTGGAGGAGATGGGCCGAGTCGCGGAAAAATGAAAAAAAAAATCAAAATTTCTCAATTTGTCGCAAATCGGTTGCAATTTGTGTCCAAACATAAAATCAAACATGTATGTAACTTGATCAAGTGATTCTTCTTTTGCTTTTGAATGTATTGCTTGTGTTTCCGCATGTCTTCTTACATCTATAAATTATATGAATATATTTACATCAATTCAATTAGACGGCTCATAGTTTAGGAGCCCATACAAAGAAAATTTATTATGTGGATTTTTTTTTTTTTTTTTGGATTTATAAGTGTGTATTGATGTCTTTTTTAACAATCACTGAAGTTTCATTGAAAAATTCGACCAATTTCCTGATGTTTCCCCATGTTGCCAACAACAACGTTACATTCCGCAATACAACCGATATATCCCATGCAATAACCGATACGTATCCGTATCCCAAGGGTGTGATATGTAACATGATACCGAGATAGCTTTTCTACTCAATGGTGCCTGTGGAATACTTTCAAGGACATCATCATATGTCGTCTCATTGTTTTTTCTTTGAATCTCATCTTTTGTTTACAGGATAGTATAAATCACATTGTCCTTTCCAATTTTATTTATTTATAAATTTAACCATGGTGAGATATGGCTTAAGATGATAGATCTGGGTTATAGAAGAATGGTCAGATGTGTTGAACCTATTTATAAACTGAAAAATGCTCCGTAATGCTACATTTTTTTGAAGGATAAATAATATGCTACATTGTTGTGGTAAAGCAGAAATTATTAGCTAGTGTGGATTTTCACAGGCCTCATTTAATCCAGGTTTTGCGGTATGCCAGCATGTGCCATTCAGCATGACTAAATGATTCAGTACAATCCAAGCTGCTACTCTGCATATTCATGCTCAATCAATTGGTCTACCTGTTGAAAAGGCGTTGGTCGACAATCCGCAATGACATCTGTCAAAGTGCATGCGATTTGTCAGAAATGAATGATAACTGCTTTTCCTCATTGAAAATGCATCTCGTATGCTGTAGATTTTCATTTATTGCCAGTTATTTGAAAAATTAGTATTATTAGAAGGTGCAATCTAATTTAGATTTCACCCTTCCTAAATGATTACAAGTTCTAAATGCCATTGATGCTTTTAAACAACATTGCAACATTTTGTGGGTCTTCATGCTCATTCTAAACTGAAGCACTTGATGCAGGTTGGTCTTCGATCACTTAATCTGGGCATATGCCCCAAGTTGAGTGTTCTTCAGATTGATGCACCATACATGTCAGGTCTAGAGCTAAAAGGTTGTGGCGTTTTGTCGCAAGCATCCATCAATTGTCCTCGGTTGACATCTCTGGATGCTTCCTTTTGTAGGTGATACTCTTGTTCCTACATATATACATATATTTGTGATGTTCACTTATATGTGCTCGAGCTGACACTCATGCTTTGATTTACCAGCCAACTACAGGATGATTGCTTGTCCGCCACGGCTACTTCATGCCCACTCATTGAGTCACTGATCTTGATGTCATGCCCATCCATTGGTCTTGACGGGCTCTCCTCATTATGCTGGCTTCCACATTTGACATTGATTGATTTATCATATACTTTCTTGATGAATTTGCAGCCTGTGTTTGAATCCTGTTTGCAGTTGAAGGTAATTCATGAATGTTATTCCCTGCATAGATAAGCATGCACCACCCACCTACCTCACTTGGAAAGTTCTCTACTTTGCCACCTTTTTTAGTGACTAATTCCCAAAACATTTCCCAAATGCTCTGGATCAAACATGCATAAACCATGTTCTATTGTTCTTCTATCCTTTTTATTTGATTAATGTTGTGTTGTTCTTCTATCATCAACTTGCATTGTAAATTCCTGATAAATAGCCATGTTGTTGCTTGAATTGCTATTAGAAAACACTTTATAGTTTTTTTCTGAGGAGAAATTCTCCAGTGCTCTCAGAGCACTAAGTTATAGCGCTCCTAGTTGCTTTGGTCCACTTGGACAGTCCAGTCGCTTGATCCGAACTATCTATTAATCTAGAACCCATTTCATGGGTTACTGTGCAAAAACTACCTGATTGAATGATCTAATCGAACCTTGACTTGGCCTTATTTTCTGTAGCCATCCATTTTCCAAGCTATGGATGGGATGACGATGATTACCTAAAAATTGATTCTTTAGGGTCGTAAGCAATCCATGATGGGCCCTATCAAATAGATGGAACAAATTGTTAATTGGACATATTTTTGTGTAAACAATCTTGACTGTCCATATTAAAGGCCATTGATCAATGGTTAATATTTGTTGGGTTGGTGTGATGATTGCATGGTAGCACACGCCCAATAAATGTGCACTGGACCTAATGAGCAGTCTGGTGATTGGACTGTCCAAGTGGACCGATGCAACTAGGAGCACTAATAGCACCCTGAAAGCGTTTCTCTTTTCTGAGTTCAAGGTTTCTAAAAATTGCAGATAATCGTCACATTTCCGTAAGTAAAGGAATGACATGAGGAACTGAAAAATTTAAACATTACATTGTTGATATGGCCATTCTTAAGCAATTTTATGTTCTGACCCTGCTATAGTTGTCGCCTGCATAATAATGGCTTTTTTGTGTATCCAGCAGCTGCTGTTCTAACTGCTCCATTATGCACACTGATCACTGATGTGTGTACAATTTAAACATGGAAAACACCTTTGAGAAAAGTTGTTACAACTGTTATGAGGCTTTTTTATTACCACCGTCTATATAATAGGGTGATGACCTTTTACTTCTTCTCTTTGATTGTCTTTGTATTTCTTGTTGTACTGTTTGTTTAGCACAAGCATTTATTTGTAGTTGTACGAGAAAGACAAAATGGTACTGAATATCGGTATGAGCATGTGTATTGGCCCTGGCCAAAATCCTATACGATATGACGTCATCTATCAATATTGGTCCTGTATTGCCCCCATATGGGGCAATAAATTTTTTTTTTGAGCCAAAAGATTACTGAAAAATATTGGGAAAAGAGGAAAAAAAAAGAGATATCCAGGAATTTATCATCATCATTATTTTTGTGTTTTAAACATGTATCCAATAACGTATATTCAGAAGGAGAAACCAGCGTAGCTCAAAACCTACAGATTTTCAAGTTGCCTGTAGCCCGAAATGTCAGGAAGGAGAAACCGGCGTAGCCCGAAACCTACAGATAGGAGATCGGTAAGCAGTCAGCGAGGAAACGAGAGGGGTCGATACCCTGTTCAATGATCAGATGGTTCGATCACAGTCACAAATATTGATCAGATTGTTACGGTCGGTGCGTTGTTCAATGACGGTTCGATCCTCTCGATACGTTGATGAGAGGACAGCCCGGTGCTTGGCTGCGAGACCTGGCATGGTATCTGTTTTGCGGCATTCCTCTCGAGCTGTGGAAGCCGGAAGTTCTCAAGGCCCTACGCGAGTGTTTGGGCGAATTTATAGCCATCGATGAGGCTTCGGAGAGGGGGGACGATGATGCAGGACAATTAACCACTTGCTTTAAAAGCTCGAACTGTTAGAGTATGGCGAATTAATCCCTTTATCTCATAGCCCAGGCCCCACATCGCATGGGTTAGGACCTCGGCCGCCTACCCCGAGTGTGTCCCCGCATCCCACGGGTTACCTCACTCGAGCCTGGTGTGAAATGCGCATTAATCACCCCCGGTGAGGAGTCTCGAACACGAGATCTCCTCCGTGGGCCGCACCCACCCCGAGTGTGCCCCTGCATCCCACAAGCGACCCTACTTGAGCTTGGTGTGAAAATGCCCCTGCATTAGAGATATCAGTGCTGCTCGTATATGCATTAGGAGGAAGAGAGCCATTCCCATGCCATCAGATATGTCCTTATCCATTGGGGAGACCCGCTTGCCAGTGAAGGTGGAAAGGGAGGTCTCATGGGGAGTTTCGGCTAGATGGGGCGACATTTGGAAGAGCAAGGAGGTGCTGGTTCATCCTAGCAAAGGCATGAGAGATGTCCTGGAGGAGCACCATTTTGGGCAGGCATGCCGTGCCATCACCCAGGCCTTTCGCAACGAGTTGGTGGACAGGTGGAGCCCTCTCATTTGGTGAGAGTCGTTCCGTGCTATGCATGAGTGCCGAATCCTTTTGATAGTCTTCGGCTCCATGTGGAGAGGTGTGGTGCTTCACATGAGTTGAATCGTGCGGGAGCTCTCGAGGGTCGTCTGAGCCAATGGTTCCGCAGGAGGATCGGACTGTAGTGGTGGTTCTGCTCGAGTCTTGGACTCTCGAAGCCGAGCTTCTTTGGATTCGGACCGCTTATTGGTATGAGGCATCCGGAGGGTCTTCCTTAAGATCAATGCGTGTCAACATTGATTACCTACCTATCTCCATCCTTCTCTGCTTCATCCACGTGTCGAGGGCAACGACACGATTGCTAGTGTCAAATTGTTTGGTGAAACGTGCCCCTACAAAGTTTCTTGCGCAAACAACTTTGCCTTAGTGCTGACACGAGCGGAGCCGACCGCATGTGACTCCCCCCCCCAAAGAAAAGCTTTCTTCCCTTACACCAGAGGAGCTATAAGAGCCATCCTTTTTCACAGGGCCCCAGAAGCGGCCTAGCTAGAGAAGGCGGAGACTGGGAGGCAGCTTGAGAATGAGTTGAATGTAAGGGGTCGTTTGGTAAAATCCAAGGGGTTTCAGATCCCCTTAAAAGAGGGGGTTTGAAATCCATTGTGAAAGTTTGGATTACATCTAAAATACTTCCAAGAGTTGCATGTGTGTCACTAGACTATTAATCTATTGGACACATGTCCCATTAATGATACCCTAAAATAATTAAATTATCAATTGCATCACTATAATTACTTTAATACAATGATCAGTGCCATCCAAACATCGTCCATGTAAATCAACGGTTAAAAATAGTTGGTTATGTGATCTTGTGGTTGTGGCCCATTCAAGACTTGGAAATTCATCATTTCCAGGCAAAGTATATATATTTTAGCGGGCTTATTACAACCATTATGTCAAACATTACATACGTTCACTAATTAGAGATATTAAAGTTAATTTAGTAATTAAATTCAAACCCCTGTAAATATACTATGCATAGCTACTTCTGGATTAAAGTTGATTCTCAATCAAGGGTGCTAAACACAATAGGAGGATTTCAAATCTAGAGGGTTTTCATGGTGGAGAAGGGCACAATTTGTATCTCGATGAATTTATTGAGCTGGAATGTTAGAGGTCTGGGGGATTGGGGCATATGTTGTTAGATAAAGGCTGTGTAGGAAATCAAAAGCGCATATAATCTCCTTGCAATTGTAGGAGACTAAGTTGGCCACCTTCAATTATCTTGAATTGGATTCAGTGTGGGGTCAATGATCCAAGGAATTTATTTGCTTAAATGCAAAGGGGTCTTTTGGAGGCATCGTGCTAGCTTGGAACTCGGAGATTCGGAAGAGGGAGGACTCATGGTGTGGTGATTTGGAAGAGGGAGGACTCATGGTGTGGTGATTTCTCCATTTCAGTAATTCTTAAGGATGTCTCATTGGGTTTCTCTTGGGTATGTTCTACTGTTCATGAGCCTTGTACCCTGAATAAAAGGCAATATTTCTGGGAAGAGTTGAACGCTATCCTTGTGAGGTGGCCGATCCCTTGGTGCATTGGGGGAGACTTCAGTGTTATCAGATTTAGCTATGAGAAATCATCAGGGTCAAAGATAACCAGGAGCATGTGGGACTTTGTTGCTTGGGTGCAACAATGCGATTTGATTGACATATTGATGTCTAGTGCGAAATTTACCTAGTCCAATGGGAGAAGGTGCATTGGGGGAGACTTCAAATCTTCAATGTTATTAGATTTAGTTATGATAAATTGTCAGGGTCAAAGATAACTAAGAGCATGTGGGACTTTGTTGCTTGGGTGCAACAATGCGATCTGATTGACATACCGATGTCTGGTGCGAAATTTAGTTGGTCCAATGGGAGGAGCTCTCCAACTCTATGCATGCTAGATAGATTCTTCGTCAACTCAGAATGGCCGGCGAGATTCCCGTTGGTTCATGCGCCAGGTTTGCCAAGAACCATTTAAGACCCCATGTCCATCCTCCTCCAAGTTGAAGTTGAAAGTTGGGGCCCAAAACCATTTCGGTTTGAACTTACGTGGATGGAATTTGAAGGTTTTGCAGATTTGGTTGCTGATTGGTGGAACTCCTTCAAGGTGGAAGGTAGGGCAGGATTTAGGCTTCACAAGAAACTAAAACTCCTCAAGTAGAATCTCAGGACTTGGAATAAAGATGCCTTTGAGGCCAGAGAGGCCTCCTTAGCTGAAATTCTTGAAGAAATCTAGGTTATTGGTATCAAGGAGGGATGGGAAGCTTCTGAAGAAGACATTTTAAGACGGACTTCTCCGGAGGCAGATTACTCAAAGCTCCTTAAGGAGTAGGAGATAAAATGGAGACAATGCTGAAAGGCACTGTGGCTGAAGGAGGGAGACAAAAATACACACTTCTTTCACAATGTTGCATCAGCCAGAGCAAAATGCAACTGTGTTTCGTCAATTTTGGTGGATGGGATTAGATTAGAAAAGAAGGAAGAGGTGTGTGAAGCAATAGTTGGTTTTTACCAAAGACTGCTCTCTATGGAAGATTGGGATCAGCCAAGGCTGCATCTTATGCATTTTGATAATATTTAAGAAGAAATGGCGATGTCTCTTGAGAAATTGATTTGCGAAGATGACGTCAAGGCAACGTTGATCAATTTGGAAAGGGATAAAGCCCCAGGACTCGACGAGTTCCCTATTGCATTTTTTAAAGGATATCCGGCACGTGGTAAAATCTAATGTGATGGACTCCATCCAGGAATTTCTCGAAGAAGGGCGCTTCCCATCTGAGCTGGGTGTGCAACCTTTATCGCCCTCATTCCAAAGATCGAAGGAGCGGAAGGTTTGAAAGACTTCAAGACGATTAGCTTAATAGGAAGTCCGTACAAAATTCTTGCAAAGGTGCTCGCATTAAGACTTAGGGAAGTGATGGATTCTATTATCTCTCCTAATTAAGGAGCGTTTGTGGGGGGTAGACAAATCCTTGACTCCGCCCTGATTGCTCATGAGTGCATTGATGCTCGGTTCAAATAAAAAAAGCCAGGTCTGGTTTGCAAGTTAGATGTAGAGAAGGCCTATGACCATGTAGATTGGGAGTTCCTCAAATATCTTCTCTCCAGAATGGGATTCAGAGTCAAATCGAAAAAGTGGATGCAAGAGCTTCCTTCTCGGTGTTAATTAATGGAGCCCGTGAAGGGTACTTTCAAGTCCTCTAGAGGCTTGAGACAGGGAGATCCCTTGTTTCCTTATCTCTTCATTATGGTGGTAGAAGCTTTCAACTGCACGTTAGCCCGAGGGCAGGAATCGGGTCTCTTTAGAGGCTTTCAGGTGGCGGGGATGGTGGATCCAATCTCACACCTCCAATTTGCAGATGATACAATCATATTTTTAGAAGCAGATCCTGAGATGGTGGACAACTTGCAGAAAGTGGTCATATGTTTTGAGGCGGTGTTCGGGTTGTAATGTGAGAAAAATTGAACTTCTTGAAGTGCATGTCCCTTAAGACAAGCTAGCCACCTTAGCGTCGATATTTGGTTATGAAATCGGGACCTTCCCTTCTCACTACCAGGGCCTTTTGCTACAAAGCGATAGAAAGGATCGAGAATAGACAATCCAAATGGAGGAACCGACATCCGTCTTTAGGAGGTAGTCTCACTCTGATTAAGGTGGCCTTTTCTAATGTGCCGATATACTTCATGTCCCTCGTCAAATGCCCCCCTAAGGTGCTGGCAAGACTGGAAAAATTAAGGCGGGACTTTTTTTGGAAGGGAGAAGGGGACAACTTCAAATTTCACCTATTGAAGTGGGAAGAGGATTGCAAACTTGTTGAACAAGGAGGTGCTAGTTTAAGGGTTCTTGGAAATATGAACTTGGCCCTCCTTGTAAAATGGCTATGGCGATTTGCTATGGAACCAGGTGTTTTTTTTTTTGGCGGGAAGTTATCGCTGCCAAGTATGGGATCCAAGAAGGGGGATGGCATACTAAGATGATGCAAGACATGAAATTAAATATGACATGCAAGATTTCAAGCTTTAGATCATACCAATTTTAAACAATCACAAAATTCCATGTCCCACAAACAATCAAACATTCAACAAGGGGAATCTACGGGGGTCCAAGCCTACACACGTTAGGGCTGGATCAAATAAAATTATAAACCAAATAATGCCCAAAGGAGTGTAGATTCATCCACCCTTGCAAAGGATTGTTCCCCAATTCAAGAGATTCACCATGTTTCAATTCAGGGAAAGTCTAGGGTTTGTAAAAGTGGGAAAGAACTTGGAATTTAGGATTATCTAGGGTTAGGGTTAAGGATTTAAGGCGAGAGAGGAATGAAATAGGGGAGAGAAAGTAACCTGAGATAGTCCACACGTGTGGACGGTAGCCCAGCCCAGACGCACGTGCGTGGGTTTCTGTCCGCACATGTGTGGGGCCCACAAAACTAGAAACGGCCAGCTAGGGGTTGGTTGGCCAGGGGAGGTCCACCCTCACGTCAAGTTTCATGTCGATCCGCGGTCCGGTGTGTGTGTGGTGCTTCGCCGAAGTTTGGCCCCCTGGTGGGCCAGCATCTAAAAATCTGCTGTAAAGGAGAATTTGAGTGCAAAGAAAAGATAAATCTGAGGATGGGAAGGCTGTGGGAGATGATGGATGTGAGGTGTAGGAGGTGGGGATGATTCGAGATAGTTATGGCTTAGCACCACGGTAGTTAGCCCTTCGAGGAAGGGAGGGTTTCGCACCCAATTAGCTTCTTCAACTCTGAGGAATTGAGAAGAAAAAAATGCAGAATTTTATTCATAAACTTCAATGAAAAAAAACCAAAACGGGGTTGCCTATTTATAAGAAAACCCTAAACCCCAAAAGTTGCGCCATGTACGCACACTATTTCTTAGAGACGAAGTAACAAAATAACAACTAATCAATGCAATCAAAACCGTTCATGATGTTTCTGATAACGATAATAACCAAAACTCAAAATCCTTGATCATCTAGGGTAGTGGGCCATGATCATGAGATCCAATGGAGGAATCCCTATGATGATCGGGTCCACTCCAATGATCCATAGCACGGCCCCCTAACTAAGAGGTCCTCCATAGATGTCGTCGTCGATGCAATCGATAGTGGGGCCTTCCTCCTCCTTGAGTACGTTCGTAGGGTGGGGGGCGTGCGCATGATGTCCCTATCATAAGAGCTCTACCTTGTACAGAGCTTCATTCATCTGGAGATCGGTGATGACTCTTAAGGACATTTTCTAGCAATGCGTCTCTTGCAGTGGGTGATGGTTCCAATGTCAGATTTTGGAATGATACTTGGTGTGGTGAGAGGCTGCTGAGTTCGGATTTCCCTTCTTTGGCTTGCCTTGTGCCTTCGGCTGATGTGAAGGCGGCAGATTGCTTCTCCGTATGCGGCTCGGAGGTAGTTTGGACCCCTCCAAGTAGACAAAACCTTTCAAATGATGAGATAGTAGAGCATACTGCCCCCCCTTCAGTGCCTGTAGCCTGTAGTCCCAGCTGGGGATTCCGATTCCATGGTTTGGAGTTGCTTAGCTCAGGAACCTTTTTGGAAGCAAGTGGCAGCCTTCACCTGTTTGGTTGGATGAAAGAGGGTTCTTTCGATCGATAATCTTCAAAAGCATTCCTTGATCATTCCAAATATGTGCTGCATGTGCGAGCGTCATGCAGAAATGGTGGACCATCTGTCTATCTTCTGTCCATTTGCTCTGCAAATCCGGGACTGGTTCCTAGCAGCCCAAGGTGTGGCTTGGACGATGCCAAGTTCTGTGGGGGACCTCCTATGGGCTTGGCATGGGGGAGCAGGGAGCAAGCACCTTTCTTCGAGTTGGAGGCTAACTCTTCCTGAGATTTGGTGGTCCATTTGGGGGGAAAGAAACTGAAGACACTTTCACAATCAGACCCGTTCCTTACACGCCGTGCTGACAGCAACATTGGCGTTGCTGTTGGAGTGGTCCGTTTAGAAGCGTTTTCTGTTTCTGTTTTGTTCCCTTTGCTGGGGTTTTTTGCTTTATATCCTTTTTGTATTCTTTTCCTTTCCAGTTTGCTGGGTAGTCTTCTTAATAAAATCATTATCACTCTTAAAAAAAACATGTATCCCATGGCGCATCGGACCAATCTTTGTTGAGGAATCTATCTGTCAGGTTGACCTGTTGTAAGCTGTGATGTTGAGTCTTTTCACTATAAATTTTTTGATGGATATGACATAAATTGATATGACACATTAATATTATTAATATGATTATATATTCATGATGGATCAGTTAGAGCACCAAATATAAATTTTAATGGATATGGCATAAATTGATATGACACATTAATATTATTAATATGATTATATATTCATGACGTATCAAGTAGAGCACCAAATCTAATAACCATAATCATTAAACAAATTAAAAAAATTTGATAAATTGCCCAAAAATGGCAAAAAATGGCCCGAAAATACACATAATCAAAGTCAGTATATAAACAATAGACCTGTGTTCAGAAAACATAGATTTACCTAATCTATCATCCTCCTAAATGAATTTTGGAAACAAATAAAAAATTAGAAAATTGCCCGAAATACACACAATTGAAATCCAGTGCATAGATGGTATATCTATGTTTAAGAAACATAGGTTTACCTAGATCTATCATTCCCCTAAACTAATTTTGAAAAAAAAAGTAGAAATATTTTAGGACATGCTCAAAAAGTGGCTGAAAATGGCCGAAAAATACATTTGTAATTAAAATCCAGTAGTGAATGGTAGATCCAACTAGTGTTCGAAGTATCTGTATCGCTACAAGTTTTGTTGGTCGGGGATATGGAAACAATATCGATATTGCCCATAACATTGCAAATAACCGGAAATGCAGAAACATTAGGGAAACATGGGAAAATGGTAGAATTTTTTAGTGAAACTTCAGGAGATGTTAAAATACACATATTTGCATATTTTGGAATTAAAAAATTACAAAAAGAATGCATGCATAATAAGTTTCCATTTAATGGGGCCTAAAAGCATTTGTTGTAAGAAATCAGTTCAACCATCTCATCCATTCTATCTAGCCATCCAACAATCCAACCTTCCATCCAAACATTAGTTGATATTTCAGAATAGCGACAACACGATATTTTGCCGAGAAATCGCCGATAATTAGAAAGAAAATGAAATATTGTGGTCTCGATATCGCCCATGTTGCAATAACGATAATATCGTGATATTTGTCAATATTATCATCTACAAATTGAACACTGCATGCAACCATGCACTCATAAAAAAATTGGAATGAATTTTTTTAATAAACTGATTTTTTGCGATAATATTGAAATATCATTGATACACTAGCGATACAAGAAACACCTGGAATTTGCCTAGTCGAAAATATTAGCTATACATTGGTGATATCGATACATTGGCAATACAAGCGACATGTGAAATTTACATAGTCGAAAATGTTGGCCATATCGATACATTGGTGATACATCACTGATACCTAGAATTTCTAATACTACCAATGTTATCGGTATCACTACTAGTGTTATTGGTATCGCTGAGCCAGAGATAGAGATAGAGATAATATCAGAGATAATTTGAACAATGGATCCAACATAAGTTTACTTACATATTTCATTCCCCTAGACTTATTTTGGAAAAAAAAATAAAAATTTCAGAAAATTCCTCTAAAAACCCCCAAAAATACAAAAACAAAAAATGTTGAAAAAAATGAATCGTAGCAACATGTGTAGATTTTATAGTAGAGTAACATTGTCTTCATGCACATTACAAGAATTATTTGAAAGAACTGAATTTTTTGGAAAAAGCAACAAAATTTGGAAAAAAAATAAAAAATCCCTAAATCGAATGCAAATCAAGCATGATTTGATTGATTTTGGGTTATCATGTTGATTCGGCAGGATTATAGCAATATTAAGTGAAAAAGTAAAATTTCCACAAATTGGCCACCGGGCGTTCAATTCTTCGTTTGGAGCCCAAATCCCTTGTTTTAATGAAAATGTCCCCAAATAGAAATCAAATCAAGCATGGTTTTGATCAATTTGAGGTTATTTTGTTGACTTGACAGGATTGTAGCAATCTTAAATGAAAAGTAGCTTTCTTACCCTTTTTTTTTCAAAAAATTAAAAATTCCCAAATTGGTCACTGGGTGTTCAATTCTTCGTTTGGAGCCTGAATCCCTTGTTTTAATCTTCAAAACAAGCATATATGTGGTTGGAAATTGTCATAGAAGAATCCCTAAGCAAGAAAAAACAAAAGAAGGAAAAGGTGAAATGCAGGACTGGCCTATGACTTTTATACACGTATTGGTTGTAATCGATATGCTGCCCAAATATCAGTGCCAATACAAACCGATATGCAGTCCAGATATTGGTGCCATTATGGGCGTATTGGCCGACACGGGACTTTATATATATATATATATATATATATATATATATATATATATATATATATATATATATATATATATATATATTTAAAATGGCCCGTTGTGGACCTGTTTCGCGCATCGTATTGTCTTGATATGGATATGATGATCCGATATTGATATCGCAAACCATGGTTACCATGGTTAAATAACAGTTTCAGTGTCTGACTTGACTAGGGCCTGAAGCCGTTATGACTTGCCCTGGCTTGTAATCATTATACTTGGTCTGGCTTTAGAGCTTGACTTGCCTGGTGACTCGTTTTGTTGCACACTGAAACTGAGTTGATTTGGAGAGTGGACTTGATTTTGGATGATATTCGGAACCATTTTAGTCATCAAACACAAGATGGAAACTGGGGTAGTTTTGTAGTAAGTTTATGCCCATAGAAATGCATGAACGTGATTGTGAATGCATGAAAAAAGAATTTGTACATGACTAACTCTTGCATGCTTATGCTTGCGTATATCTGTTTTGCACTTTATTTTCATGTGATTTTAACTGCTGTGTACAGGTTTTGAAACTGCAGGCATGCAAGTACCTCACTAACACTTCTTTAGATGCCCTCTATAAAAATGGCGCTCTCCCATCCCTCCGTGAGTTAGACTTGTCCTATGGGAGCATCTGCCAGTCTGCCATAGAGGAGCTTCTTGCTTGCTGTACGCATCTCACCCATGTGAGCTTGAACGGCTGCATTAACATGCACGACCTTAATTGGGGTTCAAGTGGTGGGCGGTTTCTGGAATTATCAAAATCGGATGATTCGCCTAGCCCTTTGTCTTTGCCGAATGACCATGAGTCAGTTGATCAGCCTGATCGTTTGCTTCAGAACCTCAATTGTGTTGGATGCTCGAACATAAAGAAAGTTGTCATTCCTCCAGCAGCCCGCTGCCTCCACTTGTCATCATTAAACCTATCTTTGTCTGCAAATTTGAAGGAAGTGGATCTTGCGTGTTTCAATCTCAACTTTCTCAGTTTGAGGTAAATGATTGTCTTTTATCTGTCACATTGTGCTGAGCTTTGTGAAGCCCACATGCACCTCTACACATGCCACGTGGCTGCACCTAGGGCTGTCAACGGGCCAGGCCGTTGGGCTCGGCCTATTCAAAATTTTGATTTTGGCAGGCCCAATCCTGGCCCATTGACAGCCCTAGCTGCACCTGATCAACCTTGATCAGGTTGACCCCCTCTTGGTAGATGATACTGGTGAATACACATGTATGGAAACAAGTGAGGGTTTAAAGGAATTGCTGATGTTCAAATCTACTTGTGTGGCCCTCCTGTTGTGAGCCGAGGGTCTGGATTTTTGGTCCAGGCCATCTAAACAGTGGGCCTAACTAAGCAAGGCTCATGTGTTTATTGCAAGTAAAGGTTGGCGATGAAAGTAGGTGGACTGGTCCTATTATAGATTTGTGTTCTGCCTGCTTTGGGTTGGATTTGGGCTGAGGCTAAAGGTCTGGGGTTGGGCACAAGTTCAGGCCCAAGAACTACTACTGGGCCCGTTTTCGGATGTTCATTGAGGCCTGGCATGATATCTTGGCTCAACTTATTTAACATCATTGGAATTTGGAAGGGGTACGTTGCTACTGGACTGAACTGGGCTTGGTCAAAGGTGCCTGTATACTGAGCTGGGCTTCCAAAACTTGTAGCCAATTATAATCATCTTATAATCCTTTGAAGTTATAATCATCTCATCTTCTAACATTTCCCCCCCCTCCTTTTTCTGCTTTATTCAGCAACTGCTGTTCCTTGGAGATCTTAAAGCTTGAGAGCCCAAAATTAAGCAGCCTTTCTCTTCAAGTATGGATTCCACGTGCTTCGTTTCAAAGCATGATTGCCTTCTGAAATTCTTGGAGATAATTTACATGTTGACATATTATATAGTTTATATAGTGAAATGACCCATTGCTCTCAGTGCACTCTTAGTTATAGTGCGCTCTTACTTTGATTGGGAAACGGACAGTCCAGCCAACTGATGGCTGTCCATTAGGTCCCAGAGAATTTTTCATGGACCACCATGTAGAAATCACACCAAATGGACATTTCTAACAGTCCAAATCAAGATAATTTATAGTAAAATAAACCTAATCAACTTGTGCCATGTATATGTCGGGGCCCATCATGAATCACTTGTGTCCCTAAAGAATCACTTTTATCATAAAATCCTATTCCTAACCATTCCATCACTTGCTTGGAAAATGGATGGGCTATAAAAAAGAAGGCCAAATTATGGATGGACTAGGTCATCTGATCAGTTTGATTTTCACCTCACAGCCCATAAAAATGTATGCTCAACCTGTTTGCATTATCCGCCAAAAGAAAGAACAAAAGAAAAAAAAGAAAGTATTCTCAACATAGTAGAAGGTACATCTCGGTTGCTGGCTGTCTAAATGTCCCAATGCTACTAAGCATCCTAAATTATATTGCTCTGAGAACACTGGATCATTTCATGATGGCGTAATATTTAAAGTCCTTGGTGATTGACAAGCGATACAATATGTGAACTCTTTGGTCCATTCTTTTTTATTTCTTGGAATGTACTGATACTTTTTTGTCATTGAAATTATGGTCATGAAAGCCTTTGGTGGTCATCTAATTTTCTTCTCTGTTTGCTGCGACGATCCATGGTCATAGTCATGCAACATTGCAGAAGAAGTGGTGGAAGCTGCTATATCAAACTGTAACATACTAGAAACTCTTGATATCCGCTTCTGTCCAAAGGTTAGAAAGCTTGCCCCTATTCGTGTAGTAACTCGAACAGCTTTTGTGGTTCTCGACGGTTGCCGTTTTGTAGTGAATGCTATCAATAAAAAAACATAATCGATCCAAGCATGATATTTCATCCCCGAGGAATTCATATGAGATTAGCATCACCAAGTTTTCATTTTGTACAAGGCAGCCCATGGTTCGGTGATCCAGACGCTGGAGCTGATGGTATGCCATTACTGATTCACCATGCAGGGTTAGGATTGACCTGTTGAGACCTTTAAAAAAAGGATTGACCTGAGGAGATTTTGGGGTGTGGTCAATCCCCTGGGGCCCATCAGACCAGCGGGTGGATCATATGACCATGGGCCCACTTGTATAAACTAAGGACATGGGAGATATGTACCCTGAGGTTGACGATCATGTGGCCTCTCGTATTTTCTCTTCAAATGTTTTTAACCCACGTCTTTCCTTTTCCTTCCTCAACAGATACATGGTGCAGGCATGGGAAGGCTACGGATGGTGTGCCCAAGTTTAAAACGCATTTTCACCAGTCTGTTGGTGTAACTGTAGGTGTTGTGCAGCCAATAGATTACTAGCCATTCCGGATATGTTATTGCTGTTCCAAATAGATTATTAGCTGTTGCAAGTCATGTCATTGCTGTTTGTTTTCTGACAGTGGCTGCATTTATTTTTCATGTCTGTCCCAATTAGGTCAGTGACTCTGTTACTATGAAGCCCATGTAAATATAATGAATTTTCCCTGTTTGTTTTGATTATTGTTTTCTCGGAGAGTTTGAAGCCTGATGTAACCAAAGAGAAAAAACCGATTATTTATATAATTGTGTATTTTTGTAAAGTCATGAGCTTTCTTCTGATATTCTGCGGTGGAGTTTATTTGTTTCTTAGGAAAGTAAATGGCGTCCAATGGTGGATGTTTCCTTGTGTCTGTGTCAAATTGAGAAATGATCAGGTATGACAGTCGACACTACAAGCTTTCTGGACCATTATTTTTCACTCCTTGTCACAGGTGGACCTCTGAGCCAAGAAAAAGTTCCGTCCCATTGTGGAAATAGGAAGAAAAAGCTCCGCCCCACTATGGAGATCCACACTTCTAGCTACCAAAACTCACTAGAGAAGAACTTGGGGACCTTGTATGGATCTCCACACAAATTTACCATGGTGTTGAATATCCTAGAATTCTTTACACTACCCCAAAGAATCTAACTATTCCAGATGTCTCTGTCTTATGCAGAAGTCTCTTATGTAGTGTGCATAAAATAAACAAAAAATGGTTAAAGTCCCACAATCAGCTCTGTCTGCGACATATGGTTCATTCTACATGTTAAATTATGTGGGAGTCTTACTCCATCATCTGAGTCAGGACTTGCTGTGAAATTACCTGTGACCTTGTACAGTGTCAATCAAGCAGATCTGCACACATGAAAATTTTAAAAGTCCAATTGGTTGGACCACAAGCCATGGCCCACCCAGCAGATAAGTTGAAAAATATTTAAGTGGTCCACCCAGCAGCTAACTTAAAAAGTATTTAGTTCATGCGATATCTAAACCTTCCAATAGGTTGGCCCTGACATGCGGATCACCCAATACAAAATTCAGACCCTATCTGCTCATCAGATGAGCCACACCATAGGATGCAATGTCTAGCCATCGATAAATGAAAAAAATACCAGTGTGGTCCACTCGATGCACAGTCCATATATGTGTGTGTGTTTGTGTCCAACTGATGTGGCTGATTTTTAAACACATGAAAGTTGTTCATTGAAAAGAAAGCATTAAAAAGATAATCTCATTTCCTCATGTAAGAAGATCAACTTGTTGATGTCTTTACAAAGGCAGAAGGAAATCAGTTATAAAAGAATGTGAACAAGCTTAGCATGATCGACATCTATGCTCTCAGAAGTCTTGTTACATCTAGAAGTGGGTTGTTCTTTTTTCTTTTTAATTTTTGCGGGGAAAGTAGTAATATTTTTTATTCTCTTAAGGAAATTCTCGTAGTATGCTCTTTATTTAAATCAGACCAATCCATTCAAAGGTCGGCAAAATTTTGTGGCCGTCAATGATTTCAGTGTTCTGGCTCACTTGATGATGAGCAGGACAATTCGATCTTCTCTCAAGCTAATGCCTTCGATATTGAGGTCGTGCCCTAAAAAACCAATGTTATGAACGTGATAGCTTGGTTTATTCTATGATACATTGATGCATTAGTTTCATTATTGCATGTGGAACATGGAAATCATATTATATAAATTAGGGTTAAAGAAGGGGATTTTTCTGATTGTCTTTGAGAACTTGAGATTTAACACAACGACTATTGCCTGAGTGAGAGTTGTGGGTCATGAATCTCATTGTCCTGTATATCCATGACCAGTTAGCGGGTTGTAGGATGAAACTGGCATCGTTTTCTTAGTCATCTTGTGTGACGGGACTCACGATGAGTTAGGTTGGAAGGTCTCCACTGTCGGGTGCGATGACGAGTTGGTGTGCATTGACTCTCCTATGCATGAGTGTTGAGTCTAATATAAATATAGGCTCCTGGTTGGACTTGTTGGGTCTTACATTGGTAGGATTGAAGACAAGTATTGAGACTGGGAGATTCATCATGCCTAGATTAGACTGACATTTGGATACACTAGCTTCAATTAGCCCCTAGACCTGAGAATGTGTGAGCTGGTGGGTCTTAATAGCATGTGCTTTGGTTTACTTTTTGAGGTCATCTCATGACCAATAAAAGTGGATGCAATTGGGTTCATACATCAAGGTCCGTTGAGGGTCACATGATTCCACAAGAGATCCACTGATTATTCAGGAAATTACATATGGGTTGATCTTATGGTTTTGACAGTCCATCAAATGTTTTTAGGGTTGGCAGAGCATTCAAAGTTTTATTATTATTATTATTATTATTATTATTATTAATTATTGGATAACGAAGGTTTCTAACTGTTAGCTTTTATTTTTAATTGTTGATTTATTTTAAATTAAGCTTGAGGAAGATCTATGGTTAAGATTTGATGGTTCATGATGTAGGACATGACACATACATTCCTAGCATGGTTGGACCAAACGAAGATGAACCGTAAATTAGCCAAAACTTTTGATCTGGGTATCGTTACTAGAGTTGTACACGAGTTCAACTGAATCGAGCTTGGTACAGGTCGACTCAGCTTGACCACTAGCTGACCCCAGCTCGAACTCGGCTCGGCTCAGTCCTCGAGCTTGCTGGTCAACTCGGCTCGAACTCAGTTTTGAACGAGTCGAATCGAGTTTTTTCGAGTTGAGCGAGCTAATTGAGTTAATTCGGTTCATGTATAGCTTTAATCATTTAAGGGCGCACAACCTAATGAGCCATCCAGGGTGAACCGACCCACAATGTGGGTCGCGTCTGTCCGTTTCGCTAGAAAACACGCGCTTTCAGCTCAAAAACGAAATCTTAAGAAAAAATTATTATTTTTAGTAATTTTGTTTCTAATAATTTTAATTTTAATTTTTAGAGTTTTAGATTTTCTTCTTTTTTAGAAATAACTTGTAATCATGCTATAAGACTCTTCTAACAAAAGTTTATTTGAAAATTTTAATTTTAAAAATTAGGCTTTAGAAGAATTTTATTAGAATTATAATTTTGCTATTTTTGGTAATTACGAATTTTGGTATAAATTTTTCTTTATTAATGGTGTAATAGGGACACACATATTAGACAATTATTAATCAATTTATTTCAAATTTTATTAGAAATTATTTCTATTTTCTATACTCATCGTGGATTCGAGAAATCTCCGTGAGGAGTACAGAGAAGATCTGCGGATTCAGAGTAATTATCCCCTGAGGAAGACGGTGCTTGACCTCATCATGTCCATCCATGTGTCAGTTTATAACTTAGGCAGGCATGAGACATGGGTTGAGGATGGTGGCTATGGTGAATGGAGGAATTTAATTGGTGGGGTGCATGATTAAGGCATGATCATAGATTTTTGATGCAATATCAGGGTGGAGTACTATAATTGGTGCCTCCCCTTAAACCCAAGTAAATTGAAGAGAGCCTTTGCATGCCTAAGCCTCCTCGGGGTGTCACCTATAGCACAAGAGGGAAGATGAGAGAAGTGGGTGATAAAGAACGCCTCTCCTCTCTCCTTGCATCACATGTGTGGAGCATGTAGGGTCCATCAAGTGGATGACTCTAGCGTCATCCTTGGCCCTACTCCAAAGGCTGACGTGTGGCTCCACCTCATTCATCTGGGATAGATTGGGGAGAAACTTCTTGGTTTGGAAAATTGATATTGACGGTTCACATGGTATTAAATCAGATAACTCCTTTCCAACTGTGATTTTAGTTTTTCTAAAAATTTGATAGTATCCAAATTGATATCTATCAGGGTTAAATACACTATTTGAGTTTATAAAACTATTGAATTTCACTACGTTTCGCAAAATTTCCCACCACACAACCTCCAAAATTTTCAACCAAGCCCTTTTGTTTCTTTGTTATTTTGTCTTGTTTTTAGCCCTGGGTTTGAAAACTTACTACCTGTTTGGATTCATGGAAAGCATGGGAAAGGAAATGGTGTTTCCCATGAAACTTATTTTTCTTTGTTTGTTATGCGTGTTTTTTTAATTATTATATATATATATATATATATATATATATATATATATATATATATATATATATATAAAAGAAAACTGTGGGAAACACCATTTCCCACTTTCTATCTTTGTTGGAAAATAAATAAATTTATTTTTTTTTACCTTATTATTAAGAAATGCATTTTCTCACAATAGAAGGAAAATGAGTTTTGGAGAGTTTTATCTATGTTTAATCGCCTCACATGTGCCACATGTCTTAATATACATTGTCCATCTTTGGTCATGCTGCACACGTGCCAATATATCACATGTGCAACCATTCGTTTTCTCTTATGCCCCCATATATGCTAATGTGCCGCATGTGTTACCATCTATCTTCTATTTTTACACCCTAATTTTTAAATATTTTTAGAGTCATTCAACATGTAAATACTTTTAGTTATACTTCAGGACTCTTCATTTTACTTTTTATGCTTGACCCACATGTGCAAAACACCCCCATATACACCAATATATCATTTTCCATCTTCAATCCTCAAATATGCTCTTTTCTCGTGGATTATATGAATGGTGCCAATGTTCACAAGTACCGTGTGTCTTGTGCCACTGTACAACTACCACACGTGCCACAATTCAACTTAAAGTGCTCGTAAATGGTATGTATGCCATATGTGTAATTGTTCATCTTTAAGCATCCCATATGTGCCACATGTGCTAATCTGACACATGCTAGTGATTGCTTCAAAAAAAATTTCAAAAAAATGTTTTGTTTTGCCAAATAACAAACTTAAAAACAAATCCTAGATTTCTATGAAAATCTTGTTTAAAAGCAAACTAAAAAAATAATTTTTCTTTTCCCACAATTTACTAGATGAAACACTATTTTCTTTCTCATGCTTTTCATGAATCCAAACAGGTCCTAAGAGATTTTCAAATGGTTTATAAGTGGGAATTGAAGTATAAGGCTTGCCCTTGAAGCCACAATGGTGTTTGGTTTTGCACCATTTCTTCCCAACGCATCCCAAGCTATGCCATGGTATGCAGATGGCAAGGTCCAATTAATTCTACTCATGTGTATCCAAAGGGTTGTTTCCCTTCATTGGTTTTCTTCAAATATCTATTCGTCTTTAAATTCATTACTCTCTCCAGTTTTCTTCAAATGTTTCGTTATCTTTAAATTCAATTTTTTATTTAGGTTTAAATTCAATTTTCTATTTTGGATTCAGTCTGCAAACTGGTTCGAACCCGTGTGCATGGTGACCGGATAGTAGTTGTATCTTGGAGGTTGATATTCCAAAAATCCAATTGCGCTAACGGATATTGTCTAAGGAAAGCAGATTAACTACAAGCCGAGTGAATCCAAATCACACATCGGTTACAAAAATTTAATAAATTTCTTACTCCCTTTAATTTTTTTAGTCATCACATATTCTAGATAGTTTTTCAAAATCAAAGGTAAAAAACCAATTCATTGTGAGATAACAACAGATCCAAATCTATGATACCGCATAGTGTCTCTTGTGAGGTATTTAATTGCCCTGATTGGTGGTGGAAGAATTCAGGCATTTTTTTTTTTCATGATGGAGAAAACGTTTCTATCCGATGAAGGCTGATTTTACTGTATCAAAGGTCCATCGAAATCCACACTTTGGTCGTGTTTGGATGTACTTCTTTAACTTAATGGCAATCATTTTACATTTACATTGCTTTTGAGTCCAACTTGAAGGTACCATTTTGTCGTGTTTGGATGTACATCCGAATTAAATGCCAGCATTGTGTATTATTTATATTGCTTTCAGGTTGGACTAGAAAGTATGGTCGTGTTTGGATGTACATCTGAATTGAAAGTCGGGTGGGTTGGGTCGGATTGGTGCCCAACCCAAGGTTCCTATACATCAACCCTAACCCAACCCAATCCAACCTTGGGTTGGGAATTCTCAACCCAAGCCCAACCGGAGTGGCTTGGTCATATTGGTCGAGTAGATACATGCTAATATTTTTGTTATTACATTAGTTTATTATATTTCAATATACATCTTATTTTTTTGTATTTATAATTTTATTAATTATATATGTAGTTATTTATTGTAAAGAATTTCATTTTTTTTTTAACAAACAGGCTAAAATATAGGACAACTACTCCATTAAAAGTCATGTTGTGTAGCACACAATTTATTTCGGACAGAGAAATCCAGCATATATTGTTAGCTGAGAGACCCGACGGCACTGGAATTTCTTGTACCTTCAATACGGACGATCCACACTCAACTATAATTTATAAGTAACTTATATATCGATCCGGTTGGGGTTGAGGTTCTGGTTGAGTCAGGCAACCTGAGACCTGAACCCGAGCCTGACCTAAGTTTTATGGGGTTGGTGTTTGTATAGCCCGAGACCGAACCTGTACATCCTGCCCGAGCCCAACCCAATGTCGGGTTCAACCCGCCGGAATTTCAGCCCTAGTCAAAATACGTTATGGCCCATTCCAACATGGACCGAATTTGGGTCTGATTTTATACCCAAATTTGATTTTTATACGTTATTGTCGTGGGCTTGACCTGAATTTGATTTTTATACCCAAAAATGAAAAGGGCCCTACACGTGGCGGAGTTCAACAATCTTTTCTTTTGATGCTAGGCCCGTTACAGGACCCGGATCCGGATCCCAACACGTTTATGGCCCACTAACAATACGATCGAATCACGCGTTTGGAATATTCCAGATGGAAAGAATGCAATGACAGATACGATATGTTATCATGATACGGCCCACCTGCTTTTTCACAGAAATCAATCACAGCCAACCTTATCCTCAGTGTCTTCTACTTCAGTCTTCAGACAAGACAAAAAAAAAAAAAAAAAAAAAAAAAAAAAAGAGGAAATTTCCAGACAGCCTTTTCTGCAAATCATTAGCCCACGGCCCACTTGCACGCCAATCAATACAGGCATCCAAAATTGTGGGCCCCACAAGAATAGATCTTACGATGAAAATCGCTCTGATCATATGATCCTGACCATCCAATTTGTTGCAATCGACATTGACGTGGATGGCATCTGTTGATGTTTTGATGGAAAGATATAAATTTTTTTTCCTACGGCCAAGATTATGTGATTTTGTGCTAGAGTTATTGTATTTGAAGTGTGGTGGAGTTTCCTGTTTGGACAAGTGGGGTCTTTGTTTTAATGATCTAGACCATTGAGATGATACAACCCACATAAGATGTCCCACCCACTAAAAAAAAATTAGAATGTAAGATCACTTCCATTGAATCTTGGATCTCTTTCAGTCGGGAGCTTTCTTTCTCAACCGCCCATTCACTGGCCAACAATTGAAGTGTTAAGGTCTTCCCGTGTGGGATTTACATCTAAGAGTTCATCCACAGCGAGGCCCATCATATCAACGGTTTGGATCACTAAATCCTCGGTACCACTTGGACAAATCGAAATCCTATTCTCAGGTATAATTAGGGCTGAAAGTTGGGCGGGTTCAACCCGACCGACCCGACATTGGGTTGGGCTCGGGTAGAATATTTCGGGTCCGATCTTAAGTTTGGGCTATACAAACACCAACCCGATAAAACTTGGGTTGGGCTCGGGTTGAGGTCTTGGGTTGCCCGACCCAACCCGAACCCGATCAATTTATAAATTACTTATAAATTATAATTGAGTGTGGATCGTTTGTGCACACTAGTAATGTCCAATCTTATTTGTACACATCATTTCCAAGGACTTGAGCTAACAAGATATGTCAAATTTCTCTCCCAAATAGACTTCGTGCTATGCTACATGACTTTTAAAGGAATAGTTGTCTTATATTTTAGCTTGTTTTTTTTTTTTTTTAAATAAAGTTCTTTATAATAAATAATCACATATATAATTAATAAAATTATAGATATAAAAAATAAGTCTCATATTGAAATATAATAAACTAATGTAATAACGAAAATATTAACACATATATACCCGACCAACCTAATTGAGTCCGCTTGAGTTGAGAATTCCCAACCCAAGATTGGGTTGGGTTGCGTTGGGTTGGGTTGGGCACCAACCCGACCCGACCCTACCTGCCGGACTTTCAGCCCTAGGTATAATACTGTACTACTGTTGGGAAATGACCCAGTGCTTTCAGAACACAACAAGTTGTAGTACTCCTAATTTTGAATTGGTTCACTTGGACAGTCCAATCGATCAATCTGAACTGTCCATTAAGTTCAAAAAATATTTATATTTTACAATACAAAATACACACTGAAAAATGATATAATCCATCCTTTATTTGACCTTATTTTCTCTGGCCATCCCTTTTCCAAGCCATGGATGAGATGGTTACGAATGCCTAACGAAAACGATACTTTAGAAACACGAGCAATCCATGATGGTCCGTAACAAATAGATGGATCAATTTCATGATTGGACCTATTTTGTTGTAATGATCTTGACCGTTCTTTACAATCCCATTGATCAAACGGTTAATATTTGTCAGATCAGTGTGATGTTTCCATGGTAGCCCATGCAATGTTCGTTGGACGTGATAAACAGTCTAGATCAATGGATCAGACCATATTTATGTTCCATTGCAACTAGGAGTACAATAACTACTTCTAGTCTGAGAGCACTGAACATTTCTCTACGAACCTGTTTCGGTAGTGACCCTCCGGTATCCACATCGGTGCTGGAGTTGTTCTGTGCGATCCACCATGATGATTTTGTTTTATCCACGCCGTACATCCATTATTACAGATCATTTTAGCCTATTAGAAAAAAAATGAGGTAGATCCAAGTATCAGGTGGACCACACCACAGGAAACAGTGGTGAATTTAATGCCCATCATTAAAAACTTCCTAGGGCCGACTATATTGTTTATTTTCCATTCAACGTGTTGATAAGGTCATACAGACCTGGATGAAGGGGAAACACAAATATCAGCTTGATCCAAAACTTGTGGGCCCGATGAAGTTTCTAACCGTGAGCGTTCAATCAGCACTTTTTCCTGTGGTGTGGTCCTTAGATTTTGATATGCCTCAATTTTTTGTTTCGTACACTAACATGAGCTGGAAAAGTGGATGTACGGCATAGATATAATACATACATCATGGTGGGGCCCACAGAGCTTTTCCGGAACCGACCACAGCATAGTCCGGGTCCGACGTTGACTGACGCGGATTACGTGAGGCTGGGTAAGGCCCTGAGACGGTGAGGGTCTACCTAGATGCATGTGCTGTGTATCCACGCCGTCCATTCGTTTTTATAGATAGTTTTAGGACCTGTTCACAAAAATTAGGCAGATCCAAATCTAAGGTGGACCACGCAGTAGGGATTGAATTCTTGCCATTAAAAACTTCATGGGGCCCACAAAAGGAGTACTTTTTTAGTATAGACCCGACCTACCATCCATCTTTTTTTATTCGAACCGATCAGAGCCTTTTTTGCTTTATTTTTTTGTTAGCTCGTTGGTATACCCTACTGTCAGATCACACTTAACTGTTAGCCACTCCCATTGGGGATCGATACCAAGACCTCTGTGTTTAAACAAGGTATCTTTCGCTCAATTTACCGGTTAAACAAAACCTATTTTACCAATCCATACCGACAAACTAATAAAAATAAAAATATCCTTACTCTTTTTGACCACTTTACTCTAAAATTAAAGGTATATTTGTCTACAATTCTCTTTTCATAACTTAAAAACCTACTTTGGCTAAATGATGCAGATTCAATTACCATTGTTTCGTGTGGTGTGGTCCAACTGAGATTTGGATACGTGTCATTTTTATTACAGATCTTTCAAAACGGATGGACGGCGTGGATATACAGAAAATACATCAACGTGCCCCCCACGGTCAGGGCATTACCCACTAAGCTGTAACCCCAGCGTCACCTAATCCGGACCGGACGTTGACACCTTGTAAGGACGGGAATCGCCACAATCCACGCATGGATTGTATGGCTGCTGATTAAAGTGAAAGGAAGACTTACAGAGGCGCGTTTAGCTGTCGCATGTCTTCTCATGCGCATGTCATGCAACGCCATCTTACCATTTGTGCAGTGCACGCGGGTATTTTATTCTGACAAGTAGGGCCCATGATTCGTTAATCCAAACCATTGATTTGTTCCACCTCAACGTTGATGGACCATGAACAAAAATTATACCCGGTAACATAACCGTAAGTTATGATATGGAAGAGTAATATCGAAGTGGTCCACATTAAAATTGAAAATGAGTAAATATTGGGGGATGGGATATTCCAATATGGGATACTTTTTCATATGTTCTTTGAATGGTTGGATTCAATAGATTAATGGTCTGGATTATATATGCACGGGTCCCTCTTTGTATAATGGAAATCACGTGTATATATTTGAAAGTCTCATGTGGCGTATACTGTATTTTCTCCATGCAGTGCCGTGAGCCCCGGGCAACCGTAGAAGTCCAGAGAGAAATTTCCAGCCGTATACCCCAACTATTACCCACCGTCTTTTACAAACGCTCCCAAACAAAACCATTATGTACGGACACATATTTTCAGACCTGTATACATATGGCTACGGATTATAACCGTACCTATTTGTAACATGGTATACGACATAAATTATGCAAAGGCTCGCGATACGCTACCAAGAGCTACGGTTATAATCCGTAGCTATATATCTACAGAATGTATGTTACAACAGTGCTGAATGCAAGGGTATTTTCGTCTGAAAATAATGTGTCTGTACATAATGGCTTAGTTTGGAAAAGCAAAGTTTGGGAGCGTTTGGAAAAGACGATGGGTAAAAGGTGGGATTTACAGACTTATTTTTACTCTATCCGGACGGACTCAATCCAGATAGGGCTGTGTGGGGTCCACCATAATAATTTGTTTTATCCACACCGTTCATCCATTTTTACAGGTCATTTAGGATATGAACCGAAAAAGAAGGCATATATAAGGCTCAAGTGGACCACACCACAAGAAGCAGTGGTGATAATGACACCCACCGTTTAAACCTTCCTAGGGCCCATCGTGATGTTTATTTTCCATCCAACCTGTTCATAAAGTCACATAGACCTAGATGAAATACAGATATCAGTTTGATCATAACTTCTGCAGCTCCCAAGAAGTTTTTAATGGTTGGAGTTCAATCCCCACTATGTGGTCCACTTGAGCCTTGGATCAATCTCATTTTAAGATCCTACCATAAAATGATCTGAGAAAATGGATGGACGGCATGGATAAAACACATACATCACGATGGACCCCACATAGCCCTTGTAGCTGAGTCGGTCCTGGCAGGGGCAGGACACAATCCGCGTCCATTTACACGAAGAATGTTATGATCCTCGACCCTGGAAGACGCACGGTATGCTCGAATTTTTAGTTTGTACACGTGGGGTCCATGATTGAATGATCCTGACGGTTGGTGTTCAATCCTTCAACATGAAAGGAACATGACTTAAAAATCTCCTGGGATCAGGAAGCTTAACCAGCCACCTTACGGCCCGAAAATAGACGGTCCAAAATAAACTTAAAAAGATCAACATTGTTAGGTCTTCTTGTAGTACCGTTCAGATATTGGGAAATTGACCGTACTCGCCTCGAAGTTTGGGCAAATTACCTAGAACGCTACAATACTCCATATATTCCCAGAAGGGCCTTCTGACATGCTTCCGAAAATTACTTCGACCAAAATGCCATTGTCCTTATTTCAGTAGTTGTACGGTTTTCCAGGAAAGAAGAAGTTACATCGTATTTAATGCCCAAAAGTGATGTGTACGAAACCTTTTTTTGTGTGCGGGCAAGGACCAGGCTCGTGGGGTCTACATTGGTGTATGTGTATAATCCATGTTGCCCATCCTTTTTACCGTGTCATTTTAGAGCTAGGGCCCAGATATCGGCCTGATCCAGAGCTTGTGTGGGTCACATAATAGAAAATAATGGTGACAATGGAACCCAATGTTGAAACTTTTCAGGCTCACTTTGATGTTTGTTAGAAGTGGACACTGCCCAAGTTAGGACTTTTTTAGGCCCAAGCGGAGCAAGCCGACAAGGTGGATAGAATGGATCACCCCATTACGGGCCTTAAGCTATGGTACCAATGGTTTAGTAGAAAAGGACGTGAACACGTTTAAAACCACGATCCATACAACATGACAACTATGACCCATATAACATGGCAACTACGACCCATGCAAACCACGACCCAAATGGGTCCACACTGATGTATGTGTATAATCCATTCCGCCCATCCTCTTTGTCGAGTCATTTTACGGCTAGGGCCTAAATATCAGCCCGATCCAGTACTTTTATTGCCCACGAAATAGAAAATAATGGTGACTGTTGAAAGTTTCCAGGCTCACTGTGATGTTTGTTAGAAGTGGACATTGCCCAAGTTAGGACTTTTTGTGCCCACGCCGAGCTGGCTGATAAGGTGGATCGGATCACCCCTTTGTGGGCGTTAAGCTATGGTACTAATGGTTTGGTAGAAAAGGAATTGAACAGGATCAGGTTGATATCTAAGCCCTAGCCCTAAAATGACACGGCAAAAAGGATGGGCGGCATGGATTATACACATACATCAATGTGGGCCCCACGAGCTTGGTCCTTACTCGCACACAAAAAAAGATTCTGTATACATCACTTTCTTGGCATTAAATACGATGTAACTTCTTCTTCCTTTGAAAATCGTATAAGTATTGAACCAAGGTCAGGGGCATTTTCGTCTGAAACAAACTCCAAAAGCTGTCCGGATGCCCTTATGAGAATACATGGAATGTTGTAGCGTTCTAGGTAATTTGTCCAAACTTCAAGGCAAGTACTGGAAATTTCCCGCAGATATTTTGTACATGTACGGTTCAAATAAGTTTTCTCGCCAGATGCACGGAGCAGATTTACATAATCCAACATGGTCGGCCGGCCGCTGAGCTTGGGTGTTGTAGACAATTCCGGTCCTCTTTTCTCATACGTAGCAAACGTAATGCCATATCCAAACCACTCATCAGATGGCTGTCCCTAAAAGATATGGTCAAGAAAAAAAGAAGAAGCTAAAATAGAGTTCCATGGACCATCCACCGTTCGTAAAAAGTTCCTCCACTGGAAGGGTTAGGATTGTCTGGTTAGAATGAAATTTGGGACATGGCCCATCCATGGTATGTGTTACCTGATCATCGGTTCAGATCCCGTATACGTTTGCCATGCATCTGGAAACCTAATCACTTATCTCTCGAATTTGTGGAAGTAGGGTGCAGATGGGGCCCATATTTCAGTGATCCACGCCTTCCATCGATTTTTTCAGATCATTTTAGAGAAATATACAAAAATTGAAGTATATCGAGAATTGGAGTGGACCACATCCCAGAAAACAATATGGATAATGACATCCACCATTGAAACCTTCCTAGAGCCCACAAGGATTTTTATTTGCCATCCAAACTGTTGATAAGGTCACACAGATCCGGATGAAGGGAAAACTTCTACGTCCCTCGAAGTTTTCAACAGTAGTGATTCGGTTCCCACTGTTTCCTTTGGTGTGGTCCACTTGTAGTTTATAAATTCTTCGATTTTGGTCTCATGTATTAAAATGATTTTAAAAAACGGATGTAAGGTATGGATTTCTAACAAACATCACGGTGGGCCGCATCTAGCATCCCAACGCAGGAAGAATGGCTTTCACAGGAAATGCACCTCCGATTATCACATCCTACATGAGAGAAGAGAGTTTCTATCCGTTGATTTTTTAGCCGAACGTGTACGATCCTCAGTAGGTCTCACGATCAAACAGATGAACAGTTTTTCTCACAAACATCACGGTTTTTTTTAGCTGCGCCTCCGAGTATCAAAGAGGCCCGTGTACGATCCTCAGTAGTACGATCAAACCTTTTTACCTTTTTTTTTTCTTACAAAAGGCCCATCTTGTCCGTTCATGCGACAATCACGTGCTTTACAGCTAAAAATCTGTCTTTTCCCGCGTATTATTTCAATCCGCATTCCATGCACGTGAACTCCGGCATGGTTGCATAGCCTCTCAGTAGATTCACATACACAGTACCAAATATCCCAAGCCCTTCACTCCCTGTATAAACCCCTCCAACTCACATACACAAACACATGTGTATACACAAGTAAGAAAGAGTGAGAAATCCCACGTAGTTAAGATGCTTGATGTAGAGTGGGTCGTGGACAATTACATGGCAAAGATGGATCAGAAAAGGCCCGGTCGGCGACAGAAGTGATCTGGACCATCAGACCTTAAATCAGGCGTATCTCGCAATCCAGGATGAGTTAGCCGACGAAAAATATATGATTTTGGGGTAGAACGAGCTACTTTAGCCAACCAACCTAGCTATGCCGGGTTGCGACGCTCAGAATTGCAAGAAACCCCTGATTTGATGGTCGTTTCCCTGCTTCAATTTCATTTTTACTATAAATAGTAAGTTTTAGTTTGTTTATAACTCTTCATCTGTCGGGCTTTAGGAATTGCGCCCAACGTGAAAAGAGCTTAGAATAATTAGGGGAACGGTTTGGTGAAGCCAAATAGGACACTTACTATTTTTGGCCAAAAACCTTGCGCACTAGTAGACATCACGACGGTCTATAAATAGTAAGTTTACTATTTATAGTAAGTCGCAAATTCTAGGAGATTTAGTTGTAGTTTGATTCTGATTTCTTTCCCATTGCTTAGTACCTTTATTTAAAGGGTTGTGAACTCGTTTTTATTCATTCATTAATCTATTTCGAATTTATTTAGAATTTATTTCTATTTTCTGCTCTCTTTTCTCGTGGATTCGAGAAGTCTCTGTGAGGAGTCCAGAGAAGTTCCGTGGATTCGGAATAGTTATCCTCTTGAGGAAGACGGAGCATCATGATGCATGCATCATGATAAGGTGCTCCTCAAATCATCAGAAGTACCTTGGTTTTCAGGCAAAACTCAACCTTGTTTTAAAGTGAAAATTCGTATCACCTTATCATGATGCATGCATTATATCCACCTCATCCATTCAATTTTTCATATCATTTTAGGGCATGAGCACAAAAAACGGAGTAGATCAGATGCTCAAGTGGACCACACCACAGAAAACAGTGAGTCCAAAGGGCGTCATTATTCCCACTGCTGCCTGGGGTGTGGTTCATTTGAGCTTTGGCTCTGCCCCATCTTTGGGCCCGTGCCCTACAATGATATAGAAAAATGAATGGACGGTGTGGATATAATGCATAATGGTAAGACCCATAGAGTTTTGCCAGGATGTGGGCTGAAAGTCGGGCGGGTCGGGTTGGGTCGGGTTACCCTAGCCCAACCCAAGGTTCCTATACCTCAACCCCGAATTCTGAACTCAAGCCCAACATAAGTACGCTCAGTCGGGTTGCTCAGGTGGATACATGCTAATATTTTCATTATTATATTTCAATAGATGTCTTATGTTTTTGTATATATGATTTTATTAATTATATATGTAATTATTTATAGTAAAGAACTTCATTTTTTCTAAACAAATGAGCTAAAATATACTACAACTACTCCTTTAAAAGTCGTGTTGTGTAGCTCACACTCTATCTGGGAAAGAGAAATTTGGTATATCTTGTTAACTTGAGTCATGAACGTGGACCAATGAGACTCGATGGCATTCAATTATAATTTATAACTTATATATCGACTAGGTTTGGATTGGGTCGGGCAACCTGAGACCTCAACCCGAGGCCAACCCAAGTTTTATCAGGTTGGTGTTTGTATTGCCCAAGCCCGAATCCCAACCTGATACATCCTGCCCGAGCCCAACCCAATGTCGGTCGGTCACAGGTTGGTCGGGTTGAACTCACCCGACTTTCAACCCTACGTGCCAACATCTGTCAACTACCAACATATATCAACATCTTACAATGAAACTTTTTTTCTTTTTCTTTTTTTTACATTTAATTTCCTCAAATCAAACAAACTCTGTGAAATGTGTGCTTGCCTTTGCAATGTACAAGCAAAAACCAATGAAGATAGGCTTATAGAGAATGGATTGAAAATGATTTTGGAGTGACCCACAGCTAGGTTTTTAATGGGTCCCTTTTAATCCTCTAAAATGTGCCTATTTAGTAAAACTCAACAAGTTCCACAAAATGTAAATTTGCACCTCTTGCCCAACCTATCTGTCCACTAATCAAAAGCCCTTACTGTTCTACCACTGCAAGTTTTATGCAAGTGTGATTGACGAGGTGTACCATCAATCGATCAAGCGGTTCATGCTGTCTATCATGTGCACATATTAATGGATAGTAGAGATGGTTTGTAGACCGACTTTATATCATTTTGATCCTTAGCTCATGTGATTAAGTGTCTGCTGTGTTCACTGAAACAACATTCTTCATCTTCAGTAGTGATTATCAGAAACCATCTAATCATGATAGCAGAATTGCAAACTGTGGAGACAACCATCTGCTAGATCAGTGGCCCCAACACATTGACATGAAAAACCGTCCAATCAGTATCTGATGCAGGTTTCGTATATCGAAGGCAACAAACCCAATATACGATAATGGTTTTTAAATGACAAAAACATTTGGATTGCTCCAACAGCATGCAATGCAGGTGCATTTTTAACTGCTAAAACGAGAACAAAGCAGCCCAAAAAGGAAAAGGAAAGAGAGAAGAATACAGACATTATCAGAAAACCAGAAATGAATCCCAGGCTCCCATTTCCCGTCAACCTCGCGTTATTCGGTGTAGGAAGAAATACTCTACAGCTCGTCATGGCTGTATTTCCTGTTTGGATCTGTTATTACATTCTACATAACCATGAATACAATAATGCACAACACCGTTGTGGAAACAATCAACAGAAATGCGAATAACACTTTCTAGAACATCGAGTCGTGTAAAAAAATATGTGGAATCATACATCTTCATGAAGTTGCACATGATGGCATCCTCCCCCAAATATCAGCTTCATCTTGGCCTCATCACACAGTTCCTTGAAGCCTTGAAAGAATTGATCCGCCATACAACTGCATCTTCTAATCGAAATAGAAAATACCCACTTGTCGTTCTGTTGGGGATGTGGAGTTTTAAGCTTTGCAATTCATTCTCCGATAATGCAATTGCACTCCAGCTGCACTTCGAGAACTCATTCTCCTCCTTGGGTTGCTCTTCAGTTGTTTTGAGAACTATTCGAGCCTGTGGTTTTTCTTAGCATCTATTTCCTGTCCTGTTGTCTATCGCATATACAGCCCGGTAATGGGTTCGCGTAGAAACTCTCCTCCAGCTTCGGGAACTCTCCGTGCTCCCGTAAATATGGATCTCCGATCCGGTCCTTCTGCAGCTTCCTCACTTGGGAGCTGAACTTCTTCCAAGTAATCTTCCCTTCGTCGAATTCATCCACAAGCTTTACCAAATTCATCCTATGGAGGCAGCAAAACAAAAAAAATCAATTGTAGAAATACCTCGATAAAGAGAGTGAAAAGGTGCTCTAGAAATAGAAATGCAAGGCACAGAAATGTAACAATGAAATTCATGAAAATTCAATACAGATGGTAGAAAAGCTGATGCATCATGAACAAAAAATTCACTCATTTGACCACCTGACTATCCAATTGGTGTACATTTATCGGACGGTTAACTGAAAACTATCTAATGGTCCTTGTCCAAAAAACAAGTGTCCATGAATCAGAGGTTAGGATTGTTCAACCAATCTGATTTAAGGACTGTAATTTAGCAACATTGTGTCACACAATTATGCCACTTCCAGTCTTCTACAATTCCAGCCTACCCACGGTAGGATACGATATATGAAGAGTGTAGATCTCATACATGAATTGCAAGGACATGGAAATTGAGTGCTTAATAACTAGATTAGATATTTGGGTCTAGCATAGGGTACTTTGTGTGTGTGTGTGTGTGTGTGTGTGTGTGTGTGAGAGAGAGAGAGAGAGAGAGAGAGAGAGAGAGAGAGAGAGAGAGTGCAGGATACCGAGAGTACCTTTCATAGCCAAGACCTTCAAGAATCAATGACATGAGCTCCCAAAATTTAATCGGTTCCATATTAGTTACAAAATATGCCTGCAAGAGCATCATGTTAAAACACATTGATCAATGGAAGTAATGTTCGAAAACTCAGCTTTGATTCAGGAATTGGCAAAGACATATAAAAAGGCATACATTTAAATTTTAAAAAAAATAATAATAAATAAATAAATAATTGATACTCTGGCAGAATATGACCATCCATAGCATAAAGCCACAGTACATGTGGCATGCATGCAACTCAATCTTCTTCTTCTTCATCATCTAAGCCCTGTCCTATATATTTGGGATTCGCTACATTAATATTGTTCTGCCATTCCATTCTATCAAGGGTCATAACTTCAGTTAGATCATAGGTCATCAAGACTTTTCTTACCACCTCCAGTCATGTCCTTTTGGGCCTTCCCTTGTCGTTTTATAGCCTTCAACTTGCACCAACTCACTCCTAACTAGCACAGTTCTTGGTCTCTGTTGCGCATGACCAAACCATCGAAGTCCACTTTCCTTCATCTTATTACCTATCGGTACTACTCCCAAGTTCCCTTGAATGCATTCATTTCTACTTCTAACCTTCCTCGTCTTGCCACTAATCCATCTCAACATCTTCATTTCAGCTATACTCAACCTATGTATATGTTGTTCCTTAACTGCCCAACATTCTGTCCCATAAAGCATGGATGGCCTTCTTCTAAAATTTCCCTTCCACTTTGAGTGCTCCCATAAAGAATGCAATTCAATATAACCAACCCAAATCGTGGGATCCGCTGCAGATGGAAGCCATCCCCAACATCTGACTGATTAGACGATCCTAACCTCCATTTGTCAGATGTCTGTTGACTTTTGACCATTGAATTATTTCATTTTACCTGTCTATTCCATGGCCGCAATCAGGCTTTAGGATCATTCATTCAGTGTGTTGGATGGCTTGGATTGAGGAACATGTGTGCCACATGTACAGTAGTCATTCATGCATGTGGGTCATGATACCTTTTAAGTTTTTCATTTCACTCTTTTATAACATATTAGCAAAATCAATGATAAGAAAAGGATTCCAGTCATGGTACTGGGAGCCTCACCAAACCAAGTTTACTAGAAAGATTTTGTTCCTCTTTTTTCCCCTTGGTGGGGTGGGGGGGTTCAATGATGGGGGCGAACACATGTTAGCGATCTAGGAAGACAGCACGCATGTCAAAGATTCTGGCCGTTCATCAGGCAATGCGCATTATGAACATGCCATATAACAAAAATCAGCTTAGCACACTAATCAAGTGAGCAACAATTGCACGTTGAATTTGGATGTTGGGACTTTTTTACTAACGGCCTATTTTTCTCATGCAATTTTGACCTGCTTGATCAGTAGACCAACATTATTTTTAGTCCATGGCATGTTCGTAGTGTACCTTACCAACCGTTGTCAAAATTGTACAATTTACAATTCAAAGCCCCAAATCACATACACATTTACAAGATTCGAATTGTATCATATGCATTTATGATACAAAGCATAGCCCCAAATCACAAATCTACATGAATTTCTTGACTATCGTATTGAACCATAAAATCGTTCTGCTGAAAATTATATAAAATCATTTTTTTCCTTTTTTTTTTATATATTTTCTCCTCTTGACCCTTATCCTTTTGCTTTTAAAACGTGTTAAAGAACCTCCCCGATTAAAAAATCCTGTTTTCATCTTTTCAGAGAGAGAGGAGATTTAAGGATTTTGATATTCAAAACTCAAAAGCAAAGAAATAAAGATGGATGTCAATCAACAGAATCGAATGCCACTTTTCCAACGGGATTTTACCATGGTATTCAAAAATGGTTGCATAATGGCTGTTACATCACAGTAATGATGGGAGCCATTGTGTGATACGCGCTGCAATGCCCGTTCTGAAAAAAAAAAAAAGCAGAAACGGCCCTGTAACGGTTGTTAAGGGCGTGTAAGGAGCCGTTAAGGGGCATAACAGTCCCATACAGGGCTGATACATTTTCGCCCCTTTAAAAAAATTGACATTACAAGGCGTAATGGCTGTTACAGCCCGTATCATAATGACCACAAGACTGGCCATTATGGCACTGTTACCATTATTGAATACTTTCGGTTCTGCACTCAAGAAAGGTACAAAGAACATAAGTTATTGAAGAACTCTTCTATGTTTTGAAGGTAAATTTCTTGAAAGACAAAATAAAGGAAAGATAGGAATCCTTTAACACTGTCAAGATATGTAACCTTATACAAGTTCTCAATTGCCAATATCACGAGATGTATTACTTTTCTTGGTGCATATCCATCGGAAATGGATGACTAATGAATTTCAACTTTTCTTTCTAATTTACTTCTAGTTTTCATATTATTCAATTTTAAGAAACTGGACAAAAACAAAATAAAAATAAAAAATAAAAATAAAAATAAAAAATCTTATGATTTACATTTTGATTTGTGATTTGACCATTACTACAATCTGTGACATGATAATGATTTTGACAATAACGTCATGAATGGCCCAAATCTTTGACGTGTGCCATACACTTGGATCTTTGACGAGTTTTCTACCCCTTCAAATAAGAGGCCCCTAAAATGGATCCATTGGTGAGAATTTTTTTAACACTGATAGAACATGAAAGCAATTTAAAAAATAAATAAATAAATAAATAAGAGGAAAACAGTACCTGACCAGCTGCTCGCACTGCACCCGCATCTTCTGAAGCTAGAGCTTTCTCAGCGCATACATGGGCATGTGCCACATTTTCAACATACGTGAAATCGTATATGTTATTGCCATCACCAATGATGTACTGAAGAAGAAAAAAGAAACAAGGAAAAGTGACTATCAGATGCTAATACAAATGCCACAGCTATTATGCTGTCTAGAAACGAGGAAGCATGCATCAACAACACCATGATAGTAAAATAACAAAAATATTAAAGCGACAATAAAACTTGTTGATTGTAATCAACCTATGTAATAGACTCTGAGATGGCGCTTGATTGTAATCAATGTTTTCAATATCGACGATATCGGGCAATATATCCTGTATCCCACCTATGCGATATGAAATGCAAAGGTAGTGTCGATATATCCCACATGTTCGATTCGGTGAGCATTTTCAATTTTTTATTCCTTTTTCATGCTAAAATTATGGTAATCGGTGTCAAATGGTTACAAATCCATTGGTTCTTCATGTTTTGCATGAACAATCATGGAGTTGGAGCTTTGATTTCAATATCCATTGGTTCTTCATATTCTCCAAGTTTTTTTTTTTTTGAAATTTTCCTTCAACCAGCTGTCAATTGAGACTAATTTTGAAGCATTTAATGAAATGATCATCACATACATTCTAATTTCGAAATTTGAGTGTAGGAGGTCCGATTTGGGAAAAAATCAAAATTTTCCCAATTTCTACCAAGTCACTTGCAATGTTACACTCTAAACATGAAATCAAGCATGTATGAGGGCTGATCTACTACTAATTTGTTAATTCCGTGTCAATTTTCAGAAAATAAAAATCATTTTTTATTTAAAAATTAATAATAATAAATTTATTAAAATATATTTTTTTTTAACTTCCCTCCCTTCAACCAGCTATCAATTGAGACTAATTTCAAAGTATTTAGGAGTGTTTGATGAAATGATCATCACATACACTCTAAATGGTATGCATTCAATTTGAATATTGTTGTATTAGTTCAGTCAGACGACGTATAGCTCAGGACCCTATACGAAAGAAGCCTATTATGTGCACTTCTTTTTTGAGATGTTATGATTCAAAAGTGTGTTAAGGTCTTTTTTAAAAATCCTCGAAGTTTCATTTAAAAATTCAACCTTTTTTCCAATGTTTCCCCATGTTTCCCAAACAGTGCGATAAATTACCCGATACGAATGACATATCCCGTGCGATAACTAAAACATATCTGTATCCCAAGGGTGCGATACGTAACGCAATACCAATATTTCGAACATTGATTGTAATCAACCTAAGCAAATAGTCTATTACATTGCACCTGTGGGAATTTTATGCTCTCATTGCCAGTCCCCGGCTAGACAAAGGAGGGTGACAGGTTGGCAGTTGGCACCGATTGCAGTATCGATAATATCAGCCAATATATCAGCTGACATTATCGGTATCCCAGTCAAAGATACGAAACTGGCCTGGAATACAAAAAATCCTTGGTATCAGGCAATGTATCACAATGTATAGATTATATTGCGAGATATCACGCTTTTTTCTTTAAGTAAATTTACTTGGTATCGACAGATATCATCTACACCGACAATAACTGCAACCCTCTTTCAAAAAAACTCTCCAAACTTCAGTTTTCCATCATTTCCTTCTTTCTTCTCTAATTTAAACACGTTGTGGGTGCATTTCAGTCCATCCTTTGCAATCTTTTGGGAGAAAAACATATATTTCAAACCGGAATAAAGATTTTTGCAAGTTTGGGGTCAGTTTTCATTTGGTGAGTGATTTTGCATTTCCATCCTTCTTCTTTTTTCTTTAAATCACACAAAAGCAGTGCCAAAAGGTTAGAAATTCTTTATTCTTCATATTTTGCATGGAAAATAAAGGATTTGAATCTTCGATTTCAAGATAGGTGGTCCAATTATGGGAAAATTGGATATGCAATCTCCCAAATTAGTTGCAATCTTACTTTCCAAACAGGAAATCAAACATGTATGAGGCTTGATCAACTGATTCAAGTAGTTTTTGGATTTTTCAGGAAAAAAATTAATAAAAATTTATTAAAAAATATATTTTTTCCGAAATTCTACCTCTATCAGCATTCAATTATGTCTAATTTCATATTATTTAGGAGTGTTTGATGAAATCATTACATACACTCTAATTTCGAGATTTGAGGGTAGGTCATCTGATTTGGAAAATTTTGAGGAAAATTCAAAATTTCCACAAGTACTCCCAAATTGGTTGCAATGTTATTGTCCAAACACAAAATCAAACATGTATGAGGCATGATCTATTGATTCATGTAGTTTTAGTGATTTAAAAAAAAAAAAAAAAAAAAGTATTATTATTATTATTATATTAAAAAATATTTTTTTTCCGGAATTTCTTTTGTATAATTGACTGCATTTTTAGATTTAAGGATGGAGATGATGATTTTGAGCCACCGCACAACTCTATGTGGGTCTGAGCCACATTCACGCGCATCATTCACGGGCATATTTCTTAATTTGTAGTTCTTCTTTTGGTTTTCAATGTATTGGTTGTGTTTCCGTAAATGTCTTCTTAAATTTTTTAATTATATGAATTGACTTCAAATATAGTTGCATCAATTCAGTCAGACAGTGCATAGCTTAAGGCCCTATACAAAGGAAACCTATTATGTGCACACGTTTTTGTGATGTTATGATTTAAAAGTGTGTATTAATGTCTTTTTTAACAATTCCTAAAGTTCCATTAAAAATTTTGACCAATTCTCAGTGTTTCCCAACAATATGGTAAACACTGACAAGTGCCAAACTTATGCTATAACTTTCAACATGAATCCGAATAATATGACATTCCAACCTCATGCTAGGGCTACAAAAAGACTAGATGACCTTGGTCTTAATTGATGTTATGGCCCCTTGATAGAATGGAATGATGGAAAATTATTCACGTAGCCCACCCAATTAGTTGGAATAAGGCTTTAATGATGAGGATGATGATGAAGAAGATGAAAGCAACAATAACACGTAAGGACCCCAAGAACTAAAGAATTTTGCAAATTACAAATCCCTCTCAAAAGCATGAAATGAGAGGGTAATAGCATTCGTACTAATAGATTGATATAGATTAGGTAGTTACTGATGAGTAGTACAAAAGATAATTACAATTCAAAATTTGAATCAAATCTATAATATTTGATTAGTTGAGTTAATCCTGCTATGACATGGATTTCTCTTCTCTATTAAGTCAAATTGTATGTCGTAGAGCTTTGGATATTGAAAGCACAGGAGGAGCAAACTAACGTGGCTTCAATGCTCGATTTGATTGTAAGAAGGCGAGGTGCGGTGAGATGTCTGATTCAATCAAACAACTTCAATCCACAATGTAGTCAACTATGGAGGGGGCCAACGTTGATCCCAATTCGATCAATGATGGAGAGACCAGACTCAATCGGGTTCTCTCGATTCCTACTTCGATCGGCGGCAGAGAGGCCTGACTCAATTGGGTCAAGTCTAACTCAATTGTGTTCTCCCAAGTCATTCGATGGTGGAGAGGCCCGACTTAATCGGGTTCTCACGATTCCGTACGTATCAATTTTTCAATGGAAGATGGCGGCAGTGGATGGCACCAATTTGATCGAGAAGATGATACGTAGAAGTGGTTGTCAATAGGTGTGAGTTGTAATCGTAGAAGGTGGTGGCACCAAATCATAGATTTGGTTCAAGAAGAAAGCAACATCAAACGGCACCGATTCGATTAGTCAAGTGCACCGCGTCAATCGGACGAGAGAGCCTATTCAATCGGTGAAGGGGAACGGTTGGTTGAGATGAGATGTAAGTGGTTTTGACAAATAAGGAGAAGATTTCTCTCTATGGCTCTGATACCATAAAGAATTCTACGTATTTGGAATCTCTCTCAAAACCTTGAAATGAGAGGGTAAAGGGCATTCATGCTAATAGACTGATACATATTAGGTAGTTATAGATGTACAAGAGATATTTACAATTTAAAATTAAAAATTAAATCTACAAGATTTTATTAGTTGAGTCAATCCTATTGTGACATGGATTTCTCCTCTATTAAGAACAACTTAATAAGCAATTAGCAGTTGATGCCTCATTTCTTTGAGAAGATAATGATTGATTTACATATCTAAAGAAAGGGGAATGAATTCCCAAATACAAAGGGCCAATAACCAATGCCTTCTTTAGCAGCCACAGCGACTAGGCAATCTGCCGCTCTTCTACCTACTTGGGTAAATGATACGTTTAGCCCAGAAGTGGGGACTCTAATTTCATTAAATACAAAGCTAAATCCCGCCTTTTGGTTTCCATATTTTTCCCACCTTATGCGAAGATGAGAATCAGCTCCGTTAAAGACATAGCCATCACCAAAATAGCACTACCTGAGAGATATAGCCCTGAAAAAACCATGCAGCTCCAATCTTTCTCGTATCTTAGAAGTTAGAACCCAGCTGCCAGCATTTACCTAAGGAGCTAGATGGTCCAATCAATTCACCACTAAAAGTTCAACTTCCAGACTACTTCCGGGGAGGGGACCAAACCACCTCTGAAGTGACCATGAACAAAAAGCACTCAGCATGGTCGAAAAATTCACTTCAAAAATCCCATATCAAGAAGAGATTTTGGACCCGTTGGAATTCCGGGCCAACATTTCAGTGTTGCCCCATGAGAGGCATAATTTACAACAGAATATCCTTTCAAGATTAGAGATAGCTCCATGGAAGATCTTTACAAGTTACAACATTTAAATGAGCTATTTCTGCCGATTTTGGTTATTTTATTCTTTTGAGCTGTTTTGGTCATTGCTTAAGGTTGGATGTCCAAGATAAGATTAAATCTAGGGTCCATATTTAAAATTAATTAGGGTTTAGGTTGCTAAAGCATTAAGGGAAATTTTTGTCTCAATTGCTGATAGATAGGCCCCTCAGTGCCAACTCAAACCCCAAGGATTATATATTTCCTCTAGTATAAGATGCGTCAAAGATGGAGATGCATATCATATTCCAACAGAGGCTACTGCAAAAGGGCCAAATATGCATGCCGGAAAACAGAATATTATGGACAAATAAAATATTCCCAAAGTTGAAACACATTTTACCTTAGACTTCCCAGCCCTTGCAGCTGCAACTACGGATGGCACCATCAACTTATCACCAGGACCAAAAATGCTACTTGGACGGATACAGCATGTCAAAAGCCCGTTCTTACCGTTTGACTTTATGACCAAAGCTTCTGCTTCAGCTTTAGTTGCTGAATAAGAATCATTATGCTGAAAAACAGTTGAGATGAAGAAAGAGCAAAGCTCAGAGGAAACAGAGATCAAGCCTATGCCTACTATATCAGAAAAACTAAACATGCAAAGGAAGGAAAAAGGCAGAAAAAGAAAATTTATGAAATAATCTACATATGAAAAAAAAAAAAACTTTTTTGAAAGATAACAAGAGGAATTGTAGGGTCCTAAACGCTGGCATATGTATAGTTTATAGAATCACGTTATTCTATTTGTGGTACCCATGGTTCATCTATCCAGACTGTTGATCAGATGGACCACGCAGTGGATGGGGGTGCCAAGTAATCTACTAGAATAGAAGATCTCAGCCATCCAATATTCAGCCTTTTCTCTGTTGAATGTCCACTAGTGTTGTAGTGTGTCTTAACCATCTATTTGTAGGTTGTGGTGCCATGGTTCATCTATCCAGACTGTTGATCAGATGGACCACACAGTGGATGGGGGTGCCAAGTAATCTCCTAGAATAGAATATCTCAGCCATCCAATCTTCAGCCTTTTCTCTGTTGAATGTCCACTATCGTTGTAATGTGCCTTAACCATCTATTTGTAGGGTACTGATTGAAGGGTGAAGATCTGGTGTATGACCCATCCACCATAGGGCCCATCATATCAGTCTATATTATTGAACAATCGACCCCAAGTTGACGTGCCTTCAAGGTCCACAACAAAACCATTCATTCACCACCATAAGTTTTCCAAGCCACGGCATCCTATAATTCCTCAAAGAAGATCATGAAATAATCTATATGCACGCAATACCTTATCAGGATAAGGCATTGACTCATCCCCATTATGTATTCCATGCACACCATCAAAGACCACGCTTGGAGAGCTCGTGTAGACGAGCCTCTTTACTTTGAACTCAATACAAGCATCGATAACATTCTTAGTTCCTACAAAACCACATTGACATGAAATAAACACCATATAATCCAGTTAGCATACATCAGCATGCAATTCTTATGCCAAGTCAATTAGCACACACTCACCTTCGACATTAACAGAATAATGAAGCTGGTAGCTGTTGATGGAGGAATCAGGAGCTGCCATGTGGAAAACAGCTTCTGCCCCTTGACATGCTGCAGAGCAGAAGAAAAGGTCATATCAAAACAACAGAATTGTATAGCATCAGAAGGTGGAAATCTATGTAGAAGGGGACTCCATTTTATTGAAAAATGGGTGTTAAGCATGTCAATGTGGATACCAGCAAGAAATCTAAATACATCTTTTCTTATTTGTACAGTTACAGTATTCCCCTGATCCCATCAATCTAATATGGCCCACGACAGTACGGATATGTTAACTAATTGGGTCTTTCTAGAGTTGGCAGTGTACAATACTGACAGTAGGAGTGAAACTTGGGTGGGGGACTCAAGCTCAACCCAAGCCCAACTAGCCCAACCTGAACTTTAGGTCAGGTGGGCTTGGGTTGGGTTGAAATCGGGAACTCAAGCTGAGCTAGGGCTGGAAATCCCAACCTGACCTCAGGCGGGGTTGGGTTTGTGTTAGGGCCTCACGCAACCCGAACTGGCCTAAACCTGACACTATATCTCTAGTGTCTATACCACGATTGGCCAGGGACAAAAAATCCAGCCAATTAGGGCCCATTTGGACGGGTGGATTGAGAGGGATTCGGACGTATCTGGGTGGATTGCACAGAAACCAATGGCATTAATGCCAAGTCAGCGGATTGTCTCCCACCCCACTGTTTACCGTGATCCAGTGTCCCATGGTGCTGTCTGTTTGGACGGGCAGGTGAATCCCGGGATACGTGATGGGTGTCCTGTTTGGGCGGGCAGGGGATTGCAGGCAATCTCATTCATTCCAACGGCTGGGGGGTTTAGGAAGTTCACGCGTGCGTTGAAACGGATTGCCCGGACGTGTGCATCCAACGGCTGGAGTGTTTAGAACGGGGCCTGCTACCCTTTACCGATCATTTTAGGAGTTCATACAAAAATACATTTAATGTGATGAATCTCTGGTGGACACCACCATGAGAGAACAATAGAGATTGGATATCCACCATTAAATTCCTACGAAGGTTGTGTTAGAAATTTTACATCAAGGCACTGTTTAGGTCATACAGGCCAACATGAAGGAAAAAACCAGCTGCAATTCGACACAGTTGCTCATGCCCCCCCGCCCAAAAAAACGTCATAATGGTCGACGCTCATTCAACACGTTTTCATGTGATGTGGTCCACCTGAGACTTTTTCCTATCTCTTTTTTTTTTCTTCTACCATAAAATGAAGTGGAAAAATAGATGGAAGGCATGGATGATCTTAGCCATGTTCTTGCATGCCCCACCTACGGTGGTAGGGTAAGATGTATGGGGCCCAATGTACTTCTCTCATCCACGCCATTCATCGGGCCGATAGAATCCAAATAAATATATATTCCAGCAATTTATGCACGTCCATATATCCACTGTACCACACTGAAGTTATGTGTGGTGCAAATGTGAAACCAACGTCATAGACCACACCAACCCTAAAATCCAAAAGTAATAATCTCATTTACAACACCATCCCAAAACATAAGTCGAAAGAGAATCAAAGTTACAGCCACCATATTTAAAATTTAATAAAAATAAGCAATGCAAAAAAAAAAAAAAAACCACCAGGCCCACAAAAAGAACCAACTGCACATATGTATTTGGAAACCAAAAGGCCTGACAACCTTGATAGGTCCTGGACAATGTTTCGCCAAAAGAACAGAATATCATCCTGAAATGATATTACATTTGCAAAACAACAGATTTCATATTTGTCATCCAAGTAATAGCAGTACAAGTAATGGATATTCCATTTGCAATGCCTGAAGAAACTGATAAGAAAATAACAATAGAATTGGACAAATCTCATTTAGAATGCATTTCAGAGTAGTTATACATCTCAGAGTGTATTTAGTTTTTCAATATCTTTAAGTCTTTCAAAAATTCTCGTGATCCTTTATCTGTGGAATTGTCAAATCCTACCATACTTGAAATCAACAACTATCCTGTCAACGTGTTCAATTTCCAGTACAGAAAATTCAGTTTCTACTTGGTCATGGTTAAATTATCACAGAAAAGTCTTGTGCTTATCCCATAACACCTTCAGATTTAATAGTTGTGACCTTTATGTCTTCAAACAATATGCTTATCATATCTAGGTATTTCCTTAAACAAATTCACATGCACATTCAGAATCAGCACTGAGTCTAATATAAATGTATTCTGGCTAAAATTATGCATATGTTAATTAAGGGGAATTATTTGTGTCTCTGCTATAAGCATATATGACATTTTGGGCTATAGCTAAAAACTGCCCTTAGTGACAAATATGAACTCCTTTTTTGTGGTCAGTGGATCACGGTTTGTATGTTATAGCAGACTTGCAATTTTATTGGATTACAATACAACATTTTCATGGTTTTATATGTTCAGAATTGGAATTTCCATTATTCAATTAGGTGCTTGGCTCTTGGGACAAAAAGAATGGCACGAATGAATGCTATTGCAAGCCCTTTACCATCGGTGGAGACCCTGGGCTGCACTACTGTAATTTGCAGTGAGAAAACTGGTACACTCACGACAAACATGATGTCTCTGGATGATAGCAAGATTTCATGGCTTAACCCATCCCAGAGATCCATAGAGGCCAACAAACCAACAATTTGAGGATGATAGCATGAATCATTAGCATTAACAATGGTAAATACTACAACCACAAACGGTATAGGTTGAAATCTCATTGAAACCAGGAGGTAATTGCTTTCCAGCTTCAAGTCCATGGTAGATGCCCAAGTAACATACAGACAAACAACAAATTTATTCCTAATTCCAATGCAATCAGATCATGGTCATCCATTTAAATGGAGTCAATTTGTTATGACCATGTATTACGCATGAAGCATTGAATTTATTAAATTCGTTGTAAACAAAGGTATTCATTTGGAAATCCAAACCTATATCAGCAATTAACAAACCATCATCACAGGTTGCAAACACTAACCATCATCCAAGCTACAGATATATTTGGAAAAACCCACTTCCCTTGCAAGCCAGAGAATTGACACATACCTTCTAAGCCTTTCACTCTCGTACGAGTAAATAAAATCCATGAACAGCAATATGCAGAAAACTCATATACCGAACGAAGAACAGTTTTCACATAACCCAAAAGTCTCATTTTCAGAAGAAACCCATTTTTGCCAGAAACCCCAAATAATCGAAGCTGTAATAGAAAATATCAGAAATCCCGAACGGCCATACTCCTACAACAGGATTAAAGCGGATGCAGAGTACATATACGAAGTATAAATGAGGTCTGATAGTAAAATCCAACATGCACCCCTAAAATGCAGAAATCGGAAGGCATGGCATCCAACCAGACAACACACATGCAATTGGGAGGGCCATCGCCCTGTGATAACAGGTGTATATCAATGTCATGAAGAAACCCTACTCGGCCTCTCAGAAATGACAACAAATACAGTGGTAAAACAACATGCATGAACAAGTCCAAGCATTTTCATGGTGTTTCAATGGGCTAGTGAGGAAGGAGATCTACCTCAGCCTGCAGACAATCCGTGAGATCGCGATAGGAACGGTGGTGGACATGAGAAGGGCCATCGCGATCAGTTTGCAACTTACTTATAGGAAGATTTCGTGCGAAAACCAGGACTCGCGCCATGCCTCCCGCCATGATTACTCCATCTCCAATCCCATCCCTCAGTCCGTACGTTGGACTGGGGAGAGACTGGGTTGGGCTCGAGAAGTATTCGGGAAATCCAGCAAAATATCCTTCGAATACCTTTTAGATTCGGGAAATCCAACGAAATATCCGTCGAAAAGCCTCTCGTTCTTATCCATCTGCCGCCCAAACAGGCTGGCGTACGATCGCAGTCGGATTTAACGCTTCAATCCCGCTTAAGCCGTCCGACTCCCATTCAATCCACCCGTCCAAACAGGCCCTTAGTTTTCACATGAGTTGAAACTTTGCCTTAGTAAAGTGTTTCTTTTTTTTCTTTTTTCCTTTTTTTTAATGAGAGATGACAATAAACTTCATTAAAAAGGAGCTGAGATAGGGCCCGAAAAAGCTACAAAAACGCACAAACAAAACACAAGGAAAAGAAATTACAATTGCCCCATCCAGCCCTTACACACCTCCCACTCAACAACAAAAAACCAAACATTGCTGGCAACCCAATCGACCCCCTTACTTTCATTACAGAAGCATCTTCTATTCCTTTCGCAGCAAATTGACCATAAGCCAGCAAGCAAACAAAGCCTCCACATGGCTTGAGCATTTTTGCAGTGAGCTACCCTATGCCAAGCATAATGAGGTCTCCCACATCATAGGGCATAGAAAAAACAAAATAAACTTAGCAAGACTATAAGCCTAAATGACGCTAGTAAAAGGTGAACGAATAGGTGGTAAACTGTCTCGGTGCCAGGCTTGCACACAAGGCACATGTTAGGGATAACCATGGAGCGCTTTTGAAGATTGTTGATCATCAAGACTCTCTTTCAACCTTTAAGCCATCCAAAAGCCCCAACTTCGAGAGAGGCAAGTAGAAGATGATTTGATGATTAGGGTGCAGAGAAAAGCGGAGAAGAGTGAGAGAGAAGAAGATAAAGAAGAGAGTTTGGGGAAATGTTGTGTATTAGCCAACATGCCCTAACACACAATGTTTTATTAGAATAGAGCATATAATACACTGTAGGAGAAGAGGAAAGTGTGCACATGCATTTACATTAATAGAGCCACTAACCACACACACTATACACTAACACTCTCTAGACTCCCCTTCAAGTTGAAGCATAAATGTTGATCATGCCCAACTTGTCACGAACACGATGAAGAGCATCTCAACTCAGAGAATTTGTAAGAACATTAGCAAGTTAATCCCCGGATCGAAGAAAATGAGTGATGATTTCCTTAAAGGCAACTTTCTCCCAAATAAAGTGACAATCCACCTCAATATGCTCGGTGCGCTAATGGAAAACCGGGTTACGAGCAATATGAATGGCCACTTAGTTGTCACAATGAAGAGAAATGGAGCCGAAGGAGGATGGCCAAGTTCTTCAAGAATGTGTGAAGCCACATGAACTCACACGTCGCATGAGCCATAATAAGATATTCTACTTCAGCTGAGGACCAAGCAATAACTGGTTGCTTCTTGCTCTTCTATGTGATAAATTTGCCACCTAGGAATGTACAAAAGCCGGATGTAGAGCGGCAATCATAAGTACTACCTGTACAATCGACAACAGAATAGCCAAAAAAATGAAGATAACCATGTGACCGAAAGCGAAGGCCAAGACCCGGAGCTGATTTTAGATACCGAAGTATAAGGTATATAGCCATGAGATGTGAACAACGAGGAGTTTGCATGAATTGGCTAACAACGCCCACCACAAAGCAAAAATCTGGGCGAGTGATAGTCAAGTAATTGAGTCAACCTACAAGTCATTGATACTTCCATCACTTTCCCAAATTCCCTAAATGCACAATGGAGGTTGGATTCCCACCATTCCTCCGAGAAACAATCCGCGAACATCTATAGATATTCCTTTGCTTCGTGATTAGGGCTGTAAATGGTCGGGTTCGGGGCGGGTTTAGCCAAAACCAGACCCGCCCATTTACTAAACGGGTCTGGGTCCAAATTTTAGACCCAGACCCTTTTACTAAATGGGCGGGTCCGGTCGGTCCGAGTCAACCATTAGACCCATTTATAAATGGGTCCGGTCTAGTAGAGGGAGATCCACCCAGACCCATTTATAAATGGGTTGGGTCTAACGGGTTTGGTTAAGGGAGATCCAGACCCTGAACCAAACCCGTTTAGAAACGGGTCCAACGGGTCCAACAACAGTTGTTGATGCATGAGAAGTGTAATTGCTTTTTAGCCTTAAAATAAATAAACTTTTTCCAAAAACCTGAAATTATTTTAAATATCATTCAAATGGAATGTTTGTAAATGTTAAAGTTATAGAAACAAAATTAAAAATTTGAGAAATTAAACAAGATATACCTTAGGATTCAATTCTAGACCAATCCTCCAACTCATTAGAATCGCCATTCACTTCTACTACATGCAACTCCTCCTTCAAATCTATAAATTTTACACATGGCATACAACCTAGTTAATAGAGATTTAGGAAAGACTTTTCCATATTAACTAATGATTATACATCTATTGGCTGGAGTGGATCTCAAATAAACAACATGGTGGGCCAGATAAAAAATCAAGGAGGTGTATCTTATTTTCAAACTAGTTTGTATTTTATTTTGAAGTGGGAACGTCATTAGTTGCTTAATATATAGGGAAGCGGGAACGCCAGTAGAATATATAAGGAAGTGGGAAGGATATGGGTCTGGGTTCTCATGTAAGGTAGACCAGACCCCCCCATTTACTAATAGGGTTCGGGTCGGGTCGGGTCGGGTCGGGTCTAAATGAAAGGAACCCAGACCCAGACCCGTTTGACAAATGGATCTATCCTTGGACCAGGACCCGTACCATTTAGCAAACGGGTCGGGTTTGAGTCGGGTCCGGGTACCCCATCGGGTCCATTGACCCATTTACAGCCCTATTCGTGATAAATCCCTCGCAAGCTTTCTCCTCCCTTGCCTCCTTTCCGATTCTTCACTAGGATCAACCCTCTTCTCTCATCTCACCAGGAAAAGGAAGAGATCAACCTGAATGGTTCTTACTTCTCACTTGATGAGATTACACCGAAAAACCTACACAAATATAAACTTGGCGGATCACCTAACAATTACACAATCTTGTCTATGGAAGGTTTTGGCATCATTATCCTCCAAAACCCTGCAATTACTTAGGATAAGGCTTAGATGATGACGATGATGATCCTCTAAACCTGGCATTTGAAGCAAACATCTAGCAACCAAACATCTAGCAAAGGATGATCAATTAAAGCAATCCTTGCGATACTAGGTGGCAACCACTCAGATATTCTTCATTTGGTGTAAAACAGATGTGGAGTAAGACTATGCATGATCATTGATTTTCCATTCTCCTATAAATGCCACATGTGTGTGCGATGGCAAAGGAAAATAATGCGCATCTGCACAATTTTCTCTGCTAGTTCTCATATCCTTCATCTCAAATAAATTAACTCTTGTGATGACAATAACATTTGTACTATCAGTTATTCTTAAATCACTCGTCAAGCAACAATGTGATAAGAAAATCCCATACATTCCAAACAAAAAACGCATTCCCAACTAAAGCAAGTTCACTAATCACACCATAAATATTGATGGAAACCATGTAAAGAACATAAACACCCAAGTGATATCATACGCTATGTTGCACAGATACAGATACCAACTTTGGGAGAGAGCACATGACCCTGCGTTGCCCAGAATCCAAGAATAATGGATATGGTCCTTTCGAAAAAAAAAGAATAATGGATATGGTATGCCATCCACCAAATTGACACCATGAGGGAACTGTTCAATGTTCACAAAATAAGGAGTTCAATACAATGGGATCCAGTAAACCATACCCCACAAGTATCCGTAAAGTATATTGTGCCACTTCAGTGCTATATCAAGCTGACTGCTAAGCTAACCAGATTCATACAAGTGTTTAAGCAATATACTATTTGTGTCTCGTAGATGTCAGTATGCTCAGCATATATAAATGTATGGGTAGCATCTAACACATCATGTTGAAATGGGTAAGCAAAGCATATGTTGTACAAAGATGTCATCACCATTGATGTTGTATCATGTTGATACTGCAGGCAGAGGTTTGCTAGCCCCAGATGCACCTTTACACGCATCACATGTGTCCAACTATCTAGGGTGTGAGACATCTGAGCAGTGAATAACGTCTGCCTGAAGATGAACATATGCAAAAATCAGGTTGTTCCTCTCATCGGGACTGTAGCAAGTTTTCTTTGAATTGTCCATTCTTTTTGTACTGGAAGGCCCACCCGATGAATGGACCTGCCTGAACTTTGCACAACATCATTTTCAGTGGAAACCACCTTATGCACCGATCAAATGTCCCGCACATTTTCAAAGTTGACACATGTTGGAGATAGCAAATCCTCATGGTAAGCTAAGCATAAACAAGTATCTGGGCACTGTTCATTACAGCTATCCATATCATCTCACATCAACAACTGTATTCTAACCATTCACAAGCACTTGCCTCCGACTATCCAGTACAAGCATCATTAATGTAATTCATAAGCATACATAATTATCCATCTAGATTGTATCAGTAAAATGGGTACAGTACACTGTTTACTATTGGTAAGCTAAGCAAGAAGTATTTGGGTATCCCTGAGTGGTTCAAAACATTGAATGATAAATACATAGGGATGATACAACTGATATGACAAATCTAGCAAATAGATCCATAGTTCCATACTCACTGGTTTTTTCAAAAAACTGATATCTACATTGATCTGGCCCTTGTGCATATGATATAATACAAAAGGGAGAAGAGGGTGATTTGAATTATTCGGTTTAGGTACCTTTAGCCACTTGGGCCTTGTTTCGAAGATCTGCAGAAACATACATTGCTCTTCCCGATCGAAGAGCGTCCCCCAGGACTCCCTCCTCTTCAGATGGATCAAGCTTGATCGAGGGGGCCAGATCAGCAATCCGAACCAACCATTCTCCAGATCGGATGAGCATTTCCACCAAATGCCGTGCAGCAAAACCCCTACCACCTGTCACAACACACCATCTCTCGTCTCCCTCTGCCATCCTTACCTCTGCAACCCATAGAATCAAAAGTTTAATGTGGATATCTTAAAGACAAGCTTGGGACTGTATAAAAAAACTTAATGATATCTACAAATCTATAATAAAATAGTTAATACCATCCATCCCCTCACCTAGCCTTCTGTTTCCAGTCAACGATACACTGCGGCAGGAAAAATCAATATGGGCATCTAGATAATAAGTGAAAATTACGATATGGGTCTGAACAAAAAACTTCATTTAAAAAATTAAAAAATTAAAATAAATAAATAAAGTCTAAGGAACTTCTAGAAAAATCTAAGAAAACCATGTTCTCCATCAACCATTTTGTTTCTTTCTTTTCTTTCCCATCCGTATAGGGGAAAATTGACATGAGTGTCCTAAAAATAAGCAAACCATATGATCTGGGTCTGAATAAATATCATTAAAACATCTATAGAAGTAAACAAAAATAATAAATAAAAATCTTCTCCCTGTGCCATTTTTCTCTCCACAATGCATCGAAGGAATTATATATATATATATATATATATATATATATATATATATATATATATATATATATATATATATATTGGTATTTCAAAAATAAGGAGTTATTTGGCTACCTGGAAATTTTCTATGGAAAGCAGATTTTGAGAACCTAGTTCTAGAAATCTAATTTTTATCTAGAAATATTGTTTGGATGACACAGCATTTTATCTATTTTTCTTACAACATTGTTTCTATGTCAAGGTTTGGAAAAAATATATATATTTTTTATGAAGCAGGAATGGATTTCAATTCAAATCACTGATCGGACTTCTATTACAATCAATATAGACCATCAAATTTCTACCCATGATTGGAAGGTTAGGATCATTACATCGAAGAGACCTTTGAGATGGATTGTTAATCAAAGATTGGCCCCACATGATAGACAGCAAGGATCATTACTCAGATAGTTATGACCATCAGATGATTTTTGAGAGGTATTAACGATCAAAGGTAGGACCGCCATGATGGACAGTTCATAAGAATGATTGGACCTCTATTCTAATGAATATGGGCCATCATTCTTCTAGCAGTTGATTATAGGGTTAGGATCATCTAATCAACGTATTTTTGTAAGTGATTGCTAATCAAAGGTTGGCCCCACATGATGGATGGCATGGAACATTAATTGAATCCCTGTGGTAGTAAATATGTGCTGCGCATTTTGTGGGCATTGATCATATGGTTATGGCCATCATATCGAAGTGACTTTTGAAAGAAATTGACAATCAAAGGTAGTGCCGACATGATAATAGGTTCATATCAATCACTAAAACTCTATTCTAGTTAATATAGGCACCCATTTTTCTAGCCAATGGACCATCCGATCAACGAGTTTTTTGAAAGGATTGCTAATCAAAGGTTGGCCCCACATGATGAGCAGACGGATCATTACTTGGACCTCTCTTGTATAATAAATATGGCACATCTGTTTTCCTAGGCATTTAGCAACAAAAAATACACCCAAGTCTTAGGGGTATGGCATTTCCAAAACTAGACTTTAGAAAATAAGATTATCAAAAACAGGATTACAGCAAATCTAGGTTTTCTAAATAATCTAATTTCTGAAAATCTTGAATCCAAACTAGGCCTTATTAGTTATTACATTCATGTAAAACCATAGTTCATTCAAATGTTAGAAAAGCACCTGCTAAGGAGTAAGGACATAAGCTGTCATTTAATCACCATGCTCAGCCCGAACTAGCAGCATTTTCGATGTGGCCAGCTTCATAACAATGGGTGCCATCATTCAGAGATCCAAATCATTCATCTGATGGGTTCTTCCACAGGTGCGCAATGGCCAAAAGTCTCTTCCGTTGAACAATCTCAGCCATCTAATTGGACTTATTACTTTCGCATAAAGACCACTGGGAGTATATATTCTTATCCATTCGTTTGCACTTTGCAAGCAAACAATCAGATGGTTGGCCTGTTTGGGAGCGTGGATTTGGAACCCCCTGGATTCGGAACCCCCAGGATTAGAAACCCCCTGGATTTGCAATCCTCCCAGTGTGTTTGGCACCGTAGAGCGTGAATCAACTTTAATCCAAAAGTACCCATCCATGGTATATTTACAGGGGTTTGAATTTAATTACTAAATCAACTTTAATATCTCTAATCAGTGAGATATGTAATTTTTGACACAATGGTTGTGATAAGCCCGCTGAAATATATGCTTTGCCCGAAAACGATGAAATTCCAAGTCTCGGATGGGCCACAAGTACAAGATCATGTCTGAGTGACTAACTAATGATTTTTAATCGTTGATTTACATGGACAATGTTTCGACGGTGCTGATCATCATTAGTGGGTCATGTGCCCAATAGAATGATAGTGTATGATGACACACATGTTACACCTGCAACTATTGAAATGATTTTAGGTGTAATCCAAGCTCTCACCAAGGATTACAAACCCCTCAAAGAGGGGATTGGAAACCCCCTGGATTTGAAACCCCCAGTTACTTTATGCTGCCCAAATTGAAACCCCATCAAATCACCTCCAATCCACGGTGTTAAACGACCCCTAAGATTCTGATGGGTTTTTTTGACCCATCGTCGACCGGTCATAAGCCCTGCTCGACCGGTCGAAGGCTGGTCTCGACCAGTCGTAGGAGTCGAGCCATGGCACGACTCAAAGTCCAGCGACTTGGGCTATTTTTCTTCGCTTGGGAGGTGCTCGACCGGTTGTGGTGGCTCTCGACCGGTCGAAGGTTCGTCACGACCAGTCGTAGTTACGCAGATTCGTTCCGCGATTTTGCACGGATTTCGTGTCGCAAGTCCTTTCGCAACTGGGATGCGGAAAGGAGTTTCCTAAAACTTTAAATAGGAGTTCCTAGGGCTTTCTAGGGACGACAAGAGGGTTTCCTAAAGCTTTACAAGGGATTTGCTAAAGGGTTTAGGGCTATCAAAGGTGAGAGAGAGAGAGAAAGAGAGAGAGGAAGCTTATAGAAGGGAGGTTCTGCTCGTAGAGATTATCTACTGTGCAATCTATATCTCAGCGCTTCTATATCCTCGTAATCGGTGAGATCTCTCTGTTTTCTTTGTTTCTCTCATTGTTTATCCACTCCTGCATGAGTGAAGAAGTTTGTAACGTTCTACTTCATAGTGGATTGTTGATCTGGACGAGGTCCCGTGGTTTTTACCTCTTTGAGGGTTTTCCACGTAAAAATCTCTTGTGTGGTGTGTGATTGATGCATTGATTATTTTCATTGCTTTATTATCCATAATTCTGGTTTGTTCTGGAGGGCTAGATCCTAAGGTTTTGTGCAAGGCCCCCAACAAAGTGGTATCAGAGCTAAGTTCATTGAACGGGTAGGATCGGTTTGAATTATGGAAGGTGGCTCATCAAGGATGATCAGCCTCAATGGTTCTAACTGGATCATATGGAAGGCTAAGATGGAGGACTTGCTTTATTGCAAGGACCTATATTCTCCAATTTTAGGCATATCAGCAAAATCCAAGGATATAACTGATGATGATTGGAAGAAGATGGACCGAAAGGCGGTGGGGTTTATTAGACAATGGTTAGATGATTCTGTGTTCCACCATGTGTCTACAGAAACCTCAACCGCTAGCTTATGGCTGAAATTACAAGGGCTGTATGAGAGGAAGACAGTCGGTAATAAGATTTTTCTGATAAGGCGACTTGTGACTCTCAAGTTCAAGGATGGTGGTTCTGTGGTCGAGCACATGAATGAGGTCAGCAATATAGTGAACCAACTCACCTCTATGAAGATGGTCCTGGATGATGAATTGCAAGCTTTGTTAATGCTTAGTTCATTGCCTGACAGTTGGGAGACATTGGCAGTGTCTCTAAGTAACTCCGCGCCAAACGGAAAGATATCCATGGAACAGGTAATCAGTTGTCTCTTCAATGATGAGACAACGAGGAAGTCTCAGGGGTCTACTCAGCAAGAGGCCCTTATAACACAAGAACGAGGGAGAGGAAAGAACAGGAAGGGCTGAAAGGCCCGAGATAAATCAAGAGGCAAGTCGAGTAACAGAAAGGATGTTGATTGCTGGTACTGTGGCAAGCAGGGCCACTCCAAGCATGAATGTCGTGGTAAGAAGAACGACAAGAAAGGAAATGGGAAGGAAGATGAATCAGATTCCACTGCGGTCGCTTCAGATAGTGACGTTGTAGTTATTCTTTCTGCAGATCATGATGTATGTCTCACGGCTATGAGTCAAGACACCGACTGGGTGATAGACTCGGGAGCTTCTTTTCATGCGACTCCACGCAGGGACTTCTTCACAAGCTACAAGTCAGGTGACTATGGGACTGTGAAGATGGGAAATTCTGGCGTATCAAAAATCGTGGGAGTCGGTGATATTTGTGTGAAGACCGATGTGGGCTGCACATTGGTTCTCATGGATGTGAGACATATCCTAGACCTTCGCCTAAACTTGATGTCAACGGGAAGGTTGGATGATGATGGCTATGAAAGTCGATTTGCTGGTGGGCGATGGAAGCTCATCAAGGGTTCATTGATCGTGGCCAGAGGAAAGAAGTGTTGCACTCTTTACTAGGCAAGTGTCAGTATGTGCAAGGGTGGGTTGAACGCGGCGGAAGATTCAGCTATTGACATGTGGCACAGGCGGCTAGGCCACATGAGTGAAAAAGGGCTTCAGCTACTAGCGAGGAAGCGGCTCCTTCCAGACGTGACAGGTACACATCTCAAAACCTGTCTTGATTGTTTATCAGGGAAACAGCATAGAGTTTCATTTATTAAATCTACTTCTCATGTTAATAAAGTGCATGCATTAGATTTGGTTTATTCTGATGTTTGTGGTCTTATGAGGACAAAAACCTTGGGTAGGGCATTGTATTTTATTACTTTTATAGATGATGCATCTAGGAGGGTTTGGGTTTATGCTTTGAAATCCAAGGACGAGGTCTTTGGTGTGTTTAAATTGTTTCATGCTATGGTCGAGAGAGAGACAGGTAGACTATTGAAGTGCATCTGCACTGACAATGGTGGTGAATACATTGGCGACTTTCACGAGTACTGCAAGTCCTTGGGTATACGGCATGAACAGACGGTTCCCAAGACCCCCCAGCATAATGGTGTAGCTGAGTGAATGAATCGCACCATTGTAGAGAGAATCAGATGCATGTTATCTCATGCGAAATTGCCCAAGACGTTCTGGGGAGAAGCAATGCACACGGCGGTGTATTTGATAAACAGGTCTCCATCAGCCCCATCGAATGGAGAAGTACCTGAGAAGGTGTGGACTGGACAGGATCCATCGTACAATCATCTCAGGGTGTTTAGATGCAGGGCATCCGTTCACGTACCAAAGGACGAGAGGTCCAAGCTCGATATGAAGATCAGGCAATGTGTGTTCTTGGGGTACGGTGATGAAAAGTTCGGTTACAAATTGTGGGATCCGACCGAGAGGAAGCTCGTCAGGAGCAGAGATATGGTTTTCTTTGAAGATCAGTGTATAGAAGACATTGGTAAGCCAGAGAAGAACCACTGGTTCAGGTGAGCTAGAGGAGATGGATCCTGCATTCTCCTCCGTGGTGCCCGATGACGGACGGGGAGTACAAAGAAGGTACAGAGGACGAGGGAGTTCCTTCAGAAGATGGACCGGGAGAGCAACTCCCACTTGATCCACCTGTTGAGCCACAAGTGAGGAGGTCATCTAGGGACAGACAGCCGTCCAAAAGGTACTCACCGCATGAGTACATTATGCTCACTGATGGGGGAGAGCCAGAAGATTATTCTGAGACCCTAACAGACGAGCATAAGGGAGAGTAGTTGAAAGCTATGCAAGAGGAGATGGAATCCTTGCATAAGAACCACACCTATGACATGGTGAAACTGCCTAAGGGCAAGAAAGCTTTGAGCAACAAGTGGGTGTTCAAAAAGAAGATTGAGAAGAAGAATTCACGGATGAGGTTCAAGGCCAGACTTGTGGTAAAGGGCTTGGTCAGAGGAAAGGCATAGACTTCAAGGAGATATTCTCACCAGTGATGAAGATGACATCCATACGGGTGTTGCTTGGGTTGACAGCTAGTATGGATCTAGAGATAGAGCAGTTAGATGTTAAAACTGCCTTTCTTCATGGTGACCTGGAAGAAGAGATCTACATACACTAACCAGAGGAATTCGAAATCAAGGGCAAGGAACATATGGTGTGTAAGCTGAGGAAGAGCTTGTATGGGCTGAAACAAACTCTACGACAATGGTACAAGAAGTTCGATTCGTTCATGTTACAGCATGGGTATGACAGAACGGAATCGGACCACTGTGTGTTCACGCGCAAGTTCTCGGATGGTGATTTCTTAGTTCCGCTCTTATACGTTGATGACATGCTCATCATGGGAAAAAAATATTAAGAAAATCGACAGGCTGAAACAGGAGTTGGGCAAGTTTTTTGCGATGAAAGACTTGGGCCTGGCTAAACAGATCCTAGGAATGGAGATAACCCGTGACAGAAGCAGCAGGAAGCTTTGGCTATCACAAGAGCGGTATATTGAGAAAGTCCTAGAGCGGTTCAATATGAATGCAGCGAAGCCGGTCAGTACTCCACTGGATGGTCACTTCAGATTGAGCGACAGGCAATGTCCCAAGACGAAGGTAGAGGTGGAAGAAATGCAGAAGATACCCTACGCATCAGCTGTAGGAAGTTTGATGTATGTTATGTTGTGTACACGCCCAGACATAGCATATGCGGTTGGCATTGTCAGCCGGTATCTTGTCAATCCTGGCAAAGAGCATTAAGCAGCGGTGAAATGGATATTACAGTATCTAAGAGGCTCATCCAGGTTGAGCCTATGCTATGGTGACGGAAAACCTGTGTTAGAGGGCTACACAGATGCAAATATGGCAGGTGACATAGTCTCCAGAAAGTCTACATTGGGGTTCATGTTCACGTTTGCAGGGGGAGCGGTTTCTTGGTAGAGCAAGCTACAGAAGGTCGTGGCATTGTCAACGACAAAGGCCGAGTACATTGCAGTCACAGAAGCATGTAAAGGATGCTTTGGATGAAAAAGTTCCTACAGGAACTTAGCCTGAAGCAGGAGGAGCATGTGGTCTGTTGTGATAGTCAGAGTGCTATACACTTGAGCAAAATTCCAAGTCAGCATTCCAAGTCTAAGCACATAAAGATTCGGTATCACTGGATCAGGGATACTTTAGAACAGAAGGTGTTATAGGTTGAGAAGGTCCACACGGACGATAATGGGTCAGACATGATGACCAAGGCTTTGCTCAAGGGCAAGTTTGAGGTTTGTAGAAACCTGGCTGGCTTGAAAAAGGTGGATCCCTCCTGGGTCAAAAAGGGGGAGATTTGATAGATTTTTTTGACCCGTCGTCGACCGGTCGTGAGCCCTGCTCGACCGGTCGAAGGCTGGTCTCGACCAGTCGTAGGAGTCGAGCCGTGGCACGACTCAAAGTCCAGCGACTTGGGCTATTTTTCTCCGGCGTGCTCGACCAGTCGTGGGAGGTGCTTGACCGGTCGAAGGTTCGTCACGACCAGTCGTAGTTATGCAGATTCGTTCCGCGATTTTGCGTGGATTTCGTGTCGCAAGTCCTTTCACAACTGGGATGCGGAAAGAAGTTTCCTAAAACTTTAAATAGGAGTTCCTAGGGCTTTCTAGGGATAACAAGAGGGTTTCCTAAAGCTTTACAAGGGATTTGCTAAAGGGTTTAGGGCTATCAAAGGTGAGAGAGAGAGAGAGAGAGAGAGAAAGAGAAAGAGAAAGCTTATAGAAGAGAGGTTCTACTCGTAGAGATTATCTACTGTGCAATCTATATCTCAGCGCTTCTATGTCCTCGTAATCGGTGAGATCTCTCCGTTTTCTTTGTTTCTCTCATTGTTTATCCACTCCTGCGTGAGTGAAGAAGTTTATAATGTTCTACTTCATAGTGGATTGTTGATCTGGACGAGGTCCCGTGGTTTTTACCTCTTTGAGGGCTTTCCACGTAAAAATCTCTTGTGTGGTGTGTGATTGATGCATTGATTATTTTCATTGCTTTATTATCCATAATTCTGGTTTGTTCTGGAGGGCTAGATCCTAAGGTTTTGTGCAAGGCCCCCAACAGATTCTTCCTTTTTTTTCTTTTTTTCTTTTTTCTTTTTTGGCATCAGCTGTTCATCTGGATGGGTCCACAATGAGTGTGGATGCCAATAACCTCTGCCATTGAACAATCCCAGTCGTCTGATCGGTGGACTTATTTCTGTATCATAAAGCCCATTGGCCGTATACATTTGCTGGAGAACAATCAGAAGGCTAATATTGTTCACGTCCCATTATTTTCCTTTCTTTCTTTTTTTTTTTTTGACAGATTATTCATCTAGAGCGGCCCACCATGGGAGGGCGCAAGACCCAAAACCCCCTGCCATTAAACCATCCAATCGAAGAAAACAACCACACTGAAACAAATAACCCCACATAAAAATAAAAAAACTAGATCCATCCAAGACCCTAGCTTTTCATTCCGAAAACGATCCACAGTTCTTTCGCTCGGATTGGAAAGATCCTCCTCGAAGTTTTAACAGTCACCAATCAATCAAATAACAAAACCGCAGGAAGGAAAAAAAAAAAAAAAAAACTAGAATCAATCTCATCAACTCTAGGTTCATCCAAAACCCTATATTTCTAGCGCGAATCGAATAGAATTCAAATGTAGAACAGGCATCGATCGAGCAAAGTGAACTGAAGTCTAAGATCGGACTGAGGGAATCGAATTTAAACAAAAAAAATAATGCCAGATTCCACTTACAGTATTCTGGGAGACGAGTTTTTGGAGGTGAAGATTGTTGAAGAGATCTGTCAGCTCCTAGGAGAGCGTTGAATGAGTGTTAATTGAAGAAATGTGCATTGGGCATCTTGATTTTCCTACTGTCTTTGACGAAAGGTACGACTCCTTTGAGTTTCCCTAGACCCACACGCGTGTGCAATCAAGCTCATCCACACGCCAGACACGTGCCGAGATGGCACGAGTGGTCCAGGATCCAATCCACCCATTAGAACGATAACATTATATTGATTCCCTGTCTCAAGAATCATGTCGATACACTATCCGGGTGGGCCATAGTTAGCAAAGAAGATGTACGGCTCTGGTGAATTTGACTAAGTATTCTAACCCACTCACCTGTTTCCAATGTTGCGGCCCACATGCTGAGTGGACAAATATATATTTTGGAAGGCGTGTAGATGGTGGATCAGGCCAACCTAATGGATGGACTGGATCTGGCACCCATGTGCCATGTGGCGGGTACATGAGCTTTATTGCACACGCAGCCTGGCCTTGGCAAAGTTTCCGCTCTTGATCGGACGCTAGATTGCGTTGAGCAGGCGGAAGCGGTTTGGCTGCTGAATGCAGCCCCAGCAGTGTAGTTAATGTCAAACCTCCACGGACACATCATGATGTATGTGTTATATCCACGTCAGCCATTTATTTTGTCAGCTCATTTCAATGTATGAGTCCATAAACGAGACGATTCAAATCTTACGTGGGCCATAACGCCGAAAACATTAAGAATTACGGTATTATCATCAGAAATTTTTTAAAAGCTATGGAGGTTTTAGATCAGGTTAATGTTTGTATTTTCACTTCGTATAAAGTATATTACTTTATTAATAGCTTGGTTGGTGAATAAGCAATTATTTGAAATTACCGTGTCTACATATGTATTATATGGGGTTTTGTAACAATGGTATGGACAAGTGGATAAGTCGAAAACTTATGTGGTTCCAAAAGTTTTCAACGATATTCAATCCCCATTGCTTTCGGTGGTGGGTCCACTTGAGCTTTAATGAAACCCGATTTTTGGCCCATGCTCTAAATAATCTCAAAAATGGGTGGACGGTGTGTGATATAGCCCACACATCGAACCTACACAACTTGCTAGCATTGCGTGAAATTGGCAGGGACCGAATGCAATTACATCCAATTCCAAGCTTTTCCAAACATGGAGTGGAATTGGCACGGAACCAGATGAATCCAATCCCACCTAATCCCTTCTAATCCTGTTGCCCAAACAGGGCCTTAAAAGCCATAGAAGTTTTAGATCAAGTTAAAGTTTGTATTTTCAGTTGATATAAAGTTATATTACTTTATTAATAGCTTGGTTGGTGAATAAGCAATTATAGTGTTTGTTAGGGGAAAAAATGGACAAGTGGATAAGTTGACTTATGAAATGGATTAACTCTACTGAACCAGCACGGGTCCAATGAAACCCCAGCCGGCTTCTATGTCCAAAAGCATGCTAATATTTAAGAAGGGTGATACAAATACAAGGACACTCAAAGAATGAGACAATGAGCCATAGATCGGCTATATATCGGCCAGAGGTCGGACAGATAAGCTTGGCCTTAGCAGCTTAGCTCGGCCCTAACAGCTTAGCTTGGCCTCAACAATTTAGCTTAAAAATCGGCCTCAATTCGGTCGGCCTCAACAGGTCTCGGCCTCAGGTCGGCTCGGCCTCAGCAGCTCGGTCGGCCTCAACTCACTCAACTAGCAGGTCGGTCGGCCTCAGCGAGCTAGTTCGGCCTCAACCAACCATAAGTCGGCCCGACCTAGAACCGAGCTACGGATCCAAAAGATCTTCCTAAAAATCAGAGATCTTGCTCAAAATCTTCGGAAGATAGCGTTAGATCTCGACGATCATGGGATCCTATAATCTCAGGAAGATCCAGGATCGTAACAAATCTCTAAAATATCGGGAAAGAATCCCCGTACAGCAAGATCCTCCCTCTCCTATAAATAGGAGATACTCCAAAGGTGAAAGGTACGCAAAAACTCTCTCCCAGAACCCCTCAATACAATAAGACCCAGATTCTTAGCCTGACTTTGGCGTCGGAGGGTCCCCTGCTCTAGCCAGGGTCTCCTTTGTCTTCTTCCTGTGCAGTTACTCGAAGGTCTAAAGAGGGTGGACCAGATTTTTGCATCAACAGTGTGCACGAGAAGTTTTCAATTGTGACGTAAGGATGAATGTGATGAGGTCGATCACTGCTCTCCTTAAGGATAACTACTCCGAAACCATGGAGCTTCTTTAGACTCATCACGGAGACTTTTTGAATCCACAATGAAAGAGAAAAGAAATTGTATAGACGGTCCTGATGTGCATAATAGAATTCGCAATAGTAAACTTGTGTGGTAGAATTCGATCCAACTATTTATAGACGGTCATGGTGGCTAATAGTGAAGTGTGAACTGGCAGTGGGTGTACTAACAAGTTAACAAAAAAATAATAATAATAATAAATAAATAAATAAAAATAAAAGAGAAAATAAATAGGCAAAATAACAATGATTAATTAATGAATTAAACGAGTTAACAACTATTTGAATAGGAATACCAAGCAATGGGAGACGCGATAGTAAACTTACTATTTATAGATGTTAGTGATGGCATCACCACTGCTCAAGATTTTTGGTCAAAAATAGTAAGTATCCTATTTGGCTTTACTAAACTATTCTCTTAATTATTCTAAGCACTTTTCACGCTGGGCGCAACTCTTAAAGCCGAACGGATGGATGAAAAGTTATAATCAAACTAAAACTTATTATTTATAGTAAAAACCGAATTAAAAAGGGAAATGAGTGTCGATCTGACGGTATTTCGTAAATCCGGCTTGTGCAACCCGAAATAGTTAGGTTGGGTGGCTAAAGTAACTTTTTCTACCCAAAATACGCTCGATTTAAGGTCCGACGGTCCGGATCACTTCTGTCATCAACCGGGCCTTTTTTTATCCATCTTGGCCATGAAAATGTCCGCGGCCCGCTCTACATCAAATTGCAACTTTGCAAGTGTTAATTTCCTTTGAGTACATGTCCTAAAGGCGCAAAGTGAATAGATGGCATGGATAAATCAAGTACATTATATTGGAGCACACAGATGTTTGACGCCATCTATGTAGCTGGTGTTGGGATCACGAGCTAAACAGTGTCCCGAGTGGGGTTGGGTGCTAGATGCATTCCACCTTGATCTAACCTCCACTGCACTTGGATTCGATGGTGACCCGTCCAACAGGTATTGGTTGGTGCTATGTGGGCCCCACCATGATGTATGTGTTTTATTCACGCTGTATGTTCCCATTTCTACGTTATTTTCAGATCTGAGCTCAATTTTAAAGTAGACCCGGGTGTTGAAAAAAAATTAAAATACTAAACAAGTGTGGTAAGAAAACTTCGATTAGATAATACAAGTGGAGGTAAGCATGATATGATGAATGTGATAGTTCACCACTGTTTTCTTACAAGTTGTTGACTCAACGATCAAGGCCAGACACATGTCACCAACCTAGCCCTCCAATCATGGAGCTCACTTTGTATGGTGTGTTACCCGAAAATTATAATAATCAATGAGCTCACCCCTTTTTTTTGACACGCTTATATTCACACATGGTCACTCAAACTCATGACTTAAGTGTTGAAAAGCAGATTGTGTCCAAATCCCGTGGACCCATCATGATGTATCTGTTTAATCACAACATTCATCCATTTTCTCGTGTCATTCTAATGTATGAGCTCAATAATAAGGTAGATCCAACACTCAAGTGGGCCACACCAGAAATGACTCTTGCATTTAATGCTACCAAGGTTGTTGTTTGGTTTGGTCCACTTGAGCGTTAGATATGCTTCATTTTTGGGCGCATGCCTTAAAACGACCTGAGAAAATAGATGGACAGCATTGATAAACATATACACACAGTGGGCCCCATAGGTGCCCTGGTCAGATGACTTATTGTCCAACCATCGGACCTAATCGGCTCATGTCTACCACGAGCGACCGACCTACTACCAATTGATCACTGCTGAATAGTTGTAAATAAAATAATCAACTATCCAATTTCAACAAGAAAAGGTGAAAAAGTTATGATAATTAAATTTGTGTGATTTTCAAGTTATTTATATGCTGATGATTTTTACCGTCCATATAGCAACACATGTCAGATGAATCATCATTGTATTTCAAAATGGTGGCCAGTGATCACATTGCCGGGCCACATGCCACAACTCCCATGAACCCAAAAGAGGCTATTGTTGTCTTTCACATTTCTGTTGAAATTTTGGTTTTTGAAAAAATTAAAATTTTTAAAATTTTTGTTTTCCCGCCAAAACGATTATAAAATTTCAAATGAAAAGTGTAGTTTTATTTAGTTTCACGTTAAAAAAGAGAAAAGATGTTTTGTGCTTTATATATTGAGGTATGTGTAGTATTCTTACTTTGAAATTTAGAGGCTTGGATGCACGAATTGCATGTTCCAGTGCATAACACTGGAAGCACGCACGCGCTCGAGAATGGGCGTTTTGAACATAGAGTAGTCGCTCCCTTGTGAGACGGTGCGAGGGGTGTCAGATAAATCATCACTGTGTTTCTAAATGGTGGCCAATGATCACACAGTCGGACCATAAGCCATAGCTCCTATGAACCCAAAAGAGGCTATTGTTGTCTTTCACATTTCTGTTGAAATTTTGGTTTTTTAAAAAACTAAAATTTTTCAAATTTTCGTTTTCCCGTTAAAATGATTATAAATTTTCAAATGAAAAGTGTAGTTTTATTTAGTCCTACGTCGAAAAAGAGAAAAGATGTTTTGTGCTTTATGTGTTGAGGTGTGTGTAGTATTCTTACTTTGAAATTTAGATGTTTAGATGCACAAGTTGCGTGTTCCAGTGCATAATACTAGAAGCACGCATGCGCTCGGGAATGAGCGTTTTGCATGCAAAGTAGTCGCTCCCTCATGAAACGGTGCAAGGGATGTCAGATGAATCATTACTGTGTTTCAAAATGGTAGCCAATGGTCACATAGTCGGGCCACAGGCCACAGCTCCCATGAACCCAAAAGAGGCTATTGCTGTTATTCACATTTCTGTTGAAATTTTGATTTTTTGAAAAATTTAAAATATTTCAAATTTTTATTTTTCCGCCATAACGATTATAAATTTTCAAACGAACCACATCGAAAAAGATAAAAGATATTCCGTGTTTTATATGTTGAGGTGTGTGCAGTATTCTTACTTTGAAATTTAGAGGTTTAGATGCATGAGTTGCGTGTTCCAGTACATAACACTGGAAGCACGCACGTGTTCGGGCATCGGCATTTGCATGCAGAGTAGTCGCTCCCTCACGAGACGGTGCGAGGGGTGTGAGATAAGCATGGGTTTTATAGGCTACATAGAACGGTCAAATCTATAGATCCGAAACGACTAGGCGTTTTGAGAACGACTAACGGCCCAAAAACGGATGGGCTTTAATGATCTAATGATCTGAAATGGCCCGAAAGCAATATCAACGGTTAGAAATATTTTTTAAACGTTCTGAACAATTGATGACCACCTAGCAATGGTCCACTCCCTTAGTACCTATATAATCTAGACCATTCCAATCCAAAACAATCAACTCCAACAGATCTCATCCAAACCATCAAATCCTATTGAAAATCTTTCTCATTTTAAGAATACTGTTAGACGTTCGCTAATATAGTTTGGCAGACAATTAGCAGCGTTGAAAAGTTCATAAGTAGACCATTCATAATTGATACACGCGAAATCTAGATAGAAGACTTGTCTTATCCTGAAAGCAATTCGCCTGTAACCCATCAACGATTGATAATATAACGAATCGTGCTTTAAGGATAACATATTGATACATGATTCAACCTAGTGCTAAAAAGAGATGATTTTCTTTAATTTTTATTTTTCAGTTTTCCAAAATATTTCACAACAATTTCGCATTTACTTTCCAAAATATTTCACAACATTTCTCATGTAATTTCAAATAAAAATTACAGAGGACATGTTTGTAACAAATAGAGAGCTCCTCCACAGCATATTTGCATTTTACTAGCTCCTTCATGAATATCCCAGATTCGACGTGTATGTGTGTGTCATCTGTCGAGATTTCTGGCACATTCCATCCCCTCTCATGTGGCCTGTCGTCGATTCATGATAGACCAAAAAAAAAAATCTCCTATCCCATGAATTTTGATTACAACAATCCCACATCATCTCCACCGTCTAGGGTGATTGCATAAAACACCAGAGCTCTATGAGCCCACCACACTGTACATGCGAAATCCACTTCTTCCACGAGGCAAGAACCTTATGTTCAGATATAAAACATCAATCACCAAGTGACCTTTGCAACTCTCCCGTGGCATTGGGATTCATTGTTATCCATTCATATACTCTACATCGACAGGGTAACTTGAATAGTGGTAATAACATCCATATAGGGAAATATTTTTGTTGTATTCATTTCCTTTCCTTGTGAGAAAATAACTAAGACACTCGATGCATTAGCAAGATGATTTAAGGCTTTATTTTTATTGATTTTTTTGTCAATGTAGGGTTAGGTCCATCATATAAATGATTTGAATCATTGAAAGATGACTTAATAGCTCGGCCATGACGTATCCTATGATAATATCTCTAGAGTGTGTTTTAGTAAGAGGTAGTAGAGCACCATGGAATGGGGGGGGGCTACTAATGTATTGGGCACATGGCCCGCTGACGATATAGCAAAACAATCATATTATCAACTGCATCACTATAATTATTTTAATAAGATGATCCATGCCATCAAAACATTGTCCATGTAAATTAGCGATTAAAATCATTAGTTACTCACTTGGATGTGATCTTGTGCTTGTGGCCCATCCAATACTTCGAATTTCATAATTTTCGAGCATAATATATATTTCAACAGGCTTATTACAACCATTGTGTTGAACATTACATACACACACTAATTAGAGATATTAAAGTTGATTTAGTAATTAAATTCAAAACCATGTAAATATATTATACATAGCTACTTTTAGATTACAAGGGATTCTGAATCCAGTGCCAAACACAATAGGCTAATTCCAAATCCAAACTCCCAAACATGCCCTAAATATCGTCCATTGCAATATTTGTTATTCAAAGAGACGGAGAGGAGAGCCTTTTCGAGCCCATGCGCGCGTGTGAGAAATCTCTTGTGCATGTCAACAACCCACATGGACACCAATAGATAAATTGGGTACTATGGGTAGGGCATCCATTAATTGAATCATATTGAGTTAATCCCTTGCCTGAAAAAGTTAGGATGTTTTATTGAGTAGACCATAGCAAATAAATGTATGGCTAGAAACGGGCCAATTTTTCCCAGGCTATTTTCTTCTCACAGAATATGGCCCACTTAATGAGCAAAATATTTGATTTTTAGGTAGATCATATACAAGGCCGGGCCCACTTGATAGACGGTTTGGAGATTGCCTAGCATGAGAGGCAATGGTTAGGTGGTCACCACTATAAGACCAAGGCTTGGGAAGTAAACCTCATCCATGGGTTGGGCCCATGGATGACTTGGTTCAGCACATTGGCCTAGTCTAATCATCAAGTAAACAGTGGCTATAAAAGGGGCAAAAAAAAAAAAAAAAAAAAACAATTGAAGGTATGCATGGGTGGTGACCACTCACCCATTGTAGTTTAACAACACTCATTGGATCTACTTATGTTTCAATTATTAAATGGGTACTGTGGGAGCGAAATAGGTGCACCTAGCCTTACCCAAGACCTGGCCGCCCTCGCCATGGGGCCTACCTTTATATATATATATATATATATATATATATATATATATATATATATATATATATATATATATATATATATATATATATATATATATATCCTATATCCATTGTAATCATGTCGTCCATATGTTTTTCCATATTATTTCAAGGCACGAGACAAAAGATGAAAACAAATCCAAATCTCAGGTGGACCATGCAACATGAAATAACGGTGATTGAACGCCCCACCATTAAAAACTTCCCAAGGTCTGTAATGTTTCTACAAATTTATTTGCCATCCAACCTGTTGATAAGCTCACAAAGACCTAGACGTAGGGAAAAATATCAGCTTGATCTAAGACTTTTGTGGCCCACAATAAGTTTTAAATTGCCAATCATCATAAGAAACAATGAGATTTGGATTTGTTTCATTTTTTTGGTTCATGCCCTAAAATGATACGGTGAAAACAGATGGCCGGCGTGGATATAGAATAAATACATCAAGGTGGGGCCCATGGTAAGGGTTGTACGGTCTTCAGTGAAGGCAAGGTTGTACCCAATCAGCTCACTTGCACCTGAGGCTGGCTCATGGGATGGTGAATGGATGCAGATTGGGTGCTACCCACGTTGGGACCTAGCTAGAGACAACTTGTCTGTCAGGGGCTCTATGGGGCCTACCATGATATATATGTTTTATCTACACCATCCATCCATTTTACATATTAATTTAGGGCATGAGCCCAAGAAGGAGGTAGATTGAAGGATCGAGTGGACCAAACCATAGGAAGCCTCTCTCACCTATTTGAATATCCCCTGGAATAGATAAAGAAATAGAGATGGAAAGAGCGAGAAAAGGTTCATATAAGGTGAGGGTGCTAAGGGATTAAAGCGATGTAACGTCCTGTAAAATCTCATGCCAAAAAAAATCCTGGTATATCCACGAGCAGAACCATCAGAGGGTCATATTAGCCCAACCGAATGCCCTAATTACGCTATAATTGGCAAATTTATAATAATTAAATATAAATATTGATTTTTGCTAATCAATAATGGGTAGCTTCATGAACATAGCTAATCCCAACACCAATTGACACCTACAATAAATATTGGTGTTTACCTTATTATAAAAATACCCCGATTAACTAAATTAGGCCTAAACCATGCATTTGTGGTCTGCTAAACTTGAAACTATAAAAAGACGTTCATCTTGTCGGGCTCGATATCTACCGCAGACATTGAGTCGAGATCGCGTATAGGATCATCTAGCTTGGGCCCGCAAGCCAAGTGTGTGAAATGTGCGAATGCTTTAGGAGATAACCTTAACTTAAGTTTTATGTGCATCCTCTACTCATTGCACAAACTGTGGTTTTGAACCGTTAGATCACGATAAAATTTGAGACACTAACTTTGGATAATACCTTGCATGTATCTGTAAATTTGTGACCCCGATCGACTATCGACGATCATCGAACTGAATTGAAACCTTCTTCATCGATCGACACATCCAATTATTGCGATGGTTGTGTCCAAACGTAAATCTTCAAGCGGGTCACCTATCCCATGGCGTAAATTTACTCGTACACATTTCGGGGGGGGGGGGGGTAATTATGAGAAATAACCTTGCATAGGGTTACCATACTTACCACATGCCCATTGGGGTCATTTGCATCATATCTGGTGTTGTAAAAAGGCTCAAATTGGGCGGCCCTCTTGCCCATATGAACTATACCCTAAATTGCTGAAAGAGAAGAAAAGGAGACAATAAAGATAAATAGAAAGAGAATGAGTGAGAGAATGTAAAGTAGTGCTTGAGGATTGGTGTTCCTATAGCCCTTCTTTTCTCTAAACCAAAGCTCTAGCCGCACCTAGATCATTCGTCGGATATCTTCTATCGCCGATTGGAGGTATGAATTGAGCCACACTTTTCAATTTAGGTCTTTTTAGGTTGAGTTTTATAAATCTTACAATAGCTTGTGCGTCGTGTAGGTTTTGGTGATCTTTCTGTAAAACCCTAACCATAAAAGTACCTTAAGTCAGGCGAACCATCACAAGGTGTGAACCATTCTTTTATAGGTTTCCTTTTATCAATCCTCGAGGACCTCAATTATTAAATCTATGCTGTAATTAGAATTTCGTGTGCTAACATTGCTAAACTTACTTTGTTATTATAAATCTTGTTGTTGCATGCTTTTGGTAGTTCGTATTTGATGAAATGTTTAAAACCCTGATCCTATAAGTACTCTAAGTCAGGAGAACTATCACAAGGTGCGAACCATTTTATTATAAGTTTCATTTTATTAATCACTGAGGACCTCAATTAATAAACCTATGTTGTAGTTAGATTTTTTTGTGCTAATGTTGCTAGACTTATTTCGTTATTGCAAATCTTATTGTTACTTGCTTTTAATAGTCAACGTGTTTGATGAAAGGTCTGAAATGCTTGAATTTAAGACTTATACATCACGTTGATAAGTTACTTAATGTTTACCTATAATGCTTTGGTTAACGAATATTTATGATTGACTAGTCTTGTGTATTCTACAAAATGTTAAATATCGCCTAATGATTAGAATTGCGATTCTTGTGAAATCAGTTTTATAAAGTGTTTAAGTCAATGGGTGGCCCACATTGGGTCGGTCACTTTAGGCTTGTTCAATCGTCAGAGGTTGAACACGGACGACCGATAATATCCAACTACGTGGGATGCTTTGCACCCAATGTCGGTTATGTCGGGGTTCCCCATGTCAATCAGATCAGTATAATGCATGACTGATCATATTGTGTTCACAATGTGTGACGGTGATTGATTGAATCTTGTTGACGACAAGGATCCTGGGTGGGGGGATCAGCTTGCTTTTCCACATGTTGCCTAACTCGAGAGCTTTATTGGGAGTTGAGAGGGTGTTATATTTGACTAAAGTCGTCAGGAACCAATTACTTCAAATTTACAGTCGGTTAGACCATTTAACAACGTTTAAGATTGAGAACTCGAATATCCTTAGCCCTAATATGACTATTGAGTTTGCGTTCCATATATTTTGAGTAAGGGACCACGGTTACAGAGAGGGAACGTGTTAGGTCCCTACTCTGCTCATACAGGTGTACATTATTTACTTCACAATATCTGACTAATTTTAGATAAATATGATTAGTTCTCATACATAAAAGATTAAAATGTAATGTAATGATGATGATGGCTAATTTATCCAAATTTTTTATAAGCATGTCCGATTATATTGGCAAGCCGCATAGCATATATTCTCACATACAAGAGATCGAAATATAATGCAATGATAATGATGGCTAATCGATCCAGTTTTTTTATAGGCATGATCCGATTATATCGGCAAGTCACATAACATATGTCCGAACTGACTGAGTGCAGGGTGTAAAGTATGTCGAAATGTGATATGTAGGATGGTTGATGTGGTAGTGATGCTTGTGATAAAATGACGGCTAATTGACTAAGTTTGTTATGGGCCAGTTCCGATTATTTCGGCAAGCCATAGAGCATACGTCCGCCGGTTAGATACGAGAAAATGATGGACTGGGATGTAATGCTTATGTTTATTACAAAACGATGCCTAACTGGTTAAGTTTATGGTGGGCCAGTTCCAGTTATATCGCCAAGCTGCAGAGCACATGCTTGCTAGTTAGATATGAGAAAATGATGGAATGTGATGTAATGCTGGTGTATTTGAGGAGTAAGGAGGTTGAGAATGGAATGGGTGCCGAACAATTCAAATGTCATGAACTTGATACATCTAATTGAGGCTTTGGATGGTTGGATGAATAGGAGTATCACAAAGGCTATATCGAGTGGCTCATATTAGGACTTGGGTGTTATAGGAGACTCAAGTTTCTGGCTAAGCTAAGTTATATCAGGGTTGGACTCTTTATCTCTCACTCTCACTCTCCCTTGGTAGAGGGATGACTATATGGCTAAGGCCCTAAGGGATGATGAGGATGGTTGATCTTCGTTGAATGTTATGGATTTAGTAGATGCTTGAAATGAGAAGGGGGAAGCTCAGTTTTCTTATAATTATTGCAAGACTTTCGCCTTTAGGGTTGGGGTATAGGATTGAGGTTCCCGGAGTTTAAGCCTCTGGGGTTAGGGCTTAGGTTGACTATCCGTTGGTTCAAACTCAATTAGTTTATCGGCCTGGGGTGGGGTGTTTACAAATCTAAGATACCATTGTTCCCTTGAATGAGTTTACTTATAACTGTTAGCATTATTATCCTACAAGACTCGTGATTCGAACGTGGTGGTATGAGATACCGTATTCGAATTATTGGCCCACTCTGGGGTGACAAGCCTCCTCGTAGTGACCATTGAGCAACGATGAAAGCAACCCGCTTATCATGTGTAATTGAATGGGGTGATGAACTCATAAACGGATTAATGGAGATGGGTGAGTAGTCGCCACGGTCAATACGAGACTTATGATTCGAATAAGACCCGTGATATAATCGTGGTACCTTAGCTTCTCCAATATGCTGAATGAATTATACCTAATAATTACTTGGTCAATCATTCATATCATTCACTCTTATTGGTAATGCTAGCGGCAAGCCACATTACACTAGAATGAGTAGTTTACGAATAAAGTTGGAGTCACGTGATAAAGGAGTGTTGGCATCTGCGAATACGCATTAAAGTTGCTCGTTGAGAGAGTGATGGATTGTAAGGCTCGTGCATTATGTCATTACAACATTCATATACCTAACAAGATTATATAAGAAGTGTTTGCTTACTTGTGTTATTATTACCTACGTTAATTAAGTTGATAATATGTGCAACTTGGAATAAAATGGAACCACTCGGTTAATTATTCACTCTCACTTTAGGACGATGTTTTAAAACACCAACCAAACATTGTTGTAGACACAAGGGTTATTGAGGCGGATACATTAAAGGACGCGTACATGGATCCAAACGAGGAGTTATCCTACTTTCAACTTTCCAATGGACGGTTGTAGCTGGCTCGCTTTGCAATTGTACTTGGCGGATAATATTCTTTTGTTGGATAAATTATGGTCATAACACATTTTCTGTTTATTTTGGAACTGTATATTGGTCCTAGTTGTGGACCCTGTGCTTTGAATGGATGCATATTGTATATTTTGGGATTGTTACTTGCTTTAAATACATTTATTTTTTAAAGTATATTTCACTATTTAACTTAGTTTTTTGATCGCCCGAATATCAAGTTGAAAGCACAGTTAATTAACGCTTTCGCAAAGCATAAGTGACACCTGAAATATTAGAGATCAAGTTCATGCTCTACCCCTGAAATTTGTGGCGTTACACGCGGTGTAAAAGTTCTGCTAATTACCTAGAGCTAATTTTAATTGTGGCATGCGCTCTTTTTTTTTTTTTTTTTTTTTTTTTTTTTTTTTTGCACATACTCAGTATCCATGTGACCCTCTACAGCCTTTGGAAATTATTCTATGCCATATCGCTTTGTCAATCAAAGTCAAAGTTGGAGAAGATATTAATTAGTTAACAAGTAGGGTTAGGATTCAAGATATCTATCCATACTGTTTGACTGAAAATGGTGCTTGATTGCTTCCTTTTCTTCTCATATATTGAATAATATCATATTCAATTCCACACACACCAAAACACCAACAACACACGCACTTACAATTTTATTCTATTTATGCAAATTCTCGGTTCTAACTACCTACTTTTCGTTTTACTTATCTACATTGGGTCTTAAACCTTACGGAGTAATACTAAGTTCCATTCATTTCCTTATTACATACTGGGGGTTTTAAGCTATGCGCAGTAAGGATAGGGGCCATATTATTTTTTCTCTTGGCCTGTTCGGAGTCTTGATCTTTGCAAAGCACATCTAGATACAGTGATGCCGAAAGTCACCTTGAATCTCCCTAAAAATTGTATAGTCTCATAAAGTAGAGATTGTGCATCACACGGTAGTAAAAAAGGTAGCTAATTTTATCTTTTTACGTAAACAGGCCCTTATCGAGACTCTATGGCACATACTAACGTATGAGTCAATCGGATAGAAAAATCCTGTGATTCCGCATCTTCCAAGTGATTGTACAGGTGATTGCTAGCCATTGATTCTTAAGTTGTATCCTGGCCAGCGGAGACTCCAAATTAAGCACACATTTACCTCCAAGTCAACTCCATATTTAAATTAAATTAAAACAAAAACTGATAGATGAAAAAACTTACAAAACTTCCACACTGTCTTCAACCCTGAGGGGGCGTTACAGGTTAAAAACCTACTGTTGAAAATTTCACATGGCCAAATTATGAATGAAGTTGATATTTATATTGTCCCTTAGTCTGGGTCCTTGTGACCCTGTCATCAGGTTATATGGCAAATAAACATCATCGTGAGCCCTGGGGCGAGTTTGGTTGGGCGCTAGATATAGAATTATGACGTTTTATGAGGGTTATACTGTTTAATCCCATCCCCTTTTCTGTTTGGGACAACGGGATAAAAACCATTCCACCGCACCCTCATAAACAGCGCCTGGATTCTGCCAATCTCGAGATATAGGTTTTCATCGCTGTGTAGGGCCCACTAAGATATCAATGATATATCTACTCCCTCCATCATTTTCACCAACCTACATTCAGCCATGAAGTTGTTTTGAGGCAGCTATAAAGCAGTGAGTGGGGCACACCACGAGAAGCAGTGGAGATGCAAACCCATCCATTTGTGACCATCCAAATACCTTGCTAGATATCCCATGGGCTATCCCAAACCCATGGGATCAACAGACAAACACTGACACCACCATCATTACCTTAAAAATCATTCCATCCCACCTAATCCCATGGGATCGGTCCGGCCAAACACGCCCCTAGAGTTCAATCCCCACTGTTGTGGTGTGGTGCACTTGAGCCTCCAATCTATCTTATTAGTGGGCTCATGCCTTTAAATGATTGTCAAAATACATCGCCGGTGTGGATAAAATGTACAAATCATAACATACCCCACGGATGCCCTTGACAAGACTAGGGCTGTACACAAGCCAAGCTAGCTCGAAAAGCTCGCTCGGCTTGGCTCGATTTAGCTCGACTCAAACGATGAATCAAGGCGAGCCAAGCTTTACATGACCCAACTCGTTTTAAAAACAAGCCAAGTTCAAACATAGTGGAGTTTGACTCGACTCGACTCGAACTCGACTTGGCTCGAAGCTCGAGCTCGGCTCGACTCGAATATATTATCATTATCATTATTATTATTATTATTATTATTATTATATATTAATGTCTATTATATTGTATTTAATTTTTTTTAAAAAAATAAAACATAGACCCTATCGTACCTGCCCGTCTCTCTTATACCATTTCCCTTCCTTACCTAACCCCTCGCGCTCGAGCTCCTCTCTCTCTCTCTCTCTCTCTTTCCACACTCGGTCACTCGCCTGAGCTTGACTCAACGTCTACCCGGCTTGTCTCAGCCGTACAGCCTACACTCACCTGAGCTCTCCTCTCCTCTCTCTCTCTCTCTCTCTCTCTCTCAGTATCAATAATACACACACACACACACACGTATATATAAGATAAAACCATTTATGGTTTTATCTTATATATATGTGTGTGTGTGTATTATTAATTAAATATTTGATTCGGGGGTTGGGTCGATTGGGTCGGGTAGCTAAGTTAATTCAGGTGCGGGTTGCAGGTTGGGTCAAGTTAGGAGCAAGCTCGACTTGAAAGTTTTGGCAAACAAGCCAAGCTTCAATAGTAAGCTCGAGGCCGAGCTCAAGCTTGAGGCCGAGCTCAAGCTCGAGAAGAGCACGGACAAGCCAAGCCAAGCTTGGCCCACCTCAACTCAACTCGGCTCAATGAGCTCGAGCTTGAACTCGAGAAGAGCACGGACAAGCCAAGCCAAGCTTGGCCCACCTCGACTCAACTCAGCTCGTTGCACAGCCGTACACAAGACCGTCCGTCTCTGGCTATGTTTGGGCCCACGGGATCAAGTGAAGCACAAAGTGGGGATTGAACGTCCACCATTAAAAACTTCCTGGGAGCTGGAGAAGTTTAGGATTAAGTTGATATTTGTTCTTTCACTTCATCCACGTCTACATGACCTTATGAATAGGTTGGATGGTAAAAAAACAACACGGTGGCCCTTATAAAGGTTTCAATGGTGGTGTCATTATCACTGCAGGTTCCTTTGGTGTGGTCTACTGGAGATTTAGACCTGCTTCATTTTTAACATGATACCTTAAAACGATCTGATAATAGCGATTAACGGCGTGGATAAAACACTTACATCACGGTGGGCCCCATAGAGCCCTGCCCGGACGCAATTCGAGTCTCTCTTGGTGGGGTAGCACCCAATCCGCGCCCATGGAGAATGGATTGCCCGTGCTACCGCAGAAGATTACAGTGTGGGTATGGTGCCTTGCCCTCCCATTGTATTGTTCATCCTCCTCGCACGCGCATGTACAAAATAGCAGGGAAGATCTCAGAATCAATCTGGACCGTGAAAAAGATATGTATATACAGACCTCAAAATCGTAGATTTTTCTATGGTTTAGACAAAGACACAAAATAAGAAGATCAAATGATCATAGCCATCCAACTATTTACAATCAGACACACCATCAAAAAGTTAGTAGCTCAAATTTACAGGAAAACTCAGATGCGAAGGTCTGATTAGTATAATTTAATCCATTCATCACTTGATTTTGGACGGTATGGATCAGTACACGTGCCTGCCATATGATCAGTTTGATGCATGCGAATGTTAATTACTAACATCTGCCATCTGCACACAAAGAGTACCATATGCTTCCTGTTCCTTCAGACTTTCACACTCCATAGAGGCATGATTCCGTACAGCATAATCGCATGGTATTCACGTGTATGGCGAAACATCCACGTGCAAGCACGCATGCCAATATGGCACGCATGGGCCTGGCCCATATCCAAACTTTGCCATTGGGGGCTGGTCACACTGTTTTGATGTTCCGTACAGGCTGTTTCACTCATTATGTAGGCCACAATTTACAAAATGAATGCAGCTGCAGAAATACTCTAAACATGTAGTTTGTTTCGTAGCATGCTGAGTAAACTCTTTGAGGCCCAACGCCATCCATTCCAGATATCCATTTTAACAGATAATTGTAGTGCCTTACTCTAAACATGAAGGCTATCCACCACCGAAACACTGTGAATTGAACATCTACAGTTGAAAAGTCCTTGAGAGCCACGGAAGTTTTATATCAAGTTGATATTTATGTTTTTCTTTCATTTATGTATGTTTGATCTTATAAACATGTTGAATGACAAATAAACATCACTGTGGGCATTAGAAATGATTCAACTGTGCGGAAATCAATACTTCTACTATTTTTGTGGTATGGTTCACTTGAGCTGTGGATATACTTTAATGACAATGTTATGTGGTCCTAACACCATCCAGTTAGCTCATGTCAATGTTATGTGGGCCCCACCATGATATATTTATTTTATTTGCGCTGTTTATCATTTTTCTCAAATATTTTAAGTCATGAGCTAAAACATGTGGCAGACCCGAATCTCAGGTGGACCACGCTGAAGGAATTGGCGGACTATAGGGTTATTTGAAATGTTTATTTGCCTTCAAACAGTCTGATATAGCCACACTGAGGTAAAACACAGATATCAGTTTTATCCAAAGCTTTTACAGCTAAAAAGCTTTTAAAAGCAGGCATTCAATCCCCACAATTTCTATAGTACGGCCCACGTGAGATTTGGATCCAAATTATTTTTGGGCTCATGGTTTAAAATGAACCGGAAAAATGAATGAACGGTGTGGATAAAACAGATAAATCATGGTAGGGCCCACTCAGCTTTAACACAAGCTAGCTAGCTGGTATTGGGGTCACTATCCACTAGCCAGACCGCGTCCAAGTCTAGGACAGATGTAAAGAGTGTGTGGCTCAGATATGGCACACCACACCATAGACGCAACGTGCAAGAATCCCCCATCGCCCCAAGCTTGGTGGGGCCCATAACTCATCTTAGGAAATATGCCCAAACAAGAGAAGATCCAAAGCTCAAGTGAGCCAAAGCCAAAGAAACAATGGACGGTCACGCCCCGATCGAAACCTTCGTGAGGCCCACCGATATCTTTATGTGCTGGCCAAAACCTTCATGAGGTGATTTCCATCTGGCCAAAGGGAAAATACAAATATCGGCGTTATCAAAAAGCTTTGTGGACGGAGATTGCATAGTTACACCGGGCAGTGCTCCGTGGCCCTACCATGATACATGTCTTTTATACATGCCGTCCATTCCTTTTTCCAGTTCATTCTACGGTATGGGCCCAAAAATGAAGCAGATTCAAATGTAAGTTGGGCTACACCACGGGGAACAGTGGTGATTGAATGTCCACCGTTAAAATCTTCCAGGGCCCACAAAAGTTTTGAATCAATCTGATATTTTTGTTATCTTAAAAAAATAGGCATCTGTATGACCTCATCAACAATTTTCACTGCAAATAAACATTACAGTCGGCCCTAGGGAGTTTTTAATGGTGGGCGTTTTATAACCACTGTTTTCCTGTGGTGTGGTCCACTTGAGATTTTTATCTGCTTTATTTTTTAGATCGTGACCTAAAATAATGATCTGAAATGGATGGACAGCACAGATAAACGAAGTTAGATCATGGTGGAGCCCACAGAGCATCATTCCGGTTTCAATACTGTCCTCGCTCTTTTTGCCGTGTGGCCCACTTAGGTCTCTCTCTCATGTCTGAGCCAAACAACTGGACAGGGTCGATATAACATAAATATCACGATGGCCTGTAAAGGAAGTCGGTGGGCGCGGCTGCGGTGGATAGGTATGTGGATCCCTGACTGTAGGGCCCACCGTGATGCATGTGATTTACATTCACGCCGTCGATCAGTTTTGAAAAATCATATTAGAGAATGAACAAAAAAAAGGTGAATAATATCCTAGTCTTAGGTTGACCACACCACAGGAAAAGAGTGGTGATCGATTACCTACCATTACAAACATCTTGGGCTACAGGAATTTTTATTTTCAATCCAACCTGTTGGTAATGTCAAAAAGACATGGATGAAGTGACTACACAAATATCAGTTTTATCCACAACTCTTCTATCTCACAGCAAGTTTTCAATTGTCAATCACTACTGTTTTCTGTTGTGTGGTCCACCTGAGATTTGGATCTGGTTCATTTTTGGTTTATGTCTTAAAATGATCTTTAAAAACGGATGGACGGCATGGATGTAAGGAAAATATACCAAGGTGGGACCCACAATCAGGGATCCACCTACCTCCGCTTAGTCTAACATCCATGGAGCCATCCAATCCATCGAGGTAAAGGTCCTGAAAATGAACGATCCATATCATTGACCGTCCGGACCTGCCATTTTGTGGGTTCCATCCACGAGTGTCTCAAGAACCATCCTCGCCTGATAAATCCCAACCGTGGATATGGTTTGAACTGGATGGACATTCCAGATCAATGTGGTGTGCACCATACTACGGTGCATACGAAGTGCACAGCCTCCACCCGCTCATTTTAGCCAGGGCCGCACCCCCTTCCGACATGCCGTATTATGTACCGTTCCTCGCTCATTTCAGCCCTTATGTGAGAGAGGGGGAGAGAGAGAGAGGGAGAGTAGATCAGATCTCTGGAAAATCTATCAGAAATCCCCCAAGAAAAAGAAATTTCCAGGGTTTTGATTTCAGGGCACTCACCATTGGATCCGTACGGTTGAGATTTTCCGATCCCTCGATCTAGGGTTACAGATCCCATCCTTTCGGCGCTGCGGCTACTGCTTCTTCTGTCCTGCGCAGGAGGCTGAGATTCTGGCATGGGAGACGATAACCCCAAAAGCGCGTGCGGGGGATCGGACGGTGGGGAGGAGCCTGTTCCCAAGACGGTCGCTGTGGGTGCCACGATGGGGGATGACGGAGAGATCGGTGGTGCCGAGCGCGAGCATGCGATCGGGTGCTCCCGCTACTTTCAAGACTGTGGAGAGGCCAGCGGGTGCGGTTCAGAGGAAGATTTTCAGCATAAGAGGGCAAAGGTTCTTTTCAATTTCGAGTGAGTTCTTGACGTTTTTTCATTTTGATTCTCTCTTCTTATGCAATTCTGCATCTATAGGCAGGTTGAGTGGCAGTTTAGTGAATAAGTGAACCTTGATGGGTGATTGTGTGGAGTCTTGTTCTTTGGTTTTAGTCCTGGCTTGCATGGGTGTTTCGCTTTGAGAATAGATGTTTTCGTGCTGCATTGGTAAGTACCCCTGAATCGTCATTTGGATGAATGTGTCATTTGGGTCACTTGGTTTTAAACTCGGTTGAGTGTTTGTGATGGCCTGGAAAGCAAAACCCAAAAGCGAGAGTTTTCAGTTTCCTGCATTTCCACCATGAAATAACAATTCCAAGATGAGCGTAATATCAATCTGCGTACTTTGATACTCTGGCAAAGTGTGCCCCCCCCCCCCCCAGATGGGTGATAAGCCAAGAAATTGGAGTGGACTGATGCCCTTACTGGTCGATTGGTGGACATCTAATGGATAGCCGAAATGGAAAATAGTTAAGGGGTCGGTTCAATAAACAAATCCCATTAGTTCGAATTGTCCAGTTCATCTAATTTTAGCAATGTGATCTATATAAAGTGGATCTTGTGATTTGAATGGTTTATTTTGAGTTGCACATATGCCATGTATACAATGTCTGAATGCGTATGAACCGTCACACTGCTAACATTTCTGATGAATCGTCTTTGGAAATTGAGTCTGCTCGGTCTTGATTCTTGAGTTCTTCCAAATGCGCCTAAGAGGGTGGCCGTGGATCATGGATTGCAATATTGCCTGCTGCAATATGATTGTGGCTATGAGTATCAAGTTTAAGGAATGCAATGTTATTCAAGTTTTTTCCTCATAGAACTCTTCCGCTCTCCGATGCCTAAAAGGACGCTCCTTGTGGTGTCCCCTGAAAATTAATTGGTCATGCAATACCCATCGAATGTAAAGAGGCAATTTATTTTGATCCCATTGTTGTAGGCGGTAGGCATGTTGAACCATCTCCATAATGGGGGAAGTGAGTGAACGGGAAGGAAGCTCTGCCAGCCAGAAAAGAGGATACACTCTCAATTGGTTTTCTTTGGAAAGCTCCACCAGCCAAAAGAGGATACGAGCTCCAAGTTGTACGAACGGTTCAAGGGAGATCAAAGTTATATGGGCCTCACAGTGATGTATTTATTATATCTACACTGTTCATATATTTTTAGAGATCATTATAGAGCATTATCCAAAAAATGAATAATATCCAAAGATCATTTGAACCACACCACAAATAGCAGCAGAGAATGATTTTCACCGTTAAACAATTCATGTGGTTCACTTGATAGTTAGATCTGTCTTATTTTTCGTCTCAAGCCTTAAGATGAGCTCGCCAAATGGATGGACGGTTTGGATATAACACATACCCCATGATCAAGTCAGCAATGCAGTCTACACAGCTGCACTTGCGTGAAAAGCACGTCACTGCACTTTTGTGCAGTGCACGTCAATACTAGAAAATGTCCGGTAAAAGCATGGATATGGTAGACGGACAGTTCTTTCAGAGTCATGTGGGGCCCACCTTGATGTATATGTTTTATCTAAGCCGTTCATCCATTTTGACATGTCATTTTAGGCCTTGAGCACAAAAAGGCTGTATATTGAAGGCTGTAGTGGACCACACCACATGAAACAGTTGGATTAAATTCATACGATCCGAATCGTACCCAACCTGATCCGACTCGATTTCCTTGACCGAGTCGGACTCGGTTCGTGTCAGGCCAACCATGCATCGGATTGGTCCGAGTCAGGTGAACCGGACTCGATCCCGGATTGGATCGAGTTCGGGTCAGGCCATTGAGATTTCAGATCGGATCGAGTTGGACCCGATCTGATCCGGACCGATGCCCAGCTCTATCTGACGGTGGTGATGTGCCACAATGGGAGAGAGAACAATGTATATAGTAAATCTATAGTTTGTACTTTGTAGATTTTGTTTATCAATAAAAGTATCAAGCTTTTATTAATAAGTTGTTGAGTTGTTAATTTTTAATTATTAATAACTTAGTATAGGTAATATTACACAAATTACTTTGAAAATTGATGGGAGTAGTTAAGGCTTTTTGAAAAGAACATAAATTTCCCATTTTTTGTTGATTTTTTTTCTTTTTATATTTTTTCAAAAAAAAAAAAAAACAAAAAAACTGTGTGATCTCTTATGTGATTGTGCAATCGCATAAGCAATCACACAGGTTGGATGGCATACAATCGCTTATGTAATTTAACAACATTGGTGTGAAACTCATAGTTGTTTACAAGCCACCTCTAAAGAAGGGGTATTTTTGATATTAAATGTTGTCTGCTTTGCAACTCATTTTGTAGGAAACCTTGGATCTACTTTTGTTTGTAGGAATTGCATTTGTTATCCACTTCTTGTAGCATTTTTGCTTCATTAATTCTGAATTTGTCATTTGTGGTACTCAGCATAGTAATCCTTTGCGTTTGCTTTAGATATGCCTGATCATTTCTTGTAAACTTGGTTCAGGATTTTTTTAAAGAATGCTTTCTTGTAATTTTCCATATACATATGATTGTTTATTTCGAAACTACTAATTATGTGCATGACTCTTTTGACAGAGCATGCCATTATGTTGCTACAACTTCAGGCACTGATGCATCTGCTTCCCTTGCCGAGGGAGACCAAAATCTTTGTCATTTGAGTGTTCCATCTGAAAATGAGATGGTCCTTTACCATAACTTGATGTCAAATGATCCTGATGCCAGAAAGGCCATGGACTCTACTGAAGAAGTGGATGATGATGGAGATGGGTTTAACATTTCCAACATGGAAGATTTAGAAGTTAGGATGGATCTTATGGATGACTTGTTACACATGGTATGTTCAAGCTTATCTCATAAAAGAATTACTGTTATTAATTGCTTCAAACTGTGATTGCTTCGGCGTTTATTTACTTTAATGTGATTGCAGGTTTTCTCCTTCTTGAAACATATAGATCTCTGTCGAGCTGCTAGAGTCTGTAGGCAATGGCGATCAGCTAGTTCTCATGAAGACTTTTGGAGGTGCTTGAATTTTGAAAATCGAAACATCTCCTCACTGCAATGTATGTCTTCTAGCCATGCCTCTTTCATGGTGAATAAGTGTGTTGGGGACCTGGGGTTCTTTCTATTTGATTGAAAATAAATATATATTTAAGAAAATGAATTCAGTGTAGAAATTGCAGTAAGGAAAGCCTTTTGGATCTAACTTCATACGGTTTTTAAGTTCAATAATTGAAAACTGCAAATTGCAGAAAAATATTTACTGGTTCTTTGTCTTTGCAGTTGCTGATATGTGCCACCGCTACCCGAATGCTACTGAAGTAAATATTTTGGGTGCTCCTGCTATTGACGTGCTTGTTATGGAAGCAATGGTCTCCCTACGGTAATTGCCTTCTTTCTAACATATTTTTGAGCAATATACATCTGTTGCGTCATCGTCCTCTGAGGTGTGTTACTCATATGGCTGGTTGATCTCCAGGAATATTGAGGTTTTGATACTGGGTAAAGGGCAACTGAGTGATGCATTTTTCCATGCCGTAGCCGATTGTCATGCGTTGAACCGTTTGAGTATTAGTGATGCATCTCTTGGTAACGGTAGTCAAGAAGTATCTGTGTTCCATGATAAGTTGCGTCATCTTCAAATTATAAGGTGTCATGTGCTCCGTATTTCAGTCAGGTGAAAATCTTGCAAAGTTTGGAAGTCTAAATTATGCTTCTCACATGCAGTTGTTTTGTTGTTTATTGGCCAGAAGGGCTGAACCATGGTATTTTTCTTTGCAGGTGCCCTAAGCTTGAAACTTTGTCACTGAAGCGCAGTACCATGGTGCATGCCATACTCACTTGCCCCCGATTACTCAAATTGGATATAGCTGCCTGTCACAAACTTTCAGATGCTGGAATTCGTTCGGCAGCAACATCATGTCCTTTGTTGGCATCTTTGGATATGTCAACTTGTTCGTGTGTCAGTGATGAGACACTACGTGATATAGCCCTTTCATGTCCTAATCTTCGTGTTCTCAATGCATCTTACTGTCCAAATATTTCACTTGAGGTCTGTCCAGTGATTTTTAGGCCTTCTTCACTGTATTGATCTTTTTTATTTTGCTTCAACTTACATGATTACATGCCCATCTTGGAAGTCTGTGAGACTACCAATGTTGACAGATCTGAAGCTTCATAACTGTGAGGGTATAACTTCAGCTTCGATGGCTTCAGTATCTCATAGTTATATGCTGGAGGTTAGAATATTCGTTGTCCTTAGGAATTTGGTTTCATCTAAGTGGGGTTTATTTGTTTTAGCTTCCATACTTAGTTCTCCACTACTGCAAAGCTGATTGTAGGACCTGGATCTTGATTGCTGCGGACTGTTGACATCTGTCTCCTTGGATCTGCCACATTTGCAGAAAATCAGTCTTGTAAACTGCCGCAAGTACAATTCTTTGCCCTCTTCTCTCTTTCTGGATAGTGTATCTTTATTTGGTCCATATGCTGAATTTTGATTAGCATATAACTGCACTTTCTGCAGATTTGTTGATTTAAATCTGAGAAGCCCTGTGCTTTCATCCATAACTGTTTCCAATTGCCCTGCACTCCATCGCATCAACATCACATCAAATTCACTTCAGGTGTGGATTATCTGAAAAAGCTATATTTCTTCCCTGGTGTTTCCCACTTGTCCTGTTTGTTATGTAATACTTTTGGACTTAGGGGGTGCTTTTTCATTGCAGAAACTGGTATTGCAAAAGCAAGAAAGTCTGACCACGGTGTCACTGCAATGTCACAGCCTGCAAGAAGTGGATCTTACAGAGTGTGAATCTTTGACAAACTCTATTTGTGAAGTTTTTAGCAATGGCGGCGGCTGCCGGATGCTTAGATCACTGGTTCTTGACAACTGTGAGGTTGTGAACTATATCAATTTCATCCATGCTGATGTACTGTTTATTGTTTGCTATGTGCTAATTATTATTGAAATTTGCATATGTTTGGAAATTTAGTGCCAATACATGATCTTCAAAACTATGTTGATGGCATCACCTATTTCTAGGGCTATCAATGGACCGGGTAGGACCGATGGGCTTTTGGGCCTGGCCTGCCTCAGGGCGGGCTTGGGCTAGAGTATTAGGCCCGAGGGCCGGGTTCAGGCCTAAAAGTCTAGCCTGTTTCTTAATTGGCCCAGGCTTGGACTTGGCCTTCCAAAGTCCTGCCGGCCTGGCCCAAGGGTTTTGCAATTCTTCCACAGATTCCTTCTTCTCCTTTCTCTTTCTCACCTCCATGGTCCAGCGGCCATTCTTCTCCCTCACTGGATCTCTCTCGCCTCCAACCTTCTCATCTAATCTCTCTCCCCCTCTCCTCCTCCCTCCCTCTCTCATATTTCCCCCCAAATCAAACTGACCCAAATCAAATTCTCTCTCATATTTCTCCCAAAATCAAGCTGACCCAAATCAAATCGCAATCCGAACCCTTCTCTTTCATTTCTCCCAAACTCCAAACAAAATTGGAACTCCTCTCTTATTCCCCCCCAAAACGAACCGAAATCCAAAACCCATTCAAAACCCCTCTGAATCCTACCTGCTCCAAACCCTAACCCTAATCCTAACCACCAAATCTTCTCCATTCACACCACTTGCTGTAGCCATTACTGATGATGTATGCTCCAAATTCCTCCTTCGCTTCATCATGCAACACTGTTTCTTCCTCTTTGTTTCTTCTGTTTTTTTTTTTTTTTTTTTTTTTTTTCTTTTGAGAGGGTTTGGGCTCAGGTTCGGGCCGGGCTCTGCATAATTATGCCAGGCCGGGCTGTGGCTCGACTATTTTGGCTCATCATGGGCCCAGTCAGGTTCAGGCTTATGTTTAACAAGCCGGGCCGGGCTTGGACAGAGCTTGGCCTGGCCCTAACCCGGCCCGTTGACACCCCTACCTATTTCTGGTTCTCATATATTTTCTTTGGCCCTTTTCTTTTTTACCTTTTGAACAGTATTGTAAAATGCCAGACTCTAATGTTTTGTAGAATAGACTATACACATGCACCTTACATTGTTGTCTGTTTTCCACCTTTCGACACGTCTTTTTATCTCTTCGAAGTGTATTCGAGATATGTTTTGAGGTTGGTCATATTAGGAATATGTCATGAGAGCCACAGCCCGCAAGGCTTACACCTCAAAAGTGGAGAAGCATGCTGATCTCTGTGAATATTACTTCACACCATTGGTTCGAGAGGTCCATGGTGTTGCCCTCAACGCTATTTATGTATTTTTTTGATTGTTATCTTCGTTTATAATTTACTGGAAGAGAACACATTGCAACAGGGGTAGAGATTGCCAAAGAGCTGATCTAAATGCTTCTTTATCAAGAGAATCAACATGGAAGATAACAAATGAAATCATGAATGTCGATAGTGTTGCCTTTTTATTGGCAGTTGGCACCCATATGTTGGAAAACATGCTACCTTTTTATAGTTTGTAGCCTGTACTGTGGTATGTAAATGTGTGGTGTGTTGTGAGCCCATGTTCTTTAATTGCAAGTTTCCAATGACATTTATTTAATAATTAGTGTACGACGTTCAAACTTTGTGTCTCTGTCATGACACTCATTTTAATTAGAACCTTTGTTTTTATTTGGTAATTTTTTCTTTCTTTCCATCATTTTCTTTAGTTGCATCCGCTATAATCAATTGATTTCTTTTCACTTAGTTTGGTCTTCAAAAGTTAATTTTGATTTTTTGTCCTCCTTTTAATGAGGACTGAAACACATTGTAGGAGCTTTTAGAGCTAAAAGTTTGAGATCTGTATGATTGTTGCTTACTGAATTGCTGTCTGATCAGAGTTTTTTACTGCTTAATACTATCACTTGTTCATATGTTTGTGGTGACGATTATTTTGCTTAGCTGTGTCCCTTGTTTTTTTTTTTTTTTTTTTTTGGCTCAGAGTCTGACAAGAGTGGAATTCAAAAGTAGTACTTTGGTCAGTCTGTCGCTGGTTGGTTGTCGTGCCATGACTTCTCTTGAACTTTCTTGTCCTTATCTTGATCAAGTTCATCTGGATGGTTGTGATCATCTTGAAAGAGCATCATTTTGCCCTGTAAGTGATACTGTGTTTCTTTCCCCTCTGAGATATAACCTTACTTATTACATGGTTTGTGCAATTGATGAAGAACCTTTGTTTCGCATACTATGATAGACTGATATCTATTGGTTTGTTTCCCTGTTAGTTAATATAATTTTTTTTTTTTCCATTTTATTCAACAATTTAAAATTAATAAATTAATTTCTTTCCTTGTTGGAGAATGTAAGTGTTTGGACATATATCTATCCTCAGCTTGATGTAACTGTCAACTACAATTAAATGTTATGCTGTTTTAGTTGATGTAACTTGTATGTTGTCATCCATTGCATGTAATATTGTGTCACCATCCCTGCACATTTTGAGTAGAATAATTAACCACACATTTGATATTTTGGATAATGCTTCTGTAGTACCTCCGGGTAAAGTTGGGAAAAATGTTAAACATAGAGGATTTTCGTTTGTGTAAATATTTTTTCGGGTCTGTCTTCTGGTTTAAGTAGTCAAATGCAACATAAAATTGGAAAACAAAGAAGGATCTCATTCCTCAATCATCATCATCTAAGCCTTATTTGTTATGTGCAATTGCATATGCGCATATCCATATGCAGATCGCATATGTGATCCGGCACACATGCGATCACATATGTTGCATATGCAAAAATATGCGATCGCATATTGGCCATGGCACATTGAATTTTTATTTTTTTGCAAAAAAAATAACATTTTGTCTATAAAAAGGCTTCCAAATCTCCTCCATTTGCAATATTCTTACTCCAAAACTCTCTTACTCCATTTTTCTCTTACATTTCTTAATTACAAGTAGTCTTAATCTCCCTCTTTCTTGTATTTCCTACTTCCAAGTGATCTTAATCTCTCTCTCTCTCTCTCTCTCTCTCTCTCTTACATTCCCTCTCTCATGGAAGTTGGAAGATCAAGATTCAAGCACTTTTAAGTTTCAAGGAAGATGGCTTGTTGATTTTCTACCATAATAAATAAATAGCTTGCTGATTTTGTTGTTACTTCTTGTTAACTATATTGTTAAATGTGGATGGCTTGATGTTTAATTGATTTTATCTCTCTCAAATGTATTTTAAATATGTAAAATTAGTTATCTATTAACTTAGAAAAGTTCTCCTCAGTTTCTTATATATATATATATATATTTACATTTTTTTGAAATTTTCCGATATATATATATAATTTTCAAAAAATAAAAAATTAAAAAAATGCGATCGCATATGTGATTATGCGATCGCATATGCGATTCGACAACAATGATCCCAACTGGTTAAGGTTGGCTACATGAATGCTGTTCTGTCCATTCCACTCTACCAAGAACCATATCCTCTGTTAAACCATTGTTCATCAGTTTTTTTTTTTGTTTTTCCCGTACCATCTCCATCCATGTCCTTAGGCCTTTCCGTTCCTCTTTTAGATCCTTCAATTTGAACCAACTTGCTCCTAACCGGTATAGTTCTTGGTCTTCGTTGCATGTAGACGAGCAATCTAACTCTACTTTCCATCATTTTATTACCTGTTGGTGCTACTCTTAAGTCCCCTCGAATGTTATCATTTTTAATTCTACCCTCGAATGTTATCATCTTGCCAGTCATCCATCTCAACATCCTCATTTTAGCTTCATTCATTGTATGAACATGTTTTTTGATTGCACTATTTTCTGCCCTATAAAGCATGTCTGGATTTGAAGCTGTTATATAAAATCTCCCCTTCACTTTGATTGGTATGTGGCAATAACATTACTCCAAAGGCACATTTCCAATTCTTGGCACTCCCTTCTTGGGGTGGTTTGTTAATAAATTTTCAGTTCTCTTAAAAAAAATCTCCAATTCATCTATCCAAGTCCAAGTTCTTTCAGCAACATCCTTCTCAATCTCTCTGCTCCCATGAATTATTGATGCAGTCTGATATGTAGTGTACGCTACACTTCAATTCAACAATATGGAGTTGCCACTTGCTCATTCAATTGGTGTGCGTGTGTTGAGTTAGAAAATTCAGATTATGTAGAAAAATGACTTTGAAAATCTGATCTACCAGAGAATTCTGGTGTTAGGGATCTGGTTATGAACGAAGAAGGGGTTATGCTATGCTTATGCCTTCACTTATTTACTTGGCGCAAGTTGTGATTTTGATTGTCAAATCACTTTTTAAGGCTTTAAGTGTGTTTGATCCTTTTTTTTTGTGTGGCACCTAGCCCCCCATTCCTACAATTGTTTCTGCTTCTACAAACTTACAAAAAGCACTCATAAAATCAAAAATCCTTTCTTGTTGGAAGTTTTGTTAATTGCACATGAGAGAGAGAGAGAGAGAGAGAGAGATTATCATTTCACTTTTTCTTGGGTCCAGTCCCTGGGCCTGTTTGGCAATGCTTCTAGCAACATTTCACTTTTGCTTGGGTCCAGACTTTGGGCCTGTTTGGCAATGCTTCTAGCAACATTTCACTTTTGCTTGGGTCCAGACCCTGGGCCTGTTTGGCAATGCTTCTAGCAACAGAATAATTGATTCTCAAGAAACAATTCCTTGAGAATTGCTCGTGTGAAAAAGCATGTCTGGTAAACATGCATAAGAAAACAATTTCCCCACAAGGGTTTCAATGATTGAGGGTTGAATCCCCACTTTATTGTGGCATCGCCCACTTAAAGTCTTGGATTTACCTCTTTTTTGGAGTCATACCCTAACATTATATGGCTGAATGGATGGACAGAGTGGATGTCACACGGTCATCACAGTGGGCCCCACAATACTACAGGTGGGGGTTATAGGAAAGCCGTGTCTGTCCGGCTTCTGCAGAGATGAGATTTGTTAAGCCCGCACATGTGAAATACAACTCATGCACATACTACACCTTTGCTGTCATGGCACGTAGGTCGAGATCCTATCCATCCATAAGACACCACTGTATTGATGCCCTAGTCCAAGAATTTGGGGTTGATCCACTAGTCAGGTGGGCCACAATTTGCAAAACAAATGCACAGCTCTAAAACATGACTGAAGTTTTCCAGTTCCTTTTCCAGCAAATGAAAGATCTATTTATAGACTCTTGTAGTGGTATTGCTGCAAATTCATGGAATATTCAAAGCATTAGAAAGGATAAACTCAAAATGAGCTGGCAGAATCCTCATTCTTCCTTGCAAGGATAGAATTTTAATTGCACTAGCATAGAGGGAAATCAGTAAGAAAAGAATCTTTTCAAATTGTTGGAAGCAAATGAGGCTAATTTGGTAAATTCACTCTTTAAGCATGGTAATTCCATTATTCTTGCACCAAGTGCCTAAACATCCATAACCAACACAATTTAATAGCAATGAAACCACAAAATGGAGGGAAAATTGAATTTACAAAATGAGTTGGCAAAATCCTCATTCTTGCTTGTTGCAAGGATAGGATTTATTTGCACGATCATGGAGGGAAATCAGTTAGAGAAGTATCTTTTCAAATTGTCGGAATCAAATGAGGCTAATTTAACCATGCTCATATCCTTATGGGGCCATATGATGCTATTTAAAGCTTCCCTCTCTAATCTCTCCATTTACTTCCTCTCTCTATTCAGATGCCCTAAATCTGTTCTATCACACATCGATAAATCAGAAGGGATTTCCTATGGAATGGTGGGTCGGTTTCTAGAAAATTCCATCTCTTGAAATGGGATGATGTCAGTAAGCATTCTTCGGAAGGAGGAGCTGGCATGGCATCAAGCGTTTGGATGTTGTCAACTCTTCCCTCCTAGGCAAATGGGTGTGGAGATTTGGCGTAGAGGAGTCTAGTTTGTGGAGGAAGGTTGTTGCAGCTAAGTACGGGATTTCCTCTTCTGGTTGGTGGATCAGGGACTCCTCTATAGGGCCTCCTATTTGTGGAAAGCTATAGGTGGGATTTCCCAGCTGATGGCCAATGGTCTGTCCTTTGCTATTGGGGACGGGACTAGGTTCGTTTTCGGAAAGATGTCTGGTGTGGCAGTGCTCCACTTAAGGATTCTTTTCTGGCCTTAGTGAAGGGTAGAAGAAATTTGAATGAAGTGGAGTATGGTGATTTATTGTCTCTGCTCTCCTTTTTGCAGGGGATCGAGCCCTCGCCAGGAGTGGAGGACTCTGCTTCGGTGATTTTCCGGGAGTGGTGCCTTCTTTTTTCGATCTTTGCATTCCATCTTGTCGCCTCCCCAAGTTGATGGGGAGATCAGCCACACTTCCCATGTTTGGTCCTACGAAGCCCCTCCCAAGGGGCTGCCTTTGTGTGGCTGGCAGGCCATAACAGAGTTCTTACTATTGACAACTTACGCAAAAGATCTTTTATCATTCCTAATGGGTGCCCTGTATGCCTTCAGGCAGAGGAGACGGTGGACCACTTATTCATTCACCGTTCTTTCTCTCGAATCATCTGGTCTGGGATCTTTAGATCAGCAGGCTTATCTTGGGTCATGCTAGCCACGGTTGAAGCTCTTCTTCTTAGTTGGCATGTCGATTCCAGTGGCTCTTTTGGAAAGAAGTGGAGAAGTGCCTTGATGGCGACTTTTTGGGCAATTTGGATGGAAAGGAATACATGCTGTTTTGTAATTAGAGGGGTTCTAGTGATGTGGTTGAGGGCAGGGTTGCTATGTATATCAGGGAGTGGGCTCCTTGAGTCTCCTCTTTTCTTTTTCTTGGCCTCTTTTGTTGCTGTTTTTTCCTTTGTTTTCTGTTTCTCTTTTCAGCCCCTGGCCTTAATAATATTTCATCTTAAAAAAGAGAGGTTAATTTGGTAAATTCACTCTTAAGCATAGCAATTCAATAATTCTTGCACCAAATGTAAAATCCAAAACCAACTCAACTAACAGCACTAGGGTCTACAACATGGAGGGGAAATTGAATTTAAACAACTTAAATTTGAAATGTGATTTCTGTAAAAGGAAGGTATGCTAAGTATTCTGAACCATCCATCTCACGGACCACACCACTCATCACAGACATCCAAATCATGAGATCTTGGTACCGTTGGAAAGCTTGTTCGAAGACCTACGTGATGGTACTAGAGATCAAGCAAAACACCAATCCATTCTTAGAGAAATCAAACCCGGAAGTCTGAAGTGAAATTTCAAATCTGAGCTGTATGGCACCTTCTAATTGTGGGGCTCATAACTCAGAAATCCACAAATGTGATAAAAGAATATCAACCATACATGTGTAGATCTTTTAGAGTACTACGCGATCAACCCAAGAATCATAAAAAATCCAATTTAAAATGAGAGCGATATCGCACTTCGAGAATCATCTTTCTGCTGGGCAATGGCAGGCACAACCTTTCGGAGGCGGATTAATTTGGGCAGTTTGGTATGTTGGACGGTGCATTTTTCACAAAAAAAAAGTGTCATCCCATGGGCAGTTAAAATTAAACCACCCACTAATAAAATAAACCCTCAAAAATTACAATTTACAACTGGGCCACCCAATGGTCCTCATCACCATGAATCATCAAAATCCATTCAAATCTCTATCGAATTTGATTTAAATTGTTGATCTGGTACACCCTACCTTAAAGTGGGGTGTCTACGAGCAAGATAAAAAAATTGTCATTTTAAGGTACTTTTTGGTCAAAGGTCACAACTGAAATAATTACTCATTTCCACACCCATTCTTAGTGAAATTTGCATTCCATATACTCTATTTTAGTCCGATTAATTTGAAAACCTTTAGATTCCTAAGCATTTCTTCATTATTCTAGTTGTGCGCTTACACCCTCCCTCGTTTTGTCAACCAAAACTATGTCATATGCAAAGAACATACACCTAGGACCCCTTCAATTTCATCGTTACCTCATCTATAACCAATGCAGAAAGGTACGGGCTCAACGCAATCTCACGATGTTACTCGACAATAATTGGGTCCTCACATTTGTTTCCACTCCCTCGTACATTTCTTTAAATCATGTCAAGTGTATCTGTTTTGGCTGGCTGGCGGCTAACAATCGGATACTAACGATAGACAATCTGAAGAAGAAAGGAATGCAGTTAGTTAACATCTGTCTATGCTGTATGGACAATGAGGAATCAGTTGACCACCTGCTAATCCACTGCCCCTTCATCTCCCAAATTCGGCTGGATTTCTTTAACAGATTTAATGTCAACGGGTGGATTCCGGCCTCTGCCTCCTCTATGCTAGCGTACTGGCACGGTTTCAAGCTGGGCAAACTCAGATCCCGGGTGTGGAGAATGACAATCCTCGCTATCTGTTGGGTGGTTTGGAAGGAGAGAAACGACAAATGCTTCAACAACTCTCAGTCTTCGGCGCAAGTTGTGGGTTTAATGGCGAAAAAATTACTAATTGAATGGGCGGCTAATGTTCCTGGTCTTAGGGATTTAATTTTTTTGTTCTTAGGCTTGTAACTTTGGTTCTGCTACCTCAACAGTCCCCCTTTTGTTCTCTCCTTCTTTTTTAATATAATCCTGTTGCTTCTAAAAAAAAATAAAATCATGTCAATGTCTTCTTGGGATCCATTCTTTTCCAACACTAAGCAGATTACCTCTTTGGGGGCCCTATCATTAAGGGGTGGCCCGGTTTTGGGCTGGGCAGATTACCTCTTGCCTGACCGACGAGCCTGACCTACTAGCTTGACCTGGTTTTGTGCTGGGCTTGGACCTACTAGCTTAGCAATAGGCTGGGCTAGGGCCTTGCATGTGTGGCCCAATCATTTTTTGGGTGGGGCTTGGGCTTGAGTCATTTTAACCCAACCCAATCCAGCCTGAGCCAGCTTTATATGCACATGTTTTTCATGTAGAAATTCGAGAATGAGATGTTACAGGTTCTCAGGCGGGGAGGGGTGGTTGAAGTACATTAGATTACACGGCGGGCACAAGAGAAATGGATGGATGACATATTGACATCACAACTATCAAGATGGAGGATAACCATCTACATTCTCCCATGATCCACCATAAGCAACGATGGAAGTACCAGACATCACATTGCATTGTGGGCACATGAGAAAAATAGATGGATGGCAGATAGACACAACTATCAATATGGATTCTATTCATTATCTCAATTACTAACGACCGGTGTTTATATCGGCCGATATATCCCACGATATATCTTGAATACCATCTGTGCGATACGAAACGCACAAGTAGTAAGATATATCACAAATGTTCGATCCGGTGAGCATTTTTTAAAAAATTTTTGATCATTTTTTTTTGTTTTGTAAATCATTTTAAATCAGTGCCAAATTGTTACCAATCCATGATTTTATATGTTTTGCATGAAGATTTTATATGTTTTGCATGAAATTTTTTTCATGTTTTGCATGAAAAATCATGAATTGTGAGCTTTGATTTCAAGATTTGGAGGAGATGGGCTGAGTCGCGGAAAAATGAAAAAAAAAAAAATCAAAATTTCTCAATTTGTCGCAAATCGGTTGCAATTTGTGTCCAAACATAAAATCAAACATGTATGTAACTTGATCAAGTGATTCTTCTTTTGCTTTTGAATGTATTGCTTGTGTTTCCGCATGTCTTCTTACATCTATAAATTATATGAATATATTTACATCAATTCAATTAGACGGCGCATAGTTTAGGAGCCCATACAAAGAAAATTTATTATGTGGATTTTTTTTTTTTTTTTTTTGGATTTATAAGTGTGTATTGATGTCTTTTTTAACAATCACTGAAGTTTCATTGAAAAATTTGACCAATTTCTTGATGTTTCCCCATGTTGCCAACAACAACGTTACATTCCGCGATACAACCGATATATCCCATGCAATAACCGATACGTATCCGTATCCCAAGGGTGTGATATGTAACATGATACCGAGATAGCTTCTCTACTCAATGGTGCCTGTGGAACACTTTCAAGGACATCATCATATGTCGTCTCATTGTTTTTTCTTTGAATCTCATCTTTTGTTTACAGGATAGTATAAATCACATTGTCCTTTCCATTTTTTTTTTTTTATTTTTTATTTTATAAATTTAACCATGGTGAGATATGGCTTAAGATGATAGATCTGGGTTATAGAAGAATGGTCAGATGTGTTGAACCTATTTATAAACTGAAAAATGCTCCGTAAATGCTACATTTTTTTGAAGGATAAATAATATGCTACATTGTTGTGGTAAAGCAGAAATTATTAGCTAGTGTGGATTTTCACAGGCCTCATTTAATCCAGGTTTTGCGGTATGCCAGCATGTGCCATTCAGCATGACTAAATGATTCAGTACAATCCAAGCTGCTACTCTGCATATTCATGCTCAATCAATTGGTCTACCTGTTGAAAAGGCATTGGTCGACAATCCGCAATGACATCTGTCAAAGTGCATGCGATTTGTCAGAAATGAATGATAACTGCTTTTCCTCGTTGAAAATGCGTCTCGTATGCTGTAGATTTTCATTTATTGCCAGTTATTTGAAAAATTAGTATTATTAGAAGGTGCAATCTAATTTAGATTTCACCCTTCCTAAATGATTACAAGTTCTAAATGCCATTGATGCTTTTAAACATTGCAACATTTTGTGGGTCTTCATGCTCATTCTAAACTGAAGCACTTGATGCAGGTTGGTCTTCGATCACTTAATCTGGGCATATGCCCCAAGTTGAGTGTTCTTCAGATTGATGCACCATACATGTCAGGTCTAGAGCTAAAAGGTTGTGGCGTTTTGTCTTCAGTTGAGTGTTCTTCAGTTGAGTGTTCTTCAGATTGATGCACCATACATTTCTAGTTCTAAATGCCATTGATGCTTTTAAACATCGCAACATTTTGTGGGTCTTCATGCTCATTCTAAACTGAAGCACTTGATGCAGGTTGGTCTTCGATCACTTAATCTGGGCATATGCCCCAAGTTGAGTGTTCTTCGGATTGATGCACCATACATGTCAGGTCTAGAGCTAAAAGGTTGTGGCGTTTTGTCTCAAGCATCCATCAATTGTCCTCGGTTGACATCTCTGGATGCTTCCTTTTGTAGGTGATACTCTTGTTCCTACATATATACATATATTTGTGATGTTCACTTATATGTGCTTGAGCTGACACTCATGCTTTGATTTACCAGCCAACTACAGGATGATTGCTTGTCCGCCACGGCTACTTCATGCCCACTCATTGAGTCACTGATCTTGATGTCATGCACATCCATTGGTCTTGACGGGCTCTCCTCATTATGCCGGCTTCCACATTTGACATTGATTGATTTATCATATACTTCCTTGATGAATTTGCAGCCTGTGTTTGAATCCTGTTTGCAGTTGAAGGTAATTCATGAATGTTATTCCCTGCATAGATAAGCATGCACCACCCACCTACCTCACTTGGAAAGTTACCTACTTTGCCACCTTTTTTAATGACTAATTCCCAAAACATTTCCCAAATGCTCTGGATCAAACATGCATAAACCATGTTCTATTGTTCTTCTATCCTTTTTATTTGATTAATGTTGTGTTGTTCTTCTATCATCAACTTGCATTGTAAATTCCTGATAAATAGCCATGTTGTTGCTTGAATTGCTATTAGAAAACACTTTATAGTTTTTTTCTGAGGAGAAATTCTCCAGTGCTCTCAGAGCACTAAGTTATAGCGCTCCTAGTTGCTTCGGTCCACTTGGACAGTCCAGTCGCTTGATCCGAACTATCTATTAATCTAGAACCCATTTCATGGGTTACTGTGCAAAAACTACCTGATTGAATGATCGAATCCAACCTTGACTTGGCCTTATTTTCTGTAGCCATCCATTTTCCAAGCTATGGATGGGATGACTATGATTACCTAAAAATTGATTCTTTAGGGTCGTAAGCAATCCATGATGGGCCCTATCAAATAGATGGAACAAATTGTTAATTGGACATATTTTTGTGTAAACAATCTTGACCGTCCATATTAAAGGCCATTGATCAATGGTTAATATTTGTTGGGTTGGTGTGATGTTTGCATGGTAGCACACGCCCAATAAATGTGCACTGGACCTAATGAGCAGTCTGGTGATTGGACTGTCCAAGTGGACCGATGCAACTAGGAGCACTAATAGCACCCTGAAAGCGTTTCTCTTTTCTGAGTTCAAGGTTTCTAAAAATTGCAGATAATCGTCACATTTCCGTAAGTAAAGGAATGACATGAGGAACTGAAAAATTTAAACATTACATTGTTGATATGGCCATTCTTAAGCAATTTTATGTTCTGACCCTGCTATAGTGGTCGCCTGCATAATAATGGCTTTTTTGTGTATCCAGCAGCTGCTGTTCTAACTGCTCCATTATGCACACTGATCACTGATGTGTGTACAATTTAAAAATGGAAAACACCTTTGAGAAAAGTTGTTACAACTGTTATGAGGCTTTTTTATTACCACCGTCTATATAATAGGGTGATGACCTTTTACTTATTCTCTTTGATTGTCTTTGTATTTCTTGTTGTACTGTTTGTTTAGCACAAGCATTTATTTGTAGTTGTACGAGAAAGACAAAATGGTACTGAATATCGGTATCAGCATGTGTATTGGCCCTGGCCAAAATCCTATACGATATGACATCATCTATCAATATTGGTCCTGTATTGCCCCCATATGGGGCAATAAAATTTTTTTTTTTGAGCCAAAAGATTACTGAAAAATATTGGGAAAAGAGGAAAAAAAAAGAGATATCCAGGAATTTATCATCATCATCATCATCATCATTATTTTTGTGTTTTAAACATGTATCCAATAACGTATATTCAGAAGGTGAAACCAGCGTAGCTCAAAACCTACAGATTTTCAAGTTGCCTATAGCCCGAAATGTCAGGAAGGAGAAACTGGCGTAGCCCGAAACCTACAGATAGGAGATCGGTAAGCAGTCAGCGAGGAAACGAGAGGGGTCGATACCCTGTTCAATGATCAGATGGTTCGATCACAGTCACAAATATTGATCAGATTGTTACGGTCGGTGCGTTGTTCAATGATGGTTCGATCCTCTCGATACGTTGATGAGAGGACAGCCCGGTGCTTGGCTGCGAGACCTGGCATGGTATCTGTTTTGCGGCATTCCTCTCGAGCTATGGAAGCCGGAAGTTCTCAAGGCCCTACGCGAGTGTTTGGGCGAATTTATAGCCATCGATGAGGCTTCGGAGAGGGGGGACGATGATGCAGGACAATTAACCACTTGCTTTAAAAGCTCGAACTGTTAGAGTATGGCGAATTAATCCCTTTATCTCATAGCCCAGGCCCCACATCGCATGGGTTAGGACCTCGGCCGCCCACCCCGAGTGTGTCCCCGCATCCCACGGGTTACCTCACTCGAGCCTGGTGTGAAATGCGCATTAATCACCCCCGGTGAGGAGTCTCGAACACAAGACCTCCTCCGTGGGCCGCACCCACCCCGAGTGTGCCCCTGCATCCCACAAGCGACCCCACTTGAGCCCGGTGTGAAAATGCCCCTGCATTAGAGATATCAGTGCTACTCATATCTGCATTAGGAGGAAGAGAGCCATTCCCATGCCATCAGATATGTCCTTATCCATTGGGGAGATCCGCTTGCCAGTGAAGGTGGAAAGGGAGGTCTCATGGGGAGTTTCGGCTAGATGGGGCGACATTTGGAAGAGCAAGGAGGTGCTGGTTCATCCTAGCAAAGGCATGAGAGATGTGTCCCGGAGGAGCACCATTTTGGGCAGGCATGCCGTGCCATCACCCAGGCCTTTCGCAACGAGTTGGTGGACAGGTGGAGCCCTCTCATTTGGTGAGAGTCGTTCCGTGCTATGCATGAGTGCCGAATCCTTTTGATAGTCTTCGGCTCCATGTGGAGAGGTGTGGTGCTTCACATGAGTTGAATCGTGCGGGAGCTCTCGAGGGTCGTCTGAGCTAATGGTTCCGTAGGAGGATCGGACTGTAGTGGTGGTTCTGCTCGAGTCTCGGACTCTCGAAGCTGAGCTTCTTTGGATTCGGACCGTTTATTGGTACGAGGCATCCGGAGGGTCTTCCTTAAGATCAACGCGTGTCGACATTGATTACCTACCTATCTCCCATCCTTCTCTGCTTCATCCATGTGTCGAGGGCAACGACACGATTGCTAGTGTCAAATTGTCTGGTGAAACGTGCCCCTACAAAGTCTCTTGCGCAAACAACTTTGCCTTAGTGCTGACACGAGCAGAGCCGACCGCATGTGACTCCCCCCCCAAGAAAAGCTTTCTTCCCTTACACCAGAGGAGCTGTACGAGCCATCCTTTTTCGCAGGGCCCCAGAAGCGGCCTAGCTAGAGAAGGCGGAGACTGGGAGGCAACCTGAGAATGAGTTGAATGTAAGGGGTCGTTTGGTAAAATCCAGGGGGTTTCAGATCCCCTTAAAAGAGGGGGTTTGAAATCCATGGTGAAAGCTTGGATTACATCTAAAATACTTCCGAGAGTTGCATGTGTGTCACTAGACTATTAATCTATTGGACACATGTCCCATTAATGATACGCTAAAATAATTAGATTATCAATTGCATCACTATAATTACTTTAATACAATGATCAGTGCCATCCAAACATCGTCCATGTAAATCAACGGTTAAAAATAGTTGGTTATGTGATCTTGTGGTTGTGGCCCATTCAAGACTTGGAAATTCATCATTTCCAGGCAAAGTATATATATTTTAGCGGGCTTATTACAACCATTATGTCAAACATTACATACATTCACTAATTAGAGATATTAAAGTTAATTTAGTAATTAAATTCAAACCCTTGTAAATATACTATGCATAGCTACTTCTGGATTAAAGTTGATTCTCAATCAAGGGTGCCAAACACAATAGGAGGATTTCAAATCTAGAGGGTTTTCATGGTGGAGAAGGGCACAATTTGTATCTCGATGAATTTATTGAGCTGGAATGTTAGAGGTCTGGGGGATCGGGGCAAATGTTGTTAGATAAAGGCTGTGTAGGAAATCAAAAGCGCATATAATCTCCTTGCAATTGTAGGAGACTAAGTTGGCCACCTTCAATTATCTTGAATTGGATTCAGTGTGGGGTCAATGATCCAAGGAATTTATTTTCTTAAATGCGAAGGGGTCTTTTGGAGGCATCGTGCTAGCTTGGAACTCGGAGATTCGGAAGAGGGAGGACTCATAGTGTGGTGATTTGGAAGAGGGAGGACTCATGGTGTGGTGATTTCTCCATTTCAGTAATTCTTAAGGATGTCTCATTGGGTTTCTCTTGGGTATGTTCTACTGTTTATGGGCCTTGTACCCTGAATAAAAGGCAATATTTCTGGGAAGAGTTGAACGCTATCCTTGTGAGGTGGCCGATCCCTTGGTGCATTGGGGGAGACTTCAGTGTCATCAGTTTTAGCTATGAGAAATCATCAGGGTCAAAGATAACCAGGAGCATGTGGGACTTTGTTGCTTGGGTGCAACAATGCGATTTGATTGACATATTGATGTCTAGTGCGAAATTTACCTAGTCCAATGGGAGAAGGTGCATTGGGGGAGACTTCAATGTTATTAGATTTAGTTATGATAAATTGTTAGGGTCAAAGATAACCAAGAGCACGTGGGACTTTGTTGCTTGGGTGCAACAATGCGATCTGATTGACATACCGATGTCTGGTGTGAAATTTACTTGGTCCAATGGGAGGAGCTCTCCAACTCTGTGCATGCTGGATAGATTCTTCGTCAACTCAGAATGGCCGGCGAGATTCCCGTTGGTTCATGCGCCAGGTTTGCCAAGAACCATTTAAGACCCCATGTCCATCCTCCTCCAAATTGAAGTTGAAAGTTGGGGCCCAAAACCATTTCGGTTTGAACTTACGTGGATGGAATTTGAAGGTTTTGCAGATTTGGTTGCTGATTGGTGGAACTCCTTCAAGGTGGAAGGTAGGGCAGGATTTAGGCTTCACAAGAAACGAAAACTCCTCAAGTAGAATCTCAGGACTTGGAATAAAGATGCCTTTGAGGCCAGAGAGGCCTCCTTAGCTGAAATTCTTGAAGAAATCTAGGTTATTGGTATCAAGGAGGGATGGGAAGCTTCTGAAGAAGACATTTTGAGACGGACTTCTCCGGAGGCAGATTACTCAAAGCTCCTTAAGGAGTAGGAGATAAAATGGAGACAATGCTGAAGGGCACTGTGGTTGAAGGAGGGAGACAAAAATACACACTTCTTTCACAATGTTGCATCAGCCAGAGCAAAATGCAACTGTGTTCGTCAATTTTGGTGGATGGGATTAGATTAGAAAAGAAGGAAGAGGTGTGTGAAGCAATAGTTAGTTTTTACCAAAGACTGCTCTCTATGGAAGATTGGGATCAGCCAAGGCTGCATCTTATGCATTTTGATAATATTTAAGAAGAAATGGTGATGTCTCTTGAGAAATTGATTTGCGAAGATGACGTCAAGGCAACGTTGATCAATTTGGAAAGGGATAAAGCCCCAGGACCCGACGAGTTCCCTATCGCATTTTTTAAAGGATATCTGGCACGTGGTAAAATCTAATGTGATGGACTCCATCCAGGAATTTCTCGAAGAAGGGCGCTTCCCATCTGAGCTGGGTGTGCAACCTTTATCGCCCTCATTCCAAAGATCGAAGGAGCGGAAGGTTTGAAAGACTTCAAGCCGATTAGCTTAATAGGAAGTCCGTACAAAATTCTTGCAAAGGTGCTCGCATTAAGACTTAAGGAAGTGATGGATTCTATTATCTCTCCTAATTAAGGAGCGTTTGTGGGGGGTAGACAAATCCTTGACTCCGCCCTGATTGCTCATGAGTGCATTGATGCTCGGTTCAATTAAAAAAAGCCAGGTCTGGTTTGCAAGTTAGATGTAGAGAAGGCCTATGACCATGTAGATTGGGAGTTCCTCAAATATCTGCTCTCCAGAATGGGATTCAGAGTCAAATCGAAAAAGTGGATGCAAGAGCTTCCTTCTCGGTGTTAATTAATGGAGCCCGTGAAGGGTACTTTCAAGTCCTCTAGAGGCCTGAGACAGGGAGATCCCTTGTTTCCTTATCTCTTCATTATGGTGGTAGAAGCTTTCAACTGCACGTTAGCCCGAGGGCAGGAATCGGGTCTCTTTAGAGGCTTTCAGGTGGCGGGGATGGTGGATCCAATCTCACACCTCCAATTTGCAGATGATACAATCATATTTTTAGAAGCAGATCCTGAGATGGTGGACAACTTGCAGAAAGTGGTCATATGTTTTGAGGCGGTGTTCGGGTTGTAACGTGAGAAAAATTGAACTTCTTGGAGTGCATGTCCCTTAAGACAAGCTAGCCACCTTAGCGTCGATTTTTGGTTATGAAATCGGGACCTTCCCTTCTCACTACCAGGGCCTTTTGCTACAAAGCGATAGAAAGGATCGAGAACAGACAATCCAAATGGAGGAACCAACATCCGTCTTTAGGAGGTAGTCTCACTCTGATTAAGGTGGCCTTTTCTAACGTGCCGATATACTTCATGTCCCTCGTCAAATGCCCCCCTAAGGTGCTGGCAAGACTAGAAAAATTACGGCGGGACTTTTTTTGGAAGGGAGAAGGGGACAACTTCAAATTTCACCTATTGAAGTGGGAAGAGGATTGCAAACTTGTTGAACAAGGAGGTGCTGGTTTAAGGGTTCTTGGAAATATGAACTTGGCCCGCCTTGTAAAATGGCTATGGCGATTTGCTATGGAACCAGGTGTTTTTTTTTTTTTTTGGCGGGAAGTTATCGTTGCCAAGTATGGGATCCAAGAAGGGGGATGGCATACTAAGATGATGCAAGACATGAAATTAAATATGACATGTAAGATTTCAAGCTTTAGATCATACCAATTTTAAACAATCACAAAATTCCATGTCCCACAAACAATCAAACATTCAACAAGGGGAATCTACGGGGGTCCGAGCCTACACATGTTAGGGTTGGATCAAATAAAATTATAAACTAAATAATGCCCAAAGGAGTGTAGATTCATCCACCCTTGCAAAGGATTGTTCCCTAATTCAAGAGATTCACCATGTTTCAATTCAGGAAAAGTCTAGGGTTTGCAAAAGTGGGAAAGAACTTGGAATTTAGGATTATCTAGGGTTAGGGTTAATGATTTAAGGCGAGAGGAATGAAATAGGGGAGAGAAAGTAACCTGAGATAGTCCACACGTGGCCGGTAGCCCAGCCCAGACGCACGTGCGTGGGTTTCTGTCCGCACGTGTGGGGGCCACAAAACTGGAAACGGCCAGCTAGGGGTTGGTCGGCCAGGGGAGGTCCACCCTCACGCCAAGTTTCATGTCGATCCGCGGTCCGGTGTGTGCGTGGTGCTTCGCCGAAGTTTGGCCCCCTGGTGGGCCAACATCTGAAAATCTGCTGTAGAGGAGAATTTGAGTGCAAAGAAAAGATAAATCTGAGGATGGGAAGGCTGTGGGAGATGATGGATGTGAGGTGTAGGAGGTGGGGATGATTCGAGATAGTTATGGCTTAGCACCACGGTAGTTAGCCCTTCGAGGAAGGGAGGGTTTCGCACCCAATTAGCTTCTTCAACTCTGAGGAATTGAGAAGAAAAAAATGCAGAATTTTATTCATAAACTTCAATGAAAAAAAACCAAAACGGGGTTGCCTATTTATAAGAAAACCCTAAACCCCAAAAGTTGCGCTATGTATGCACACTATTACTTAGAGACGAAGTAACAAAATAACAACTAATCAACGCAATCAAAACCGTTCATGATGTTTCTGATAACGATAATAACCAAAACTCAAAATCCTAGATCATCTAGGGTAGTGGGCCACGATCATGAGATCCAATGGAGGAATTCCTATGATGATCGGGTCCACTCCAATGATCCATAGCACGGCCCCCTAACTAAGAGGTCCTCTATAGATGTCGTCGTGGATGCAATCGATAGTGGGGCCTTCCTCCTCCTTGAGTACGTGCGTAGGGTGGGGGGCGTGCGCATGATGTCCCCATCATAAGAGTTCTACCTTGTACAGAGCTTCATTCATCTGGAGATCGGTGATGACTCTTAAGGACATTTTCTAGCAATGCATCTCTTGCAGTGTGGTGAGAGGCTGCTGAGTTCGGATTTCCCTTCTTTGGCTTGCCTTGTGCCTTCGGCTGATGTGAAGGCGGCAGATTGCTTCTCTGTATGCGGCTCGGAGGTAGTTTGGACCCCTCCAAGTAGACAAAACCTTTCAAATGATGAGATAGTAGAGCTACTGCCCCCCCTTCAGTGCCTGTAGCCTGTAGTCCCAGCTGGGGATTCCGATTCCATGGTTTGGAGTTGCTTAGCTCAGGAGCCTTTTTGGAATTCTCTGTTCTTTGTTTCAGGAGCCCCTCCGCAAGTGGCAGCCTTCACTTGTTTGGTTGGATGAAAGAGGGTTCTTTCGATCGATAATCTTCAAAAGCATTCCTTGATCATTCCAAATATGTGCTGCATGTGCGAGCGTCATGCAGAAATGGTGGACCATCTGTTTATCTTCTGTCCATTTGCTCTGCAAATCCGGGACTGGTTCCTAGCAGCCCAAGGTGTGGCTTGGACGATGCCAAGTTCTGTGGGGGACCTCCTATGGGCTTGGCATGGGGGAGCAGGGAGCAAGCACCTTTCTTCGAGTTGGAGCCTAACTCTTCCTGAGATTTGGTGGTCCATTTGGGGGGAAAGAAACTGAAGACACTTTCACAATCAGACCCATTCCTTACACGCCGTGCCGACAGCAACATTGGCGTTGCTGTTGGAGTGGTCCGTTTAGAAGCGTTGTTCTGTTTCTGTTTTGTTCCCTTTGCTGGGGTTTTTTGCTTTATATCCTTTTTGTATTCTTTTCCTTTCCAGTTTGCTGGGGATTCTTCTTAATAAAATCATTATCACTCTTAAAAAAAACATGTATCCCATGGTGCATCGGACCAATCTTTGTTAAGGAATCTATCTGTCAGGTTGACCTGTTGTAAGCTGTGATGTTGAGTCTTTTCACTATAAATTTTTTGATGGATATGATATAAATTGATATGACACATTAATATTATTAATATGATTATATATTCATGATGGATCAATTAGAGCACCAAATATAAATTTTGATGGATATGGCATAAATTGATATGACACATTAATATTATTAATATGATTATATATTCATGACGTAGCAAGTAGAGCACCAAATCTAATAACCATAATCATTAAACAAATTAAAAAAATTTGATAAATTGCCCAAAAATGGCAAAAAATGGCCCGAAAATACACATAATCAAAATCAGTATATAAACAATAGACCCGTGTTCAGAAAACATAGATTTACCTAATCTATTATCCTCCTAAATGAATTTTGGAAACAAATAAAAAATTAGAAAATTGCCTAAAAAGTCTGAAAATTGCCCGAAATACACACAATTGAAATCCAGTGCATAGATGGTATATCTATGTTTAAGAAACATAGATTTACCCAGATCTATCATTCCCCTAAACTAATTTTGAAAAAAAAAGTAGAAATATTTTAGGACATGCTCAAAAAGTGGCTGAAAATGGCCGAAAAATACATTTGTAATTAAAATCCAGTAGTGAATGGTAGATCCAACCAGTGTTCGAAGTATCAGTATCGCTACAAGTTTTGTTGGCCGGGGATATGGAAACAATATCGATATCGCCCATAACATCGCAGATAACCGGAAATGCAGAAACATTAGGGAAGCATGGGAAAATGGTAGAATTTTTAGTGAAACTTCAGGAGATGTTAAAATACACATATTTGCATATTTTGGAATTAAAAAATTACAAAAAGAATGCATGCATAATAAGTTACCATTTAATGGGGCCTAAAAGCATTTGTTGTAAGAAATCAGTTCAACCATCTCATCCATTCTATCTAGCCATCCAACAATCCAACCTTCCATCCAAACATTAGTTGATATTTCAGAATAGCGACAACACGATATTTTGCCGAGAAATCGTCGATAATTAGAAAGAAAATGAAATATTGTGGTCTCGATATCGCCCATGTTGCAATAACGATAATATCGTGATATTTGTCAATATTATCATCTACAAATTGAACACTGCATGCAACCATGCACTCATAAAAAAATTGGAATGAATTTTTTTAATAAACTGATTTTTTGCGATAATATTGAAATATCATTGATACACTAGCGATACAAGAAACACCTGGAATTTGCCTAGTCGAAAATATTAGCTATACATTGGTGATATCGATACATTGGCAATACAAGCGACATGTGAAATTTACATAGTCGAAAATGTTGGCCATATCGATACATTGGTGATAGATCACTGATACCTAGAATTTCTAATACTACCAATGTTATCGGTATCACTACCAGTGTTATTGGTATTGCTGAGCTAGAGAGAGAGATAATATCAGAGATAATTTGAACAATGGATCCAACATAAGTTTACTTACATATTTCATTCCCCTAGACTTATTTTGGAAAAAAAAAATAAAAATTTCAGAAAATTCCTCTAAAAACCCCCAAAAATACAAAAACAAAAAATGTTGAAAAAAATGAATCGTAGCAACATGTGTAGATTTTATAGTAGAGTAACATTGTCTTCATGCACATTACAAGAATTATTTGAAAGAACTGAATTTTTTGGAAAAAGCAACAAAATTTGGAAAAAAAAATAAAAAATCCCCAAATCGAATGCAAATCAAGCATGATTTTGATTGATTTTGGGTTATCATGTTGATTCGGCAAGATTATAGCAATATTAAATGAAAAAGTAGCTTTTTTTAAAACTCTTTTTAAATTTCCACAAATTGGCCACCGGGCGTTCAATTCTTCGTTTGGAGCCCAAATCCCTTGTTTTAATGAAAATGTCCCCAAATAGAAATAAAATCAAGCATGGTTTTGATCAATTTGGGGTTATTTTGTTGACTTGATAGGATTGTATAGGGTGTCCCAAATCGGTTACGTTTCGGCCGTAACGGCCGATACGTAACGGTAACGGCGGTCACCGTTACGCGATACGGGGCTGAAACGGAGAGGTGCAGAAAACGGAACCGAAACGGCCGTTACGGGGCCGTAACGGCCGTTACAAGGCATAACGGCCGTTACGAGCCCGTAACGCTATTCTGGCGATAACCTAATAGAAAAACAAAAAAAACAAAAAAAAAAAAAGGGAAAGAAAAGAAAAGAAAAAACCAAAAAAGAAAAGAAAAAACGCAAAAAAAAAAAATAAACTAACCTCTTCTTCTTCTTCTTCTTCCTCTTATTCTTCTTCTTCTTCTCCATGCAGATTCTTTGCAATTCATCACGGCATGACTTCTGCAGCCTCCTCCTCCTGCTTCTTCTTCGCCTTCTTTTCCCTCTGGTGCAACTCCGTCTCCACCCTCTTTCTTTTTCCCTCTCGTTTTCTCCTTCTCTCTCATTTTCTCTTTCTTTCCTTCTCATTTTTTTCTTTTTCTTTTTATTTTTCCCTCTCATTTCTCTCCCTCTCGCAGTCTCAAAAAAACATGAATGGGGTGGGGCCGGACGCGGATTAGATACTGACAGGTTAGTAGCGAGTTGGCTACTGAAGTGACGTCACCAAGTTCTGTGGGCCCCACTATGATGTATGTGTAGCATCCACACCGTCCATCCGTTTTGAGATATTATTTAGGGCATGAGCCAAAGAATTGAGGCAGATAAAAAGATGTAGTGGACCCCACCACAGAAAACAGTGTGGAGAGTGATTCCCACCGTTGAAACTATCCTAAGGCCCACCATAATTTTTATTTGAAATCCAACCCGTTCAAAAGTTAAAAAAGACATGAAATAAGGTAAAACACAGATATCAGCTTGATCTAAAACTTTCGTGGCCTTTAGAAGTTTTTAATGGTGGGCGTCACTGTCCCCACAGTTTTCTGTGTTGGGGTCCACTGGAGCTTTGGATTTAACTCATTCTTTGGATATTACCCTAAAATGATCTCTACAAATGGATGGAAGGTGTGGATATAAAACATACATTATGGTGGGGGCCACGGAACTTGGTAACGTCACTTCAGTAACGTGTCTCGCTACTCAAACCTGTAGGTAGCTAATCCGCGCGCCCTGCGTGGCTGTTTTACAGCCACGTAGGTACCTTATTTTATTGGTAGTCTACAATGTATGCCGCTTAGTGCACTTGCATTATTTTAGTGCATGCAGCCCACTTTTATTTATGTGTTGTATTATATATCCATGCCATCCATCAGTTTTTCCTGATCATTTCAAGGCATAATCCCTAAAAGGAAGCAGATCCAGATCTCAAGTGGACCGCACAGTAGGATTGAATGTCCACCGTGCACTTGCATTATTTTTGTGCATGTGGTCCACCTTGATTTATGTGTTATATTATATATCCATGCCACCCATCAATTTTTCTTGATCATTTCAAGGCTTGGTCTCTAAAATGAAGTAGATTCGAATCTCAAGTGGACCGCTTAGTAGGATTGAATGCCCACCGTTAAAAACCTATTATGACCCACTGTAATGTTTATTTACCATTGAAACTGTTGACAAGGTTTCATGGGCATGGATCAAGGAAAACACAAGTTTGAATCTTAAAAAATAATATTAATAAATAATAATAATAATAATATAAGTTTTAATTGTGGGAATTCAATCCCTATTGTGTGGTCCACCAAAGATTTGGATTTGCCTCATTTTTTGGACCATGAGTTGGCAAAAAGGATGGAGAGCATGGATATACAACAAATGCATCAAGGTGGGTCCTATGTTCAGTGCGTCATTCACTAGTGGTCCACCTAAGATTTAAATCTACCTGATTTTTTGGATCATGCTTTAAAATGAGTTGGCAAAATAGATTGACGGCACTAATATACAAATACATCAAGGTGGACCCCAATTTTACGGCCTCATCCACTAGTGGTCCACCTTAGATCTGGATCCACCTTATTTTTGGACCATGCCTTAAAATGATTTGATAAAACAGATGGATGTCATTGATATACAATACATACATCATGGTGGGCCCTATGTACATGGCCGTAAAAATTGTCCATGAGGCATACATTAAGTCAAAATTAATAAATTAAATTATGGCACTATTGTTGCCAAGTCACAATTCCAAAATTAAATTGTTTAAATGATTCTCACCGTTAATTTGCAAACACTTGTTTTTTAAAATATGATCATTTGATATTTTTCATTTATCACTGTTCAATAAATATCCACCAATCCATTAGTGAGATAAGTGTCAATAGATTGCATGAATTTAACATTGATTTGGGGCATCAAATGGTCCACCAAATCAGTTCTAAATCAACAACACTATTTACTTGAATATAATTTCAAATTGTTTCTTAAGATTTATTGGGAAAAATTATATTAATTTGTTAGATATATGAATTATATAATTGGACATAAAAGTCCCTAGAGTGTATGTTGAAATATAATGTACACAAGTCACAAGGTATGTAATACACCAAACCTACAAATATGAGATATTTTGGTATTAGATTCATTCTAATTAATTCATATTGATATTATATAGTAAAATAATTAAATATAAAATATCTATAGCCAATACCAGGTTGTCTGGTTCATGAATTCATCAGACAGTCCGATACAGCTTCTCACCAAAGAGTGGACCGTTACACCACCATAAACATGTTCCAATTTATAAATGAATGCATATTTGGAATGCTTAGAATATTCCGGATTTAATCCATATTTTTTCATATTTTTTTGGCAAAAAAAAAAAATTGCACCGTTACGGCCCGTTACGCCCCCGTAACGCCGATACACCCCCGTATCCGTATCGGTATCGGTGGGCACCGTTACGCCAACCGATACCGATACGGGATACCTTGGGATTGTAGCAATCTTAAATGAAAACTAGCTTTCTTACCCTTTTTTTTAAAAAAATTTTAAAATTCCCAAATTGGTCACTGGGTGTTCAATTCTTCGTTTGGAGCCTGAATCCCTTGTTTTAATCTTCAAAACAAGCATATATGTGGTTGGAAATTGTCATAGAAGAATCCCTAAGCAAGAAAAAACAAAAGAAGGAAAAGGTGAAATGCAGGACTGGCCTATGACTTTTATATGTGTATTGGTTGTAATCGATATGCTGCCCAAATATCAGTGCCAATACAAACCGATATGCAGTCCAGATATTGGTGCCATTATGGGCGTATTGGCCGACACGGGACTTTTTATATATATATTTAAAATGGCCCGTTGTGGACCTGTTTTGCGCATCGTATTGTCTTGATATGGATATGATGATCCGATATTGATATCGCAAACCATGGTTACCATGGTTAAATAACAGTTTCAGTGTCTGACTTGACTAGGGCCTGAAGCCGTTATGACTTATGAGTTTTGACTTGCCCTGGCTTGTAATCATTATACTTGGTCTGGCTTTAGAGCTTGACTTGCCTGGTGACTCGTTTTGTTGCACACTGAAACTGAGTTGATTTGGAGAGTGGACTTGATTTTGGATGATATTCGGAACCTTTTTAGTCATCAAACACAAGATGGAAACTGGGGTAGTTTTGTAGTAAGTTTATGCCCATAGAAATGCATGAACGTGATTGTGAATGCATAAAAAAGACTTTGTACATGACTAACTCTTGCATGCTTATGCTTGCGTATATCTGTTTTGCACTTTATTTTCATGTGATTTTAACTGCTGTGTACAGGTTTTGAAACTGCAGGCATGCAAGTACCTCACTAACACTTCTTTAGATGCCCTCTATAAAAATGGCGCTCTCCCATCCCTCCGTGAGTTAGACTTGTCCTATGGGAGCATCTGCCAGTCTGCCATAGAGGAGCTTCTTGCTTGCTGTACGCATCTCACCCATGTGAGCTTGAATGGCTGCATTAACATGCACGACCTTAATTGGGGTTCAAGTGGTGGGCGGTTTCTGGAATTATCAAAATCGGATGATTTGCCTAGCCCTTTGTCTTTGCTGAATGACCATGAGTCAGTTGATCAGCCTGATCGTTTGCTTCAGAACCTCAATTGTGTTGGATGCTCGAACATAAAGAAAGTTGTCATTCCTCCAGCAGCCCGCTGCCTCCACTTGTCATCATTAAACCTATCTTTGTCTGCAAATTTGAAGGAAGTGGATCTTGCGTGTTTCAATCTCAACTTTCTCAGTTTGAGGTAAATGATTGTCTTTTATCTGTCACATTGTGCTGAGCTTTGTGAAGCCCACATGCACCTCTACACAGGCCACGTGGCTGCACCTAGGGCTGTCAACGGGCCAGGCCGTCGGGCTCGGCCTATTCAAAATTTTGATTTTGGCAGGCCCAATCCTGGCCCATTGACAGCCCTAGCTGCACCTGATCAACCTTGATCAGGTTGACCCCCTCTTGGTAGATGCTACTGGTGAATACACATGTATGGAAACAAGTGAGGGTTTAAAGGAATTGCTGATGTTCAAATCTACTTGTGTGGCCCTCCTGTTGTGAGCCGAGGGTTTGGATTTTTGGTCCAGGCCATCTAAACAGTGGGCCTAACTAAGCAAGGCTCAGGTGTTTATTGCAAGTAAAGGTTGGCGATGAAAGTAGGTGGACTGGTCCTATTATAGATTTGTGTTCTGCCTTCTTTGGGTTGGATTTGGGCTGAGGCTAAAGGTCTGGGGTTGGGCACAAGTTCAGGCCCAAGAACTACTACTGGGCCCGTTTTCGGATGTTCATTGAGGCCTGGCATGATATCCTGGCTCAACTTATTTAACATCATTGGAATTTGGAAGGGGTACGTTGCTACTGGACTGAACTGGGCTTGGTCAAAGGTGCCTGTATACTGAGCTGGGCTTCCAAAACTTGTAGCCAATTATAATCATCTTATAATCCTTTGAAGTTATAATCATCTCATCTTCTAACATTTCCCCCCCCCTCCTTTTTCTGCTTTATTCAGCAACTGCTGTTCCTTGGAGATCTTAAAGCTTGAGAGCCCAAAATTAAGCTGCCTTTCTCTTCAAGTATGGATTCCACGTGCTTCGTTTCAAAGCATGATTGCCTTCTGAAATTCTTGGAGATAATTTACATGTTGACATATTATATAGTTTATATAGTGAAATGACCCATTGCTCTCAGTGCACTCTTAGTTATAGTGCGCTCTTACTTTGATTGGGAAACGGACAGTCCAGCCAACCGATTTTGGCTGTCCATTAGGTCCCAGAGAATTTTTCATGGACCACCATGTAGAAATCACACCAAATGGACATTTCTAACAGTCCAAATCAAGATAATTTATAGTAAAATAAACCTAATAAACTTGTGCCATGTATATGTCGGGGCCCATCATGAATCACTTGTGTCCCTAAAGAATCACTTTTATCATAAAATCCTATTCCTAACCATTCCATCACTTGCTTGGAAAATGGATGGGCTATAAAAAAGAAGGCCAAATTATGGATGGACTAGGTCATCTGATCAGTTTGATTTTCACCTCACAGCCCATAAAAATGTATGCTCAACCTATTTGCATTATCCGCCAAAAGAAAGAACAAAAGAAAAAAAAGAAAGTATTCTCAACATAGTAGAAGGTACATCTCGGTTGCTGGCTGTCTAAATGTCCCAATGCTACTAAGCATCCTAAATTATATTGCTCTGAGAACACTGGATCATTTCATGATGGCGTAATATTTGAAGTCCTTGGTGATTGACAAGTGATACAATATGTGAACTCTTTGGTCCTTTCTTTTTTATTTCTTGGAATGTACTGCTACTTTTTTGTCATTGAAATTATGGTCATGAAAGCCTTTGGTGGTCATCTAATTTTCTTCTCTGTTTGCTGCGACGATCCATGGTCATAGTCATGCAACATTGCAGAAGAAGTGGTGGAAGCTGCTATATCAGACTGTAACATGCTAGAAACTCTTGATATCCGCTTCTGTCCAAATGTGAGAAAGCTTGCCCCTATTCGTGTAGTAACTCGAACAGCTTTTGTGGTTCTCGACGGTTGCCGTTTTGTAGTGAATGCTATCAATAAAAAAACATAATCGATCCAAGCATGATATTTCATCCCCGAGGAATTCATATGAGATTAGCATCACCAAGTTTTCATTTTGTACAAGGCAGCCCATGGTTTGGTGATCTAGACGCTGGAGCTGATGGTATGCCATTACTGATTCATCATGCAGGGTAAGGATTGACCTGTTGAGACCTTTAAAAAAAGGATTGACCTGTTGAGGAGATTTTGGGGTGTGGTCAATCCCCTGGGGCCCATCAGACCAGCGGGTGGATCATATGACCATGGGCCCACTTGTATAAACTAAGGACTTGGGAGATATGTACCCTGAGGTTGATGATCATGTGGCCTCTCTTATTTTCTCTTCAAATGTTTTTAACCCACGTCTTTTCTTTTCCTTCCTCAACAGATACATGGTGCAGGCATAGAAAGGCTACGGAGGGCGTGCCCAAGTTTAAAACGCATTTTCACCAGCCTGTTGGTGTAACTGTAGGTGTTGTGCAGCCAATAGATTACTAGCCATTCCGGATATGTTATTGCTGTTCCAATAGATTATTAGCCGTTGCAAGTCATGTCATTGCTGTTTATTTTCTGACAGTTGCTGCATTTATTTTTCATGTCTGTCCCAATTAGGTCAGTGACTCTGTTACTATGAAGCCCATGTAAATATAATGAATTTTCCCTGTTTGTTTTGATTATTGTTTTCTCGGAGAGTTTGAAGCCTGATGTAACCAAAGAGAAAAAACCGATTATTTATATAATTTTGTGTATTTTTGTAAAGTCACGAGCTTTCTTCTGATATTCTGCGGTGGAGTTTATTTGTTTCTTAGGAAAGTAAATGGCGTCCAATGGTGGATGTTTCCTTGTCTATGTTTCAAATTGAGAAATGATCAGGTATGACAGTCAACACTACAAGCTTTCTGGACCACTATTTTTCACTCCTTGTCACAGGTGGACCTCTGAGCCAAGAAAAAGTTCCGTCCCATTGTGGAAATAGGAAGAAAAAGCTCCGCCCCACTATGGAGATCCACACTTCTAGCTACCAAAACTCACTAGAGAAGAACTTGGGGACCTTGTATGGATCTCCACACAAATTTACCATGGTGTTGAATATCCTAGAATTCTTTACACTACCCCAAAGAATCTAACTATTCCAGATGTCTCTGTCTTATGCAGAAGTCTCTTATGTAGTGTGCATAAAATAAACAAAAAATGGTAAAAGTCCCACAATGAGCTCTGTCTGCGACATATGGTTCATTCTACATGTTAAATTATGTGGGAGTCTTACTCCATTATCTGAGTCAGGACTTGCTGTGAAATTACCTGTGACCTTGTACGGTGTCAATCAAGCAGATCTGCACACATGAAAATTTTAAAAGTCCAATTGGTTGGACGACAAGCCATGGCCCACCCAGCAGATAAGTTGAAAAATATTTAAGTGGTCCACCAGCAGCTAACTTAAAAAGTATTTAGTTCATGCGATATCTAAACCTTCCAATAGGTTGGCCCTGACATGCGGATCACTCAATGCAAAATTCAGACCCCATCTGCTCATCAGATGAGCCACACCGAAGGATGCAATGTCTAGCCATTGATAAATGAAAAAAAATACCAGTGTGGTCCACTCGATACACAGTCCATATATGTGTGTGTGTGTTTGTGTCCAACTGATGTGGCTGATTTTTAAACACATGAAAGTTGTTCATTGGAAAGAAAGCATTAAAAAGATAATCTCATTTCCTCATGTAAGAAGATCAACTTGTTGATGTCTTTACAAAGGCAGAAGGAAATCAGTTATAAAAGAATGTGAACAAGCTTAGCATGATCGACATCTATGCTCTCAGAAGTCTTGTTACATCTAGAAGTGGGTTGTTCTTTTTTCTTTTTAATTTTTGCGGGGAAAGTAGTAATATTTTTTATTCTCTTAAGGAAATTCTCGTAGTATGCTCTTTATTTAAATCAGACCAATCCATTCAAAGGTCGGCAAAATTTTGTGGCCGTCAATGATTTCAGTGTTCTGGCTCACTTGATGATGAGCAGGACAATTCGATCTTCTCTCAAGCTAATGCCTTCGATATTGAGGTCGTGCCCTAAAAAACCAATGTTATGAACGGATAGCTTGGTTTATTCTATGATACATTGATGCATTAGTTTCATTATTGCATGTGGAACATGGAAATCATATTATATAAATTAGGGTTAAAGAAGGGGATTTTTCTGATTGTCTTTGAGAACTTGAGATTTAACACAACGACTATTGCCTGAGTGAGAGTTGTGGGTCATGAATCTCATTGTCCTGTATATCCATGACCAGTTAGCGGGTTGTAGGATGAAACTGTGGCATCGTTTTCTTAGTCATCTTGTGTGACGGGACTCATGATGAGTTAGGTTGGAAGGTCTCCACTCTCGGGTGCGATGACGAGTTGGTATGCCTTGACTCTTCTATGCATGAGTGTTGAGTCTAATATAAATATAGGCTCCTGGGTGGACTTGTTGGGTACTTACATTGGTAGGATTGAAGACAAGTATTGAGACTGGGAGATTCATCATGCCTAGATTAGACTGACATTTGGATACACTAGCTTCAATTAGCACCTAGACCTGAGAATGTGTGGGCTGGTGGGTCTTAATAGCATGTGCTTTGGTTTACTTTTTGAGGTCATCTCATGACCAATAAAAGTGGATGCAATTGGGTTCATACATCAAGGTCCGTTGAGGGTCACATGATTCCACAAGAGATCCACTGATTATTCAGGAAATTACATATGGGTTGATCTTATGGTTTTGACAGTCCAAATGTTTTTAGGGTTGTCAGAGCATTAAAAGTTTTATTATTATTATTATTATTATTATTATTATATTACACACCCCCACACACTCACCCCACACGGATAACGAAGGTGTCTAACTGTTAGCTTTTATTTTTAATTGTTGATTTATTTTAAATTAAGCTTGAGGAAGATCTATGGTTAAGATTTGATGGTTCATGATGTAGGACATGACACATACATTCCTAGCATGGTTGGACCAAAAGAAGATGAACCATAAATTGGCCATAACTTTTGATCTGGGTATCGTTATTAGAGCTGTACACGAGTTCAACCGAATCGAGCTTGGTACAGCTCGACTCAGCTTGACCACTAGCTGACCCCAGCTTGAACTCGGCTCGGCTCAGTCCTTGAGATTGACTGGTCAACTCAGCTCGAACTCAGTTTTGAACGAGTCGAATCGAGTTTTTTCGAGTCAAGCGAGCTAATTAAGTTAATTCGGTTCATGTATAGCTTTAATCATTTAAGGGCGCACGACCTAATGAGCCATCCAGGGTGAATCGACCCACAACGTGGGTCGCGTCTGTCCGTTTCGCTAGAAAACGCACTCTTTTAGCTAAAAAACGAAACCTTAAGAAAAAATTACTATTTTTAGTAATTTCGTTTTTTATAATTTTTATTTTTATTTTTAGAGTTTTAGATTTTCTTCTTTTTTAGAAATAACTTGTAATCATGCTATAAGACTCTTCTAGCAAAAGTTTATTTGAAAATTTTAATTTTAGAAATTAGGCTTTAGAAGAATTTTATTAGAATTATAATTTTGCTATTTTTGGTAATTACGAATTTTGGTATAAATTTTTCCTTATTAATGGTGTAGTAGGGACACACATATTAAACAATTATTAATCAATTTATTTCAAATTTTATTAGAAATTATTTCTATTTTCTATCCTCATCGTGGATTCGAGAAATCTCCGTGAGGAGTACAGAGAAGATCTGCAGATTCAGAGTAATTATCCCCTGAGGAAGACGGTGCTCGAACTCATCATGTCCATCCATGTGTCAGTTTATAACTTAGGCAGGCATGAGACATGGGTTGAGGATGGTGGCTATGGTGAATGGAGGAATTTAATTGGTGGGGTGCATGATTAAGGCATGATCATAGATTTTTGATGCAATATCAGGGTGGAGTACTATAATTGGTGCCTCCCCTTAAACCCAAGTAAATTGAAGAGAGCCTTTGCATGCCTAAGCCTCCTCGGGGTGTCACCTATAGCACAAGAGGGAAGATGAGAGAAGTGGGTGATAAAGAACACCTCTCCTCTCTCCTCGCATCACATGTATGGAGCATGTAGGGTCCATCAAGTGGATGACTCTAGTGTCATCTTTGGCCCTACTCCAAAGGCTGATGTGTGGCTCCACCTCATTCATTTGGGATAGATTGGGGAGAAACTTCTTAGTTTGGAAAATTGATATTGACGGTTTCACATGGTATTAAATCAGGTAACTCCTTTCCAACTATGAATTTAGTTTTTCTAAAAATTTGATAGTATCCAAATTGATATCCATCGGGGTTAAATACACTATTTGAGTTTATAAAACTATTGAATTTCACTACATTTCGCAGAACTTTAACATTAGATATCCAACATATGACATGTGTTGGTAGGAAAGTAAGGTGTACTATGGTGAACTTATGATGCGTGTGCATTTGATTTTCTATTGCAAATGTGTCTTTTTCGCTGCTTATACACTAATGGACACCTCCTTTGGATGACTCATGTATTTTAAAAAGGTTTTTAGAATTTTGTTTATTTCGAAATTTCCCACCACACAACCTCCAAAATTTTCAACCAAGCCCTTTTGTTTCTTTGTTATTTTGTCTTGTTTTTAGCCCTGGGTTTGAAAACTAAATGCCTGTTTGGATTCATGAAAAGCATGGGAAAGGAAATGGTGTTTCCCATGAAACTTATTTTTCTTTGTTTGTTATGCGTGTTTTTTAAATTTTTTTTTTTTATATATATATATATATAAAGAAAACTGTGGGAAACACCATTTCCCACTTTCTATTTTTGTTGAAAAATAAATAAATTTATTTTTTTTACCTTATTCTTAAGAAATACATTTTCTCACAATAGAAGGAAAATGAGTTTTGGAGAGTTTTATCTATGTTTAATCGCCTCACATGTGCCACATGTCTTAATATACATTGTCCATCTTTGGTCATGCTGCACACGTGCCAATATATCACATGTGCAACCATTCGTTTTCTCTTATGCCCCCATATATGCTAATGTGCCACATGTGTTACCATCTATCTTCTCTTACACCCTAGTTGTACTATCATTCAACATGTACTACCATTCATTTTACTTGTGCCTCCACATGTGCAAAACACCCCCATATACACTAATGTATCATTTTCCATCTTCAATCCTCAAATATGCCATATACGAATGGTGCCAATGTTCACGAGTACCGTGTGTCTTGTGCCACCGTACAACTACCACACGTGCCACAATTCAACTTAAAGTGCTCATATATGGTATGTATGCCATATGTGCAATTGTTCATCTTTAAGCATCTCATATGTGTCACATGTGCTAATTTGACACATGCTAGTGATTGCTTCAAAAAAAATTTCAAAAAAATGTTTTGTTTTGCCAAATAACAAACTTAAAAACAAATCCTAGATTTCTATGAAAATCTTGTTGAAAAGCAAACTAAAAAAATAAATTTTCTTTTCCCACAATTTACTAGATGAAACACTATTTCCTTTCTCATGTTTTTCATGAATCCAAACAGGTCCTAAGAGATTTTCAAATGGTTTATAAGTGGGAATTGAAGTATAAGGCTTGCCCTTGAAGCCACAATGGTGTTTGGTTTTGCACCATTTCTTCCCAACGCATCTCAAGCTATGCCATGGTATGCATATGGCAATGTCCAATTAAGTCTACTCATGTGTATCCAAAGGGTTGTTTCCCTTCATTGGTTTTCTTCAAATATCTATTCGTCTTTAAATTCATTACTCTCTCCAGTTTTCTTCAAATGTTTCGTTATCTTTAAATTCAATTTTTTATTTAGGGTTAAATTCAATTTTCTATTTTGGATTCAGTCTGCAAACTGATTCGAACCCGTGTACATTGAGAGTGGATGATGACCGGACAGTAGTTGTTGTATCTTGGAGGTTGATATTCCAAAAATCCAATTGTGCTAACGGATATTGTCTAAGGAAAGCAGATTAACTACAAGCCGAGTGAATCCAAATCACACATCGGTTACAAAAATTTAATAAATTTCTTACTCCCTTTAATTTTTAAGTCATCACATATTCTAGATAGTTTTTCAAAATCAAAGGTAAAAAACCAATTCATTGCGAGATAACAACAGATCCAAATCTATGATACTGCATAGTGTCTCATGTGAGGTATTTAATTGCCCTGATTGGTGGTGGAAGTATTCAGGCATTTTTTTTTTATATTCATGATTGAGAAAACGTTTCTATCTGATGAAGGCTGATTTTACTGTCTCAAAGGTCCATCGAAATCCACACTTTGGTCGTGTTTGGATGTACGTCTTTAACTGAATGGCAATCATTTTACATTTACATTGCTTTTAATTCCAACTTGAAGGTACCATTTTGTCGTGTTTGGATGTACATCTGAATTGAATGCCAGGATTGTGTATTATTTATATTGCTTTCAGGTTGGACTAGGAAGTATGGTCGTGTTTGGATGTACATCTGAATTGAAAGTCAGGTGGGTTGGGTCGGATTGGTGCCCAACCCAAGGTTCCTATACATCAACCCTAACCCAACCCAATCCAACCTTGGGTTGGGAATTCTCAACCCAAGCCCAACCGGAGCGGCTCGGTCATATTGGTCGAGTAGATACATGCTAATATTTTTGTTATTACATTAGTTTATTATATTTCAATATACATCTTATTTTTTTGTATTTATAATTTTATTAATTTATATATAGTTATTTATTGTAAAGAATTTCATTTTTTTTTTTAAACAAACAGGCTAAAATATAGGACAACTACTCCATTAAAAGTCATGTTGTGTAGCACACAATTTATTTGGGACAGAGAAATCCAGCATATATTGTTAGCTGAGAGACCCGGCGGCACTGGAATTTCTTGTACCTTCAATACGGATGATCCACACTCAACTATAATTTATAAGTAACTTATATATCGATCCAACCTGAGACCTGAACCCGAGCCTGACCTAAGTTTTATGGGGTTGGTGTTTGTATAGCCCGAGACCGAACCCGCACATCCTGCCCGAGCCCAACCCAATGTCGGGTTGAACCCGCCCGAATTTCAGGCCTAGTCAAGATACGTTATGGCCCATTCCAACATGGACCGAATTTGGGTCTGATTTTATACCCAAATTTGATTTTTATACGTTATTGTCGTGGGCTTGACCTGAATGTGATTTTTATACCCAAAAATGAAAAGGGCCCTACACGTGGCGGAGTTCAACAATCTTTTCTTTTGATGCTAGGCCCGTTACAGGACCCGGATCCGGATCCCAACACGTTTATGGCCCACTAACAATACGATCGAATCACGCGTTTGGAATATTCCAGATGGAAAGAATGCAATGACAGATACGACACCTGCTTTTCCACTGAAATCAATCACAGCCAACCTTATCCTCGCTGTCTTCTACTTCAGTCTTCAGACAAGACAAAAAAAAAAAAAAAAAGAAAAAAAAAAAAAGAGGAAATTTCCAGACAGCCTTTTCTGCAAATCATTAGCCCACGGCCCACTTGCACGCCAATCAATACAGGCATCCAAAATTGTGGGCCCCACGAGAATAGATCTTACGCTGAAAATCGCTCTGATCATATGATCCTGACCATCCAATTTGTTGCAATCGACATTGACGTGGATGGCATCTGTTGATGTTTTGATGGAAAGATATAATTTTTTTTTTCCTACGGCCAAGATCATGTGATTTTGTGCTAGAGTTATTCTATTTGAAGTGTGGTGGAGTTTCCTGTTTGGACAAGTGGGGTCTTTGTTTTAATGATCTAGACCATTGAGATGATACAACCCACATAAGATGTCCCACCCACTAAAAAAAAAAATTAGAATGTAAGATCACATTCATTGAATCTTGGATCACTTTCAGTCGGGAGCTTTCTTTCTCAACCGGCCATTCACTGGCCAACAATTGAAGTGTTAAGGTCTTCCCCTATGGTATTTACATCTAAGAGTTCATCCACGGCGAGGCCCATCATATCAACGGTTTGGATCACTAAATCCTCGGTACCACTTGGACGAATCAAAATCCTATTCTCAAGTATAATTAGGGCTGAAAGTTGGGCGGGTTCAACCCGACCAATCCGACATTGGGTTGGGCTCGGGCAGAATATTTCGGGTCCGATCTTAAGCTTGGGCTATACAAACACCAACCCGATAAAACTTGGGTTGGGCTCGGGTTGAGGTCTTGGGTTGCCCGACCCAACCCGAACCCGATCAATATATAAGTTACTTATAAATTATAATTGAGTGTGGATTGTTTGTGCACACTAGTAATGTCCAATCTTATTTGTACACGTCATTTCCAAGGACTCGAGCTAACAAGATATGTCAGATTTCTCTCTCTCAAATAGACTTCGTGTTATGCTACATGACTTTTAAAGGAATAGTTGCCTCATATTTTAGCTTGTGTTTTTTAAGAAAAAAATGAAGTTCTTTATAATGAATAATCACATATATAATTAATAAAGTTATAGATATAAAAAAGAAATCCCATATTGAAATATAATAAACTTATGTAATAACGAAAATATTAACACGTATATACCCGATCAACCTGACTGCGTCCGCTTAGGTTGGGCTTGGGTTGAGAATTCCCAACCCAAGATTGGGTTGGGTTGGGTTGGGTTGGGTTGGGTTAGGGTTTAGGTACAGGAACCTTGGGTTGGGTTAGGGTTGAGCATCAACCCAACCCAACCCAACCCAACCCAACCCAACCCAACCTGCCCAACTCTCAGCCCTAGGTATAATACTGTACTACTGTTGAGAAATGATCCAGTGCTCTTAGAGCACTACGAGTTGTAGTACTCTTGATTTTGAATTGGTTCACTTGGACAGTCCAATCGATCAATCTGAACCGTCCATTAAGTTCACAAAATATTTATATTTTACGATACAAAATGCACACTGAAAAATGATCTAATCAATCCTTTATTTGACCTTATTTTCTATAGCCATCCCTTTTCCAAGCCATGGATGAGATGGTTACGAATGCCTAACGAAAATGATGCTTTAGAAACACGAGCAATCCGTGATGGTCCGTAACAAATAGATGGATCAATTTCTTGATTAAACCTATTTTTTGCAATGATCTTGACCGTTCTTTACAATCCCATTGATCAAACGGTTAATATTTGTCAGATCAGTGTGATGTTTCCATAGTAGCCCATGCAATGTTCGTTGGACGTGATAAACAGTCTAGATCAATGGATCAGACCATATTCATGTTCCATTGCAACTAGGAGTACAATAACTACTTCTAGTCTGAGAGCACTGAACATTTCTCTACGACCCTGTTTCGGTAGTGCCCCCTCCGGTATCGACATCGGTGCTGGAATTATTCTGTGGGCTCCATCATGATGAATTTGTTTTATCCACGCCGTACATCCATTATTCCAGATCATTTTAACCTATGAGAAAAAAAAATGAGGTAGATCCAAGTATCAGGTGGACCACACCACAGGAAACAGTGGTGAATTTAATGCCCATCATTAATAACTTCCTAGGGTCGACTATATTGTTTATTTTCCATTCAAGTGTTGATAAGGTCATACAGACCTGGATGAAGGGAAACACAAATATCAGCTTAATCCAAAACTTGTGGGCCCGATGAAGTTTCTAACCGTGAGCGTTCAATCAGCACCTTTTCCTGTGGTGTGGTCCTTAGATTTTGATATGCCTCAATTTTTTGTTTCGTTCACTAACATGAGCTGGAAAAGTGGATGTACGGCATAAATATAATACATACATTATGGTGGGGCCCACAGAGCTTTTCCGGAACCGACCACAGCATAGTCCGGGTCCGACGTTGACTGACGCGGATTACGTGAGGCTGGGTAAGGCCCTGAGACGGTGAGGGTCTACCTAGATGCATGTGCTGTGTATCCACGCCGTCCATTCGTTTTTACAGATAATCTTAGGACATGCTTACAAAAATTGGGCAGATCCAAATCTCAGGTGGACCACGCATTAGGGATTGAATTCTTGCCATTAAAAACTTCTTAGAGGCCACAAAAGTTTTGGATCTGCTATCGGTTTACCCTTCATCTAGGTCCGTGTGACTTTATTAACCGGTGGATGGCCGGGTACTTTTTTAGTATAGACCTGACCTACCATCCACCTTTTTTTATTGGACCAAACAAAACTTACCTTACCTTTTTTAGTATAGACCCGGCCTACCATCTACCTTTTTATATTGGATCAAATAAAACTTATCTTACCAATTCAGACTTTTATGCTTGCAAACTTTATATGTATGCGACTAAAGTTAGGGGTATTTTTGTGTATTTTTGTCCAAAACTCTAAAAGTTTACTTTAGTAATATAAGTTTTCAACCGTAAAAAAAAAAAGAGAAAAACAAAAAGGCATAAAAAGGGGTGTCTATAATGCTAACTTTTTCGACGGGAAAAAAACATTACAATAGGCCCTGTGAAGTTTTAAATGATGCATATTCAATTACCATTGTTTCCTATGGTGTGGTCCAACTGAGATTTGGACATGAGTCATTTTTATTACAGATCTTTCAAAACGGATGGACGGCATGGATATACAGAAAATACATCAACGTGCCCCCCACGGTCACGGCATTACCCACTAAGCTGTTACCCCTGCGTCTCCTAATCCGGACCGGACGTTGACACCTTGTGAGGATGGGAATCGCCACAATCCACACATGGATTGTATGGCTGCTGATTAAAGTGAAAGGAAGACTTACAGAGGCGCTTTTAGCTGTCGCATGTCTTCTCATGCGCATGTCACGCAACCCCAGCTTGCCAATTGTGCAGTGCAGGCGGGTATTTATTCTGACAAGTAGGGCCCATGATTCGTTAATCCAAACCATTGATTTGTTCCAACTAAACGTTGATTGACCATGAGCAAAAATTCTAACCGGTAACATAACCGTAAGTTATGATGTGGAAGAGTAATATCGAAGTGGTCCACATTAAAATTGAAAATGAGTAAATATTGGGGGATGGGATATTCCAATATGGGATAGTCTTTCATAGGTTCTTTCAATGGTTGGATTCAATAGATTAATGGTCTGGATTATATATACACGGGTCCCTCTTTGTATAATGGAAATCACGTGTATATATTTGAAGTTCTCATGTGGCGTATAATGTATTTTCTCCATGCAGTGCCGTGAGCCCCGGGCAACGGTAAAAGGCCAGAGAGAAACTTCCAGCTGTATACCCCAACTCCTACCCATAGTCTTTTACAAACGCTCCCAAGCTAAACCATTATATACGGACACATTATTTTCATACGAAAATACCCTTGCATTCGGACAGTAGAACATTTTGTATACATATGGTTACGGATTATAACTGTACCTATTTGTAACATGGTCTACGTCGTATATTATGACAAATATGCTATGCTTCCAATAGCTACGGTTATAATCCTTAGCTATATGTCTACAGAATGGATGTTACAACAGTGCTGAATGCAAGGGTATTTTCGTCTGAAAATAATGTGTCCGTACATAATGGTTTAGTTTGGAAAAGTAAAGTTTGGGAGCGTTTGGAAAAGACGATGGGTAAAATTGGGATTTACAGACTTATCTTTACTCTATCCGGACGGACTCGGTCCAGATAGGGCTGTGAGGGGTCCACCGTAATACATTTGTTTTATCCACACCGTCCATCCATTTTTACAGGTCATTTAGGATATGAACCGAAAAAGAAGGCATATATAAGGCTCAAGTGGACCATGCCACAGGAAGCAGTGGTGATAATGACACCCACCGTTTAAATCTTCCTAGGGCCCACCGTGATGTTTATTTTCCATCTAACATGTTCATAAAGTCACATAGATCCGGATGAAATACAGATATCAGTTTGATCATAACTTCTGCAGCTCCCAAGAAGTTTTTAATGGTTGGAGTTCAATCCCCACTGTGTGGTCCACTTGAGCCTTGGATCAATCTCATTTTAAGATCCTACCATAAAATGATCTGAGAAAATGGATGGACGGCGTGGATAAAACACGTACATCATGATGGACCCCACATTACCTTTGCAGCTGAGTCGGTCCTGGCAGGGGCAGGACACAATCCGTGTCCATTTACACGAGGAATGTTATGATCCTCGACCCTGGAAGACGCACGATATGCTTGGATTTTCAGTTTGTACATGTGGGGTCCATGATTGAATGATCTTGACGGTTGGTGTTCAATCCTTCAACATGAAAGGAACATGACTTAAAAATCTCCCAGGATCAGGAAGCTTAACAAGCCACCTTACAGCCTGAAAATAGACGGTCCAAAATAAACTAAAAAGATCAACATTGGGAAATTGATCGTACTTGCCTCGAAGTTTGGGCAAATTACCTAGAACACTACAACACTCCATATATTCCCAGAAGGGCCTTTTGACATGCTTCCGAAAATTACTTTGACCAAAATGCCCTTGTCCTTGTTTAAGTAGTTGTACGGTTTTCCAAGAAAGAAGAAGTTACGTAGTATTTAATGCCAAAAAAGTGATGTTTATGGAACCCTTTTTTGTGTGCATGCAAGGACCAGGCTCGTGGGGTCCACATTGATGTATGTGTATAATCCATGCTGCCCATCCTTTTTACTGTGTCATTTTAGGGCTAGGGCCTAGATATCAGCCTGATCCAGAGCTTGTGTGGGTCACATAATATAAAATAATGGTGATAATGGAACCCACTATTGAAACTTTTCAGGCTCACTTTGATGTTTGTTAGAAGTGGACACTGCCCAAGTTAGGACTTTTTTACGCCCAAGCGGAGCAGGCTGACAAGGTAGACGGAATGGATCACCCCATTGTGGGCCTTAAGCTATGGTACCAATGGTTTGGTAGAAAAGGACGTGAACACGTTTAAAACCACGATCCATACAACATGAAAACCACGACCCATATAACATAACAACTATGACCCATGCAAACCACGACCCAAATGGGCCCACACTGATGTATGTGTATAATCTATTCCGCCCATCCTTTTTGTCGTGTCATTTTAGGGCTAGGGCCCAAATATCTGCCCGATCTAGTGCTTTTATGGCCCACAAAATAGAAAATAATGGTGACTGTTGAAAGTTTTCAGAATCACTGTGATGTTTGTTAGAAGTGGACATTGCCCAAGTTAGGATTTTTTAGGCCCATGCCGAGCTGGCCAATAAGGTGGATGGATCGAATCACCCCTTTGTGGGCCTTAAGCTATGGTACCAATGGTTTGGTAGAAAAGGAATTGAACACGTTGAAAACCAAGATCCATACAACATGACAACAAATGGGCTGCAGTTGTATGGATCGTACTTGTCATGTTATATGGGTCTTAATTATCCTGTTATATGAGTTTTAGTTGTATGGATCGCAGTTGTCCTGTTATATGGATCGTAGTTATCTTGTTATATGGGTTGCGGTCACAGTTATCCTGTTATATGGGTCTTAGTTTTCCTGTTATATGGGGTCTCAGTTGTATGGATCGAGGTTGTCCTATTATATGGGTCGCAGTTATCCTGTTATATGGGTCGTGGTCGCAGTTGTCCTGTTATATGGGTCTTAGTTTTCCTGTTAATGGGTCTCAGTTGTATGGATTACAGTTGTCCTGTTATATGAGTTGCAGTTATCCTGTTATATGTGTCGCGGTCTTAGTTATCCTGTTATATGGGTCATAGTCGTCCTGTTATGTGGGTCTTGGTTGTATGGATCACAGTTATCCTGTTATATGGGTCGTAATTACCCTGTTATATGGGTCGCGGTCGCACTTGTCCTGTTATTTGGGTCATAGTTGTCCTATTATATGGGTCTCAGTTGCATGGATCGCAGTTGTCCTGTTATATGGGTCACAGTTACCCTGTTATATGGGTCGCGATCACAGTTGTCATGTTATTTGGGTCTTAGTTGTCCTGTTATATGGGTCTCAGTTGTATGGATCGCAGTTGTCCTGTTATATGGGTTGTAGTTATCCTGTTATATGGGTTGTGGTCGCAATTGTCTTGTTATTTGGGTTGCAGTCGTCCTGTTATATTGGTCTCAGTTGTATGGATCGCAGTTGTCCTGTTATATGGGTCTTAGTTATCTTGTTATATGGGTCACGGTTGCAGTTGTCCTGTTATTTGGGTCTTAGTTGTCCTGTTATATGGGTCTTAGTTGCATGGATCGCAGTTGTCTTGTTATATGGGTCGCAGTTATCCTGTTATATGGGTCGCGGTCGCAGTTGTTCTGTTATTTGGGTCTTAGTTATCCTGTTATATGGGTCGCAGTTATCTTATTATATGGGTCGCGGTCGCAGTTGTCCTGTTATATGGGTCTCAGTTGTATGGATCGCAATTGTCCTGTTATATGGGTCGCGGTCGTAGTTGTCATGTTATTCAGGTCGCAGTTGTCCTATTATATGGGTCGTGGTTGTCATGGGTCGTGGTTATCATGTATATATGACCCACAATGGGGTGATCTGATCCATCCACCTTTTTGGCCAGCTTGTCGTGGGCCCAGAAAGTCCTGACTTGGCCCCACATTGATGTATGTGTATAATCCATGCCGCCCATCGTTCTTGCCATGTCATTTTAGGGCTAGGGGCCAAATAGCAGCTTGATTCAGTGCTCGTGTGGCCCACATAATAGAAAATAATGGCAACTATTGAAACATCAATGGATCAGATGTGGGCCAAAGTCAGGACTTTTTGAAAATAATGGTGACTGTTGAAACATCAATAATGGTGACTTAGACATTATCTATCAAGCCTCGAAATTCAGTACCCGAGTTGGCCTGGCCCGAACCCGAATTCCACGACTGTGAGTTTTACTTAAACAAGATATATATCGCAACCCACATTATTTTCATGCATTTTCAAGGCAATTAGAGCAATTAAAAGGGTCAAAATAATTATCATTAAAAACATCCACTTGAATATTTAGTTACATTGATATTAAAAAATAATTAATAACAACATACATTGATCTTTAATTAACTTCTAAATAAATAAGGTAAAAAGTCTTCAATCTTGCCCAACTAATTCTTCATACATAAACCCTGCAAAATAATCTATATGGGTGTGAGCGCGACGACTCGTAGGGTCATATCCTTCCCAAAATTGAAAATTCTACGTTAACACAAATAAAACTCAATAATACAAATATGATTAATTACGAGTATTGAATCGTCATTTTACATGATAACAATAATAATTTATTTTTCATAATAATAACAAAATAAGACAATGCAGTTATCTAAAATCATTTTTGGTTCAATTCCAGGCAGAACACCCGTATGTGTTGATCCTTTTAGGGAATGACCCTCGGCAGAGCACCTAGTGAATAAACTTTTAGGGTAAATACCCAGGGTAGAACACCCATGTGTGTTGATCGTTTTAAGGAATCGCCCAGGGCAGAGCACCCGTGCCGATCTTTTCGGGAATGACCCTGGGCAGAGTACCCGTACCATGCTGATCCTTTCGGGAATGACCCTAGGTAAAGCACCCATAAAAATATAATGATCCTTTTTAGGCAGAGCACCCATAAATTCAAATACTTTATTCATTATATAATACTAAGGAATTAATTACAATTTGAGCACATAACGATAATTAATTAAAATCAATTAATAACTCAAATAAATTCCATTTATACTATGCAATTAAGAATCAAATAAAATAATCTGCAACTAATGATAATAATCAAATAAATTGAACACATAACAAATAATCAAATCAATCTATATATTAACCTAAAATTTTCAACAGGGAAGATCACCTACCTGATTTAGTGTGACATATCCCATGTATGGTTGGATTAGGCGAGAAGATCTAAGATCGATACAAATGCAGTCCATTCGGCCCAGATGACTTCTGATTTGAATATAAAATAGTGCTTCATATAGATCATGTGGTGGCTACTTGACAAAGGATATGTCGCGGTCTTCAATAGTGGATTCTTGTATAAGATAGATCTCAACGTGTCCTTTGTTCTAGATAGCTCAGATGAGTCCCACGGGGCTGAAGGAAGGTAGATTTTAAAGCTCCAATGAACTTGGTTAGTGGGTATTGTGGTTGGAAGCTTGCAGATGTCGCACATCTTTTGTCAAGTGTGAAGAAGAGTCGACATTATTTTCGGTTGAAGTCTAATACTGGAGCTAATGGTGGGTTAATGGCCAAAGATGGGTTTGGGTTTGCAGTTGTATTACGGAGAAGAAGGAGAGGAGAGAGAAAATTGGGAGGCGGGATTGGTTTTAGGTGTCGTGCACAAGCACGTCACTTTTGTTTTGTTGTTTTTTTAAAAAACACAGTGGACCCCACTCATGATGTTTATGAAAAATCCACCCCGTTTATTTATTTTTCCAGATCAAGTTAGGGCATTAGCCCAAAAATGAGGCTGATCCAAGGTTCAAGTGGACTACACTAAAAGATATGGTGGAACCCACCGTTAAAAGAAAAATGGGGTGTTACATTGTCCACTTCTAACAAGCATCAATGTGGGCCCAAGTCAGGACTTTTTGGGCTCACGACAAGCTGGCCAACAAGGTGGATGCATCAGATCACCCCATTGTGGGCCATATATAACATGATAACCATGACCCATGACAACCATGACCCATATAACAAGACAACTGCGATCGCCACCCATATAACAGGATAACTGCGACCCATATAATAGGACAACTGCATTCCATCCACCTGAGACCCATATAATAGGACAACTAAGACCCAAATAACAGGATGATTGCGATCCATGCAACTGAGAACTATATAACAGGACAACTAAGACCCAAATAATAAGACAACTCTAACTGCGACTTATATAACAGGATAACTGCTACCCATATAATAGAACAACTGCGATCCATGCAACTGAGACCCATATAATAGGACAACTTAGACCCAAATAACAGGACAAGTGCGACCGCGACCCATATAACAGGATAACTACGACCCATATAACAGGATAACTGCGATCCATACAACTGAGACCCATATAACAGGACAACTAAGACCTATATAATAGGACAACTAAGACCGCGACCCATATAACAGGATAATTGCGGCCCATATAACAGGACAACTACGATCCATACAAGACCCATATAACAGGAAAACTAAAACCCATATAACAGGACAACTGCGACCGTGACCCATATAACAGGATAACTGCGACCCATATAACAGGACAATTGCGATCCATACAACTGAGATCCATATAACAGGAAAACTAAGACCCATATAACAAAACAACCGCGACCGCGACCCATAAAACAGGATAACTACGATCTATATAATATGACAACTGTGATCCATACAACTGAGACCCATATAACAGGATAACTAATACCCATATAACATGAAAACTACGATCCATACAACTGCAGCCCATTGGGTCATAGTTGCCATGTTATATGGGTCGTGGTTGTTATGTTGTATGGATCGTGGTTTTCAACGTGTTCAATTCATTTTCTACCAAACCATTGGTACCATAACTTAAGGCCCACAAAGGAGTGATTCGATCCATCCACCTTATCGGCCAGCTCGGCGTGAGCCCAAAAAATCCTAACTTGGGCAATGTCCACTTCTAACAAATATCATAGTGAGCCTGGAAACTTTCAACAGTCATCATTATTTTCTATTTTGTGGGCTATAAAAGCACTGGATCGGGCTGATATTTGGGCCCTAGCCCTAAAATGACACTACAAAAAGGATGGGCGGAATGGATTATACACATACATCAGTGTGGGCCCATTTGGGTCGTGGTTTGCATGGGTCGTAGTTGCCATGTTATATGGGTCGTGGTTGTCATGTTGTATGGATCGTGGTTTTAAACGTGTTTACGTCCTTTTCTACCAAACCATTGGTACCATAGCTTAAGGCCCACAATGGGGTGATCCATTCCGTCCACCTTGTCTGCCTGCTCCGCTTGGGCCTAAAAAAGTCCTGACTTAGGCAGTGTCCACTTCTAACAAACATCACAGTAAGCTTGAAAAGTTTCAACAGTGGGTTCCATTATCACCATTATTTTCTATTATGTGACCCACATAAGTTCTGGATCAGGCTAATATCTGAGCCCTAGCCCTAAAATGACACGGCAAAAAGGATGGGCATCATGGATTATACACATACATCAATGTGGGCCTCACAAGCTTGGTCCTTATTCGCACACAAAAAAGGATTCCGTACACATCACTTTCTTGACATTAAATACGACGTAACTTCTTCTTCCCTGGAAAACTGTACAAGTCCTGAACCAAGGTTAGGGGCATTTTCATCCGAAACAAACTCCAAAAGTTGTCAAAAGACCCGTCTGGGAATACATGGAGTGTTGTAGTGTTCTAGGTAATTTGCCCAAACTTTGAGGCGAGTACCGCCAATTTCCCGCAGATATTTTGTACATGTACGGTTCAAATAAGTTTTCTCGCCAGATGCACGGAGCAGATTTACATATCCAACATGGTCGGCCCGCCCGGTGAGCTTGGGTGTTGTAGACAATTTCGATCCTCTTTTCTCATACGTAGCAAACGTAATACCATATCCAAACCACTCATCAGATGGCTGTCCCTAAAAGACATGGTCAAGAAAAAAAGAAGAAGCTAAAATGGAGTTCCATAGACCATCCGCTGTTCGTAAAAAGTTCCTCCACTGGAAGGGTTAGGAATGTCTCGTTAGAATGAAATTTGGGACATGGCCCATCCATGGTATGTGTTACCTGATCATCGGTTCAGATCCCGTTTACATTTGCCATGCATCTGGAAACCTAATCACATATCTCTCGAATTTGTGGAAGTTGGGTGCAGGTGGGGCCATATTTCAGTGATCCACGCCTTCCATCGATTTTTTCAGATCATTTTAGAGAAATATACAAAAATTGAAGTATATCGAGAATTGAAGTGGACCACACCACAGAAAACAATATGGATAATGACATCCACCGTTGAAACCTTCCTAGAGCCCACAGGGATTTTTATTTGCCATCCAAACTGTTGATAAGGTCACACAGATCTGGATGAAGGGAAAACACAAATATCAACTTGATCCAAAACTTCTATGTCCCTCGAAGTTTTCAACAGTAGTGATTCAGTTCCCACTGTTTCCTTTGGTGTGGTCCACTTGTAGTTTATAAATACTTCAATTTTGGTCTCACGTATTAAAATGATTTTAAAAAACGGATGTAAGGTATGGATTTCTAACATACATCACGATGGGCCCCATCTAGCATCCTAACTCAGGAAGAAAGGCTTTCGCAGGAAATGCGCCTCCGATTATCACATCCTCCATGAGAGAAGAGAGTTTCTATCCGTTGATTTTTTAGCCGAACGTGTACGATCCTAAATAGTACCATCAATTTTGGTCTCACGTAGTAAAATAATCTGAAAAAACAGATGGACAGTGTGGATTTCTCACAAACATCACGGTGGGCCCCACATAGCATCCCAGGCAGGAACTTCAGGCTTTAGCAGGAAATGCGCCTCCGAGTATCACATCCTCCTTGAGATAAGAGAATTTTCATCCGCTGATATTTTAGCCGAACGTGTACGATCCTCAGTCGTACAATCAAACCTTTTTGCCTTTTTTTTTCTTACAAAAGGCCCATCTTGTCCGTTCATGCGACAATCACGTGCTTTACAGCTAAAAATCTGTCTTTTCCCGCGTATTATTTCAATCCGCATTCCATGCACGTGAACTCCTGCATGGTCGCATAGCCTCTCAGTAGATTCGCATACACAGTACCAAATATCCCAACCCCTTCACTCCCTATATAAACCCCTCCAACTCACATACACAAACACATCTGTATACACAAGTAACAAGTAAGAAAGAGTGAGAAATCCCACGTAGTTAAGATGCTTCATATCCTCTTCCTCTTCCTACTCACCATCTCATCCACTCATGCAGCTGTCCAAGATTTCTGCGTAGGAGATCTCACAGCCCCAGAAGGCCCAGCTGGCTACTCTTGCAAGAAGCCGGCCAAAGTCACCGTCGCAGATTTCGTATTCTCCGGCCTCGGCGTGGCTGGCAGTACCTCGAACATCATCAAGGCAGCAGTGACCCCAGCATTCGCAGCCCAATTCCCAGGCGTGAACGGTCTCGGAATCTCGATGGCACGGTTGGATTTGGCCATAGGTGGGGTGATTCCACTCCACACACACCCAGGTGCATCGGAGATCCTGGTTGTAGTTCAGGGCTCGATCACGGCAGGTTTCATCTCATCAGCGAATGCCGTCTACTACAAGACTCTTCGGAAAGGTGATATCATGGTTTTCCCACAAGGGTTATTGCATTTTCAATTGAATGCTGGTGGTACACCTGCGATTGCTTTCGTTAGCTTCAGTAGCCCGAGTCCAGGCCTCCAGATTACTGCCTTTGCTTTGTTCGGGAACAATCTCCCTTCGGCTTTGGTGGAGAAGACTACTTTCCTCGACGACGCTCAGGTGAAGAAGCTCAAGGCCGTTCTTGGTGGGACCGGCTAATCCTACTGTGATCTGGGTTTCTTTCTTTTTTATTCAATTTCTATTGTTGTACTTCTCTCTGTAATATGCTTTTACAGAGGTGTGCGGGTAGGAATTTTCTGATTAATGGTAGTTGTGTCTTGATCTTTCTCTATAATATATGTTTTTACTAGTGTTTTAAGGTTTGATTATTACAATTGTCACAAATTCTCACTTGACACACTTGCCAATTGGAAGTCATGTGTGTGATCTGAGCTTTCTATCTTGTTGGGAATAAGGTTTGATCTTAGGTGGACCATAATGCAGAAAGTAAATCAATGGTTAAAATGACTTTTTTTTTTTTTTTTTTTTTCCAGAACGAGGCCCACCTGATGGAAATATCAGTTGAGTTGCAATTTAGGTAGGAGATGGATGGCTGAAGAAATTTTGGCAATTTTGTTATGTTTTCCCAAGTCATTGTTTATTTTCTAGGAATGTGGCTTGTTTTCATGAGTGGATTGGACTGGTATCCGGGATGGGGCGTCCACAGGGTGGGACCCACATGATGGATGGCTTGGATTGCAGATGAGGTTGGTTTGTAGATGGGCTGTTTTAAACGTTTGTTGGCTAAGAAAAACTCTCGGCACTGAAGTAAAGAGAGATAAGATACAAGTTTCTGAGGTGCATTATTCTGTACCTGTGGAGTTATGTTTCAGAAGATCCAAACCGTTGATCCAGTGAAATGGGAAGGATGGCCTCAAATATCTTCAAAATCGAAAGATTCTAACGTTTTGATCAATGGCCCAGAAAAAAGATCGGTAAGAAAATTATCCATATACAAAAGAAAAATAGTCAACCATCAGAAGGTTGGGATATATTCGAACCATCAATATTGAATCAATCCAAACCACCCAATTGATGGGCCACCTCTTGTAAGTTGAAATATATGCTGAAGTTGGAAAAAAGCACAAATCAAGCTGTCTTATCTATTAGGCTTGTTTGGTTCTGTGTAATTTCGGTAAAAGCATGGTAAATGTATAATTAAAGTACCTTGGTTTTCAGGCAAAACTCAACCTTGTTTTAAAGTGAAAATTCGTATCACCTTATCATGATGCATGCATTATATCCACCTCATCCATTCAATTTTTCATATCATTTTAGGGCATGAGCAAGTGGACCACACCACAGAAAACAGTGAGTCCAAAGGGCGTCATTATTCCCACTGCTGCCTGGGGTGTGGTTCATTTGAGCTTTGGCTCTGCCCCATCTTTGGGCCCGTGCCCTACAATGATATAGAAAAATGAATGGACGGTGTGGATATAATGCATAATGGTAGGACCCATAGAGTTTTGCCAGGATGTGGGCTGAAAGTCGGGCGGGTCGGGTTGGGTCGGGTTACCCTAGCGCAACCCAAGGTTCCTATACCTCAACCCCGAATTCTGAACTCAAGCCCAACATAAGTGGGCTCAGTCGGGTTGCTCAGGTGGATACATGCTAATATTTTCATTATTATATTTCAATAGATGTCTTATTTTTTTGTATATATGATTTTATTAATTATATATGTAATTATTTATTGTAAAGAACTGCATTTTTTCTAAACAAATAAGCTAAAATATACTACAACTACTCCTTTAAAAGTCGTGTTGTGTAGCTCACACTCTATCTGGGAAAGAGAAATTTGGTATATCTTGTTAACTTGAGTCATGAACGTGGACCAATGAGCCTCGATGGCATTCAATTATAATTTATAACTTATATATGGACCAGGTTTGGATTGGGTCAGGCAACCCGAGACCTCAACCCGAGCCCAACCCAAGTTTTATCAGGTTGGTGTTTGTATTGCCCAAGCCCGAATCTGAACCTGATACATCCTGCCCGAGCCCAACCCAATGTCGGGTCGGTCACCGGTTGGTTGGGTTGAACTTACCCGACTGTCAACCCTACGTGCCAACATCTGTCAACTATCAACATATATCAACATCTTACAATGAAACTTTTTTTTTTTTTTTTTTACATTTAATTACCTCAAATCAAACAAACTCTGTGAAATGTGTGCTTGCATTTGCAATGTACAAGCAAAAACCAATGAAGGTAGGCTTATAGAGAATGGATTGAAAATGATTTTGGAGTGACCCGCAGCTAGGTTTTTAATGGGTCCCTTTTAATCCTCTAAAATGTGCCTACTTAGTAAAACTCAACAAGTTCCACAAAATGTAAATTTGCACCTCTTGCCCAACCTATCTGTCCACTAATCAAAAGCCCTAACTGTTCCACCACTGCAAGTTTTATGCAAGTGTGATTGACGAGGTGTACCATCGATCGATGTTCATGCTGTCTATCATGTGCACATATTAATGGATGGTAGAGATGGTTTGTAGACCGACTTTATATCATTTTGATCCTCAGCTCATGTGATTAAGTGTCTGCTGTGTTCACTGAAACAACATTCTTCATCTTCAGTAGTGATTATCAGAAACCATCTAATCATGACTGCAGAATTGCAAACTGTGGAGACAACCATCTGCTAGATCAGTGGCCCCAACACATTGACATGAAACAACCGTCCGATCATTATCTGATGCAGGTTCGTATATCGAAGGCAACAAACCCAATCATCAATCTATACGATAATGGTTTTTAAATGACAAAAACATTTGGATTGCTCCAACAGCATGCAATGCAGGTGCATTTTTAACTGCTAAAACGAGAACAAAGCAGCCCAAAAAGGAAAAGGAAAGAGAGAAGAATACAGACATTATCAGAAAACCAGAAATGAACCCCGGGCTCCCATTTCCTGTCAACCTCGCGTTATTCCATGTAGGAAGAAATACTCTACAGCTCCTCATGGCTGTGTTTCCTGTTTGGATCTGTTATTACATTCTACATAACCATGAATACAATAATGCACAACACCGTTGTGGAAACAATCAACAGAAATGTGAATAACACTTTCTAGAACATCGAGTCGTGTAAAAAAATATGTGGAATCATACATCTTCATGAAGTTGCACATGATGGCATCCTCCCCCAAATATCAGCTTCATCTTGGCCTCATCACACAGTTCCTTGAAGCCTTGAAAGAATTGATCCGCCATACAACTGCATCTTCTAATCGAAATAGAAAACACCCACTTGTCGTTCAGTTGGGGATGTGGAGTTTTAAGCTCTGCAATTCGTTCTCCGATAATGCAATTGCACTCCAGCTGCACTTCGAGAACTCATTCTCCTCGGGTTGCTCTTCAGCTGTTTTGAGAACTATTCGAGCCTGTGGTTTTTCTTAGCATCTATTTCCTGTCCTGTTGTCTTTCGCATATACAGCCCGGTAATGGGTTCGCATAGAAACTCTCCTCCAGCTTCGGGAACTCTCCGGGCTCCCGTAAATATGGATCTCCAATCCGGTCCTTGTGCAGCTTCCTCACTTGGGAGCTGAACTTCTTCCAAGTAATCTTCCCTTCGTCAAATTCATCCACAAGCTTTACCAAATTCATCCTATGGAGGCAACAAAAAAAAAAAATCAATTGTAGAAATACCTCGATAAAGAGAGTGAAAAGGTGCTCTAGAAATAGAAATGCAAGGCACAGAAATGTAACAATGAAATTCATGAAAATTCAATATAGATGGTAGAAAAGCTGATGCGTCGTGAACAAAAAATTCGCTCATTTGACCACCTGACTATCCAATTGGTGTACATTTATCGGACGGTTAACTGAAAACTATCTAATGGTCCTTGTCCAAAAAACAAGTGTCCATGAATCAGAGGTTAGGATTGTTCAACCAATCTGATTTAAGGACTGTAATTTAGCAACATTGTGTCACACAATTATGCCACTTCTAGTCTTCTACAATTTCCGAGTGCCAGCTTATCAAGAGTCGTACACTGCCTGAGTACCGTATAAATCCCCTAAAGATGGATAATACATCTACAAACTTAAGATAAGTGGTGTCCCGGGCATTGGTGCCATACAAGTGGAAGCCAGCGTTTGGTGATCAGGACCACTGATCTGATGAATCACACTGTGGAAAGACCATCCTCAAAGATCTCCCTGATGCATCAAATCGTAACCTCAGTCAGTCCTTCAAATAGATGGTCCAGATGACTGGATTGGCTCTTAATCTTCCATCTTCCAGCATGGTACATCCACTGCTACCACGAGTGTACCGAACTAGAAATGATGCATCTGATGTGTGTGTGTGTGTGTGTGTGTGTGTGTGTGTGTGTGTGTAAGAAAAGAAAATAGTAAATGGTACAATCAGAGTTCCAGATCTCTGATCAAGGACATTTGAGAATTAATGTGATATGCTTAAATCAAGGTATCAATTTGCAAGCAGGTAAGGTATTTTGGAAATAAATGGTATAAATGGGTTGTGAAATTTGTACCTGATAAGAGGACCATTTGGGGAATAGGCGGTGTCCATTAGATTTTTTTTTTTTTTAAATGAATATATAAATAAAAACCGTGTTACTCGGCTTAGAAAGTCCAACAGAGGTCGTTAGAATTTTACCGGTCCGGGTTGATGGTTTTCTTGAAGTCCTCAAAGCGCCTATGACCCTGTACAGCCTTTGCCATATTCCCATCATAGGTATAGACGAATACATCACTCTGAAGGGCAACCACGTAGTCCAATCCAGCAAGCATGTTCTGGTGATTCCTGAAAGGATTCAGCTCCTCTTCCTTTGAAAGAGTCGAGTGAGAGTAGATGTTGGGGAAATCATCAGTAAGATATTGCATGCTGCCGTTTCCATAGGCTTCACCAGCCACCAAGTAGATTGGGGTGCTGGACGGGAATCCCAATCCTTTGAGGAGAAGGGAAGTTTCCCTTGGGGTCATAGGGCAGCCTCCTAACTTCCTTCTCTCTGATCCATCGATCTCTTTCTCTTTCCAGTGGCTAACTTCATAGCGCATCCGCCGAAGGTCTTCGCCTTCTTCTGGTGTCAGACTATGGTCGCAACCCGTAAACGCCAGCATATCCTTTTCATATCTGAACAAATAAAAAAAGGAGAAAGGGATGGAGATGAGAATAGAGAAGTTCAAAAACATCGAAAATCAATAGGGCTGGACTATCATGTGGTTTCCACTTTCTTAATTGAGAGGATCCATTCGCCACATACATGGCACAAATGTATGCCAATCCAGACTTTCAAAATTGTGGGCCCCATCATAGATGGAGAATGATCACACTAGCCAGACAATCCTAACCATCCAAGTGGTAGCAACCAAATGGATAGTTGGCCGATGTCAGACATTTATGATCATCTGATCCGTTTTATTCTTTAGGGCGTAATCTGGCTGGATTGATGATGCATAGGCCACGTGTATGCAGATGAATCACTGCCATCCAAACAAATGGTGGAAATGCACATGGTAGTCGAGTCCCAAATTCTCATTTATGGCCTGTTTCGTAGATTGTAAATTAAGTCCAAATTATAAAAAGAGAAATGAAAACTTCGTATGCCTGTGCATGCGGTAGAGTGCAGCCAATGAAAACATATTGCATTTGTCATTGACTGATACTGCTGATTGGTATGATTAAGATATAATATATAGATGGCACCCTTATCAACCAGCATCGCATATATGATCAGTATAAGTTCTTTTTTACGTTTTTATTTAGAAATGAACTGCATGCATGTTTATTCATAATGGATAGAACGCCTTGATATTTTGACGCTGAATATAGTTACAGAAAATACAATATTCAAGAATTATATCCCACTCTCCAGGGAATACATCCCAAAATGGAAAAAAACAAGGAAGCAGCAACTGCATAGAGAAGGATTCTCATTCAAGGATGCCCTCAGCAATAACCGGAATGAGTAGTTGAGGAAGATGATATGGAGCGGATTGCTCCAGTTAAAACAGAGAAGAGGAATATCTATGACCCAAAGAAGCTGTTTTTTATTAGTAAACATGATATCAGTGCTGGACAAGCTGTCGTGGTCATGCTGACCTGGATCAAGCTATTTGAACCTAGCTTTGTGGTATTTTTTGCCAAGCACCAGAATAAGGATGGATTATCCAGCACGTGGCACATGCGGCACATGCAGGGTGCTTGAAGATGTACGATGGCACATGTGGGGCACTTGACAATGTACAATGACACATGCACAAGTACAACTTGACACATACACAAGTCTGTATTAATTAATAGAAAACAACTCTCTTCCCCTTCTTGTCACAATGTGGCATCAGGAACATGGACCCTCTTGATAAAATCTTCGTTATGTTAAAAAAAAACGACAATTTTATTGAAGAAAAGTAAGTGAAACAACACAACTGACAGGTTGAGTGACCCTCTTGTCACTCAACTCCAGCAGTGACAGAACTCGGGAAAAAAATAACCAAAGCAGAAAAGGTTACAAAACACCCCAGTCCATTGGTTCAATGACAATAGATCCCAGATCCCCAATAAATCTTCCATGGGTCCCCCTCCCCTCTCTCTCATATGATATTCTTACCTATGCTAGAGAAGGGTTACTTTCATTCAGTCCGCAAACTACTAAAACTGATAGAATGAACAGAGATGTTCATCGAACAAGTGGTCCAGAAACTTTGGCAAGCACCTGATTGCATGGGACAAGGTTGGTTGTCCCAAGGTGTGCAGTGGTTTGTGAATTCACGACCCTCTTACCCCAAATCAAGCCATGGTTTTTTTTTTTTTTTGAAAGATGAATCATGCCATGGTTGCCAAACTAAAATGGCAAATTGTTTCTATGGGGGACTCTTTATGGTTCAATATCATGCTACGCATACCAAAGAGGTAAGAGACAGTTGAAAGTGTTCCCGATAGTTATGGATCCTTGGATATGGAAGCTATTACTTGAACACAAATCGATTACTTATGACCAGTGATTCTAGTATCAATACTATCAGCTGATATATTAGCCGATACTATCGATATCACACGTAGGCGATACGAAATGGAGCTTAAATTCACTTTCTTCCCTGTATTTTGCAATGCTTCCCAAAATATCACAATTTATCAACGACATATTGATACATTGCAAAATTTTCATAAATATCACAGTTATAAAATCCTTTGCATCATCAATACCATCGATGCGTATTGTCAATATCATCATCAGGCCCTTTGCAAAAAATTTGGAAATTTTGCCAAAATCCCAAAAATCCATTCTTTTGTGATTTTATTTTTTTTTGCTTTGGTTACCTTAGGTGATTTCGATCACTCCTTCAATTGTTTGGACAGAAAGAGAATTTGGGTTTGCAAATCGAGATTGGAGAGCATGCGGTGCCGGAAATGAAATCAGTGGAAATTTGGGTGCAGAAATCGAGATCGAAGAGTGGGCCGTGCTGGAAATGAAATCGGTGAGTTCTTTCGAATTTGAACAGTCTTTTCTTATTTAAAACGCTTGTAATCAGTGGAATGAAGTTCATAATCCATGATATTGCATATTTTGCATGCTCGATCATGGATTTTGGCATCCAATTTTCAAATTTAGGAAAAATGACAGAAATTGGGGAAATTCCAAATTTCACTTTTGGCCTACGATTTTTGACTTTCATACACGTCTTCTATGATCTATAAATTATATATGAACTGATTTTAAATATAATTGCATCACTTCTACCAAACAGTGCATAATTTAGGTCCTTATAAAAAGGAAAATTATTATGTGTACTCGTGATATTTTGAGTTTTAAGTGTATAATATTGTCTTTTTTTAACATCCCTGAAGTTTCCTTGAAAAATTCGACCAATTTCCCAGCATTTCCCAAAAAGGATATTTCTCATGCAATACCTCATGTGTTTCCATATCCCAAGGGTGGTGGTACGAGTCAATACCGATTCTGAAAACACTACTAATAACATTATCAAGCCAAGGATATTAACACATTCAAACAGGATCAAGTTGGACCACATCCCCAACCTGCATATCAAGCTGAAGGATAGAGTGAATTATCTCAGTATTAAGGCAGGATTGAGATGATAACCTTATAAATCAGACTTAGCCACAAGTCCATATCAGATTGTATCCATTTCCCATCCACCTTGCCCTGAACCTAATAGAACTCTTTGGAAACTCGAACTGTTTAGCAAATTTTCTATGAGGTCAGCCAACAGTATTACATGGTTATCTACATGCTCTTTCCCCTAGAAGCTTCTTTGGAAAATCCAATGACCCCCCATAATCAAATTGTTCCTGTGGAACACTATCCATTATAGTCTTCCAACTTCCAAGTTTAAGAAGATGCCATGGTATTGCTAGCTGTGTTTGTAGAAGTTGTGGGTGTTGCCTTGAAAATATTGACTGGTATAATTGTGCAAGGAACTTGGTCATGTTGTCCTACTTTGCCTAGGTTGAACCCCCTTCGATCTGCATTTAAAGGCCTGGCTCCTGTGCTGGGATTGAGCGGATTCTGACACCAAAAGGACTTTAAGCTTAGCCATGAATGTTTGCTGACAAATCTGACTTGCCAGAAACCCCCTCACATCTGCCAAGCTGAACCCCCTTGTTTTTTTTTTTTTTTGCCTCAAGTTCTGAAATTATACGGTAGTATGGGGCCATCTTTTGTGCTCCCTCTCTCTCTCATTGAAAAGAAAAAAGATTTATATTCCATAATGGCCATTATGTAACAGTAATCTCTCTCTCTCTCTCTCTCTCTCTCTCTGAAAAGAAAAAAGATTTATATCCCATAATGGCCATTATGTAACAGTAATGGTGGGCACCCTTATGTGTTACGGGGCCATACCAGCCGTTATGGAGAAATGGCCCACAATGGACCATTATGGGCCTATATAGGTTTTTTTTTTTCAAAAAATAAAAATAAAAAGGCCAATTATGTTGCCTCTGAAAAGATAGCACTATAAAAAGGCCCGCAATGGACAATGGCTGTTACATCCGCCATTACTGTTATTGAATACCTTTATCCCACCCACTTGATGAACCTAATTATGTTGCCTCTGAAAAGATAGCACTGAAGAACTTACATATCCGCGGAGGATGGATCATTTACATCTTTGGCGGATGGTACCTTCTAATTGGAAAAATATGTTAATCAATTAGGATCAAATAATTGATAGCTACCTCATGGAAAGGCCCTGACCCAAATTTGCAGCAAGTGGGTCTTACGTAATCACATGACCCCAGGCCGTATTTTGTGTTTTGATCTGTTCAAGTGGATCAAACTCCAAAGTTCTAGATAATTTTCATTGTGAATAAGCCATATGGCCATGTACAAGGGAGACCAAGAACTGCGCCAGCTAGGAGTGAGATGATGCAACTTGAAGGCTCTAAGGCCATGTTTGGATATTAGGGATTCCATGCCAAATAATGGAAAAGGAAATGGGTTTTCCTTTGATGTGACAATTTTATTGTTTGTATAGGAAAGAAAAGGATGGATTCCACTAAGCAATCATTACGGTTTTCCATAATTTGAATTCTTGGCACACGAAACTAGGTAACTGTTATGAGAGGAATATGATATTTCCACTTGCTACCCAAACTAGAACTCTAACATTAGAATCCATGTTTCAATATTACTCATGGAAATCATCATTATGTTTTCCCTTCCTTTCATTGAATTCCACATATCAAAATATGCCCTAAAAGGGCAAGGTGAACGCTCAAAAGGACATGGGTGGAGGTAGTAAGAAAAGACTTGATGAGTCATTTTCTAACTGAAGTTATGGCCCTTGTTAGAGTGGAATGGTGGAAAATGATTTGTGTATCTGACCCTAGTTAGTGGGGACAAGGTGTAGATGATGATAATGGTGACATAAGGCATATGACATCTGCAGTTTACAAGAAAACCATGATAAAATAACCTTCACTTAACCCCACTTGCTAAAGATAGTCGTAGTTTTTTCTTTTTCTTTTTTTGAAAGGTAAAAGATAGTCATAGATTAACAACCAAGCAATCTTAAACTCTAACAAAGCTAAACAACCAAGCAAACTAAACCCAAGTAATACTTGAACAAATAAATTCTAAAATATGCTAAAACTATAAATATTAGTGGAGATGGCCTTTCACTCCTCTTGGAATACAACCTTATCCGCGAGGTTGAAATGTGGAAACCACTCTGTCAACCAATTTCGTATCCCAACCTATCATCCATTAACCATAAATAGAAGCATGATACCAAAATAGAAAGCATCTGATTCATTCTTGAGTTTGATATATACTCTCAAGTTATATATTGGGAACCTCCTTGTCCAAGGAGGTTAGCATTCGAAACCCATCCATAGCACGATAAATAAAAAACAATTGTGGATGCAGATTGCCTGCAACCAGGGGCTGCAAGAAAATGCAGATGTGGGCCAACAAAAAAGCATCATATGCACCTGTCAGATGCGGGCCCCACAACAAAAGGCAAGGATTTATGAAATAACGCTTTTGCGCTTTTCATTGCCCTTGCATCTGACAGACACATATGGCGCTTTTCATTAAATGACGTTAGAAGTTGCAGGGGATTCCTTCAACCCCTCATTTTAGGCAATCCATGTCCAACAATAGGTGATGATGGTCGACAATTTGAATTTTGACAACATAAACTGCCAGTCGCAGAGTATAGTGTTGCCAATTATGGGTTGTCCAACATTTTTGGATCACTACTTCCTTCGATGCCATATTGCCCTACTTGGACTAGGGAATGTTTCTTAATTTGTGGCTGGTATTACAACCAATTGATCATCCAGAGAAAACCATGATAACCCTAACCCAAGTCTTAACCACACTTAAACCACCTTAATAATAATACTCATAGCTCAAAAATGAAGTAAACTAAACGGTAATAATCCAAAAATACTAAACTCTAGATTATATTAAATTCTAAAGACCATTCTATCCACAGACCTTTTTATGGAGTGTTGCTCTAATTTTGACCATCCAAAAACTGTTAATGGATTGGAGAATCGTGAACTTCCAATCGGCATGATTTTTGGGTTATGGCTCATCTAAGAGGTGGCCCACTGATTGAATGGCACAAACCAATCATCATTATCACACTAATAAACAGTTGTAGGTTGCAACCATTAACCAAAATGCTACCTCTCGTGATTGTTTTATTAGTACTATGGCAAATATCTTAATGTATCAAGACTGATTCCACAGTAACAAATTGGAATTCAAAATGCAACTGGTGATACCAAAAATTGAAGAAGAGAAATGCTACTTGTAGACATTCTTTTGCGAGCACCAAAAAAGCACCCTGCATGTGCCAAGGTAGCACATATGCTTGATATCCGAGCTACTCATCAGGCAGGCTCCCATGGTGAATGTGCTCTAGCCCAAAAACCTGGCTAGTGCTATCAGGTGTGAGTCACACAAGTGCATTGAATGTGGACCACTGACTGTCCTTCTTTTCAAGTACCAACTTCTTTTCCAGCCTATTTCTTAAGTTATGGAACATTCACCATGGGACTCACCTCATGAATAATCTGGACCATGCAGACGTGTTGCACTTTGGCATGTGTGTGGCACTTCTGTTTGGCATTCGTTGATTGGCATCCCTCTAGTGATATAGAACCCATGCACAAAAAGTCGTACAACTTGCCTTAAGTGGAGAGCTATGTAAGGACTTCCACACTGATGCATCCTTGAAACTAAGGTATTCCCTAGCTCTTCAATTGGGGCTGCATACTTCAATGCTCTGTAGTTGACGTGGCATCTCAGCTTTTGTATAGAATTTGGAAGCCCATTGTTTGCAAGCCGGGAGTCGGTATGAGTAAAGTAAATGACTTTGTGCTGTTTCAAAAGTGGGAGGACCTCCGATTTATAATAACTGACCTGAAAGACCGCACCTGAGTTAATCAGATGTTATTGACTTCTCGCAAGGTACAGTAAGGGAGGTAGTGTATGGTCTTCGAGCTTAGGACATGTATAGCATCCTCAAGCCCTCAACTTGTACAAGTGGAACCCAAGGATTGATTATCCAAATCATTGACCTGATGGGCTCCACCGTGGATCAATCACGCCCCGAACATCTTTTTGATTGGAAGATCCTAGGCATCCAATCTCTGCCCTTCTTTCTGTTGATTGTAGGCACTTTTCTCTTAATCATCTGTTTGCAGCTACTTATAGAAGGGTAAGAACTGTCTCCATCACAGAGATTTTTGGAGCATGGTCCAGTGACACTTCAGCCTGTCAGATAGACAGTTGGATCACTGAATCATCGACCCAACTTGTACAGACTGCAGGCTCAAGGATACTACACATCCTCAACTCAGAGATCATATAATTCCTCTAAATAAGAAAAATGAACCAGATTTAACCTTGGACCAAGATACTGGGGTCTTCATGAAAGGTTCAACTTCTCTGTATGCAGCTGGCAAATCTTCAACTATTTCGATGTCATACTTCAGGGTCTCTATGAAGTGCTGCCAATCAAACAGATCTTTGAAGCCACTGTAGAAAATAAACAATTTGTCAGATTTTGATGAAGAAGAGCACTGCTTAGGCTAGTAACTGTAGCAGTATTTTGAATCCTAGTCTCCCCACACTTGCCGATGTGGAATGTTTCTGAGATCCAGGCAGTTTCAACAGGGAGGCCCGACTTTGTATGTACCATGATGCAAAAGTCAGGCATGTCTGATCATGAGGTGGGCCGCACATGTACGTTTGTCAATCCTTTTCAACCAGACTGCTTTTGGGGGCACAGGATATACGCAATTGTGCCAAACTGAACAACAGCCAGATCTCACAAACACATGCCATGCTAGCATGCATGGTGAGAGCAAACGGAATCCTACTCTCATTAGTAGACATTGGATTTCTAAATTTAGTAATGAACAAATATGGCCATGATCTAGATCTGAACAATCAATCCAATTGCGAAGAGACTCTTGTAGACCTTTCATCAGCCCAGAAGGAGGTGTGGTCAAGTGAAGGAAGGACAAGTGTGGCCTTCATGATCTTAGCAACAGCAACCATATCGCAGATCTGCATTCTAAAATAGCATCAGATAATTGTGGTGTAAAATTTCAACAAAGGCCTACTTGAATAGGTACGCAGTAGTCAAACCCCGAATCTCATCTGATTCAAGCCCCCATTTGCATTTATGAGAATGTATCCATTAGTCTTTGCATCCAACTCTGCACAAGAGAATGATGGCAATATGTTATAACCCAGTTGACGAACACATGGTAAACATCCTATTTAATAAGATAATTATATACTCTTCGATCCAAGGATATGTATAATACCCACAGGTCCATTGTGTGAATGAGACCATGGTATGGTGTTGGTGATCCAGAACACTGATATGATGGGTCCCATAGTGAGGATCATAACCCAGATGTGAGTGGGACCCTAGTATGGTGATCCAGAACACAGATCCAATAGGTCCCGTAGTGGATAGATCATGAACCAGGTATCTCTCAATGAGACAATTCTAACCCATCCATTATGGCCTGCAAATGGACAGTCAAGTAAAGAAACACAACAACAGTCCACCTCCGATCCAAACATAGAAAAAGCTTGGATGCCTAGGATCAGGAGACTTTTGGGGATGGTCCATCAGATCAATGGTCTTGATCACTAAACCATGGGCCCAACTTGTACCAGCTGAAGCCCAAGGATACTATCATATATGGAAATGGTCCGTCAGATCAATGGTCTGGGTCACTCCTAACTTGTACTATCATATCCTCAGGTCAAGGATCATTGGTTGATCATATCATTTCTTTTTTAATACAGCCAACTTACTTCTGCGATTCCTAGAGTGATTAATGCACTGAGTGAAATTTTCACTGTTTGGCTTGGACCAAATACCCGAATTCTGAAAGAAGTAGGAAAGTTTTATGATTGAATGATAGGACCTCTACAGAGTAGAGGTAGAAAAACATAAGTTAGGCAGGCAGGGAATATGGCTTACCTCAGCCACGTGGTTTTGGGCTGTGACCCTTGATTCTACAGTCATTAGAGTACGCTCATTGTCACTTACTTCCCTATGCCCATGGTCATGAGAACTTGAAACCATGTGATCAGTTAAGTAAGTTTGTGATTCCTAATCACCACAAGAAGAAATTAGAAAAAGACCAAACGTTTTTCAGAAAATGCTGCCTTGAGCTCGTTGTACGCATTTGAAACTTGAAATTCAACATGCTACAAACTGATAATGAATTGAGAAATGAAATCTCAACAAAAAAAAAAAAAAAAATCCAAATTGCAAACAAGAATAAAGCTCAGAAAATAAAAGATGTAGAGAGAGAAAGAGAAACTGGAACAGCATAACAGAAACGAAGTGAGAGACGTAAGCATACGTACTTAAAGAAGGAACTGGCAAAAAAAGTACTGCAAAGGTAGATCAGTCATGGGATATTTTGATACCAAAGTATGGAGATGTCAAACAAGAACCTAAGGAGATTTGCATGAAGAGGATCTTCAGGGCATGCATACCAAACATGGCACATGTGTGCGAGATCCCGACCATTCATCAGATGGGCTCACTGTCATGAGATATTTATAGCAATTTGCTTTTCTTATCTAGAACCAGATCAGTAAAATAAGCAGGACTTTTCTTCAAACTCCATCCAGAACCCTGGCAGATCCAGGCCTGAAAATCTGGTGCTATTCAATAGACTTGGACTTTCAATCACAGCAATAGAGTAAATCTGCTTCCTTCCTTTGCAGGGATAACTCAAATGAGTTTGGGGCCACTCGGCTAGCAATATCACAGCTCATGGTCGGTTGCCAGTGCCTTGATTTGATTCTATTCAAATGTTTTGATGTTTCTCCCACAACAAAAGCATCTTTACAGTCATATGACTCGTATCAGCCTCCTTCCCACACGTCACTTTATTTTCACAATTTCTTCTCAAATGCATAAAGACTGGCAATACTATATCCAAGACCCATTCGACTATTACTCATCAACCAATCTCCTGTTAAATTCCCAATGTAATGAAATGCCCTTCTCACTCCTTTTACTGTAAAACCCATCATTGAAACCCGCTTTCAAGCATTAATCACCTCATAACGGGTCATGAAAAGTAACTAATTACTTTCTCCAAAGAACTTTGGATGATTGGATCCCAATCCAGAGAATGGTGGCATGCAACAAGCCGGTCCAACAAAGGCAAGCTTTGATTGCAGTAACAAAGCATTGAAATCGACTAGCAATAGCTTCTCACACAGCCCATGGCTAAAAGGCGATGTGAACACTGAATTTGGTCACGTCTTATTCTAAAACAATCAAATTCTTTGTAGAAAACCAGCATAACATTTCCTCGTCTATAATGAAGATCCACTCACTTTAAAGACAAGCTGATTCAGATGGGTTTAGGATAAGAAAACCAGGAACAGTGTAGTTTTGCTCCATGACCCCTTGAACACTCTCAGTTATGGATTGACCTTCAATCTACCTCCATCAGGCACTCTTGATATGATCCCTCATGGTCAGTATCAGTCAGCAGCATTCATAGAAAAAAGGAGTTCTGAAGACTCATTTAGTGGTTGCATTCTCCATACACTTGCCGCATCAGTAAACTTCCATCTGCCCATGCCCGTGTTTCACACGAGAGAAGTTGCTGCCCGGGAACTACTTTGGAAACTACAGGGTTTGTGATTCATCTACTTGTAAACATTCACCCCATACACTGATCATAAATTCTCTGCAGACTCTCTTCCCCTATCGCTGTATCTTTTCCTTTCTTAATATAATTTCGTCAATTTTCAAAAAAAAAAAAAACATTCACCCCATACGCTGATCATAAATTCTCTCAACTCTCAACCATATTAATTCAAGGATCCCACAGATTGTGTATCATGCCATGTCAACCTAACAACACAAAGCCCTTCTAGAACAATGATCAGAAAGCCCCTCAAGAATAAAGATATTGACTGAGTCAACTCAGACTTCCCAGGAACATGGTACCAGATCCCATTGTCCAAAATTCAGAGTCTTGGCAGAGTTGGATTGTAGAAAGTGAAAGACTGATTTCAAACATCGAATTTGAGTTTGATGATATCTCTGGATGGAAAATCTGATAAAACATCTCCATATGTTTACCCATGATTTTGAACATTCTAAAGAGAATTATATGATTCCAGACCTGAGGATATGACACATGTATACTTGTGTTTTCAGTTTGTACAAGTGGGGCCCATGGTTCGGTGATTCAGAGCATTGGTCAATTGGGTACCTTGATGGATGATGGATCACGCACCAAGAGTCCCCTTGAGAGGACAACCCCAACCTTTCATTTCACGGCCTGCAACTAGATGGTTAAAGATAGAAATACAGCAGTAGAACACATTCAATTAAGAAAAGGACCAACCCAAGAAGAGAGTTTCTAGGAGATTTTTGGAGAATAATCCATCCATGATGGGTCACACCAAACCAACAGTCTGGATCCCTCAAACATGGGCTCGACCCGTCCAAAGTGAAAATCCAAGTACACTGCCATATCATCGGGGAAAGAATGCTGTAAAGTCCTCCATTCTAAGAACTTCACGAAATATCAGAACAACCATTCATTCTTCAGTGACATGAGAAGGGAAAAAGAGAACCATAGGAAAAAAGAAAGCCGATCAATGTTTTTCCATGATTTATTTTCCAGTTCCTTAAAATATAATTGGATAGTCAAACCAATTAGGGACAAATAAAGTAGAATTTCTTCAGACCTAACTGTAAAAGCAAACCAAAATCACAAAATAAATTAATACAAAATAAGGGAAGCAGCATTTCTTGAAATCCTTATTCCTTCTCTTTATAGTATTTAAAATGAGAAATGATCATATACATCCCTGTATGTGAACTTCCACTTACAACCCTTTCTTTCTAACCAATATGTCCCATATGTAAGACATCTGAGCAGCATAAAAGGTGGGCCTAACCTGTTATGGAAATCAAATGGATCCACTCATTGGGTGGGATACAAAATCAAAATCAACATACATCCAACAGTATCACTCAATGTGTGGCCCACACAATGAGTGGCTTGATCTCTTCATGCCAAGTGATCTTCATGGTGGTGCCCGCCTTTTGCAAGGATCCGATTTCTTACACATGTGACATGCCGTCAGGAAAGTAAGGGGTGGATTTGAGTTGTCAACAGTGCAAAAAAAAAAAAAAAAAAAGAAAGAAAGAAAATATTCATGACAGAAAACTCTCCTCATTGCAGAGTTCCCTGATTTTCTTCTTCTTTTTTTTTCTTTTCTTTTGTTTGTTTGTTTGTTTTTTTTTTTTTTTTTTTTCGCCCCCTACTTGTTTTAAATGAAATACCCAAATAGTTCCAGATTCAACAATCACCAGAAATATTAATCAATAAAAAACACGCGAAATTATCAATACTCTGTAACTGAGAGGGTTTTCTTTAAAATCCTCCCATTCCAAACATCAAGTAATCTCGACAATCACACAAGTCCAACCACCACGATCAACTAAAATTGACCAAGAAAAAGAAAAGAAAAGAAAGAAAATACAAAATATTGCTTCTTCTTTTTAACTTTTTCTATCAAGATATTCCATTACCAAAATCACCCCAATCTATACCAGTTTCTTTTCTTTCTTTCTTTTTTTTGGTAAGAATCCAACCTCTATCAATCTAACCACCAAAAACAAATAAATAAATTTATATATATATATATATATATATATATATATATATATATATATATATATATATATATATATATATATATAAAAATGCATTCACTACACAGAAATTTAAATAAATAAATAAAACAAGAACCCACATTCTGCAACCATCACATATCTATACCAATCTTTTTTATTTTTTTCTTTTTCTTTCAAGATCTTTCCATTACCTAAACCCCTCCAATCTATACCAATCTTTTTTTTCTTTTTCTTTTTTGGGTGAGATATTCAACTTCTATCAATCTAACCACGAAAAAAAAAAAAACAATTAAAATTATTTTTTTTTTTTTTGAAGGCATTTACAACATTAAAAAAAAAAAAAAAACAAAAAACCCACCACATTCTACCAACATACATCTATATTTAATCTTTAAAGAACATCAGAGAACATGAATAATCTACAAAAATAAAACATGGGTTTCGTTTTTCTGTTCTTTTCTCTTCTTTTTTTTTTTTTTTTTTTTTTTCAAATCTTCTCATCATCAAATAATCTACGAAAGCATAAAAATAAAAACATGGGTTCTTCTCAAAATCCAATCAATCACCAAAACCACAGCAATCTCGACCAATCTAACCACACAAAAAAAAATACAGAAAATAACAATAATAAACTGCATAAAAATGAAAAAAAAAAAATCTTTTTTTTAAACATAAGACTTGCCTGATAATTCCACTCCCTTTCAACAGCAAATCCAAACCACCCATTTGCAGAGATCTTCAAAACCCCCAGAAAAAGACAAACCCCACAAAAGAGCAAGAACATCCAATGGCCCAATCTCCTCCTCCTCTCCTTTGGATCGACGGGAGACGTCAATCCGGCGTGCTTCTTGAACGGATTCTTGTCGTTCCCGTTCCCATCGATCGAAGTGGCGGTGGTCCTGGCGTTATCGGATCGAGGAGAATTGACGGGAAGATCAATCTCGAGATGAGTTGGGTTCGAGGAGGTGGCGTTGGTGGAGCGTTTGAATGAATGGGCCCGGCGAGTCATGGGACCAGAGAATCGAGGGCTATTGATTCGATGGGAGAGGCCATCTGGAGTTGGGTTGTTTGGGTGGTGTGGGAATCCCATCACAGGGCAAAATGGGATTTTGGGTTTTTGCCTTTTTAATGGCTTTGAAGCGCCATTAAAGTACAAGCAAGAGAAAGAGAATGGAGGGGATTGATATATGGACAAGGAACTCAAAAGAATATCGGAAATGCCACTGTCACTGTAAGAACGAAAGCCCCGCCAGCATGAACTCGCGCGAGTGAGATGGTGTTGAAAGGAGCACATTTTGCCTGTGCAACGAAAAGCTCTGTGAGCCCCATCGCTGTTTCTGTAAGACATCCACACCGTCCATCAGTTTCTTCATCTCATATTAGTATTTAGATCATCATAATACCAAGATAAATAATTCAAGTGGGCCACATTGCAGGAAACAGAGGGGATGTAGAAACCTGGCTTTGAATCCTTATGGGGCGTGGTAGTCGTGGATTTCGTGGGACGCGGATTACTGCTAAAGCCTTTCTCGTGATGTATCCGGGGCTATTTTTTTTTTTTGTTTTGTTAACTTGTTAGCATACCCCACTTTCAGTTCACACTTCACTGTTAGCCACTCCCGCTAGGATCGATACCAAGACCTCACTGAAGTTCCTGTGCTTGGTTGATACTTGGGCCTCGATATGATGTTTATAAAAAAAATCTATCCATTCATTTGTTATTTCATATAATTTTAAGACATTAAACAGAAAAGCAAATTGATCCAAAACTCAAGTGGCGGCACAAGAGAAAATAGTGGAGATTCAATTACCACCGCTTAAACATTTATATGGCCACAAGAGTGGTTTTTTTTTTTTTTTTTTTTTGTCTTTTTTCTTTTTTTAACACGCACACACCCCACACCGGTGGAATTTCACCACCTATGTGTACTCAAACCATTGACCGGAGTTGAAACTCCTGAGAGTCTACCACCCGAGCAAGAGCTGCTACCCAAGAGTTTATTATAAGAATAATAGGTTTTTTGGTTTTTTAACTTTATCAAAGCGGGAATGAACTTGTAAACATTTGGGTCCTTTCTCTTACTCGGTGGTGGACTCTCAGGTGTTTCAACACCTGGTTGAGGGTTCGAGTACCATAGGTGGTGAAATCCCACTACAGTGTGATGGTGTGTGCGTGGGTTAAAAAAAATAATTATAAATAAAATTATAAACATTTTTATTTTTAGCTTGTTTCCCATATAATTTTACGACATTAAATAAACAATTGGATAGCATATAAACAGCTTATGGTGAGAACTCTTTCTCCAAACTTCTTCGTACTCAGTGTCCCTTTAGGGGTCGTTTGGCACCTTGATTGAGGGGAAGACAAATCCCTTGTTGTTTGGCAGATTCATTTTCCACCTTGCACCTAAAATCATTTCAATAGTTGCGGTATAAATGTATGTCATATACACTATCATTCTACTGGGCACATGGCCCACTATATGTTCATGTAGATTAGCACCGTCCAAATATTATCCAAAGAGTCCAAACATTGTCCATATTAATCAACGATTAAAAATCATTGATTAGTCACTCGGACATGATCTTGTGCTTGCGGTCCATCTTAAAAACATATATTTTACTACGGCTTATCACAACCATAGTGTCAAAAATTATATATCTCACTAATTGGGGATATTAAAGTTAATTTAGTAATTAAATTCAAACCCTTATGCCATGTATAGGTTTTTTTTTGAATTAAAGTTGATTCACAACCCAGGGTGCCAAATACACCGAGAAGATTGCCAATCCAGGGTTTCCAACCTCTGGGGTTCTGAACGCCCGAGCATGAGCTCGACTCGACTTCCCGAGTGTCACTTATCAAGAGTACATTTTATGGTTTTACGGTTAATCAAACTTAAATGCACAATTTAGAATATCCTGGAGCATGAAACATAATCATAACGATTTTTTGAAATGAAGGAAGTTTACATATACAAGTCAAAGAATATGAAAAGGGTCGCATAAGGCGTTGCCCATCAAAATCTAGAATAAAATGATATGTCCACAAAATAAAAGCCGAGTCCACAACTCAACTTATGGAGAGCCGCCCATCAACTAAAAGTAGGGCAGACTTACTACTCAGGCTGGTGTTTTAAAACACCGTCCCAGTGGGAGTGAGTGATCAACTCGGTGTTTCTCAAGTTACAACAGGCATCAATTGTAATATGTTAATGAAAAGCGAGGAACACCTAATAACTCTTATTTAAAATGCATGCATGCAGGATGATATGATGCATGCCCTCGCCAAACACTCCCCAAGCGACTCCATCTAACGATCGCATATGACAACCTCCCTCGGAGCGACCTCGACTTCCGAGTGCCACCCTAACTGTGCGTGCAATGTGATCGTGTTAGTTAATTAAGTTCATTCATCCAAATTGGGGATTCGATTCACCCTACGTATCAATGCCCTAAACTGTTGCAGGCTCAATGCGTGAGGCCGAGACTCCCGTCAGTGTTCCCGTCCTCATCCCCGACACCAAGCACATGAGGAGTGTCGAAAGGAAAGGATCGCTCGCGGTCACTTCACGGGGAGGCGCGGTACCCCAAGCGTAGGCGAAAATACATAGTGTCCCATTCCACCATGCCCGGCTCAAATTTTCAATGGGCTACAATGGTTGCGGGGGTGGTTCGAATTCATATGTGGGCACACGGGGTTAACAAACAGGGTTGATCGGATTGTAGGCTATTCTTGAACCTTTGTAGTCAAACTACAACCACCCGAACACACCCGCCCAAACTCACGGGTTTAACCTTACCCTTGGAGCCGCCTTCGCTCTTCATGTTTCCGACCAACCCAATGTAGTGAGGGCCAACCTTAACAAACCAACTATACGGACTATCACTAGTATGTCATCATCATACTCCACGCATCTTAGATACAATTAGATGTTCTTATCAAGTAATATAGTGCATGTGAGGTGTGTGGGTGTGGGTGAGGAAGTTACGCACTTCCTCCATCTCAAGCCATCATATACATAAGGGTAAAAAGCTACACAACATGGATAATAACATGTGAAAGAATGACACAAAGCATATTATCATTTCATGAAAATCATGAACAACAATAACATTATGAAGAACATCATGTGCACCATACAATTTCAGAACCTACAATTTATAGGATTCTCTACGCCAATCAAGCATCCAAAATCATATTATTATAATTGAGGCCACTAAAAACAATAGTCTTGGGAAAAACATCCTAGGAAAGAGGGCTTTACGGTAGATCGTAGAAAACAACTTCACATATTAGATTTACAAGCAAAACCCCTCCTTACAAGGGTTTTCAAAGAAAAAGAGGTTGAGTCTTACCTAAACGATCCATGAGATGAAGAAGCCCCATTTTCGATGGGTTTCATCCCAGAAGGTGTAGGGAGCCTTGGGCCCCACCTTGATTTAGGGTCCACCTTATCTTCTTCCCTCTCTTTCTTCTCCTTTCTCCTCTTTCTCTTCTCCCTTTTCTCTCTCTTCTCTCTTTCTATAGCTCGTATGGGGAGAGGGGTGCCCAAATGGGGCCTTTTTATAATGCCAGTTTGGTGTAAATGGCCCCAAGGTCTAGGTTTTTACTATCTAGACTTATGGGAGGGTCTTTCAGGATCTAGAGCCCTATCACCCCTCGCCACTAAATTCGGTGTAGGTACCTTATGGCCCAAATAGGGCCCATGCAAAAATTGAACGGATGAACGGATATATGATCTGAGTGTTTCGACCTTTAGTGGTCCCGTGGGGGCCATTTTGGTGATTGCATTTCACGATGGCCCTGGCCATGAAATTTATAGGATAAGTGGTCCATGGCCCGATGAGGGGCCTTACAAAATTTGGAAACGAACGGATGCGGGGTTTGGTCAGTGGCATTTGCGATCAACTACTCATCGTGCTACGATCGGGGCCCGTTTTGGTGGACAGGCATTGAAAAATACATTAAACCTTCACCGTAAATTTGGAAGAAATCCGACGATCCGCTTTGTCTGCATGTTTTAAATCGCATTTGATGGCAAGCGCCAGATGGTACTTCCCAGGTATCCATATCCACAATCGCGATGGACCACAAATCCAAGTGAGATCTATGATTTTCTAAATTTTTAGATTTTTCGACCTTCCTCGGTCATTGGGCTAAACTAAGTGTAATGTCGGCTACCTGGCAATTGATCCCGCACATGGTCATCGTGACCAGACAGAACCACTCGTGTATAAGCTTTTAAATTGAGTGTTAATGGTTAATAAGTGATAATATAAGTTAATTACATAAAAAAATTAATTTAAGAAATTTTTTTTTTTTTTTTTGAAAATTCAAAACAGTAAAAATTCGGGATGTTACAGTTCCAAATCCACGCTCCCAAACAGGCCCTTAGTTTTGGATCCACTTTTTTTTTGACCGAATATGCTAAAATAATATGAAAAAACGGATTAACAGGGTAGATGTTTCGAAAACAACATGGAAGGCCCCACGTATCATCCCAGCACACTCACTGCTAAAGCCTTTCGCGCTAAAGGCTTTCGCAGGAAATCCGGGTCCGATTTTATGAGTAAACGGATTACATGCTGAAGCTACCAGTGGCGGTCACTCGCTACTCGACGGAGGTGCTTTGTGGGCCCACCACGATGTGTGTGATTTATCCATACCATCCATCCATTTTTACAGATTTTTTTAGTGCAGGAATTAAAAAATAATCTATACCGAATCTCAAGTGGATCACATCATAGGAAAAAATAATGATTGAACGCTAACCAGTACCATAATTTTATTTTCCTTTCGTCCATATTTGTGTGGCCTGAACAGGTTGGATGGCAAATAAACATTACAGTAGGCTCTAGCTAGGAGGTTTGTAATGGTGGGTGTTCAGTCACCCCTTTTTTTATCACGTGGTCCACCTTAAATTTGGATTTTCTTCATTTTTGGGCTCATGTCCTAGAATAATGATCCAGATAAAACAAATACATCATGGTGAGGCCCACAAAACATCATCACTACTGCCGTGTCTGTATACAATACGCGTTCATTTCATGAATATTTCAATGGTGGGACCCATTCTCGTTGTTTCCTGTTGTGGCCCACTTAGTTTCGTATCGCTGGATTTCTCTTATGAGAAACTGATGAATGGAGCAGATGTCATCCAAGCAGTAGGGTGGGACTCGCAGAGATTTTTGTTACACAGGCCAAGTGTTGCAGGAAATCCTCATTCTTGCTGCACGTGTGAGACATCGAGGCCATTCATCAGAGGATGACATTTTGAAAATGGGATTAAGAAAAAATACGAGGATGACTGATCGGTTGAGCTGCACTTATATTATAAAAACGAACAGTTACGAAATAAAAGACAAACGGTTCGTATTTGATACGACATTGTGTTTGTGGACCCCTTGGATTTTGGAATACCTGGATTTTGATTCAAAGCATGATAAACGGTGGGCCTCACTTGATTCGTGGATACGATTTCTGACACGTGTGTAGGCGAGGCCGCTTCACCTTCTCACTCGCGCGAGTTTCATATGCAGTGATTGGATGACAGAGACATATTGGCTCTTACCAGTGTTCTACTGTAGCCCGTGTATGTCGCAGGCGGGGGCGGTTTCGGTGGATCCCCGGATCCAGTGAGGTCGGTGGATCTGTGGGGCCCACTTTGATGTATGTACCTTACGTCCATCCATTTTGATCGTTCATTTTAGGGCAAGATTAAATAAATGAAGCATATCCAAAGTTAGGTGGACCACACCATAGGAAACAGACGTGATTGAATCCGTACCATTAAAAACTTTATGGTGTCACACGAATGTTTATTTTCCATCCAACCTGATGATAAGGTCAAATGGACCTGGATGAAGATGCCACAAAAATATCAGATTGATCTAAAACTTCTATGGCCCACAAGAAGTTTTTGATGGGCAATTACCTCTGTTTCCTGTACTTTGGTCCCCCTAAGCTATGGATCTGCTTTATTTTTTGGATCATGCCCTAAAATAAGTTTTCAAAATGGATGGACGGCGTGGATATAATGAACATAGATTAAGGTGGGCCCCACAGTCAAGGATACACCGAAGCCGCTCACGTCCCAAGCACCGTTCCGGTGACCCATCAGTCTGACACGGCTACCATACATGTAGGTCGATCCACACCGTTCAAATAGGTGGCTAGAATTTTTTTTGAATTTTCAATTTTATCTTGCAAGCGTGCTAGCCCACCAATGGAGTGAAACAGCCTGATTTTTCAGCCAACCAGATGGAAAGCTGAGATCCCGCTCATGTGTGCCACATCGGCACGTGCGATTGCGAGTGGAATGACTTGTTTCGACACGTGCTTATGGCACGTACGCGCTTATTTCGCGCGAGTTTTGTCCTGTGTGAATCGACTGGTCGAACTTGACTGAGTTGACTCAACCGTCCAATATTATTGGGGCCACGACTTTTTAGGCTGGTGGGCCCCACGCGATAATCGGGTGGTGGATCTCCATTGGACAACCGTCTAATCACTATTAGATGGTTGGTGACTCGGCGAAAATTCTTTCTCGTAGTAAGCTGGAATCGAACGTTGTGCGAGTGAAGACGTTAACCCCGCACGAATCCTTCTGCACACCAGCAGACGTGGCGACCTCACACGCGTTTGAGGGGGCCCGTGTAAAATGATCTGAAAAAGTCAAGCCATTCATCAGGTGGGCCACAGTAAAACTTGTAGATTGTCAGTTAAAATTTTCTTATAGCCATTTATTTGCTTTGATATCCTTTGTTCCACAGGAGGTGAGAAATAACTTGATTTTTAGGTCAGAAGATCAAGATGAGGTAGCCCACCTGATAGAAAGCTCAGATCTTATAGATGTGTTATATTTCAGATGCGCGCCTGCGTGTGGATGTGCAGGGATTTGACACGCGCGTGGAATGAGCAAAGCTTAAATCAAATACAGAGAGAGAGTGCGAATACTCCGGCAGAGTGTGGTGGATGATGCTCGGGTGGCTAGGCACTTATAAATTGTGTACGTGGCATACATATAGCTCAAATTAAACTTTCCAAATCATAGGTCCCATTTTGGATGTTTCATGAACTAAACAATTCAACTCATCTCATTGTCTGATTATCGGATTGGTGAGCACTTATTGGACGGTTAAAAATGAAAAGTACCAATGATCCTATTTCAACGAGAACTTGCCCACGAACTAGAGGTTACGATTGCTCAATCAATCTAAAATTTTGGGCAGAGAAGGTTCCACCGTTCAGTTATCTAGTTTGAGTTAATTTACTCCACGTGTACAAATTATGAGTACCTGCGTATCAAGCGTCATGATCCGCCAGAGTGTCAAATAACTCTAGGTGGTAAAAAGCATGTAATTTCGAAGAACTGCGGGAGCATTTTAATGGCCTTCTAGGAAGAACCTTCGCTCTCACAGCTGGAAATGCAATCTGACGGTGGAAACACCGGCGAGGCGGATTGTGTTGTGAGGCGCTCACCACCCCTTACCGTGATGTAAAGACTGTGGGGTCCACCGTGATGTATGTGTTTTATCCACACCATCCATCCGTTTTCCGAGATCATTTTAGGGTATGAGACCAAAATGGAGGGATATCCAAATCTCAAGTGGACCACACCACAGGAAACAGTGGGGGTAATTACATCTATCGTTGAGGCCTTCCTATGGCCCACGGTGATGTTTATTTGTCATCCAACCTTCTCATAAGGTAACACACACATTGAAGAAGAAAAAAGACAAATCAGCTTGATCCAAAACTTCTGTGGCCACCAAGAAGTTTTCAACCATAAGCGTTCAATCCCACTGTTTCCCCTGGCGTGGTCCACTTGAGCTTTAGATATTCTTTTATCTTTGGCTTATACACTAAAATGATCTGGAAAAACCGATGGACGGCGTGGATAAGACAAATACATCATGGTGGACCCCATAGAGTCTTCACACTACGGTAAAGGGCGGTGAGCGTCTAACTACACAATCCACGACCGAACAGCGGACTCTTCTTCGGTGATCGCGGCGCACCAACATTGACTATTCAATGACAGAAACGTCCCTCTACTTTCATCAAATTTCAAAGGAGACGTTTTCCTTATCCGACTTTCTGTGTGAAAATTCCATAGGAATTATATGATCCTCGACCCTAGGAAATAACAGTTTACTCCGTTGTCCGGTTTGTACAATCCGGACCAATGGCTGGGTGATCTAGACCGTTGCCTACTGGACCTCACAACGGATGAACAACATAGAAGAATCCCCGGATCAAAAGATCCCATGTACCTACTACGCGTAAAATTTCTATTGAATGTGGATTGCCATGTCTCCTCTTAATTGTCTAATTTCCAGGTAAAAGATGAACGGCTTGGATCATCATATTGAGGAGGAGTATATTCACTTGAGACCCAAAATATCAACGGTCCTGATCACTCGAACAGAGTCCGCACGTGCATAAATGAAAACCCAAATTCAACGTGCATATCATGTAACGAAACTCCTATTAACGTGAGTGCTGCCTGGTAGGCGGATGCGTAAATGGTGGTGAGCTATCACATGAATCTTACCTATTTTAGCAGTAATGTCTTTTTCCTGCACTTTCTACCGTTGGAAGAAGAAACAGAGACGCGTAATTCAAATTAGACCGTCCAGATTAGTTGTTTTCTAACGGAAAGTCAACACGGAAATAATCAACGGCCTACATTCAACAAAACAGAATTTATAAATCAGAAGTTACAATCATCCTATTAATATTATTTTCCACTTACAACCTCTCTACGATGGACAGTTTAAGTTACGTTACATCATGCCACGTGGACAACTGTATAAGTGGCTACTTATCATCCACTCTACTCTGCCAGAGAATCAAATTCCAGATGTAGCCATTGAATGTTATTCGTTTCAATGATCCGGACCGTTTATATGATGGGCCTCACTGTGGAATTGGGATAAAATAAAATAAAAAACACTCAGGTTGAAACATTTTAGTCCTCTGATTATTCAATCGTTAAAGCAACTGTTCACACACAAAAGAAAGAATCAAATGAAAAGGGTTGAAATTTGAAATATCCGAGATTTTATTTCTCATATATCTGCATTCCAAGGTATGGCCCACCCCATAAATGGTTTGGATCATTGAAATATGAGTCCTAGTCAGCACATAAAGTCCCGATGTATCCTGTAGAATACGTGGGGCGATGTATTCTCGCAAACCTCTCCATTTCAAGGGTATTTATGTCATTACTTAAAATACCCAGGAATTTTCACTCTTGAGGTTTACGCGGCGGGGTGGGACGTGCTTGCTCTGAAATAGTGGTGAAAAGTAGAAAAGATGGGACGATTCCGGAGACACGTGCATGGATTAACAGACACGTGGCACATGTATCTGGTGATCCGAACCAATCATCCTTCGGGATCACCGTCCATTGGAAACTGATAAAAAAATTCCTGATTGGACGATCTTAACCGTCTAGTACATTAATACTTTCTTAATGAAGGAGAACCCTTGTATTTGTCTTTTAGTGTTCATTTTTTGGACGCTAATTAAAGGGATGTTTTCAATTTTTTAGCATATGGCCCACTCACTATTCTAGCTATCGAATGAACGGTTCTGATCGCATCCTAGTACGATAGTTATGCAAAGATGATACCGACGTACCGTACCCTCTCTCTCCAATGCTACCCTGTAAAGATCACCACCGCTTGCGTTTTCTGGAGTAACCCACGTGCTAATAATGGCATAGATATACGAGGGCCTAGATAGTATGATTAGAGCTTGTCCTTTTGTAGATCGCTGGCAGACCGTCGATCTAACGGACGCGGATTACGTGGCCCCATCGTGGGGGGAAACGGATTGGCTACTCCCCCTGCCACTAGCCCGGTGGCTGGTGGTCGGTGCTCTGTGGGCCCCACTATGATGTATATGTTTCATCCATGCCTTTCATCAATTTTTACAGATCATTTTATGGCTTGATCCCAAAACTTAGAAGGAAATAAATCTCAGGTGGAACACACCACAGGAAAACAATAGTGATTGGATATCTACCATTAAAATCCTCCTAAGGCCCACTGTACTGTTTATTTAACATCCAATCTGTTGATTAGGTCATACAGACCTAGATGAAGGGGAAAAAACAAATATCAGCTTGATCCAAAACTTTTATGGCCCCAAAAAAATTTTAATGGTTGACATTCATTCAACATTGTTTCCTATGAGGTGGTCCACTTGAGACTGGGATATACATCATTTTTGGTCTCACCCCCTAAAATGATCTAGAAAAATAGATGAACAACATGGATGAAACACATACATCAAGGTGGGGCCCACTGAGCCATCAGCCATTAGCCGGTGGCAAGGAGAGTAGCCAATCCATTTCCATCGTGGTGTGTTGATGTGTTGGGCTTTGTGGGGCCAACGTAATGTATTTTTTTATATCCACGCCGTTCATCTGTTATTATCGATCATTTTAATACATGAACTCAAAAAATAAAGCAGATTTGAAGCTTAAATGGACTGCATCATAGAAAACATCAGGGACATGGACACTCACCATTGAAACATTCCTAGGGCACACCATAGTATTTATAGTAATGAAGGGAAAATATAAATATTGATACAAAACTTCCATTTTCCCCAGTAAGTTTTGAACAGTCGGCGCCATTGTCCCACTAATTTCTATGGTGTGGTCTGCTTAAGCTTTTAATATATTTTATTTTATTTAAATATTATAAAATGATCTGGCACAATGGACAGACAATATAGATAATAAATTGTAACATCTCAGATTTTCACTGTTTTGGATTTCCAAAAAAAAAAAAATCCTTAAAATTTATTTATTTATTTATTTTTATATTATTAACTTATAATATCACTTAACGACCATTAACACTCAATGTTAGTTTATACTGGGGTGGACCAGTCTAGTTATGATGGGACCAAGTGCGGCCATAAGCCAAATGGCCATTTACACTTAACAACAACTGTGTGGCCACCCAAATGGAGAAGGGTCAAAAAATCTAAAACTTTAGAAAATCATAGATCTCACTCGGGCTTGTGGTCCATCGCGGACCGTGGACCCAGTGGACACCTGTAGTACCATCGGCGCTTGCCCAATGCGCCTGTGCTGATTAAAATCTGCACCGATATAAGAAACCGAGACTCCGGGTCTTCCAGTAGGATTTCTTCCAAATTTACGGTGAAGGTTTAATGTATTTTTCAACGCCTTCTCACCAAATCTGGGCCCCGATCGTGGCACGATGACCGTTGATCGCGAATCGGACCCGTACGACCAAACTCCGCATCCGTTCGTTCCCAAATTTTGTAAGGCCCCTCATCGGGCCATGGACCACTTATCCTATAAATTTCATGGCCGAGGGGCCATCGAAATGCTCCAATCACCAAAATGGCCCCCACAGGACCACTTAAAGGTCAGAAACGCTTTCTCAGATCATATATCCGTTCATCCGTTCGTCCCCAATTTTTGCATGGGCCCTAATCGGGCCATAAGGCACCTACACGCCGAATTTGGTGGCCAGAGGGGTGTTAGGGCCACCCCAACACCAATAGGGAGTCCCATAAGTCTATTTTAGAAAATTGTGGAAGCTTGGGGCCATTTGCACAAAATCTGGAATTATAAAAAGGGCCTCATTTGGGCACCCCTCTCCCCATACGAATTTTACCCTAGAAGGGAGAAAAGGGAGAAGAGAAAGAAGAGAAGGAGAAGAAAGAGAGAAGGAAGAAGGGTAAGGTGGACCTTAGATCGTGGTGGGGCCCAAGGAAATCAAACCTCACATCTCCCTACCTTATCTTCAAGAAGAAATCTCATCCGCAACCGCCCTTTTCATTCCGTTGATCACCTAGGTAAGATCCAACACTCATTCTCCTTGAAACCCTTGTGATAAGAAGGGTTTTGCTTGAGATTCTAACATGTAAATGTTGTTTTAGGGATTCCAATCGATCAACCCCCGAAATCCACCCTCCTAGGGCGTTCCCAAGCCTTCAACAAATCCGAAGGTGCGGACTATTGTTCTTAGGTGGCCCAGCACCGATTTTAGCATGAGTTTAATGATTTTGAATGCTTGGATGTCACATTAGAAAATCTAGAGAAACCCTAGGAATTTCATGTTTGATGAAATTGTTTGGATGTGCATGTTTAGCTCTTAAATGTGGTTTTGATCTTTCTTTTCATATGATACTATGTATGGATGATATTATGTTTATGATTGATTGATTCATTTCCCTCACATGTGATGCTTCATTGTGTGTGTGATTATTTACCCTTATACTCATTAATTCTCAAGATGGAGAAAGTGGTTAACTTCCTCACACAACCCACACACTCACATGCACCTTAAATTCATGATGATAGATGCTTGCTTGATGGAAGTATTCGTTTGGTATGGTTAAGATGCATGAGAATATGATATTGATGTGATAGTTGATAACATGAGTAATGGCGTGTTGTAGACCCCCTTTTACCCTCTTGGGTTGGTCAGGGACCTGACGAGAGATTATAGTCCCATCGGTAGGACTCCGCTAGGGCTAGACCCGTGGATTGGGCGGGAGTGTTTCGGGTGGCTGTAGTTCGACTACATGGGTTCCTTGTGCCCGAGGTCATCCGTTTCACGCTCGCCTGATTCACGCGGTCTGGCCTACTACCTGATCAACCCTGTTTGTTAACCATGTTCGCTCACATATGTATGGAACCTGATGCACCCTACAACCTTTGTGGCCCATTGATAACTAGATTACAACTGGTCCACAGTCTCGTGAGTCGGGCATGGTGGAATGGGACACGATCCGAGCTGTCGGCCTACGCTGGGGTACCGCGCCTCCCCGTAGTGACCGCGTGCGATCCCTTCCATATCGGCACTCCTCATGTGCTTGGAGTCGGGAATGAGGACCCCGACGGGATCACAGACCGCTGGGACTCGGCCTCACGTATTGATGGGGTCTTGGCCTCGCAACCAGTTTAGGGCATTGATATGTAGGGTGAATCAGAATCCCAACCCGCCAATGGACTTAACTAATAACTCGGCTAACACGATCGCATTGCACGCATTAGTTAGGGTGGCGACTCGGAAGTCGAGGTCGCTCTGAGGGAGTGTTGTCATATGCGATCGTTAGATGGAGTCGCTTGAGGGAGTGTTGTGGCGAGGGCATGCATCATATATCCCGCATGCATACATTTTAAATAAGAGTTATTAGGTGTTGATGATTGTCTATTTTTCATTAAGTTCATATTACAATTGATGCCTGTTGTAACTTGAGACCAATAGTTCACACTGAGTTGATCACTCACTCCCACTCTGGGACGGTGTTTTAAAACACCAACCAGACCCATTCATAGATGCAGGTGACTCAGTGGCATGAGGAGCTCGGCGGCGATCTGACTTGGAAGAGGAGGACGGACTCTCCTACTTGCAGCTGATGGGCGGCTCTCCATCGACTTGATCGGGCTGAATTTGGATTTGCTGAGCCGCGGGCTCAGCTTTACTCTTTTTAGACATAGCCTTCTTTTGTTGTTCCGTTGGGCAACGCCTTGGGCGACCCTTTATTATTTTTTTGGACCTGTATATATGTGTGATATCCTTCATTTCAGTAGACAGGTGCGATTGTGCTTCATGCTTCAGGTAATTCCAAATTGCGTAGTTAAAATTGATTAATCATAAAAAACCATAAATGCATGATAGGTGACACTCGGGAAGTCGGGAGTCGGGGGTCATGCATGATCGATCGGTGGACCCCATAATAATACATAATGGTGGACCCCATACATAATGGCATGATCGATTGGAATCCCTAAAACAACATTTACATGTTAGAATCTCAAGCAAAACCCTTCTTATCACAAGGGTTTCAAGGAGAATGAGTGTTGGATCTTACCTAGGCGATCAACGGAATGAAAAGGGCGGTTGCGGATGAGATTTCTTCTTGAAGATAAGGTAGGGAGATGTGAGGTTTGATTCCTTGGGCCCACCTTACCCTTCTTCCTTCTCTCTTTCTTCTCCTTCTCTTCTTTCTCTTCTCCCTTTTCTCCCTTCTAGGGTAAAATTCGTATGGGGAGAGGGGTGCCCAAATGAGGCCCTTTTTATAATTCCAGATTTTGTGCAAATGGCCCCAAGCTTCCACAATTTTCTAAAATAGACTTATGGGACTCCCTATTGGTGTTGGGGTGGCCCTAACACCCCTCTGGCCACCAAATTCGGCGTGTAGGTGCCTTATGGCCCGATTAGGGCCCATGCAAAAATTGGGGACGAACGGATGAACGGATATATGATCTGAGAAAGCGTTTCTGACCTTTAAGTGGTCCTGTGGAGGCCATTTTGGTGATTGGAGCATTTCTGATGGCCCTCTGGCCATGAAATTTATAGGATAAGTGGTCCATGGCCCGATGAGGGGCCTTACAAAATTTGGGAACGAACGGATGCGGAGTTTTCGTACGGGTCGATTCACGATCAACGGTCATCGTGCCACGATCGGGGCCCAGATTTGGTGAGAAGGCGTTGAAAAATACATTAAACCTTCACCGTAAATTTGGAAGAAATCCGACGGCTGGAAGACCCGGAGTCTCAGTTTCTTATATCGGTGCAGACTCAATTGGTGGGCGCATTGGGCAAGCGCCGATGGTACTTCCAGGGTGTCCACTGGGTCCACAAATCCGCGATGGACCACAAGCCCAAAAGTTTTAGATTTTTCGACCCTTCTGATCATTGGGTGGCCCACACGGGCTGTTGTTAAGTGTAAACGGGCCATTTGGCTTAGCGGCCCGCACTTGGTCCCATCATAACTAGACTGGTCCACCCCAGTATAAACTAACATTGAGTGTTAATGGTCGTTAAGTGATATTATAAGTTAATAATATAAAAATAAATAAATAAATAAATTTTAAGGATTTTTTTTTTTTTGGAAATCCAAAACAGCGAAAATCCGGGATGTTACATAAATACACTGGTTTTTTTTTTTTTTTTTTTTTTTTGGGTTAGCTTGTTAGTACACACTCGTGTCAAAATAAATACACTGTGGTAAGTTAATAAAACTTTGCCACACCAATACCATGCAAAACGCCTGGTGTGGATGTGAAATTAGTGCTAGCAAAGTGTGAGCTTTACCATGATCTTTGTATTTTATCTTTTCCATATCATTTTAAGCATGTGTAAAAAAATGAGGTAAATTATATTACAGTCGGACGATTGGGTCCTACGTTGTTCCCCAGGAGCTTTAAGTGGCCATGTTTTGGTATTATTTTATGGTAGGACTTAAAATATAAGGCATATCTAAGGCTCAAGTGGACTACAAAATGAAGATTAAACTCTTAAGATTGAAAACTTCTTAAGGGTCATGAAGCCTTTGGTTGGAATTGATACTTGTGTTTTCTCTTCATCCATGTCCATGTGACTTTATGAATAAGTTGGATGGCAAATAAACACTGCAGTAGCCCTTACAAAAAGTTACAATGGTGGGAATCATCATAACCGCAGCTTCCTATGGTATGGTTCACTTGAATCTTTGATATGTCTCATTTTTGGCTTATAACCTAAAATGTTACGGAAAAAAAAAGAAGAAAAAAGACTGTAGATAAGACCCATATATCACAATGGCCACTCAAAGCTCCCACCCATTCCCGATGAGCAGGGATAGGACTCAATGCACGTCAGATCACAATGCAAGGAAAAACAAGGAAGTAATTGAATGCTCACTTTAGGAAATAGTGGTGATTAACGCCCACCATTAAAAATTTTCTTAAGAGGCTACGAAGGTTTCAGATTAGGCTAACATTGATGTTTATGATAACAAATAAATATAACAGTGGGTGTTAAAATGATTTTAATGGTATGTATTCAATTTCCATTGTTTTTTATGATGTAGTCTACTTGAAATTTGAATTCATCTCATTTTTATGCTCATGCCTTGAAACTAATAATAGACCAAGAGGCTTTTCTATGAATTAGAGCGACCAAACTGCCCAGCAAATATTTTCCAACCTCTCACGTACGTGCAATGCCCAACCCTTTTATTAAGTGGGTCCCACCACAATGATCAAGTAATGCAATTCATACCATCAGGTGGGCCACACTATAAAAAGAAAACAACATTTAGCCATTGATAAACACCAAAATACAGGTGTGGTCCACTCAACAAGTGGATGTGGACGAATTTCACACAAGGAGGTCCACATGATGGGCCAGCTTACCAAACAGGTGAGACGTGGAATATTGAAAGCTATCTGTTGGGCGACCATAACATGTGGTCCTAGTATTTATACTCTTAAAGTAACTGTTTAATCTTTATTAAATAAATCTTAAGCCGCCATGTGTCAATCACATCTGTTCTAACGAGTACAAATGCCACGTGGAATGACAATGAGGTGATGGGTCCACATGTCGATCACATCTGCTCGTCCAATAGAAATGTCCAAAGGGAATCCAATTTTCTCATCTTGACGTGGCTTTTTCAAGATTTGCTAATATTTAATTACATAAGCTTGACTATATTATATGTTTATTTTGATGGATGTCATTTTCCATCATTCATTTTATTTTTTATAACTTTTGGACCGCTAATCTTTTTAAATTTAGAGTGGGCCATGCCCACTCACAAGTCACAGCCCTTGAAACAGATAGGGTAAGCGTACTGGTAAACTTATGAGGCCCACCATGGATGTATGTGTCTTATCCACACCATACATCTATTTTCTCATGTCATTTTAAGACATGATTCCAAAATTAAATGATATATAAAGTTCAAGTGGACCACACCATAGGAAATAGTGGAATAATGATGTCCACGGTTGAAACCTTTTTAGGGCCTTTATTAATGTTTAATTGTCATCTAAACTGTATATAAGGTCACGTAGACATGGACGAAGGGAAAATGCAAATATTAGCTTCATCCAAACTTTTGTGGTCTCAAAAAGTTTTCAACGGCGGGTGTTTAAGTCACACTGTTTCTTATGGTGTGGTCCACTTGAGCTTTTGAGGTGCTTCAATTTTGAGGTCATGCAGTAAAATGATTTGGTAAAAAAGATAGACAACCTGGATTTTAAAATAAAAATAAAATATCAATCCACCGGATTCGGATTCGATGGCGACCCTCTGGGTGATTGAATAGCTAGTCGGCCCACCATGATGTATGTTGTTTTTGGTATGCCGTCCATCCATATTTGCAGATCATTTCAGGGCAGGACTCCAAAATGAGGAAGGTCCAAATCTCAGGCGGAGTACACCGCGGTAAGTAAATAATGGTGATTGAATGCCCACCATTCAAAACTTCCTAGGGCCCACTGTAATGTTTATTTGTCATCGAACCTGTTGATTAAGTCACATAAGATCTGAATGAAGGGGAAAACACAAATTTCAGCTTGATCCAAAAATTTCCTGCTCCAATAAGTTTTTAACAGTGGGCATTCAATCAACACTGTTCCTGTAATGTGGTCCACCCAGATTTGCATCTGCCTCAATTTTTTGGGTTAATGCCCTGAAATGAGCTAGAAAGATGGATGTACAGAATGGATAAAACACATATATTATTGTGGGGCCCACAGCACCGACTAGCACCAACCTCCCAACTGAGTTCTGGGGGGCAATCATTGTGGGGCCACTACAGCATGTGCATGTAATAAAACCTGTTTGGCATGATCGCTTAATCATGAAAATGGGACACTCCAACCATCAAGTGGCCCAGAAATTGAATATGGAGGTTTTCCAGGTAATTATCCACTGTTTTCAATGGGGGTGGGGCCAGCTTGTGATTGGACAAGCCTTTTTTTTTTTTTTTTTAATGGTTGTATGCCTTTAATACATAATGGTGGACCCCATAATGATGTATTTCCCATTTAGTACAGGTTCTGTAATGTTTCTAACAAATGATGGCATTCAGGTGGACCACACCACAGAATTTAAAAAAAAAAAAAAAAAAACCAGGTTGAATGCTTACCGTTGAGAACTTTTGGGGTCCACAGGAGATCTGGATCAAGCTGAAATTTGTGATTTCTCGTCATCCATATCTGTGTGACCTTACGAAGAGGTTATAGGAAAAAATAAGCAGTATTATAGGCCTTACAAAGTTTTTAATGGTGGACGTTCTTTCCTATAGTGTGGTCCACCTGTTATTTAGATTTGCCTGATTTTTGGGTTCTGCCTTATTATAATCTGAAAAAAAATGAATGGATGGAGTGGATAAAACACCTACATCATTATGGGGCCACAGAGCAGCAGCTACTGGCTACCGGTAGTGTCACTAGCCGAACCCTGTCCATAGAAACCTTGCCTCTACTAACCTCCGCGGTGGCAGGGCTCTATCAGGCCTATCATGATGTCTGTTTTATCTATGCCGTCCATCTATTTTGCCCATTCATTTTAAGCTCAAGATAATAACGTCCACCGTTGAAATCTTTTTAAGCCCGCGGTGTGATGTTTACAATGTTTTCATTGAATGCCGTTTTTTTTTTTTAGTTTGATTTCCAACCATCCATTTAAATGCCACCAATCGAATGGTCATATAATCAATGCACTTGATTTCTGAATTGTATGTAACTCATCCACAGCAAATCCCACCAAATGACTGGTTCAGATCGCCCAATCACATAGCCATGTGGCCAAATTCCAGACATATCACACACGTGGCCCACCTCTTGTCAAATTAGGATGTACAACGTAAATACGAGTATCTACCGGTACAGAAACAAACAAAACCAACGGCATACACACGACCGTTCACATGCATGGACGGCCGTCCGTTTGGATCTTCTGTCAATGGGCCCCACTTGTGCTTCAAGCATCAGGTTGTCTATTGGCAAATCGAGGAGTGTGGCCCACTCTCAACTTGATCAATAGACGTTGATGTTGATGGAGCGAGCTGGATCAAGTTCGATCCAAACCGTCCATCTCTGGCCCCATCATGAATAATCCACGGTTCAAAACCGCACCTTCGCAAAATCGTACCCATCGGTCGACTTCAAGGAATCTGATCGGGTGGTTAGGATGATCGGATCGGTGTCTATTTTGATCCACATCTCATCCACCGTAGGGCAAACAAGATGGACGGTCCCAGATGGAAATCAGCACTGCCACGTGTACTCAAGAGGGATGAGCTCTACCATATCCGGATTATAGTTGTTGTACCGTATCATTTATCCACCATGATGCCAGATGGCGACCAGGTGGGGTCCACCCTGATAGCACTGTCCACGTTAGGAACTAAAATAGCTTATCATCTGTGGTCATTCACGGATGATGATTGGAGAAGAACTCCCTGCTACACACGTCATCCATGGCCCACTACAGTATACCTGTGGGACCCACTAGTTTGGTCGCACGTCACGAGCGTTTGTCTTGTCCCACATATCTAACGTCCCTCCAAAATCACTTCACGAATAGGATATATATACGGTGCATTCGGCCATTTCAGCTTCTATAGGTGATACTATAGGTGCATCAATCCATGCCGTTGGTGGACTGGGCCACTCATTTTGTACAAGTGAGGCTGTTGAACCATCGATCCATACCATTAGTTCTTGGGTCCACCTGTAAATGGACCAATCACAAAAATCTCATGGACTGGAAAGCAGTCGTGTGGACCACTCGAGTCCATTTATTTTTGATGGTCTATTCTTAAGCCATGGATTGAAATAAAGGAGGATCGTGCCATCCACATGGTTTATCTAATGCGGGCCACAATACTTAAAGTTGGTTAATGGTAATTTCTATATTCTTTTTTTGAAAAAAAAATTAATTTTTTCGATGATATGGTATATTATTTTAGATAAATAAATATACATTGCTCATTGGGTTAGCTGGTGGGAACTCATCCTCACTTGAGGAATGATCAAGCTCAATGTGTGATAATGCACCATCAGCCCTTTCTCTTTCTATCACCGTGTTTTCTCTCCCCTTCCTTTTTCTCCCTCTTCCTTTTTCTCTTTCCCCTTTAAAGCTAGGGTGTTTTTATAAAACGCGTTTTTGCTATTGCTTTTTTCTTTCCATCCCTTTCTTACTTTACATTTGATGATACATCATTACCTTTCTTTTATACAACATAGACTACTCTGTTTTACACTAATGGTTTCTTTTTTCTTCCCTTTCACTTTCAATCTCCTTCCAAATCCACGTGGTAAATTGTTTTTCCCTGCCCGCTCACATGGTCGTTTGCAAGGGTAGATTTGAGCGGACTTGAGTGCATTTAGAATCCCAAAGTCATTTAGGGGGTGTTTGGCCCGGTGGATTGAATGGTATAGGGTGGATGGGATCATAAAATCCCTCCTAATCTTATCCCTTGCCAGTTTGGACGGTGATGTATTTCGTTGAGTCTAAATCCAAAGACGGGTCTGAGGATTTGGAGGGATTGCAAAATCTCTCCTTATCCCATCTCTTACCTTTGCTCTCTCTCTCTCTCTCTCTCTCTCTCTCTCTCTCTCTCTCTCTCTCTCTCTGCACCTTGTCAATTCAAAGGTTTTGAACATCCTTGGCTTTTGTAATTGGATCTTGTAGATTCATGGGTTCTGCAACTGGGTTCTCAAAATCAAGTCAAACCGTTCAAAATCTAGCTCGAAACTCTTGACAATTTAGACCTAGGTGGAAGAAATGAATAGATTCTTCCATTGATATCTTTGTTCAAATCTGGAACTGGGTTTTGAAGATTTATAGATTTTGCAATTGGGTCTTTGAAATCTCCTAGCGCTGTTCAAAATCTAGCTCGGAGAAAATCGAACAGAATTTTGAACTGATTTCCTAGTTAAAATTGAAAAGATTTTTGAATTGATTTCCTGGTTTTTCAATTTACGTCGATTCTGAAGCTGGGTCTTGTAGATTTGAGGTTTCAATAGGTGGGTTTTGAAATATCTACAAACTATTTGAAATCTATCTCGAAATGTATGAATTCAGAACCCAGCGTAAGAAAATGAAAAAGTTTTCTAATTGATCGCAATCATAAATTGTTTGTTTTCTATGGAATGGAAGAGAAGAGTGAAATGAGGAAGGGATTGATTGGTAGAGAAGAAGAGAAGTTGTGTCGCCGAAGATTCTCGTTTTGGCCCGCCCCCACGAATCACCCTCCTGGTTTCAATCCTTGTTTGAGATTTTTCTGTTGCGGTTCTTAAAAGATTGATTGTAGAAATGTGTTCTTATCCTGGTGAAGGGCATGACAGTTTTCCACGGGATTGCATGCAATCCCACGCCCCGGCCAAACGGGATAGGAGATCGGCATCCTTGAATATGCTAGTCATCCCAAACAGGCATGAATTCGGCCATAGGATACACCAATGCCATGGGATTGCCAGCAATCCACTGACGCTGCCATTATTACCTTAAATCTAATCCCATCCACCCTAATACCATTCAATCCGCTCAGCCAAAAGGGCCCTTACGGTGTGGATTTAAAAGGTATTTGTTGTTTTGGGTCCTTACTCTTGCCCGGGTGGTAAACTCCCGGGAGTTTCAACTCCCAGTCAAGGGTTCAAGTGCCCATAGGTGGTGAAATTCCACCAGCGTGAGTGTGTGGGGTGTGTGTGCGTGTGTAAAAAAAAAAAAGGTATTTGTTATTTTGAAATTTCTCCCATTCTCCTGATTCTAAATCAAAGGCGTTTTTTTTCTCCATTTTAAAGATAGGAGAGTATAATACTAATAATAAAGGTGTCACCAGACTACCAATCTATTATACACGTTGTAGATTGACAATACTTCAAAACAAATAAATCATCAACTATAGTATTAAAATTGCATCAATTAAATGATTCAAAGAGTCCAATAATTGTCTATGTAAATCAAAGGATAAAAACATTACAAGTCTCTTTTTTGTAATCCTATACTTGTGACTTGTTTGAGGCTTATATTTTCATTATTTTTCTCAGGGTATATATTTAAATAAACTTATTACAATCATTTTATTAAATGTTAAACATAAAATATACATATTAATTAAGAATATTAAACTTAACGTAGTTATTATATTTAAATTCCTATGAATATACTATAAAATTTTAAAGCATTTTTTATGTTTTAAATCCCCATCTACATTTATTTGGAATCCAATGCATTCTAAATGCAAGCTCTCGAATGTAATGACCACTTTTACTAGGCACCCAAGAGCCACCTGAGTTTTGGAAAGTGCGGTCTTAGGGGAATGCTTTCATCCTGATGATGAAGCAAGTTAGATGAATGGATTGGATGAGTTATAGACAACACCGTAAGTCCTATACAAAACCAACGGTGGACATTCCATACCAATTGTTTCGTATGGTGTGGCCCACCTGAGTTTCAAATGGTCATGATTTCTAAATTCCAGCTTGAATGAGAGGCAGTATACATTATGAACAGGTTGGATTTAATGAAAGTTGGACTCATGTGGCAGGGGAACGTAGATTGCATCCAACTCTCCCTAGGAGCTCTGAGTGGCCACCGTGATGTATGGGTTTAATCCTCACCGTCCATCTATTTCACCGTGGCATTTTATGAAATAGGACTAAAAGTTAGACAGATCCAAGGTTCAAGTGAACTACACCATAGCAAGTATAGGTGATCATGATACTCACCGTTGAAACTTTCCTTAGGGCCCACGGTGATGTTTGTTTGCCATCCAACCTATTCATAAAGCCACGTAGACCTAGATGAAGGGAAAACACAAATATCAGTCGATCAAAAACTTCCGTGGCCCCCGAGAAGTTTCCAACGGTAAGAGTTTAATTCCCATTGTGTGGTCTACTTGAGTCTTAGATCTGCCTCAGTTTTGGGCCTATATCCTGAAATGATAAGGAAAAATGGATGAACGGTGTGGATAAAAGCCAAACATCAAAGTAGACACTCAAAGCCCCTGCCAGTTCCGAGCCGGGTAGGATGTAATCCCCGTTCGTGGCAGGCTGCAACGGTTAGTCAAGAAAGAGATCTATTGCTTGAATGGGCAAATATTAAAGCTTATATGATGATCCTGACCTTTGGTTTTTAGAGTTAAACGTGAGCCGTTGAAAATTTTCATTTCAATGTTCTAATTCATCCACAGATGGTGATGGTCAAAATCATCATCATATGGCACTGGTGCGACCACAACTTGTGGTTGGTGCTGGCTGCTGATGGGCCCACATGATATATGCACAGCATCTAACCGTCCATCAGATACGTTCTCCCACCTTTGGCCAAGAGTCCGAAAACTCAAGTGGACACACTAGCAGCAACAATTGAGAAGATGAGACCCACCAGAGTTTCAGAATGGCCTGATTTTTGCAGTTTCCCTTCATCTGGGGCAACACGGTGGACCCCATGTAAATCAACGGTGGTGCGGATTGCGTGATGTGCCACACACCATGGACCACCGCCTCCATGGTGTGTTGACGTCACCAAGTTATGTGGGGCCCATCATGATGTATGTGTTATATCAAAACCGTCTTTCCATTTTACGAGATCGTTTTTAGGGCATGAGCCTAAAAATCAGACAAATCCAAAGCTCAATTGGACCACACCAAAGAAAGCAATGAGGATTGAACGTCTACCATTGAAAACTTCTTCAGGTAACAGAAGTTTTGTAACAGAAGTTTTGGATCAATTTGATATTTTTTTTCTCCTTTCATCCAGGTCTTTGTGACCTTATGAACAGGTTGGATGGAAAATAAACATCGTGGTGGGCCCTAGGAAAGTTTCATCGGTGTGAATCTTTGTCCCCACTTCTTTATGTGGTGCGGTCCACTTGAGCTTTGGATCTGCCTCATTTTTATGTTCATGCCCTAAAATGATCTCGCAAAATGGAGAAACGGTGTGGATATAACAAATAAATCATGGTGGGGCCTAATCCACCAAGTTATGGGTTTGGTTTTTGTCTTGAAAATTTTTAAAGGGTTCATCTAGGTATCCGATCATATTTACACTGATCATGATGGATTCAAACCAGCTCTTTCACAAAAGATAGCTTAATCCACCCAGTTTGATTGAGATGAAACTAGTAATATTAGAAAGGGGGTAACGACAATGAGGATGCCATAATGAAAGGAAGAACACAACCAGTTTTGAAGCAATGACCTAAGGCATGACTGAATGATGATCACAATCATATCCAGATCTGAAGAGAGTCATGGCTTGAGGAAGTAAAGCAAAAAATCTAGTCAAAACATAGGAACCATGGATTACCTAACTACACTCTGATACCATGTTAAATTTCCCATTATGTGAGAATAGACACAAAGCCTTGAAATTGGTTTGTGTAATACATTAAATAACAGTTAAAACAGTTATAATATTGTTCATGTTCCCATGCAATAGTTACAACAGTGTAAAAATAAAATACAATTATTCTCCATATTATCATCTCACAAAGAGTAATTCAGTCCATAATAACAACAGAGAAATTGAAAAGCGAAACCTTTTAAGGATTTAGAGAAGTGCTTCTAACTTCTTCATATCTGGGTCCGAGTCTTCAGGATTACCTTCTTCCGGGCTGATTGGCATCCTGTATGCATCTGCAATTGCCTTGCCTTTATCTAGCACGGTAGAAGGGACGGTTTGTAGGAGGCTGCAAGGAGAGATCTTTTTCATTTCTTTTTTTTTTTTTTCTTTTTTCTTTTTCTTTTTTTTTTTTTTTTTTTTTTTTTAACATAGGCTTCTACCTAAAGCATGGCATCCTTTTTGTTTCTTTCTTTCTTTCTTCTTCTTTATGTTTTATTTTTTATTTTTTTATTTTTTATTTTTGTACAACAAGAAAGGTTATCAAAAATCAAGAGAGGAAAGAATTCCTGATATAAAGGGCCCAGCGGCCAACTCCTCTATCCAATGCATTCACGAAACCATTAGCTTATCATCTCACATAGGTAAACAGAATGTTTAACCTAGAGACGAACCTAATTTCAATGAAAATATTTCGAAGCTTCCACATGTCAGATCTGGCCGACTCAGTGCACTTCATGACATTGGCAGAACCACCCACCAAATATAACCTCGTGAAGAGGTTCCTTGCAATGAATATGAGGGGCTTCCCCAAGCAAAGTGGTGCCACGAGGCAACATTTGGAAGAATGGGAGTCCAATGTCTTGATAGTTGAATCCGATCGTAAAATTGCAAGAGGATTGAAATAGTAAAATCATAGGATTTATATTATATTTTACACAAAATATGGAAAAGACTATTCATAAAATATATATTTTAAAAGGGACAATCAAATATTCATATTCTATCGTTCCAAATCAACATCTGTAGATAAACGTAGAACATGCAACTACCACACATTGTTTGACATTATTTTAATAAAAATCAAGCTGAATATGGTCATTTTATTACTTCGAATGTGTTGATGAGTTCATTATCAAAACTTAAGTTGAAAAACTAGACTACAAATTAAAGTAAACTTAGCAAGAGATTGAGATGATTACAAGTCTAAAAAGATTTTCTGAAAAGCCTATGCTGTATGGACTCAAAAAAAGAAAAACATATATATAAGCTTTTCCAAAGTTCCATGGCCAAATCATCAATTTCAAGTGTCATATAGATGTATTGTATAATTAACACATCAACTTAAACCCAAAATGCACTGCCACCAACTTGATGGATTTCAAAGTAATGTTCCCCTAAAAGCATAAGCACTGTCAAGTTTTAAAGTCAAATTCATAATTTCTGAGGGGCTTTCAAAAACAAATCTATTATTAGTTTTTCATTATTATGTAAAGAATTGAAAAAACCTTTTGAGTTTTTAACCATGAAATGAGATCTTAGAAAAACACAATTCCAATTCAAGATACGTGACGTAAAAGAAATTAAGTACAAGTTTTTAAGTTGATGTCAAATCTAAACCACCATTACCACAATAGTAGAGGTTAACATGATCACGAGCTTCCAAAAAAATTCCCGATAAGTCATAGATATTTGGTGTCCCGACTCCCGACTAATTAAGAGGCAACAAATCATTAAAAAAAAAAAAAAAACACTACACAAGTTACAGTTGAAGAGAAGATCCATCATCTAATCTCTTATAAAGAATAAAATAAAACAATTGACTTGTTTTAAAAGATTCTTAAAGCCCCCACCAATTTAAAAACATCAAATGGAAGCCCAATAAAATTTAAAATAGAGGAGAACAAGTATAATTTGAATTGTAAATCAGGAATCACATCATAATTGTAGGATTCAAATCGAAGGATTTGTCCAAAAAGGATTAGACTGTAGTCGTAGATAGTAAATCGTAAATCATAGGATTTTGACAACTAGAGTGGGACTAGAATAGGCCAACCAAATGTGGCCCCAGTCATCCCTAGGATGCCCCGAATGGCCCAAATCAGGTGGGTAACACACTGACCAAAATAATTAGAAATAATGCCTAATTTTTAACATTCGATGTGGCTCAGCTGCTGACCAGATTGACCTGATTTTTTGGGTCATGGCACTCAAGCAGTTGGTCCCACATGATGAAACATTAATACCATGCTTGCATGTGCCTCCCACGTGAAAGTAGGATTCAAGATCCTACACTTGAAAGTAAGGCTTTCTCAGGGTACAACACAAAAATTCTGTTTCATTTGTTTCTTCTTCCCCTCTGCTTTCACTCTAGTGAGGTTTGTCTGTTAAAAGAAGAAGAAGCAAAAGTAGAAGATGATGGCTATTCGGGTTGATGAGGTTTGCTCAAATACATCCCGATGTATGGCAATATGATTTGTCAGGACTTTAACCTTTGAATCTGTGTCATCTTCCGATTATCCAAATAGTTTGTACGAGTAAGACTTTGTGTGGTGAAAGACAACAATAAAAGCTCTCAATTGGATTATTTAAACCCTTAGATAATTTGGCTCTTTTGCTTTGGACATGAACGGTTGCCATAACCTTTGTAGCTTGGGTCATTGAAAAAGACCCAAATCCAATGGCTAGAGCCACGATGTATCTTATTGCAACACACTGGGATGTATTCAAGCAAACCTCAAGGGAATCACCCCACCAACATATTCAATTAAATGTCGATTTGGAGTACTTCCAAAGGCACACTAGCCACAGAGGGAAAAACAAAGGAAGAAGATTTTCCAATACCTATCCAATGCACCCAAAGCAATATTGATCTTTGCCTTCATAGATTCGACTGTGGCTGTTGGGTCATTCCTCGATGCACGCAGCAGCAAAGAATCAAGACCCTCCAAAGCTCTGAAGAAGAAACAGAATCATCAGGCATCAGTTAGTGAAAATCATATAAATCTCCCTGACTGAGTCAAGTAATTGGCACCACCTGAAACTTGATAAATTTCAAACTTGATACATACCCAAGGCATCGATCAACGGCATCAGTAGCGGCTTTCCCTCTACCGTCATCTGATGCATACTGTGCTACCTATAATTCCAAAGAGAATTTTCAACGCTAGAAGGAAGTCAGGTACATAACAACTGCCATGGAGCAGACAAACATGAGTAAAGAAGAAAAATGAATTTTTAGTCGGAGATATAGCAGCATCTCCAACTACAAGTGGTGCGTGTACTGTTGATCTGAACTGTTGACACCACGTACAGATCATAGTTTGACAATCCTACAGATCAGATCGGTGTTTTTTTTTTTTCTCTGTAGAATGCTCTTTTAATTCCAGCCAACTTTTTGGAGCTGTCCATTTCCTAGCCACTAATGCAAGGGCTAAGATCAATCCCTAATGCGGGGGCATTTTCACACCGGACTCGAGTGGGATGGCCTTTGGGATGCAAGGGCACACTCGGGGTGGGCGGCCCACAGAACTTATGGATTCGGAGCCTATGTGAGGCAAAACCCATGGATTTAGGGCCACGAGGAGAGTTCGGCCGAGGACCTAACCCATGGATTTGGGGCCTGAGATATGAGATAAATGGATTAATTCGCCATGCTCTATCAGTTCGAGCTTGAAATACTTGAATCTAACAGTGCAAGACCACTCTATCTCCACACACTTGGCACATGTTGAAAGGTTGATAGTTGAATAAAGCCCATTGGGCCCGAGTCCATGTAATAGCCCATAGAGCCCATTCATAAGTCCATGAAAAAGGCCCACCAGCACACATGCACACAATTCAGACTCTTCATCTGCAAGGGCATACTGTTAGTGGGCCAACCACAAAAAATCATACTGGTTGGATGACCTTGACTTCTCTTAACTTATCAATTTGTGACCCTCAAAAGCCCTCCAATCAAGGGGCTATGATCTTCTGACCAGTGTGACTTTTGGTTGGATGATCTTCTGACAAGCGAGACTCAAATTTGTGGTGGATTCCATCCCTAATGGCTGGATTCCATCTCTAATTTAAGATCAATACAAAACAAGTAACTTCATCAATGAAACACTTCTATCTAACTGAGCAAGATATCAAGCACTGCCTCAATACATTTGGGACAAAGGCATGCAATTCAGACGGTTCATCTGGCAGGCCATACCATTGGTGGGTTAAACCCCAAAAAACACACTAGTTGGATGATCTCGACCAATTCCCACTGAATGTAGATTGCCGATTGGCTTCTCCTAAGCATCCATTTGTACCTCGAAACCCCTCAAATCAAGACTGATCGGCTTCTCCTAACCATTTATTTATAATAAAATTCACCATTTCATATATAAAATTGCATACACTTAGCGTATGTATTATTGCCTTGGAGTGATCCACATGATCTTACTCCTAGTGTACCATGTATTGGTAGCATACCATATACCCATACCACAAATCGAAGCAACCTGTGATCAAGGTACCTTGGTCAAACCCACGATGGCCAACCAGATGAATTGCCCAGATTCCCCAAAGGTGGACCACTGGACCCACCTGTACCCTTGCTGGGTTGAATAGAAAACATTTTGTTTCTTTCCATCAAGCGTCACAGAAAACCTCAAAGATAAAGGGAAGATTGCATTATCTCCCACAATTGCACATTTGATTGAACACCCATTAAGTTACAATTCAGACAATCGACATTCATAGCATCTGTCTTAGGACCGTAATGATTAAATTCGAACCAGGCTCAAACAGCAGATGCAGTAAACTCACCTATTACCTTTTTTCTTGTTCTGTTGACAATAATCTATCACTAATTAGGTTAGCTATTAGCTCTTTCCACCAAGACAGACGGTCCACCATTAATTTATATGCCCGTGAAATTTGCAAGCTTGAACCATGTTGGTTTAAGGATCTAAAAAATTCAATAAACTGGTCTGCTCAGCAACCCTCAAAAGAAAAATACAAATCAAATCTCTATTGATCAAAATTTTAAAAATTAAAAATTCAGCCAGGAAGGCTGCTTGAAATTATGTTCCTAAGATGTACTTAGATAGGATGTGGATTACGTAATGTTAGGTGGGAATGGCAAGTTGGTCCACACTCATATTTAGAAACAAACTAAATCAATGACTGGTGATTTTCATTGGGAACCAATGGAGAGTGTGGAAAACTTACTGCTCGAATATTAACACGTAGAGATGCCGCCGGACCAGAACGTAACAGAGACCTGCTGATAGCATATTGTGGCTGACCGTCTCCCAATGTTTTCTCTATATGAAAATAAAGCTAGATTAAAAAAATAAATAAATAATCAAAAACACAATGACCAGAACAAATACAACATTAGAGTAATTGGACAAGATTGCTAATATGCAACTCGTGTCATAAAAGTACCATGTAGCTCTCTCCTCGTGCCACACACACAAACATGTGCAGTGACTAGGAATGTTGATCTGGTGGACCACCTCATGGATGCACCATAGCACATGCTACTCTAATCCCCTTGCCACTTGACCATAACACATGCTTGCCACTTGTGCAGTGACAAGGGAGCTGCATGGTACTTCAATGCTGCAAGCTGCATCTCAGCATTCTTCTTTCACTAAAAAGAGATTTGGCTACCATTTTCAATGCCAAAAAGTAAATTGAGATAAGGAAGCAGCAACAAAAATGAAAGAATTCACCCAAGTCCTTGAACTGTGATTGAGTCAAGAGAACAGCGGGCACATATGCCTCTAGCGGATCAAGCTTTTTCCTGGTATAAAAGAACTGTCATTAAAATTCATAATATCAAAGCATAATCAAAACTATAGTTGCACAAAGTGTGAAGTGAAGCAGCAACAGATTCAGGTGCAGGAGCATGGAAGCATCCATTTCAAAATGTTAGCAAGTGTAAATGGCTAGGAAGAGGGAGGGCAAGTTTGAAGTGTGAATTGAAGCAGGAGGGACACCTGATTAGAATGATCATCCAACTAAGATCAAAATATGCCAAAAGTACATTATTTTAAAAGCAACCTGTCAAAATTCAGATCGTCATGACCAAGCAATCAACTGTTATAGGAAGAGAGATTCGCATGAGGAAAAACATGTTTCGAAATGGTAGTGAGTGTCAATGCTAGGAAGCAGGAGCGGGAATGCGAGTCTGAAGCACGAATCAAAGTAGGAGTGGGATCTGATTAGAAAGATTGTGCAACTAAGATCAAAACATGTGAAAAGTACACAATATTAAAAGAAACCCATCAAAATCCAGACCTTCTTGGCCTTGGAATCACCTGTTATTGGAGATAGATTCGCATAAAGAAAACATGTTTGGAGGATTAGACGTGTATGAGGGACTCATGCAGTGATTTTCTTTTTATAAAGTAAAGGTGATATTGACATGCGAAATGGATTGTCCTGATTTTATTTATTTTATTTATTTTTTTTTGAAAGATGAAATGGATTGTCCTGATGAGTTATGACAAGTTTAGAATAAAGGTCCAATCATCAAACTAGACAAACCATCTTTGCATGCCCCACCTATGATTGCCTATGTTCCCAAGAATCACTTCAATATGACAATCCCAACCATCTGATATGCAGGTAATACAACAACCAGTTATAACCAAAAGGATGAATGTTCATTTGGCTAGGATGTATCCAATCTTTGTGATCACTGGTGCAAGCTAGTTGCATGAGATCACTCCTCAATGATTAAAAAATGATAATAATATTAATAATAATAATAACAATGTCACTAGAAAAAATCCCATGATATATTATTATACACTTCTATGGTGTACGAATTATCCTCACCTCTTCACGTACTTGTCAAAAATGTTGCTCGCATAAGCATCTGGAAAAAAAAAAAAGAACACATGGATTAAAACTACAATTGAGCCTTTCATGGTCTTTTAACATATAAAAATAATAATAATAATAATGCATCAAGTTCGAAAGCACCCTGCTGACCATAAAGAAAATATGCAAAATAAGAAGAAAAAGAAAAAAGAAAAAAAGGAGCATTTTCTTTCCAGAAATGTTCACATTACAACATTATAAGCGAACATTCCAAAATGACTTCTGTAAATTATATGGGAGCGTGAGTATCCACAGACATGGGATCATGTTATTAGACCCTTTAGATTCTTGCGGTAAGAGACCCATCATGCTTAGTTCGGATCAACTTGTGTATGTATCAGCTTTAACTAATCCTTAGACCCGAGAATATATGAGGAGTTCAAATTCCTAGTGAAATGTGTTTTGGCTTGCTTCACAAAGTCAATTGCAGTAGCCCATATGTGGGAATGGCTAGGTGCATACATTAGGATATGGTGGAAGTCCATATGATCTAATAAGGAATCCACCGGTTGCTTAAGAACACTACTATGGCTTAGATCTTGTTGGTTGGACCTTCCAACAAGGTTTTTTTTTTTTTCACTCGGCTTGATACTCAAAAGATTTTAAATAGTTTCATAAATGTTTTCAACTGTTGATCTTTTCATTTAACCATTAAAGGTTTAAATCATACTTGATGGTGATTTGATGGTTGAGATATTTTAGTGTCGGTATTAGATTAAGGGTGGGTGGCCATGATTAGTGAAATGATTGGGTCAATTTGGGTACATGGATATGTAGGATCAAAGACTTTAGGTGTAGTAGGACATACCAAAGTAGGATGGTGGAGCACCGTAAGTGATGCCTCTCCCCATAACTTTAACTCATAAATAGATCTTGTGCCATAGGCATATAAGAGTGAGAGACCTTGGACGTCCAACCCCATTAGGCATCACCACATAGATAGATAGTGTTGGCATATGTCCTAAATTTGAACGTGCACGACCGGTCGTGGGTCAGGTTCGACCGGTCGTGGGTCAGGCTCGACCGGTCGTAGCCCGCTCGATTCAAAGTCCAGCAAACCCTGTTTTTCATGTCCGGGCCCTTCGACCAGTCGTAGGGATTGTTCGACCAGTCGTAGCTCCCCTTCGACTAGTCATAGTTTACGCAGATTCGTTCCACGATTTTGCAGATTGCGGAAATCTGTGTCCTTTTGCAACTAGGATGCGGAAGGGAAGTTGCCTAAACTATAAATAGCTGTTCCTAGGGCTTTTCTAGGGTATGGGAAAGATGGGGAATATTTCTTAAGCTTTCTAAAGGGGTTCTAGGGAAATTAAAGGGTGTAGCAAGGGTGAGATTCAAGGTCGTTTGAATCGGGTAAGTCCTCTCTCTTGTAATTTCTGCTTCATAGTGGATTTCTGTCGCTTTGTGCCGTGGTTTTTTCCCGCAAGGGTTTTCCACGTTAAATCTGTGTGTTTTCTTGTATGCTTGGTGCCATTAGATTGCTATCCTAGATCTAGATCTGTGTGATTCCGCAGGTTAAAATCCCCAACAGATAGATTGATAGATAGATAGATAGAGAGAGAGAGAGAGAGAGAGAGAGAGATCCTCGTAACTCTTAACTCATAAATAGATCTCGTGCCAGAGGGAGATGAGAGTGAGGGAGGCCTTGGATGTCTAAACCCCTTGGGTATCACCACATAAAGAGAGAAGAACAAGAGAGATCACCATCTCTTCTCCTCTACTCCACATCCACACGTCCACACATGTGGGGTCCAGTTGGATAGCTCTCTCAAGCACATGCCCTGGCCCTGCTATGGGGAGGGGTGTGTGTGTAGCCTTCATCATTCTCATCTGAGATGGATCTGGAAGCTAGATTGAAGGCCCAACATCAACATTCTAAGCACTTTTCAAAGGCGGCAATCAAGAGGTAATCCTAGATATAAGATTTATTTTTTTTTTGCAGAATTTTGAAAATATCTAGATGGGTATAGGACTAGGGTCTATTAAATTTGGATTTATTTATTTATTTTTAGAACTTTAACTTATGCCACATTAAAATCCTAAGAGGCCATTTACATTAGAGTAACTGGAGGTAAATGGCATTTAAGGTGTGTTTGGATGAGAGCAAATGCATGAAAATGAAATGAAATTGGGGTAAATGGGCTTGTAAATGAAATCCTTTCTATAAGAGAGGATTTAGAAGTACATGGGGTGAAATGCCCTTTTAAGCTCCCTTGAGAATTGCATGAGTAAACAAAGGTGCTACCACACACATGTCCGCAATACACATGTCATGCTCATGATAGTCCGAAACAATCCAATTATTGGTTACATCACTAAAATCACACTAATAGAATGATCCAAACCGTCGAAAGGTTGGCCATGTAAATGGACGGTTAAAAAATGTTGGCAAGTTGCTTGTTTGTGATCCTTACGTTTATGGCCCACGCAAGGCTCAAAATTTCCTCATTTTTGGCCAAAGTATATATTTCAGTAGGCTTATTACAATCATTCAATTAAATATCACATATGTACACTAGTTTGGGGTATTAAAGCTGATTTGGGATATTGCATATGTTCCTATGGATATATTGAAAATTTCTAATGCATTCTAATTCCTCCCATTTACTCCCATTCAAACAGAATATTTCGATTTCAAATGTATTTCATTTACTCCCATCCAAACAGAATACTTTGATTTCTAATGCATTTCATTTACTCACATCCAAGCAGAATATTTCGATTTCAAATGCATATCATTCACTCCCATCCAGACACAACTAAGTAAGCCATTTACCCTCAATTCATTTACCTCCAATTCCATTTCCCATTTACAAGCTCCCAGATGAGCCCTAAAAACAAAGGTTCAATCCTCTACAAGGTTTGTACAATTAAGCTTATTCTACGAAAGTTGCAGGTGGGGGCCACTAATGTTCGAAGTATCGGTATCACTACAAGTTTCACTGGCCAGATATATGAAAAAAATATCAATATCGGCGAAAACTAGAATTTCAGAGAAACATGGGGAAAACGGTGGCCGACGAACATTCACTAAGTGCGGAGTTTCCACAGGTTGGCGACCTTCTATCGTCGATTTGTGCGAAATTTTAACACAATAGTTGCACCTATTACAAATTGCATGAAAAAATGGCACTTTCAATAGACCGATGAGACTGACAAGAGCTTTGCTGAAATCAAGTATCGGTTGTCCACAACACTAGTCTTGGTTCGACAAGCTATTTGAGGTTGAGTGTGACACCTCATATGTCAGAATTAGAGAAATCTTATCATAGGAAAGCAGGCCGATGACCTTCTAGGGCAAGAAGCTCAGCGAAGCCTGAAAAAAGTGGTCGACATATGAGTTTGAGCTACACGCAGTTGTTCAAGTGTTGCTACATTAGCAACATTATTTGATTCAGGGAGAGTTTGTTCTCTACACTAACCATCAAGCCTTAAACTTTATTAATAGCCAGACTAAGGTGAATCGTGCACATGCTAGATGGGTTGTGTTGTTGCAGGAATTCACATTCGTTTTGAAGCACAAGTCAGGGCAGCAGAACAAGCTAGTTGATGCAATTAGCCATCATGCATCACTACTTGTTACAATGAGCAATAAGGTGGTCAACTTCGACTGTCTCAATGAACTGTATGCTGAGGGCGAGGACTTTAAGGATGTATAGATAAGGTGCTAAGAAGGTCATACCAATGACCTACACATGCAAGACGGTTTCCTCTTTAATGGGAATCGACATCCCCCAAAGTTCTTTGAGGAAATAGATTATTAAAAAGCTACATGGAGGTGGCCTTGGTGGACACCTTGGGTGAGACAAGTCGCGAGCTCTTATGGAGGAGTGGTATTACTGGCCGCAATTGGTACGTGACATGGGTAAAGCAGTGCAGTACTGTCATGTTTATCAGACTTCCAATGGGCAGTCTCAGAATATGGGCATCTACACCCCGTTACATGTGTCTGACGACCCTTGGAAAGATTTATCTGTGGTCTTCGTGCTTGGTTTCCCATGAATACAACGCGGCATAGATTCGATGTTCATGGTAGTAGATCGTTCCTCAAAGATGGCGTACTTTATCCCATGCGAGAAGACCATTGATGCAACACATGTGGCGAATCTATTCTTCATAAAGGTTGAGCGGCTACACGAGGTTCCCAAGACCATTACTTTTGACTGTGACACAGTTTATTAACCACTTCTGGCGAACTTCATGAAATCGGTTTGGTACACAATTTCAGTTCACCAGTGCCTACCACCCATAGATCGATGGGCAAACTAAAGTTGTGAATCACATGTTGGGAAACCTCCTTTGATATATTTTAAATGACAAACCGAAGCAATATGATTTGACATTGTCTTAAGCAAAATTTGCATTCAACAACATGGTGAACCGCTCGACAGGGAAGTCCCCATTTCAGATTGTTTATGGTCGAGTGCCTCGCCATACACTTGACTTAATCCCTTTGCCCAAGCTCCCGGGCACGACTATTGCATCAGAATATATGGCGGACCAAATCGTAGGCATTCATGCAAATGTGCAAGCCAAGCTGCATGCCTCGAACGACAAGTACAAGGAGCAAGCCAACAAGCATAGGCAACAAAAAGTGTTCGAGGTGGGCAACCATGTTATGGTCCATCTATGCAATGAGAGATTTCCGACTGAGACCTACAATGAGTTGAAGAATAAGAAGACTGGACCAGTACCGATCCTCCGAAAGATCAATGACAACGCTTACGTTGTTGATCTTTCGAATGACATAAAGATCTCGCATAATTTCAACGTTGCAGATCTGACCGAGTATCATGAACCGAAGCAAGACGAGAACTCAAGGATGAGTTCTTTTGAAGTGGAGGGTACTGATGTAGAGCGGGTCACGGACACTTTCATGTCCAAGATAGACCAAAGAAGGCCCGATCAGAGGCGAAAGTGATTAGGACCGTCAAAACCCTAAAACAGGCATATCTCGCAAACTGGAATGAGTTATCGACGTACCATATATGATTTTGGGGTAGGAGAAGCTACTTTAGCCACCCAACCCTGCTACGCCAAGTTGCCCACGTCGGATCTGCGAGATTCCATCATATCAACGGTCAAAAGTCCTTTTTAATTTCGTTTTTACTATTTGTGGTAAGTTTTAATTTGATCATAACTCTTGATCCTTTAAGCTTTAGGAATCATGCCCAGCATGAAAAGGGCTTAGAAAAATTAGGAGAATAACGTGGTTAGGCCAAATTGGACACTTACTATTTTTGGCCAAAAACCATGAAGTCTAGTAGAAATCATGACCGTCTATAAATAGTAAGTTTACTATTTATAGTAAGTCACATTTTTTTAGGGAGTTTGAATTGGAGTTTGATTATGAAACTTCTTCCTATGTTTGGTATCATTATTTAAAGGATTGCGAATTCATTTTTATCATCAATCAAGCTATTTTCAAATTTATTAGAATTTATTTCTATTTTTCCTCGTGGATTCGGGGAATCTCTATGAGGAGTCCAGAGAAACTCCGTGGATTCTAAGTAATTATCCCCTTGAGGAAGACGGTGATCGACCTCATCACGTCCATCCCTGCGTCAAAATCCCATCATCATGGTAGGATTCATTTGATGCAAGGCTTGGATCGCACAAAAACAAGACAGTGGACCACACCATAGGAAGCAATGGGCAACCACACAAAACCTCCAATCCACACGGTTGCCCACATTATGGTTGGATTGGCCTCATTTTTTAGGCGTCCCAATTTCATGGTGGGCCAACTGTTATGCAAGGGCTGGATTCCATGAAAACATCGAGGTGGGGCCCACACACGAGTTGTAGAATAAGCTCATTCTACAAACATTGCAGAAAATCCGGCCACCAACATTGTACAATCATTTCTCCAGAAATGAGGTACTGTGGTATGAATGTGTGCGTGGCACATTCGAGGTTTTCAGTTTGTACAAGTGGGGCCCAGTTATCCATATCATATTGTGGATAGGCCATACACTAAAATCCCCCAAATTGGAAGAATCCTGACCCTTCAATAGGTGTCCAACATATTGGCCGTTAATAATGTATCCAGAAACGGCTCATATTCGACCAAAAAAGACCAAATATTCTATAGCTGGGGTTTTCCAATCTGGGAAATATCTGGCCTAACTAATCAACGGTTTGGATCACCGAACCATGGCCCCCACTTGGCTCCAATGGCTCCAGTGAGTAAAGCAAGGGAACAAGCAGTGCGCACGTTAGCGTAAAGGCAAAGAGAAGAGAAAGTGTCAGATGATAGCATACGCTGGGGGGGGAGAGAGTGCTCACGTTTAGGATTAGAGTAGCACAATTGGAAGAGAAGGAGAGCGACGGAGAAGGATCGCCTGCTTCCGCGCTTGTTTTGGGGGAGCGACGCGCAACTCACCCGACATGGCGCCGGCCCGAGAGAGCGGGAGAAGGTGGCGTTGCAGGGAGTGCTAACGTGCGCTGGGGTGGGCGGAGTAGCCATGCCGGTGAAAGCATGACATGCGGTTTCTCTCGTTACAACAAAGGAAGCGAAAGAGTCTTATCCGCTCGTCTAAGGGGAGTTGTTCGATGCTCCGACTGCGTACGACGCTTGATACGCAGGCACGTAGAAATGATACACGTGGCACATATTAATTAAATTAAACTGACTAATTTTGAACACACGGTCGGTAAGTTACAATCCAAAAGTTATATTGTTTAAACCATCTTAACCACTTATTTGTGGAGATTTGTTGTTTCAAATAAAACAATTGAATATTTTTCATTTTTAACCGTCCAATAAATGTCCATTAGGAAGCAGTGGGCGCGTGTGTTAAAAGAATAAAAAATGATTATTTATCTAATCAATTCCTAAAGCCGATCTTAAGATGTTGACCGCTCTAGTTCTTTGATTTGTTTTGATAATAATACGGAGAAAGAAAAACTAAAACATATGAAGCCCACTGTAAATATGTTTTACCAGTTTATTTTAGTGCATTAGCCTAAAAAATGAAGACTAAAGCACAAGTGGACCACTCTTAAATATAAGAAATTGAGTGATTATCATTGAAAACTTCTTGAGTGCCACAAAAGTTTTGGATGAAATTGATATTTCTGTTTCCTTTCATTAGAATAAGGTTGGATGTTCAATACATGCCATTGTGGGATTTAGAAAGGTTTTAGGTTTCAACTATGGATGTTACTAAATATTAAATACATCGTTTCTTGTGGTGTTGTCCGCTTGAGCTTATATTTGTTTCATCATTTAGCGCATGCCCTAAATGAGTTAGTAAAACAAAATAACTACATGAATTAGACACATACATCACAGTGGACTTATAGATTTCACATGCGATACCCATCCCATTTTGATTACTCAGTGTGTTAACTCTTTTTCAAGCGATATGAAAAAGTCAACATTACTCATTTACTATAATAATTTATGGTGGTAAATAAAAAAAAAATACTTTCTAAACAAGTATAAAAAACCACATCTCTTTTAGAACTTTCTAACTATATTTTAGAACATTTTTATCCATTATAATGATTTTTTCTGGAAGTCTTCATCATTATACAAATTTTTCATAAATAATTATCTTTCTAGAAACTTTGACCAAATTATAAAATTAACTTCATAACAAAATACTAAGATGCCATATATGGAGGGGAAAATTATAAAAATGTCTTTCAATGTGAGTATAGAGCTTTTAACCATACCTAAGCTAGTGCCTATATTGCATGGTTTTCTAACCTTGATGGTGTGTTGATGTCACCAAGTTCAATGAGCCCCACAATGATTTATGTGTTGTAACCATACTATCCATCCATTTGGCAAAATAATTCCAAGGCATAAATCCAAAAATGAGGTAAAGCTAAATTTCAAGTGGACCACACTACGGAAAGTAGGGATAACGATGCCCACCATTGAAACCTTCTTAGGGCCCACCATGTCATGCTCCTAAGTTTGAATACAGAGTGTTCATCTTCAGGCCCGAGTTTCGAGTCGTAACTCATATACAAAGTGTACTAACTTCATTCCATTATATTTATTTTTACATTCCAACTAGGTCCATTCACACAAATGATTTAAGCAACAACATCCATCCGTTCTCAACATTCATAAAAATTCAATTTGCATAAATTAGGCATTATTCATCAATCAATACAACTTACTTGCTACAAACTTAGAACAATTCAATTAAATAAAATCAATGAAATATTTAAAAATCCTACAACTAATACCACTATTCATTATATATAAATCAGATCATCATAATAAAGGAAAATTCTAATTAATTAATTAAGAACGGTTCAAATGTGGTCAATTCATCTGCTAATAGATACGACTACGTCTCACATGTGTTGTGCACCAGTTTAGTCACAACTTTTTGTTCATGTGCCAACTCATCAGCTAATTGCTTATCTGTAAGGTATTTTCATCAATGAAAAGGTAAGTTATCCAGGCTTAGTAAAATAACTTAGCATGACTCATAATCATAGTAATTAAAATAAAGATGAGATGATCGTCTATCTGTTTGAGTTGGAGGTCGTCAACTCGCACCCACTCGTTGGGTAGGTTTCCACCTTTTGGTAGACTTGGGCATAACCCGTATATGGTAACGTTCTACCAAGATCAACATTTCTTCAAGGGAGGGACCCTACAATTGACCATACATTATGTAAATGTAATGAATGATGAATAACGTATGAATGTATCATTTTCATAACTGTCATATATATTTGTCTTGATAAGAACATTCATATGTGAATTTAATGTATAATTATCATAGCCATGTAATTTGGCACAAATTAACAAGTGATTTACCGTAGTATATTGTTCATACCCTAAGTATAAGATTGTGATGTAGTAATAAACTCAGTAAGACTGATGTCGAATCCACAGGGACTGAACCTTGTACGTATTCTGAAAATAACTCGAACTAGAACTAGGATAAAATGAAATATAAATCTGAAATAATTGAGGAAATAATTGTGATTAAAGTGAGTAAAACTAATGCAATTAAAGGTGGGAAACTAGAGTGCCAAGGATTCACTTGTAGAGATCAGGGAGATCTATGCTTGATTCACAAGCACAACTGGACTTCAAGTCCCATCTTCATCCAGTTGGAAGATACATCACTAAAGCTCAATATGAACTTCATTTGATCTAGTTTTCAAAGAGATGAAAGGTATATGAATTAGATATGATTCCATCACAAAACCATACCCATGAGACAAAGCAAACAACAAAATTTTAACCAATCCACATCCAATCTAAGGAATTTATGAACATTACCCAAGAGCCCAAATTCATAAACCCTATAATGCTAAGAACATGCTCAAAGCTATCGCAAATCCATTGTAATTTCAGTCACAACAAACCATTAAAAACTGAAAGCATTCATAATAAATAAACTAAAATCAACATCAACTCAGTCTAACATGAATCAAAACCGTAGAATTATTCCCATCATGCCACAAGCTTCACCTCTTAGACCTAGTTAAGAGATTTGGCCCGACATGATTAGGCTAATTCTCTTAAACAAAAACAGGGAAAAAAAAAACTCTAACTATCTCTCTCTCTTGTGCAACGTCCATGCTTGGATCATAGGATTGGATAGCATCCCTCACTTCTCCCTTTCTCTTTTTTATAAGCAGATGGAAGGTCGATCTGGTGGAGAACTTCCGCAGCAACCGGTGGAGAGGCGGTGGCTACGACAACTTTGCGCAGCGAAACCGTGAAGTCGGTTGGCGCTCGTCCCACGTTTGACGCTGTTGAAGAACTTGCTACAAAATCTAAGTCCCCATGGAATGAATTTGGACGGTCCAGATTGATCAGATGGGCCATCCCGGTGGGCCACAACATCATGTTGCATCTGGAGTTCACGGACGCTGTCATTCATGCAACTCGTCTTGCGCTGGGGAGTGGTGGAGCCCATGATTGCGGTCGGACAAGAAATCCACTCCGTTCACTGAGCTCACCTCGAAAAACCGTTCTAAGATTGTCCGTGCTGGATTGCTGTTGACGCGGCTCACTTGATTTATCTTGCGGCGAAGATGCTGCCATCCAGTGCATTTGCAACCTCTTGCCGACATTCTTCAGAACAAGAACCATCAGATCTTGGTCAAGACCCTCGTATGATTCGAATGGACGGCTCAGATTGAGCTTGTGGACCATGATGATGACCCACCGACTTGCTTCCGCATTCCCTGTTTCACGTTTTCGCGCAGCAGGAAACAAAAATTTCTGTTTTGGCTCGAGTTGCAGGTCAAAGTCAGTTTGACTCGACTTTGACTGCAGTGCACGGCTAGTGCACTGGTGTATTATGCACACACTACTCGGGTGGGTTCCACTACGAAGTTTCTGAGAAATCCGCTCTGTTCATATGTTGTGTCACCTCCTATAAGGGGTTGAAATCAAATTTGAAACATATCCAGATCTCAGGTAGGCTTCGAATTAGAGATTCATGGGTGGATTTGTCCTTTGGCCAACTTCCACAGGGATACGAGGGCTGAAGTTTAACATGTACAGTTAATTTATGGTCCTCAGGCCAGATATAAATTTTCGAGCTGAACGGAAGGTGAGAACCCCGTGATCTTGCATTTAGGCTGACTTCAAGGCTTCTTAAGCGTGACACACGTGATTTTCTTGAATCTCGGCCATATAAAACCATCGATCTCGATCCCCTGGAGTCCGTCCCTTGCCTTGGTGATTCTCAAGCGTTAAATCCATGCTTTTAGTATCCTTTTTCAGTCCAGGTTCCTAAATTCACCTTGCAGCACAAACACGATTAAAATAAGGCATTAAACAGTATCGTGTTCATAAAATCCGGTAATAATTGGGGTCTAATATGCAATATTTGACCCCCAACACATACAATATTATAACAGAAGACTCAAATCAATATAGCAGTCAATCAAATAATCACAAATAATTTATTTTAATTCCAATGAATCATGAGATACGTTGGGTTTGTAAAATCCATAATGTAATTAGGTTGGTTTGAATTCAAAGATCCTATCATTTATATTAACAACATTATTATTCATCTGGTCATTATACATGGTGGGCTCCACCTTTGATATACATCCCAGATGGCCAAACCCTAAATGATCAAATAATTAAATTTATATATTTATTAAATTTAATTATAAAAATTTAGATTTTCTTTTTAAGATCATGAAATTGAATGTCAAATTATTAATTGGGGTGGCCCACCGGATGATTGGATCATCCAAATCTTGAGGTCCTGGAATATTTTGCCTCTACACATAAAATGAATGATGTGGATTTAACCATATATACATCGATGGCCCATCTCGACTTTCTACGCTAAGTGATACCAATCAGTAGCGCATAAATCTAAACTTTCCTTATTAAACATTTATAAACCTGACTAGTGTGGCCCATTCAATGGTCAGATCGATCTGAAATTCAAGGCACTACTATCTTTTGGTGCTTGAGATCAAATGACTCGTTCAGATCTATCTTAATATAATCAGATTTAATCCATTAAATTTATTCCTAAAATATTATTGGCCAAATTTGAAATCATAAAACATCACTTTGTTGAAATTTTCTCTACACACCTATACAATGATCATGTGGATGATCCACACCATCCATTGTATATATCAGGAAGAAATTAATAACATAATAAAAAAATTAAAAAGATCTAAAGGTTGGAACTTACTGATTAAGCCCTCAATCTCCTCTCCTTTTTTTTTAAAAGGCTTCTTAACTCTTTTTTTTTTTTTTTAATGCAAAAACCTCTCCATATCCCTTTTAAAGAAACTTCTCTTATAAGATAGGATGAGCACATCCTCCCTTATACTAAATTTGAAATTTTTTATGACATTAATTTAATTTAAAAAAATTATTATTGCTACTCCAAGAATTGATCCCTAGACCTGGAAAATGATTTTGCAGGTTCTAGCCCTCCAACCGCTTGCTAACACGTGGCCTAGCTCACACAAGCCTCACCCATGCCATCATCCATGCCATCATCCCTACCATCATCCATGTCATGATTGGTGCTTTCATCTGTGTCATAATCTGCACCATCATCCATGCCCGTCCATGACTCAAGGGATTGAAACTGAGCACATGGCTCATACGATCCGAACCTGCCACCTAAAAGCCTATAAAAGAGAGCGTCCAGAGAGAGCGGGAAAGAACAAGAGCTGGAGAGACAGAGGCAGAGCTTCTGCCCCTGACCTCCGTCATCTAAAAGTCGAAGCTCGGGTTCAGTCTATTCTCTCAATCACTTTTGTTCTTTCGATCATTTCTATCCCATTTCAACTTAAAAACCAATGTTGTATTTCGATCTATCATTTTCCACTTTGTATATTCCAACACCCTTGCTTTGAATACCTAAGGTAGTAAGCTTTGTTCCGACATCACATAAAAGTATACTCTACAATTGCATCCCTTAAGGATCTTTTGTATCAGAAAACGTGACTTAGAAGGTGTAACATCCTGGATTTTCACTGTTTTGGATTTGCAAAAATCCTTAAAATTTCTTTTTAATTAACTTATAAAATCACTTAATGACCATTATCACTCAATGTTAGTTTATATTGGGGTGGACCAGTCTAGTTATGATGGGACCAAGTGCGGGCCACTAAGCCAGATGGCCCGTTTGCACTTGACAACAGCCCGTGTGGGCCACCCAGTGACCGAGGATGGTTAGAAAAATCTAAAACTTCAGGAAATCATAGATCTCACTGGGCTTGTGGTCCATCGCGGACACGGACCCGTGGACAACCCACCAATGCCGGATTGAAATCGCACTTACAAATAAAGCGGATACCAAGCGTTCCACCATCGAATTTCTTCCAAATTTACGGTCAAGGTTTAATATATTTTTCTACTTCCTTCCCACAAAATCTGGGTCTGCGATCGTGGAACGGTGATATAGATTGATCATAAATCGGACTCACACGACCAAACCCCGCATCCGTTCGTTCCCAAATTTTGCAAGGCCCTTCATTGGGCCATGGAGCATCTACCTTACAAGTTTCATGGCCAGAGGGCCGCCAGAACTGCCCCAATCACCAGATCGGCCCCCACAGGGCCATTTATGGGACGAAAGTGCCTGCTCAGATCATATATCCGTTCATCCGTTCGTCCTCAATTTTTGCATGGGCCCTAGTCGGACCATAAGGCACCTACACGCCGAATTTGGTGGCCAGAGGGGTGTTAGGGCCACCCCAACACCAATAGGGAGTCCCATAAGTCTACTTTAGGAAATTGTGGAAGCTTGGGGCCTTTTGCACCAAATCTGGAATTATAAAAAGGGCCTCATTTGGGCACCCCTCTCCCCATACGAATTTTACCCTAGAAGAGAGTAAAGGGAGAAGAGAAAGAGGAGAAAGGAGAAGAAAGAGAGAGGGAAGAAGGCATGGAGGACTCTCAATCAAGGTGGGGCCCAAGAGGATCAAACCCACAACCTCCTACACTTTCTCCAAGAAGAAACCATGCACCACAACCACCAAAATCATCCATTGATCGTCTAGGTAAGGCTTCTCATCCTTTGTCTTGAAAACCCTTTTGATGAAGGGGAATTTTACATGGATTTCTCATGTATGAACTTGCTTTAGGGATTCCGACCAACCGGCCCCAAATCGACGTTCTTAGGTCGTTTTTGAGTCTCCAACGAATCACAAGGTGCGGACTATTATCCTTAGGTGGCCTAGCACCAATTATAGTAGGAATGTAATGATTTTGTTTGTTGAGTTGTGGTATTGAAGAATTTAGGAAAAACCTAGGAATGGTGTGTTGTTGGAATTGCATGATTTGGCATGATTAGTTTACATTTGATGTTGATCTTGTCTCTCACATGATTTAGCATAGGAATGATTACATGCTCATGTTTGTTTAGATTGATTTCGCTCATATGCATTGCTCCATAGTGTTTATGAATCTTGACTCGTGTGTGTTTAATTCCTTGAGGTGTTGGAAGAGCTTAAGGTGTTGGAAGAGCTTAACTTCCTCACAAACCCACACACTTACACGCACCTTGGTTCTTGATAATGTTTGCTCACTTGGTAGGAGTACTCGTTTTTTTTTAGTTGAGATGCATGTGAACATGGTATTGATATGTTAGTTGATAACTTGTATACTTAACATGTTATGAATCACCACCTAATCCCTGGGTTGGTCAGGAATGCGAGGAAAGTGAAAGCGGTCTCATTGGTAGGACCGTCTTGAGGCTAAACCCATGGATTGGACGAGTGCGTGTGGGCGACAGTAGTTAGACTACATGGGTCGCTGGTACCCGATGTCGTTCCGCCACGTGCTTGCCTGATTCATGCGGTTTAGCCCACTGTCTGATCAACCCTGTTTGTTAACCCTGTTTGCTCACATATATATGGAACCTGAACCACCCTACAACCGTTGTAGCCCATCAATAACCCACCTAAAATTGCTCCACATCCTCGTGAGCCGGGCATGGTGGAATGGGACACTGTGTCTGAGCTGTCGGCCTATGCTGGGGTGCCGCGCCTCCCCGTAGTGACCGCGATCGATCCCTTTCTCTCGGCACTCCTCATGTGCTTGAAGTTGGGGATGAGGAACCCGACGGGATCACGGACCGCGGGGTCTCGGCCTCACGCATTGATGGGGCCTTGGCCTCGTAACTAGTTTAGGGCATTGATACGTGGGGTGTATCAGAATCCTCAACCTGCTGGATAAATGGACTTAATTAAGAACTTGGCTAACATGTCATTGCATCGCATTAGATAGGATAGCGACTCGGCAGTCGAGGTCGCTCTGAGGGAGTGTTGACATATGCGATCGTAAGATGGAGTCGCTTGAGGGAGAGTTGTGGCGAGGGCATCCATCATACCATTCACCATGCATACCCATTATCAAGATTAACTTAATATCTACGAATGTTGCCTTTCATTAAATTCATGCTATAACTGCTGTCTGTTAAAACTTAAGATCAATAGTTCACACTGAGTTGATCACTCACTCCCACTCTGGGACGGTGTTTTAAAACACCAACCAGACTCATTCATAGATGCAGGTGACCCAGGGCATGAGGAACCTGGGCGAGGCGAGCTTTGACGAGGAGAACGAGCTCTCCTACTTTCACCGATGGGCGGCTCACTATCGGCTAGATCAAATTTGGATTTGATTTGCCGAGCCACGCTCGCCTTATTCTTCTTTGGACCTAGCCCTCTTTTGTTGTTCTGTTAGCAACGCCTTAGCGCCTTTATTATTTTTGGACCTGTATATATGTGTGATATCCTTCATTTCAGATGAATCGGTGTGATTTTGCTTCGTGCCTCAGGTAATTCCAAATTGCGCAGTTAAATTTGATTAATAAAAAAAAAAACCATAAATGCATGATAAGTGACACTCGGGAACTCGGGAGTCGAGTCTATGCACGACCCCCGATTTTTCGGGGCGTTACAGAAGGGTAACTGAAAGCTTTGTGTTCCTTTTCTTTTCCGTACTTAAAAAAAAATAAAAAATCTACCATTTTCATTTTATTTTCGGTTTATCTTTTATAGTTTAAGACGTTTAAATCTTAGTATTTTACTGCAATATCCTTAAATCCCAATTTTAAAGCGTACAACCTAGCAAAGTGTAGACCGTATTTGACAAAGATGGTAACAGTGTGCTCAACCTCTTCCTTTTCCGCAACAGAGACTCTTACTTAGAATCCATGGCATAAATCTATCCAAGAGTCACCCGAATCAGGAATTCTTCGATTTTTCCAATATTTAGGCAATTCTGCAAATTATAGCCAACCGTGGATTATGGAGCCTTCGATTTGGCTAGTGGTGACTCTAATCAATATATGGACACAAGAAGATTACATGAGGTATTACAAACAATATATGTATAATTATTAGTTTCTCTTCTCAACCCCTCTGCAAGATTCAGATATGGAGGTCTTAACTACGGGTTTCACTGTATCTGAATAAACTTCAGATCCGGGCCTTCATGTGTTACTGCTCATATCAATCGAGCACCTAAAAATCATTAACCTTCTTTTTTCAACCCTCTGTAAGGTTTGTGGATGGAGGTCTTAGCTATAAGTTTCACTGGATCTGTATATATAAACTTTAGATTTAGGCCTCATATGCTATTGCCTCGTATCAACTTAGCATACAATATTTCCATATCTATTATCATACATACTGTTGATGTAAAAATCTGGTTCACCCTTTTTAGACCTTCAAGTACCTGCACAGGAAGAAGACAAAGGATACTCAGGCTAGAGCAAGGGGCCCTCCGATGCCAAAGTCAGGCTAGGAATCTAGGTCTAGTAGTATTGAAGGGTTATGTGTGAGAGATTTTGCGTACCTTTCACCATTAGAGGCCTCTCTATTTATAGTTAAGGAGAGGTGGTAGTATGGAACAAATTCCCCTGTTGAGTAGGAGGATCCCCTGAGATCCTTAGAGAGAATCTCGGGATCACAATTGTGTTATGGATGAATCCCGTGATCTCCGGAGAAGATTTCGGACCTATCTTCCTTAGATAAAGTCAGACAATCCGAAATTGACGTAGAGATGCTAGTTGGAGACCGAGCTTAATTGGACCAACCTTCCCTTGAGATTGGACTAAGGAAATGGTCGTGCACTGGAGACGTGTTGAGTATTGTCTGGGTACATGAGGGAGCTCGTCCACATATGCCAAACAAAGTGATGGTTTTCCATTTATAAAGAAGGTCCTTATGATATCCAATTTCTGTAGCCTTTAACTTCTTCATGAGTCCTAATAGCTTCTTCCCATTACTTATACATGAGTTTGCACTAATCTACCAATCCAGAGAGAAGTAGGGGATCTGGACCGTGCCGACCTTGAGTGCCGACTTTGAGGTGTCGACCTAGGTCGTACCGACCTACCTGCTTAGTCAGGCGGCTGGGCTTCCTCGGGATTTGTAGTACTTGTGCCATCGAACTCAACCTCATTCCTTGGGGTATGTTTGGCTGGGCGTAGTAGGTGGTATTAAAGGAGATTGAATTAAAAATACCACCGAACTATCCCACCATTCTGTTTGTTTTCTCCTTGGGTTATAAGCGTGACATGCATTGGGAAATGAGCCCCAAGTACCATCGAATTAGGAGGGGTAACAAGAAACCCTTCTGAGATCCTGCTGGATTCGAGGTACCCAGCTTCAATCCATGCCCTTTTTTTGTTTCTTTTTTTTTTTTTTTTTTTTCAAATCCAGTGAATGTGGGTATCTTGAGGTTGGCAAGATCTATGGGTCCCACCATGACATGTGAACTACATCCACACCATCCATCCATTTTTAAAGATCATTTTAAGGCATCGGCCAAAAATTGGTAGATCCAAAACTCAAATGGACCTCACCAAGATCAGAAGTGGAGATTGAATGCTTGCAATTGAAAACTTCCTGGGGGCCACGGAAGTTTTAGATCGGACTCATTCTTTGGCTCATGTCCTAAAATGATCTCTCAAAATATATGGTGGGTGCAGATACAAAACATACATCATGATGGGACCCACAGAACTTGGAGACATAAATTACGTGAGAGTCTCCGACTGAACTTCTTCGTGGCTTATCCGTGAACCTCTCGTACTGTACAAGTGTAAATCCTTGCATTTCCAAATAGTCCATCGAAATTTTCGATGGAGCATTGCCAAATTCCATCAGTTATCCAAACAACACTTCATGTATCCTTGTATTCCCAAATCCACCGCAAATCCAAGACAATATGTGACAAGTGATATAATGAGTTTATTCATAATTCCATCCCGTTTAATACCACCTACTACGCCGGGCCAAACAGGCCCTTGGGCTTTGGAACCATTTGTTGAATTCGATACATGTGCACTGACCTTTATTTTGTGGGTCGGTCCATTTTCCCCGTAACACACACACACACACATATATAGGGAAAAGGTACTATGCGCTCGAGCGTAAAGCGGTCGTCCATGAGGTCGAGCTGGGGCGGGCGCCACCGTGATTCCTTTCGAAGATCCACACCGTCCACCAGATGCACCGCTCCAAGTGGGATCCACACGGCTGGAAATCGACCGTCCACGGAACTTAGGTGGGCCATACCTTCTGAAAACATAAGTATACACGTGAAAACATGAAAAATCACTTGGTGGGGTCCACCTGAGATTTGGATACCACCTAAAAAGTGGTATAAAATTACATCCAAGTGGGACACACATGATGGACGGTGTTGATCATCAAAAAACGTCTCGAAAGGGGGCCATAAGTGGTTTTGAATGTTTAAATGGTGCACGGCTCCTCTCCACTTCTGGACGTGGTGTGGCCCACAAAAGTTTCGGATGGACGTCATTTTTAGCCGTGTGGGCCCGTCCAGGGATGGTGCATCTGACTGAGGGGGTAGATGTTCGAACGGCATCACGGTGGGGCCCACCCCAGCTTGACCTCATGGAGACCGCTTTACGCTTGAGCGCATAGTACCTTTTCCCATACATATATATATATATATATATATATATATATATTTTAACGCCCCGAAAAATCGGGGGTCGTGTATAGACTCGACTCCCGAGTCCCCGAGTGTCACTTATAACCAATTTTATAATTTTATGATTAATCCAGTTTAAATGCGCAGCCTGGAATTTCTTGGAGCATGAAACACAACCACAACCAGTCTGCTGAAATGAAGAGATCAATATATACAGGTCCAAAGGAAAATAAATGGGTCGCATAAGACATTACTCAACAAAATCACAACAACATCATGTCCACAAGAGTAGAGCTGAGTCCGCTCGTCGTCCTCCTCGAGGCCCGCATCGCCTAGCTCCACGAATTCTGCATCACCTGCATCTATGAGCGAATCTGGTTGGTGTTTTAAAACACCGTCCCAGAGTGAGAGTGAGTGATCAACTCAATGTGAACTATTAGTCTCAAGTTATCACAAACATCAGTTATATTACGGATTTAATGAAAAACAATCATTCACAGTCACTAAACTAATCTTATTAATGTGCATGCATGATGGATGAAATGATGCATGCCCTCGCCACAACTCTCCCTCAAGCGACTCCATCTTACGATCGCATATGACAACACTCCCTCAGAGCGACCTCGACTGCCGAGTCGCCACCCTAGCTAATGCGATGCAATGATATGTTAGCCAAGTTCTTAGTTAATTCCGTTCATCCAGCAGGTTTGAGAAACTGATTCACCTCACGTATCAATGCCCTCAACTAGTTCTTGTCGAGACCCCTCAATGCGTGAGGCCAGGGCACTGCGATCCGTGATCCCGTCGGGTTCCTCATCCCCGACTCCAAGCACATGAGGAGTGCCAAAAGGAAGGGATCGCTCGCGGTTACTACGGGGAGGCGCGGTACCCCAGCGTAGGCCGACAGCTCGGACACAGTGTCCCATTCCACCATGCCCGGCTCACGAGGCTGTGGACCAGTTACAAGTGGATTATCAAGGGGCTACAATGGTTGCAGGGTGGCTCAGGTTCCATACATATATGAGCACACAGGGTTAACAAATATGATTTGCCAGTAAGTAGACTAAACCGCACGAGTCAGGCGAGCACGAGATGAACGACATCGGGTACTAGACCCATGCAGTCGAACTGCTGCCGCCCATACGCACTCGTCCGACTTGCGTGGTTAGTCTTAGGGTAGTCCAACCAATGGGACTACCGTCTAACCTCGAGTTCCTGACAATCCAAGGGTTTGACGATGAGATATAGCATACCAACATCAAGCTTATCAACCAACATTCCAGTGTCATGTTGCATACATTCCACCATACAAGTCTATTTACCTAACAAGCATGATAAATTAGTAGAAACAGGTGTATGTGTGTGCCGTGGGTTAGAGAGGAAGCTAGGCACTTCCAACATTTCAAGGGATCAACCATACACAAGAGTCAAGATTACTATGCACTATGAAGTAACTCATTGTGGAAAACAATCACAAACAAGAACATGAAGTCATCATAAGCCCAAATAACATGTGAGGGACAAGATCAACATCAACAAGAGTTAAGCATGTAAATCCATGTAGTTTCACCAAACACCCATTCCTAGATTCCTCTAGATTTTTCAATACCACAACCAAGCAACCAAAATCATTAGACCCATACTATAAATGGTGCTAGGCCACCTAAGATCAATAGTCTACACCTTGTGATTCGTTGGAGACTCAAAAACGACCTAGGAAATGTAGATTTCGGGGTAGATCGGCCGGAATCCCTAAAGGCAACCACTTGCTTGTAAGAATCCCAAATAAATCTCCCTCATCACAAGGGTTTCAAAGAAAATAGGGAATGGAGCTTACCTAGTTGCTCAACGGATGAAATGGCGGTTGTGGGGTGAGGTTTCTTCTTGGAGAAGAGGTGGGAAGATGCAAGATTTGCTTCCTTGGGCCCCACCTCGATCTAGGGTCCACACTCCTCCTTCTTCACTCTCTCTTCCTCCTCCTTCTTTCTCTCTTTTCTCTCTTTTCTCTCTTCCCTTCCCTAGGGCAAATTCGTATGGGAGAGGGGTGCCCAAAATAAACCCCTTTTTATAATTCCAGATTTGGTGTAAATGGCCCCAAACTTCCACAATTTTCTAAAATAGACTTATGGGACTCCCTATTGGTGTTGGGGTGGTCCTAACACCCCTCTGGCCACCAAATTCGACGTATAGTTGCCTTATAGCCTGACTAGGGTCCATGCAAAAATTTAGGGCGAACGGATGAGCGGATATATGATCTGAGCAAGCGTTTCCGACCTTTAAGTGGCCCTTTGGGGGCCATTCTGATTGATGGGGCATTTCTAGTGGCCCTCTGGCCATGAAATTTATAGGGTTAGTGCTTCATGGCCCGATGAAGGGCCATGCAAAATTTGGGAACGAACGGATGCGGGGTTTAGTCGTACGGGTCCGATTTGCGATCAACGGTCACCGTGCCACGATCGGGCCCCAGATTTGGTGGACGGGCGTAGAAAAATACATCAAACATTGACCGTAAATTTGGAAGAAATCCGACGGCTGGAAGGCCCGGAGTCTCAGTTTCTTTTGTCAGTGCCAGATTTTAATCTGGCATTGGTGGGGCGCATTGTGCAAGCGCCAGATGGTACTGGGTGTCCACTGGGTCCGCAGTCTGTGATGGACCACAAGCCCAGTGAGATCTATGATTTTCTAAAGTGTTAGATTTTTTCGAACCTCCACGGTCGTTGGGTGGCCCACACGAGCGATGCTAGGTAAACGGACTATCCGGTTTGACGCCGTACTTGTCCCATCATAACTAGACTGGTCCATCCCAGTATGAACTAACATTGAGTGCTAATGGTCATTAAGTGATATTATAAGTTAATAAAAAAATAGTAATAAATTTCAAGGATTTTTGGAAATCCAAAACAGTGAAAATCCGGGATGTTACAATCTACCCCCCTTAAAAATAATTTCGTCCTCGAAATTGCCTAAGGGTGGTAAGTAAAGGTTTCATTATTTCGTTTGCCTAGGTTTTATTGAATTCAAGTTCGTATGCATGGTAAGGTGTGTACTATCTATACTAGTTTGGCTCATTCTAGTCTACCCCCCTTAAAAGTTTTCGCCTTTGAAGTTTGAAAACAAATGTCAAAATCATTATTATCGTATTAAGAGGTTATTGGTAAAGTTTACCTAATGGTGATATATTTTACTCTTTTAGGATTGGGCTAATACGGAAAGACAGTTGTGGTAGGCTTTGATCCCATACGTCGATCCTCTGCCTGACCAGGGTAGAAAGATCGTTGTATCCCTTCCTAGTCCTGGTAGATCATGGTCTTCGCTCATCGGTCAAAGCAAAGGAGTCCGTTGGTGTTCACCCAGGATTAAGAATTGGGTCAAGCCGCGAATACATCGCAAGTGTATGGTCCCGTGATTCCGTAGTCCAATCAATCTTAACATTTGGAAGACATCAAAATTCTTTAACAGTTCAAGATTCACATTCATAATATTTTTGTGGGTGATGAGTTTCCCGCGATGCCTATGATCAAACGACTGTCCTAGAAAGGTTTCCAGGAACTTAAGGTTCTTCCCGACAATACCATTTTGATTCTATGGTTAGTGAGTTATGGGCAAATCACGCTTTGGTTTCATAAATTTTAACAGGGAAGGAAGAATCGGAAGTTTTAAGGTATTCTGGTGGGTTAAAGTGCTAATAACATTAAGATGGACACAGCAAGACAATCATACATACAAGCATTTATAAGGTGACAAGAAAATTCAAAAACAATCCATATATTCAAATTAAATTCAAAGTGCCATTAGTATGGCTAGTTACATCATACAACATGGATTACATAGTTTTCTAGACATTCCAACATAAGGAAAAAATAACTTAGTCAAGCAGATGTCCTAACTATCCTTCAACACAAGCAGGTAGAACTAATCGACTCAAAGCAAACTACTAATTATCGGGAAAGTTATGCTACTACTCTTCTGGATCGGGCAAAGATGGGGGTACTTCTTTCCCATGAGGGAAAGAAAATCACCGGAATGGTGAAGAAAAAGATGGAGAAAGGTTCCTAGAGATGGTTTTGAGAATGGCTTGAGTTTGGAGCTAGGAATGGGCCTTGGGAATGTAGTTGAGAATGGAATTTGAGATGGTGTTGAGGATGAACTTGGTGGATGTTGGGAGTGAAAGAGGGATTGGAATGGGGTTTGGTGAAGTAAAAGGAGGTGGGTTTTGTGAATGGGCCTTGAGAATGGGTATAGGAGTGGCTTTTGGAAATGATGGGTTAAAAATGAAATATGAGAGTGGTTTTGAGATGGACTTGTTGGAATGGGTAGTTGGAAGGAATTTGGAGAAAGGTTTAAGAAAATGGGTTTGGGTTGGATTTGTGAATGGGTTTTGAGATGGATTTTAGGAGTGAAAGAGTGAAAGTGATGGAGTGAGATGGGTATGGGAGATAAGAGATGTGAAGGAAAAGAAGATGGTTTTGAAGAGGATGATGTGTTGGGGTTTAGAGGAGGAGATGCGCTTTTCTCTAAAGATTTGGGAGAAAAGAGGATGGTGAAGTGAGAGTGAAAGATTGAATGGGTTTAAAGAAAATGGATTTGAGGAATGGAAGTTGGGAAATATTTAAGAAAGGAGTTGGGAAAATGAGATTTGAGATTGGAATTTAGTGTAGGTGAATGTTGAAGAGGGTTTAGGAAAAGTATGTGGGAAATGGGGTTGGGTTAAGCATGAGAAGAGGAAATGAGGGTTTGGAGTGAAGGAGTAAAGGAATGGGGCTCAAGTAAATGGGTTTTAAGCATTGCAAGATGGAATGTTGAGAGGGTTGAGGAAGATGTGGGTTGGGTATGAAGAAGAAGAGTTGGGGTTTGGAGAAGAAGAAGAGAAGTGGTGGAAGTGAGATGCCTTTGTATGGTTTCCTTAGAAATGGATTGAAGCTTGGAGAGGGAGAGATTTCTCCCCTAGGGTGTGGGAGTAGTAGAGAGTGTTGTGGGGTAAAAAAAAAAAATTGGGTATTAGTGCCATTAAGTTGCAAGAAAGGGAGACCCCACTCGTGTGTACAGTAAAAGGGAGGAGGGGACCCATCTTATAACCTTCATTATATTTTTAGTAACTGTATTATTTTTAAGATTTTTATAATGATTTACCATCAAGTTTCAAGTCATCTCACCAAATTTCATATCATTTGGAGTTGTAAATAAATTATAAAAATTCTAGATGTAACCATCGTCTTAAACTAATAATTTTTGGACAGTTGTCAATTCAGTCCAAATATAACTATATTATAATTTTTATTTTATTTTTATTTTATTTTTATATTAAACTAGACCTGTTAAGTTTCAATCTGGCTTTTGAATCACCTAAATCGGAGTTATAACGAAGGAGATATGAGTTTTTTAAAATTGGGCTGAAAAATGCAGAAAACGGGCCGCCCGACCCGCTGTGGCCCGCCCGGCCCGCTGTCCGGCGTAGGCTACGCCGCTGCTGGCGTGGGCACGCCAGCCCTCTGGCCGACCGGCGTAGGAAACGCCACTCCAGGCGTGGGCACGCCAGCCCCCTGGTTTGGCTTCCTTATTTTACGATTTTCCGGGCTCCTGTAAGGCCCCCAGAAAAGTACCATATATGAATTTGGGGTAGGAGAAGATGATCTACGCAATGAGCCTACTGGTTTTATGAGATTCCCCCTAGTTAGTGGTCAAAACTTGGTTTTATTCCAGTTTCACTATTTTTCGGTAAATTTTCATTCACCCACAACTCTTTATCCCCAAATGGGTCTAATCCATCAAATTTGGCCTGATATTCACTCATTTGATCTAGGACAATGGTTTTGACTGTCAAATCGTTTAGTCTCCAAATTTCGTTTACCTTTAATGAGGTCTTGCAAGACTCCCGGACTTATTCTCTAGCATTGCTACCTTCTTTTGCTACACATCCCTAACCCCTTGGAAGTCCTACCCTATGTCTATAATTGTCGGTCCAAGGTCTGTAATGGTTCCTAGTATTTTAAGTCTCTGTCGCGTTTCCTCTCGAGTCAGCGGACGCGTTGGTGAGTTCATGACCCATGGCCCAAGGGATTCCAAACTATTGCTTTGATACCATCTTTAACGCCCCGAAAAATCGGGGGTCGTGTATAGACTCGACTCCCGAGTCCCTGAGTGTCACTTATCACCAATTTTATAATTTTATGATTAATCCAGTTTAAATGCGCAGCCTGGAATTTCTTGGAGCATGAAACACAACCACAACCAGTCTGCTGAAATGAAGAGATCAATATATACAGGTCCAAAGGAAAATAAATGGGTCGCATAAGGCATTACTCAACAAAATCACAACAACATCATGTCCACAAGAGTAGAGCTGAGTCCGCTCGTCGTCCTCCTCGAGGCTCGCATCGCCTAGCTCCACAATTCTGCATCACCTGCATCTATGAGCGAATCTGGTTGGTGTTTTAAAACACCGTCCCAGAGTGGGAGTGAGTGATCAACTCAATGTGAACTATTAGTCTCAAGTTATCACAAACATCAGTTATATTACGGATTTAATGAAAAACAATCATTCACAGTCACTAAAATAATCTTATTAATGTGCATGCATGATGGATGAAATGATGCATGCCCTCGCCACAACTCTCCCTCAAGCGACTCCATCTTACGATCGCATATGAC